>JAAAKM020006971.1:102949258-103011419 GCA_010016025.2 Alatinidae sp. Z8VKAUB7J3 | reverse complement strand
CCCTCCATGTCTATTAATTATTACACGCGTTGCTGTGTGCAGTGTATGTTTTAGAAAATGACTTTCGGAGAAGTGACGATAACATTTATGACAAATTGAACTTAATAGGCTTCGTGGAATATGCTATACAAAGGTAGTAATTTTCTCAACTGCGCCGAGAAATCTTTCTTGTGAAAAAGCGATCGCCTTTCAAAGCCACAATGCTGCAATAGCTTTCAAGCAAGGACAAGGAAGTACCAAACTTTAATTTTTACTGTAAAAATCCACCTGTTAGAGTTTTATTTAGAAATCAACAAAAGCGCAATAGCGAAGTTTGTAACTTAATATCTTGGAGCCATTTCGATATGCAGCGCCTTCAGTTTATAATTTCAACTCACACGGAGCTGTCGGTAGGGCAACACTAATGCCATAAAGATATATGGATAAATATTGTGAATCTGTAATTAAATGTCCTTGTGTTAATAACTATAAGTTACGGAAAGCTTACTTTTAATATTTAATATTTCAAAGATTGCATAGATATAATTTGATTGGCACTGGTTTGGAATGTCAACGCCTGCGTTGTTTGCTTAATCTTTTTACGAGGCAATGGGGGAATTAGCACCGAAAGTGAATATATGTACCCTGTACATATAGAAGAGGGTGGGGTTACCCAATAAGGGGTGGAACATATCCTTTTGTTACCCTTGTAAAGGTTAAAAATTTTTAGTATTCAGCTCCTTATAATACATTTTTTGGCGCCAAATGTAACTTAGAAGTGCTTTTGCATATCCTACCGTACTTGTACATCGATCTTCCCTTCATTATCTTATAAAACAAGATAGGGTTTAGAACTTTTGTTCCACTTGTCCCTATTTATCGAAAAAATCGAGATAACAGGAGCACTTACTTGCCAAAAGTTACTGTATCATTCTGTTGGTGTTTGGGCGCCACAAATAAAGTGGTAAAAAAATGGCTGCTGTTTGCACGATTGCCATTACCTTTGGTTATCCAACACTAGGATCACAGATTCTATTGGCTAACTTATCAATTTCCGAACTTGCCCTTCCTTTTCAAGTCAATCCCCGCAATAATTTAAAAGTATATACCAAACCTTCGTTTTAAAAAATCGCTTCAATACACTTCAGGCAAAGTCCTACCTAAATGTAAATGAAAATGCAAAGAATCTAAACAAGTACCAATAAATCTTACATACATATCTTTCTGGCCTATGTAATCAATAAAAAGTAGATAAAAATGGGAGGAAATAAGCAAGCATTCAATTGAACATGTGGCGGAAAACGTACAAAATTTTAAATATAAAAACTGCCACTAGTTACTTGATCACATGGACTCAAACATGCACATAATGTTGAAACAAATTAGTGTTGTGATAAACTGTACTTACTTGTGCAACTGCTGTTTCAGATGATAAAGACATGATTGTAGAATTTATCTTTTAAAAAGACAATGAATTCGTCTTTTCCGGTGGAATTGAATGACGTCGATTCGAATCTTCTTCCTCACAATCTACGAGTGATCAAATGTGAATTTCCCCGCCAATTTGTAGTTCCTTAAAAATGACGTCGTATTGTAAGTCTGCTTAGATGAATTTGATTGGTTGCCCATAATTGAACCACGTGAACAAAAAAACCACCAATAAGATAGAGGAATCAAGCTATCAATGACTTTCTCTAGCCACATGACGCCGGAAGAGGTATGTAAATATTGGGCGTGTACATAGACAGAACATGACAGGAATCTTCATAACAATTCCTATGCTGCAGACCTCTGCGCTCAGATAGGGATCATCATTATTCTGCAATCCACTAAAATATCCTACAAAAAGAGAAACGTCCTATTGTTCATAGTTTGAAGCATGAAAACAGTGCCGATTTTTTGGCAAGAGGGGGCCCTGTACCATAAAGTGATTTGGGACCATGCAAAAATACGCCAAAACTTTTTCTTCTTCAGTGAGCTGGGCGGGGCCCCCCAAAATTCGATCTTAGGTGCGGGGCCCTGTGCTGCATCACAGTAGGCAGTCTCTCAATCAAAGACACCTGATGAGCAGTGGGTCCGACATTGAAACTACCCTAAATAAACAGAAAAACTACCAAACAGACTAATTAGTAAATAAAGGGCAGCTGGGGCCTCCAAGGGCACCCCGTAAAACCGGCACGTCATGTAAAGGAATCTTCAGCTTAAGTCAAGGCCGATTTCTACAATTTCTAATCAATCGGTCGTATATTCCTTATAACAATTGCACATGCATTGGAATGTATTCAAAAAAGGGGGAGGAGGGTGGAGGGAGCAAGAAAACTGTTCACCTATAACCCCCATCTTTGAAACGGCAGCTCTGCCTTTGCCTCTTGTTGCCACACCTTTTGCTTTTCTCTTTAAGTTCAAAAACGTTTTTAAAAGTAGACTCTTCGAGACGATTTGAATCTGCGATGTCTCCGGACCATAATTGTTCCAAAGGAGCCACTGGTGCTAATTCAATGATTCGACTTCTTACCAGGGCGTTTATCAGAGAGGTTGCAAGTCCTGGCCGATCCAATAATGACATCGCCTCCCCTGGTCTTGGACTCAGTTTTTTGTCTACTATCGCGCAGCGTCTGCCGCGCCCTGAGCCCGCCACCCGCCTCTCTCTGGTACTCCCCTCATCATACTCTTATCTTGTATGCACTATGTAAAGTTTAGGATTAAAGTTTGATTGCAAATTGATGACGCCCACGCCAATCTCAATGATGGTACCCGTCTCAGGTAACGCCTTTTCCTTTTGGATAACAGGACCCTAGGGCATTGCCCCACTGCTTATCAGGGGGCAACACTGAGAGGTTACCAATCCGTCTTATAACAACATGTGCATTGATTTCCTTCCTAGGTCCTCCCCTACATTTTGTTGTGCAACTAAACAAAGCTTAATCCTTTGATAGTAATATCAAATGCATGTCCCCATGGTTCTATTATCATCAGGGGCCGTGGCGAGGGGTCATCATGGGGCTGAAGTCCTCCTGTGAGTTATCACTTGAACGTGAAAAGACGCGATGAAAACACAAGAAATTATAAGACAAAAAATGTTGTTCTTACATCAATAGAAGAGTATCATTTACATAAAGCAGTTTTTCAATTAAAGAGAGATGGGACCACATTGGCTATCGTTACCCTTCAAAGTCTCAGTCTCTTTGATTTAAGATGCCTTCCATGACCCCTAACCATGCTTTTATTATACAAAAGGTACAAAAGTATGGTACTGATTGGTTGTATACAAACAGTTAACAACGAACAAAGAGTTAAAAGCCAAAATAAGTACTTTGTTTTGAGAAGATCACTAGAGAAATAGAAAATGTAACCACCGGGGATCGAACCCGTGCCGCACGCTTTATCGGCGCACGCTTTACCAACTGAGCTAGGTAACACGATGATACTTTTTGTTTCCGAAACTTGATTACGAGTTACCCGGTGCTGAATATATGTTCCCTTAAAAGAAGAGAGGCTTCTCACCCTGACCTCAAGCTCAATTCATTATGGCAAAATCATTTTATTCTCATCATTACTTCCGTACAGCGAATTAATTTCAATGGTGTTCAATTAAGTTCAAAAGTGTTTCTTAACACGGGAACAGTGGGTACACAACATAGAGACAGCAAAAGAAGCTGTCGCTCTTTTCTACTGATAGCAATTTTACTTGGGCGTGCGTGAGAAGACATTATGGAAATGAAAATAATGTACGCAATTGGCGTTCCGCATTAACAAATATTCTCGACTAACTTTGTGGGCCAGCGAGGTATATAAACCTCTCTACAATATCTAATAAGCGTAGAGAGGGGCTGAAAGAAGTTTAAAATCAGAACTCAGAAAACATGTAGAATAATCAATGACTATCTGGCCATAACCTTCAATAAGTACATATTGTGTTTGCAAACACGGGCTCAGTTGATTGAGCACACTCTGCAAATAGGTAGGCCACGGGTTACATATTTCTATTTCTCTAGTTCCGTTCGTCATGTTTAAAATTCTGGTAAGAGCACGTTCGAAACTTCATCTGCCTGTTTTGGAGGCTGTACATATAGCTTTGCATAAGCCTTTGCTTTGCAAGCAAAAGGAATTTCTATTTATATTAGCTGTTTTTCGTTAAGATTATCCCAAGCGATAATTTTATTAAAACATGCTTTACGTGACGTCCGCATTTCTCCACCAATCATGTCTCACCCATGAATAAACCCTTGTAAACAGTGTTGGTATATATAAAATGCAAATGTTCATTCAATAGTAACGGGAAGAAAGGCTAAAACTAATGAAGTAAGAGAGAAGTGCTTGTCCGGGCGATTTTATTGTTTCGCTCCTTAGAGAATTATGTACTTTTAAAAGGTTTATTTTAGCAAAGGCCTACTAGTTTTTCTGTGAGTAAATAGATTTGCGTTCCTTCATTTAAACATGAAAATGATTAATGAAAAACATTAATGCACTTAGATCTGAGGCATAGTAAGCTAGTACTGGTATTTAGCTTTATTTAACTTGGTTGCAACTACCATTAGTTAAAATAAAATTACTTTCAACTTTTAACACTGTCATGCACAGCAAGTAAATAGATTTCATATTTTCCTTAAAAATTTTGATTTTTGATCTCTTGACCTTTAATTTAACTGTTCAATGCTGATTTACGGGATTGTCTGATTTTGCAATGTGTGGCACTATGCGAACTCAATGTGTGTCAGTTTCTATTCTACTACAAAGACAGCATTGGCAGCTACATCGAAAAACAACAAATAAACAAAAATAAAAGAATAAACAAAAGCAAACAAAGTGACAAGCAGAAAGTCACGCCCTCTTCAGGGAAATAAACTGAAGCCAAAAGACCTTAAATCAGGAAATTCAAAGCTATTTCTGTTCTCTTCTCTGCAGATCTCGCATATTGCAAAAGCTCATAAATGAACTGGGTTATGCGCTGTATTACAGATCTTTGACTTCTGACATCTGTTGCTCAAAAAGACAGTAGCTGCCATGCAGTCAAATCTAACCTGGCAGGCCAATGAGGTAATCTTATTGAAAACGTCAAGTACGTCAAATAATGGCAGTTCACGTGATTTGACACATTCCTATTTAACCACGCCAGTTACAATCACCAGGTCACCAGCAACGCCATTCGGAAATCTTCTCACGGCAAGAGCAGTAAGACAGCTGAAGCATAAACTGTGAATGGTCACTGAGAACAGCTTGAATGTTAATGGCCATGTGGCTTCTTTGGTACATGTTGTTATTGCTCTGTTTGCTTCCTGGGCTTTCGCAAAATTATCCTAGGCAGCGTTTCAATAATTGCATTGGAATCTATTTACGGTTTGTCTGCCCTGAACACCCCGAACAAATTACTTCAGATATATCTCTATATACATCTATGTTTGGTGATTACTTGTGTAATCAAAGTTATGCGGTGATTTAAGGAACCTTTCTTGTTGTGTAAAACAGCGACGCAATCCGTAAGTGGAATACTGGAACAGTTTAGGGCCTTGACTTGTTCTCCCTGTGGACAACGGACCCCTAATTCAACCACTGTCTTTCCCCGAAACACAAACAAGCTTATCAAAACGGTAAAACTCTCAACCCCGGGGAGCTGTAGGTTAAGCATCCTAAAAAATACGATCGTGAATTCTAACTCTTAGAATTTAATAGAGGATGCGATATTGCGACTTAAATCTATTAACACTTTCACTTTATCATTTACTCAAACGTTTGAAATTCAACGTAGAATGTGTTATACGTTGTAGAATCGGGCGTGCCAGACATGCATCATTCATCGTACATCATCGGATAATACACCTAAATTTTCGAAATGTAATTCACCGGACTGTCCGTACAATGCGGGGCGTGCCTACTCGTCAAGATACTACAAACCACAAGCGTGGAATGTCCGTCTTTTCTTTGTGTCTCTGCGCTGCCAACGTTTGTATCGTGTGCTATTTGATGCTCTTTTAACTTTTGTCAAAGATATTTACTTCTGTTAATCTGTAAAAGATTACGAGAAATTTTGAATTGATTATTGCTGATCAGTATAATTTTGTGAATAAATGGTTGGTGTTTAGAACAAGAGTCGATCCAACGTGTCACATGGAAGAGAGCTTGTGTCGTGATTTGCGTAGATCTGAATGTCGACTTCGACTGGTCAATGATTGCGAGCTGATTTGGCGAGTACCAAAAATGTAGTAAGGTATCAGCAACGTCGCGATAGCTTAGTTACTAAAACGGCATGCCATTACAGAGTTTTTGCTTTGAATCTTGATGATGGACGTAATTATCTTCGTCGGATATTATTTAAAGTTAACAATAACATTATTTATATTTAGTTAAAAACGCCTGAAAATTTTCGAACAGATCCTAACTTTTATATCAAATTTGGTGGCCATCAATCATATACTTGCCTCGTGTCTTGTAAAGTATTCAAATAACAAATTAAAATCTAAGTCAATAATGAATCAATAAAAGCGTTTACAACTTTATTTGAACGAAATTGATCTGTTACATTGACAAGCACAATTGTAATTCCAACTTGAAGATTTTTTAAATGTTTCAAATTGAATATCCGGCGTAAAAAATTGAGTTATTTTTCGAAGTATTTAACTAGTTTATACTTAGAAATCAAACAGAAAGACCCAAAATACATTAATAGGACGAAATGGCATTCAAAATAGGTATAACCATATGCAATTGTTTAAAAATAATTCATTTCTTCAGACGTAAACATATTCTGTTCGAACTTGTTTAGCTGCGATCATTGAAACTTCTCGTTTTCACTATTGGTTCCGATATTTGTCATGAATATTTGTGTGTCTCACATTTTTGGAATGGCATATTATTCTAAGGCTCATAACAGCTTTTCAGGTAACTTTTGCTGCCTTAAATACATCAAACAAAGCGTAACAATTTGTATTCTTTCCTCATCAGACTTACATCTGGCAAAAATTTTTGACTTGACTACCTTACTTTATCATACTAACAAAAACACATCTTTTAGCAAAGATTTCAGAATAAAACCCCTAAATTTAACGTCAAAGGTCTCCAACTATTTAAAACCGTGATATCAAACATATAAACACGTTTTATAGCAGTTATATATTTTTAAAAAGGCGTGGGCCTACTAGGGAACCCCCTCCCCCTATGCTGGCTTAAGCTACAAACGCCCATGCGAGGTAGGGTTAAATACACTGTTTGTGCTACTAAATCCAAATTGCTCTGAACCCCTGCATCCCGTTATTCCGGTTGAAAAGGCATTTTGAGTATGACTCTCCACGGACGGGGATGTCATGGATTGTCAAACAAAAATATGTACAGCGAGCAACATGACAACAGACTTCAAGGTCGACTCGTTCATCTGTCAGTACTTGCTCTTAAATCCTAAATGCATCGATTACCGATTTACTAATTCATATTATTAACCATGCTAGATCGGTGTTTTAAGGGCTTGAAAGGCTCTTTGCATCAAACGCTTTGTGCGTAATCATTGCCGAGACAAAGATTTTGTTTGGGTCATTTTTTCTGTTTATGGACGCTCATCAGTTGCGTCCGCAGGTGCATACTCTGTTCAACGTTTGTAACCAATCGCATCCTTGGTCTTTGTTTCTTCTATAAATTTAACCCCTTTCTTTGTTTACCTATGTTATAGCTATGACGCCAGGTTCTTATTAGAGTCATATGAAAAGAGCTTTCTAACGTGAATAACGATGAGCTGCGTTTTTAGAACAGTACTTTATTACACAATATGGGCGCTACAATTATCCATTCTACTTTGCAAACTATACCCACGTAAATTGACAGACATCGCGCAGGTACAAGATTTTGTAAAACTTACAATACTGGCCTATTCCAATTGACATATTGGGTTTGGTCATGACTAACTAATAAATCCGTGTCATAAACCGATTATTTCGGCCTTGACATTTCACTCCTCTTAACACACACGAATAAAGAATTGAAATGATCAGCTTTCCTAAGGACACTTCGATTTTATTTTCCTTTTCCAATAGCGATCTCATTCCGTCTATCCAGGTAAAACGTCCCCCCCCCTCCTGTCACATCAAGTAGTTACAGCTCCTTGATTAGACAGTTGACGGCCGTAGGCAGCAACACGTGTTATCAATTGCACACGTGCGTGAAGACAGCACTTGATCTATCACGGGCAAGAATAACCTTTGCATTCCGTGAAGTGATCCTCACCATAATTTCTCTCGTTTCTGTCGTACTATAGTTCGGGATGAGCTTGACGCGCCTGCACGTACTCCCCATTGCGAAATACCAACCAAGGTCTCACATTGCATTGCCGTAAAGTGTCTTTTTAAATATCGCTCGTGTTACAACATTTATACGTTTAAAAAGTTTAGATAATGATTTTATAGGCTTTAACTAAGTGCTTTGGAAGTCACTGGCGTCTTTACGCATTACACGTGAAATGCTATTTGAGCAGTCAACTGTTGCATAATTTTGAAAAGAAAACTAGAGAAATAGAAAATATGTCACCACCGGGGACTGAACCCGTGACCCACGCTTTCGCGGCGTGCGCTCTACCAACTGAGCTAGGTGCCCTCCGATGTTAACATAGTTGCTTTATAATTCAAAATGAAGATATAAGCTTGCAATAGTATCTATTGAAGTAGATTCGTCCGTGTAGTTTTCATCGTAAATGTTACAAGAAGTGAAATCCAGATCATGAATAAATAAAAGACTGGGCAATATGATAATGTATGTTGATTGAGTCAGAATCGTTGTTTATTGTGTTGTTCCTTTTGTTAACGACCTTTCAAGTTAGCGTTCGGATGCGCAACGGGTGCGATAAGGAAACTACCCTTAATTCATGTGCGTAAATATTGAAAGAAACCATTTGGCTAATTCATAATCAAAGGGTAGTTAGGGAAGCCACACACATGCACCTTCAGCTATGCAAATGTCGTTTTTCAATGTTTGCGAGAACTATGATACTTAACTACCTGGTGGAGCAGGTTGTGACATAACAGACAATGTATTTGAATATGTAGCTCTACCTTTAAATCCTGACATGCAAGATGATTTACAACCTGTTTGATAGGTATCAACACGGGAGGATTTCAACTGATTCTTGGATAAAGAGTTTATAAGAGTAAGTCATGATTCCATCCACTTCATTGTGGACATTTAAGGTTAGAACTTAAGGAGTTCTTTTACCAAGGCCGTTTTGATGGTTTATGACTTCCTAAAAATATTTTTTCTCGGGCAATTTGTGCTCGATGTATTTCTCTTGATATCTACCCATCCTCTATTGAAACGTCCCCCTTTCAGTAAATACTTAATTTCGTCAGCCGACAATCTTCGTTAATAACTTAGAAGGTAATAAGGACCATAGCAACGACTGTCAAGGGGGAGGGGCTCGGACAATGGAGTGGTTTTGTGAGGTGGGGTAATGTAGGTATTCCTGATCGTAAGGTAACTTTAGATTCCCGCGTACTTAGTTATTGCAGCTTGCAAAAGGAGCATATTTTCTGTGTCCCAAGCTGGCAACGCCGTTGGATCTAATGATACTTACAATAATAATCGATTTTCTATCGGTCGAACTGTTGCGGTGTCAAACCTTCAAATCTTAAATCAGCTAGAATCAGGGAGTCAAATTTTGCAGACTCACCCATTGAATCAAGTACTTAGTGGAAATATGGAAACTCGATACATCCATTCAAAACATAGTTTTTTAATAAGATACATATATGTACAAAAATTTCGAAAACCAAACCTCAATCTTCACTACCTGATTAACTCAAATAAATGCACATGCACTTTTCCACGTCTTCGAAACTTTAAGGGGTGCACCTTTTGCAGGTTTTATCGAAGCAGTGCTTTTATTTGGTTCAAGATAGGATTCACTTGCCTGGTGTACACTTGTTCGAAGGAAGGTTTTTAGCCACATAAGTACAACACGCTCACGTCCAGGATGTCGTGGAAGTTTAGTTACAAAACTATACATAAAATCTTTCCGTACGTGGCCTAAATAAATTTGATACGTATCGGAAAATTAATCTTGATTAGGAAAAAATTAGTTTGTTTCATTTTCGGTATGCCACCTACACCTCACCTGAATGTCTACTTAAAGTGGTCAAGTAAGTATTGTCTAAGTAACAAGAACTAGTTTAGTTACTAAATTATCTAGACCTATAAGCAAGTTACATGGTAAATTAGACACGTCACTTTATGAAACAAACCGGCGTGAAACAGTATACAGGATCTAGGCATTAGAGCCCTTTGAATCACCGACACAAAAAGCGACAGTATTCATCTGAAGAATAAATTGCCAATACTTTTCTATTTTTTGAAAGTTTACTGATATTTTTCGTCAGTTGTATATTTTAACAGACTTTGACAGAAATTTGAATTGTTTCCATCATAAATGAGTACCATAATTCTTTGGCATCTCATAAGTCAATTATTTACAATTTGCAGACTGACTTTTTAATTGCTGCTCGCTGCCCGCTGCCGCCTGTCCGCCAACATTCAATATCAACCAGCAAAGCACTCACAAACATCCATCGGCCTACGATTTAAATGTCAGTAATGAAAAAAGTTTCACCGAACAGCAGATTAAGTGTCTTTGGGTGATATCAGTTGGTTTCCGTTTGTTCATCGACTAAACGCTTTTTAAGCTCGAATGAGTCGCATCCAAATAGTGAAACAGAGACACGACAAAACTTCTTCCACTTGCCTAACATCTGCTTGATCCATGGCTCGAATGTCATCGAAAGAATGGCTCTCAGTAAACTTAAAAGTCGGCCTTTCTCGATGTACAATAAAGATTTCCTACAAGAAAGACTTATGTACTATCTGTTTTTGCCTATCTTTCATTGTGTTTTTACGTAGTTAGTCTCTCGTCTTAATTGTTTGGCCTTTTGTGTGATTTTCGCTTAAATTTTTATCATGCACTCCCTCTTAACGCTATATCATTCCAATATTCTCTTTTGTGATAATTTTATTAGGGCTGTTTGAACGGATGTTATATTGTTGTACTTGCTGGTGATCTTCAGTACATTATTTTTACAAGTTGTTGATCTTCAGTACATGAGTTTTACGACAAGTTTACTCATCGAGTTTATTGCACATTAAAAGTTTGTGTAGGAAGACGGGAATTGTTTAATTAACTTTCTATTTTATTCGTTGAGCATGTTATGAATTACTTGTGACGTAATGCTCTTTTCTTACTTGTATCATTTGTATTCATAACCTCTGACGGAATTGATATTGATATTATGCAGGAAAACTTATGACAGACCTACCGGTTGTAAGGTGCTACTGGCACTAAAACGCGGTCATTATACATTGGGTTGCGAGTAAAGTAGGTGAAAATATTTAAATTTGTAGTATAGTTAATAAATGTGTGTACAGTTACAGTCGCCGTTAATAGTGAATACAGTCAATGATCATAAAGACAGTGTAGGTGAATAAAATGTAGAGCTATAAAATGAAACTCAAAAATAGCAGGGGAGGCCAAAATCGAAGGTAACACGTCCACTTCAGAGGGTGTAGGACTACGTAGGTTACCATTTAAACAAAGCATGGTTCATCAACACCGAGATAACACGGTACTCAATGTTTCATCTCGCAGACCATCCACATACAAATTATCGTTATAAAGCCGATAGAAAGTAGAAGTGACGAGTAAAATGTGATTGATATATTAACTGATGTCATTTTCAGACGGTACGAAAGTACTACGTTCTTTGTGATCATGGTGTGCCGTTTGTTCAATTCTTACCATTTGACCCCGTCAGCCCCCCGTTTGTGCATTTTGTACAGTTTTGGGGTAACCAATAACAGCTTGGGCGAGCCAACAATTTTTGTTTGATTTTGATTAAGTTTTTGATTAAGTTTTGGGCAATCAACAATACGTTTGTCAGTTTTTTGGTAAACAAAAATACTATTGCTTTAGTTTTGGAGAAGTACTAATACATGTTTTACAGCTTTGAAAAACCAATTATACCTTTGTCTCATTTTTGGGCAACCAACAATACGTACGTTTATATTTAATCAACAGTACGTTCGGTCATGTCTTGTTTAACGCGATAGACCCATAACTATAGAGTACTAAAGTTTGACGTCACGATATAATGAATATCAGAAATTTTGATAATATTTTGTACTCGTTGTGTTCTTGTTGACGTAGATAACCTATCCAAATCTGAGAACCATACCTTAGGGAATTGTTGAGATACGCCCTTTCAAATTTCAAGTCATGCCTATCAAAACCTTGTTAAATGAACCAAGTTCATAATTTAATGGAACTGAGCAAAAGTAACGGAGTTTTTTTAAGGACTTTTTCATATTGAAACCGTTTCTCGCTGCCGTTTCTCTTAGCTGATATCAGATTTGAACGTGGTATTTTGTATACGGGCACTTGGGGTAGGGTTAACACTGTGATATAGTTATAATTGCGATTCCTGGGAAGTTTTTTTTGTGACGCCATCACTTAAGTAGTCTTTTGTCGCAGTAGATGGTTATGCCTGCCCCTTAGTTCAGTCGCCACTTATTCCAGGGATGAATATGGTAGTTCGAATGAAGCAGAAACTCTGTCCTTGGAAGATGGGTAGCTCTATGTAGCTATTTCCAACATTTAAAAAGAGAAAAAAATGGCCACAAAACGTCGCATAATGTGATTTCTACTCCCCAATGTAATTTTACATTCTGACTGCAATTTTCGTTTCACGATATTTGGCTTAAGATGCATTAATATGTTATTCTGTCTCAGTAGCAATTGAACAAAAAGATGAGTTGAATAGTGGCATGATTCATTCAGTCTCTCTGCAGTTTAGGTTGCTATATTTTTATTCAGGATTATCGTGTGTTTGCATGGGAACCAGTTTTATTTACTAATTGATTACGCAGCACTATTGGTGCTTTACACAGCTGCCCTTTCAAATACAATCGACTTCGTTCACATCTTTTGTACAGTCTTGCAGTAATTGCATAATCTTCATATTATAATAGTTTCGTGAGAATCATTGTAACTGACGTCTTGCTTCCCATGGACACCCTGTAAACACAGTCTAAAATTTGAGATACGTCTGTTTGTACATTTTCAAAGAAATAGTGCACGTTGTATCGATTGTCACCAGGTGGTCGTCATCAACTGGCACATTATGAAATACCAGGCGTGGGTTTGTGGGTATTATGGCAGGTATAGGTGTGTTTCTTGAGAAGTAGTTTACTTGTTGCTACTAATTTGATATATTGCGGATAATTCAATGCATAACCCTTTTTTTCCGTGCGGGCAAGGATTTCAACACTGAGGCTTAATTGAGACAAAAGTGAGGTATATCTCGATGTACCAATCATGACATTTTTTGGAACAAATTGAGTGAAGGTGAAGAGCTTGCATCTATTAATAGGGCTTGTTTGGGTAAGCTTATAGCTGCCAATGATTTCCAATGGGAACACAACGACCGTGTAGGAAGAAGGGAACTCTTAATGTACTTGATGTTTGAAGTTTCCCTTTTGCAAATCGCATTTATAAGGACATAAAAAGCCCAGGTTAGGTTGAAAATGGCAATAAGCTAATTTTTGTACGCGATTCACAGTTCTTACACAGTTCATGTTAGGTGGCGTTCCCTCTATCAGCACCCATTAAGAAGGGATGCTTAGCCTATGGGATAGCTCTGGTATTGGCATACTTTGGATTAATGGGAGAAGTGATAGTGAATTCGACGTAAAGTGTTCAATCCCAGGAGCTGCTTCCTAACAAATATTGCTTTAAATTGGCCGATCAGAAATCAGTCGGTCATTCCCGTCATGTAGTTTTTCTAGCACCGTAGTCTTTGCACGCAGTTACAGAGGTTAGTTTTTTCAACACGGACAGAGTTTGTACAGAGTTGCCACGAGGTTCTAGAGTGTCCGTCCGCACTATTTCTCTTACATGGATTAGATGGCCCTTCTGACTCAAGTGCACGAACGTTGCTTCCCTATGTTATAATGGAACTCAGATAAGTGTTTCCAGCCCATTTCTGAGACCATTCGAATATTAGAGCACATTGTTACATCGAGTGGCCCGTCGTGATGGCTCCTTATTTGGAGAAGGGCTCGGATGTCCGGTGCCATTGCATGCGTACACGCAGTGCAAATATCTGTGGTCGTTAGTCACCGTGGAAAACATTTGGTAATCGACTCGGTACGTGAAAGGTGTGGGCCGCTTCCCGACTTGTTGGTTATTCCAGTGGGTAAGTTTAGCCGCTTTATTTACTTCTGGTACTGTATTGCATAAACCACGTGGTAAGGTGCTGTTAGTAGTTGACATCTCGCGTGACACAAGAGACGTATTACTGGTGTTTTTGAACAGGTGCTGTGTCTGTTCGGATGACCTATACACAGCACGATAAAAGTGGCTTGACCCGATATTAAAGTTTTAATAACTGTGTACAGGTTCTAAGTTTTCCCTAATTTTTAGAACTTCCAAAAGTGGATGAGGGTAAGGTGTGGAAGTAACTGCTCTTTCATTCAGTATACTGGGACTCCTAGCGTCACCCCTTACATAGCAAACGCGAGGAATGGGTGTCAAACCAACCGATCTATCCATTTTGTTAACTACGGAGCAGTCGTTAATGTTGAAAACATCCCGGCTTATAGCATTGGGGTTGATGCTTTACTTGTAAATTTTGCAGTATCAAATTGGCAACGTTAACTACCGAGGGTTCCTTCTTCATTTAATTCAAAGGTTATTTCATTTTGAGAACATTATGGCCAAAGAACTATATGTTATGGTCGGTGTTGCTAATTTGAATTTTAGCATAGATAGGAGAATGTAGGTGCTGCGAAATTCTTGGCAGTCGCTATTTTACGTATTGTAATAATCTAACTTCGACCACTAGTACAGAAATCATTCTAAAAGTATGATGACAGCAACTGAAAGACATCATCAACGGCATCAGTAATGGTTAGTAAACTGTTTGATATTTGTGTGGAAATCTTTGATATGATCTCACTGCTTGTCGATGCTAAATCAAGAGAATTTAAATATCGATGTTACAGTTAAAATGAAAAAGCTGCATTTTTTGATTGGTTGGATGAGTTTAGTATTGTCAAGTCAAGCGACTTACAGTAATCGAATCATTTAAACATTCCGATGAAGATTGTTACTGTTGTGAAATGAATCCTCCCATTATTCACTCTTATCGCAAATTAACATATTTCTGTAGTATGTAAAATTTGTACTGAACAAAAGAAACTTTAGTTTTATTCAAACAGTAACCATAACGAGACATATCGAGGCTTAGGGAATCCTTTTACTCCTTCTAATAAATCATCATAACTAAACTAAGATATAAATTCAAAATAACGCAATACGATTGTGGTATTTAGTAACTTTTAATAACAAACGTTATGACAGACGGGTGGCTTCTCTTATGTTGTGGGGAGGGAAGGAATTCGTGACGTTTATATAACGGCTTTCATCAATGTCATCTCGTTGTTAATGAAATCTGGAATTACGTTAGCAAAGCTGTAACCCCCACAATTCAAAACGTTTCATTTACTGCGTTGCCAGGCGACAGTCTTCTTGGCCATTAAATGAAGTAAATGATGGGTTTATAATACTTGTTGTTTTTGTAGTTCTTATAGCAGTGTTAATTATTTCAGAACGCTTGGCAGCCTGGTGGCAGTTGGTGCCAAGATTGACTTATAGCAGTATAAGGTTGTATTGAATCTTATGCAATTTTGGACTATTCTGCTGTTAATATGACACTGTACTATTTGCATTCCTTTGCTCTGACATGGTCACTGTTTAACTGATAAAGTTGCTTTGGTGAAAACAAGAAGAACCACTTGGAATACCATTAACAGAATGGAAATGAGTGGTTGGATTTTGTGTTCCCTGTATTTAAGTTTCTGGAAGCTATGATTTAGTCTTACTTGGCTTATATACTCACATTGTTGCGTCACCTGAAGGGTGTGGTAACCGGGAACCAGGAGAAACAGGTGCCCCCTTTTACCACTGGCTAAGATTTTTAGAAACAGTTCTCGAATCTGTGACACGTATTTTAATAAACAAAATGCTGTCAAAATTGACTGAAAAACAGTTGACGTTACTTTGGAAGTGTAAAGACTTATTGAAAGTTGAGCGAGTGTGTTGCTCATTGAAGTCAACGTTGAACGAAACCTCTCTATCATTGGTTTGATTTCAACCTTGCCTTCAACTTAAGCAAGAGGACGAAAGAGATGCCACAAGTTCCTGCGGTTTCGTTGAGAATGTGTAAATTCCTTGAGATGACTTGTCTTCGTGTTGTGATCATGCAGGAATGAAAGTTGTTTTATTGAGCAGGGTCTCCGATACCAGAGAGCACGGCTCCCCCCACTATTTACTCATATATAACTAATACCAGACGCTAATTATTCGCAGTATTTATCTGCAAGTGTTCTTCCTACGAATGGAAATGCGCGTGGCATTTAGTTAAGTGGTTGATTAGATGTCTCTGAAACATTATTTAATTGATATACTTTTCATCCAAAACCTGCCCCCCCCTCCCTCCAACACAAAGTTTCAAACTACATTGGATGCATTGTTGTGTTTACTTTGTAGTTGTTTACGAATTATGATAATGATGTTATAAAAACATAGTCAAACTGTAAGATTTTAGTGTCATACGATGGTTATCAACATTATTTTCGTACGCTTACAATGACTTCGCTTTTGTGTTTTTTTTCCAAGATCGAAGTGACGATGCCATTCAGTTTCTCAATAGTCGACTGTTCAGTTGTTGATAAAGTGAAAATCTACCCAAGACCTGATCCAGACAGGTTTTGTTCTTCCATTTTTCTGATTCCGTCAACAGCTGTTGTTTTACTCACTACTACAGGAATATCTTTGTTTATTATTTATTTTTAGACAGAATTGTGTTGATTTAGCATACCTTTAAGGGAGTAGGTTCCATCCTATCATTCTCCACTCCATTCTTCTATCCTATTTCATACTCTTCCCTTCCAAATACAAGGAACTGTCTTTCTGCGCTCTTTGTGTTACTAACCCGTGCTTATCGAAGTAAGGGAATCGACGTGATACCGCTTGTAAGTGATCTTCATCTTGTTTTTGCCATCTCGTGTATTCTAGTGTTCGTCGACGCACCAGAGTTTACCGCCTAAATGACATCTGTCGAATAAATGTAAACAGCGTGAAGGTTGCTAGTTGAAAGGTGACTGTTAAAAGTTGACGTCAACTATGAAAGGAACTGTTGAAAATGTAAACGTAGGTTAGGGTCCAAGTTTATTACTTAGATTGTCGGTTTGTATGTTTTCTACCTTAAACAGTATCCGTGAAGCAATGATACAGAAAACACCTAGGTGTTTTCTTGTGGTGTATATTAAATGTTCAACAGTTTTTAAGACCGAATAAGGAAAGTTTATTTTATGCGCAAAAGTTACTTCTGCCTCAACTTAGGTTTATGGTTACTTAAAATGCCATATTGTAAAGTATTGTCATATAGACCAATTTCAAATACGCAAAGCTTACAGTGGAATTTTTACATGTAGCGTACTACTTTAAGGGAATTCGAAGCTAGTCAAGTTTCTAATTAGTACCCGCTTAGGTATTGTTGCTGTGACGGGAAGATGGCTCATGATTATTCTGTATGGCGGTCTACAACATACGTACATACATACATACATACATACATACATACATACATACATACGTACGTACATACATACATACATACATACATACATCATTTTGCTAAACGTTTTCGCCATACACTGATCACAGCAATTGTATGGAGTGAAATGAGAAAGCTATTACGATGAATCTATAGGAAACGAGAAGATCCTAGAAAATAACGGTCACGAGAGCGATACGCTTTCAGCCACTCGTGTTATTGAAAAAGGCGTAAATTATAAACAAATTGTTTTTGTCGACAGAGTACCGGCTTCTTTGTTTTGATAATTGCGGCTTCTAAAGCAGCAAGATGAAAAGGAGATCTGGCTCTCGCTAATACTCTAAACGAATCCTCTTGATAGTCGTCAGCACATGACGGGTTTTCAATCAAATGCTGTCCTATACCATGTAGTTTGTAGGCCACGAACATTCATTAGCCATATTCTAAAATTAAGACGACCCTATTAATATTTTCTTTTATTCCATTCCAATTGAGATGCTTTCCAAAATCCTTCCGTAACATAATTGTTACGAATTCTGTGACGGGAAGAAATCTTCCCTCTTGAAAGATGTGGTCGGCCCGAGATCGTATCTCATGACTTACTCGATCTCTTGACATTGGCGTAAAAGTCCTTCAACCGCGATGGTGCCATTAGGAAAACATGCTGGGGAGAGAGGTTTGACACTGTGCGACTTCCTTATACGAAACGAAAAACATTTAGTTGGATTTTCGAGGGAATAATGAAATTTCGTTCTCATTAGGGAAATTTGTGCGAAGTTGGGCGATCAATCATTTTCAGCACGCAATTTCGGAGGACCTGAAATTGTGGCGACAGCCATTTATAATGACGATCATGACAATGATAATAACGACGGCAGCGATGAAAGGTATATAAAAAGAAGGTTGTGTTGATGGTGTATCATGACTATTTGGTAAATGATAATTGTATTATAACTTCACTGCTGACAGAATCAGTGCTGCTGCTACCACCCACTGCTCTTGGAATGCAAAAACCGACACTAATTTTCTTAGCAAAATGTTTGAACTACGCTGGTGAGGAAATTGTGTTTATGGTATTGATCTTGTAAGTGTGAAGAGCTTAATATAATAGTGATACTTCTAAGAAACTACGACCGGGGTACGCAGAAGCACGTTCTATTATGCAGTAATATACAAGCAGCAATGTTCTGATACGGCGTAACATTAAAATAAATTCACACGTAAAGCTCCTGGGCAAAGTTCTCTATTGCTAATCATTTCTTAAAATGGCCAACTCGTCGTTATCTGTCTTCCATATCGGCTATGAAGTGAACTTGATTTTTTCTAGAAAAGGAAATAACATGTCGTCGAAGTTAACTCAAGAGTCACACACATTATAATACATATTATGATACCGGATAGTTGTGCGGACATGTAATATTCTTATAGTGGGCTAACAATTTGAAACAACCTGGATGCATAGCTATGCACCATCAAAATATATTAGTACACAATACAAAACCTTCATTTTTGTCCCACTGTCAGAAGAGGGTTTTGGCAGAAAAGGATAATGTGGTAAAAGCACCCCTCCATCAGGCATAGGCTGAGTACTTGCCACTTTGGCTTTTCTAGTACTAACTACATGGAACTTTCAAAGTTTTAGCTGCACGGCCGATTTCTCAAATTAATTGTACTCCTTCCATTTTCTGTGAGAGATGAGTGCCCCTTGTCCCTACGTATATCGAGCTGATAGTGTGGATTGGATGCGCATTTGCCCCTGAGTGCAAACGCATTCGTACTTATTGTAACTAAATTTATAACTGAAGCATACGAAGTACATTTGAACTTGGTTATGGGGTCTACATAACACCGACACAATCTAAATTTTGAACTCATCCCTAGATTTTGAGATATCCACTTCTGGTTGATCCCAGTCATATTGAATCACACTTCTGTAAACAAAATAATTAATCATACAAACTTGCTAGACCCAAACCAACAACATTGAAGGGCTGTGCAGTCCTGACTTGAACAAATAAATATATCTTGTATCATGGATCCATTAAGTTTGACTCTTACGAAATCAATAACAGTAGGAAAACCACTGTAGTTCAGCAATTCCTATGTGCCGTTTTTTCCGGTAGTACCATACTTACCATAAAATCCGAACGATAAATACGCGGCGGCGGCAATTTCGAAAAATTCTTCCCTACGTTTTGTGGTTTAAAACACAGGCTAAGGCGCGGCCTGTGCTTATCTAACGTAAACATTTTCACAACTTAAAATGTGTGCATTTACGACCTTACAATCGGTTTGTGGTACAAAACAAGAATATTCCACCAAGAAGCGAAAAAATTATTCAAAAGCATTACTCAAAAGCATTTTTCGTCTGAAACTCCTCAGAGTACAATCGTCAGAATGACAGAAATTAAACGTGTGAAAAGAAAATACCCTACTGTATTATTGAAAGAGCCAATCAGAAATTGGACTGCCTGAATGGCTTGTGATTTTAGACCGTTTAGTGTTTTCGGTCAACGTAATCTTTTCTTCTTCTTGACAACAGCAAGTATGAAGGGTCTGAAAATTACCAAGACTTGACGGCATCATAAGTGTATGGTCCATAGCAATTATGTTGGTATTCTTCTATAAATAATCAGAATCAGGCCTAATACCTAATTCTGTTTGTGCGTAAAATTTTGCATGAGGTGAGTATACCTTTCTTTCTATCAAGTGTACTGTACTTTAATGAACGCCTTACAACCGACAAAATCCCGCAGGTCCTGTCTGCTATATATAAGGTACATTTCCGATCCAGACTCTAGCATTTGTTAACACATGGTTTGGTTCAATCCCTATTGGCTGCATTTTGATTCTCTCAGATTGTAGCAATTTCAATAATCCAGTTAAGTCCTTGCTAGGAATAAAGTATCTCGTACCTTACTCACTACGACATTGAGTGGTAGACCTCTTTGCTCTTGCCGTTTGTTACCGTCGATTGTTGCGGAGATGTACAACTCACAAGAGACGTTCCTCACAATCGATGTATCTCACTTGTCAAGAAAAGGTACATAAGATCAAAACCCTACAGATGCCGTATCTTATTGGCTTTTGTGGTTAACTAGTTTGTAGACATTCAACATGCAAACGTTTATCAAAAGTTCCTTGGTTTATACTTCACTGAGCGAACTTTGTATCCTCACAATAGGCAACAACTGTCCGAAGTTCGCTTCAATGAAAGAGGTTCTTGACGTCTGCGACAATTAACAATTATCAAGCACCTCCTTGCCGACAAAAGGGGCATCACATTCCCTTGTCTGACAATGATAGAGTGCTGACCTTTAAAACCACCGCCATCAGTCGACATAAAAAATGAACGGTCTCTACGATAGCTGGTAAGGTCAGCAGTCTGGTCTGCCCATTGGGCTAATTCAGCTCGCTATTGTAGTAAAAATCGGGAGCCAAATTATGCTGATGGTAAATTTAGTCACGAAAGTTAACCAGCCATTCTAATGCTGTTCCATCACTGGGAAATTGAATGAACCTACCAACTTTTACGCGGCTACGGTAGCCTTTCTCTCAAAAGCTAGACCTAGTAATGATTACCAAACGTTTAATCTGGAGAAATTGAAAGCGTTAACGTAAATGAACTGACTAACAAATGAACCAATTTCTTTCCTGTTGAAATACTTACAAATTATGTATGGTCTCATTAAGAATCGCCACAGGGACGTATCCATACTACTCAATATAAAAGGTGGTAGCGGTAGTACTTACGTGTTTCTCCACTAGGCTTTCCTTCAATCCATTTTATTACTTTCATTTCCGAGTCCTCTCTCTTCATAGCATCTACTCTCAGTTCTGGCTTCAGGCATCTTCGCACAGCCCTGGCACAAATTGCAGAATACTGCAAGTAGCTACAGAAGAAAACAATTGGGTAACATTAGCTTTGGTAAAAGTATCTTGCGTAGTACTTATTAAAAGCGCTAATCTTTTAACCTTACAACATCTTGCTGTCTGGGAATGCTTGAATGGAAGGTACATCTTACTGCTGCAGTTCCGGGACTGACCAGCAGAGAGCCTTTATTGGATATAACCCTCTATCTTGGGCTACACAGAGACATTTTCTTCAGGTAATCGTCTTATGAAAATTGCACTTCCAAGCCTTTTAACATTGTTCTACTGCAACAACATCTACTAACGATGGGATTTTTTATGACAAATTTATGAGTCTTCTGCAAAATATTTAGCATATCTATCAGAAATTTTTTTAAAATCATTTGATTTATAGTTATGTCATTTTTTCCATACTATATATGGTAAAAATGTCATTTTACCACCTTTTGACATTTCTGTGCATGATTTGCACATCAATATTAATGTTTTCAAAGGAGGTTAAACGCAAATGCATTTGCATCATCTAGTTAATAATTGTTTGACAGGAAGTTATATGTGTAAAACAGGAAGTGATTCATCCAAACCTGGGAACGGGTCAAAATGAGATTTTTTATACATTTATATGACACGTCTTACAAAATGATCATCTGATTATCATTCTAATGCTTCCCAAACTTTGTATAATTCACGAAGAGTCAAATAGAATGCTCATGGCAAAAAATAATTCCACACGATTCACATTATATCATTTGCCTTTGCCATATGTTTCTAGGCTATGATACAATAGGTAACCAAGCGCAGTTTTTGTCCTGTCTTGTTTAAATGTATTGTAAGCATTTTTCACTGTGACTAGCTCTGCACGTCTTCCAGGTCATCAGACACGTACACTAATGGCTGTCTTCCAGTATTATCTAGACTGTGTTTGATCTACTTTTAAATTCCTTTGCACCATATATGTCATTATCAATTCTTGCCATGTCTTTCTTAATCTACCTCTAGGCTTTGCTCCAGGGACTTTCAAGTCTCTGTACTTGCTTACCCAATTGTCCTGCGTCAATATCTCCTAACGGCCCAACCAACTCAACCTCCTCATCTGAATAGCATCTTTGATGCTATGGATACCTAGCCTGCTTCTTAGATCATCAGAACATCTCTTCCTCTAAGGTTGCTGTTGCAAAACCACCCACCCATTTGCATGTCATTCCTTTCTAGACGATCAAGACCATCCTGTTTCACTGCTATAGTCTCACTTACATAGGGACTAAGTACTGAACCCTAATGCACGCCAACATTCACATTAAATTCCTCACTGAGTGAATCATGAACCGTAACACAACTTCTAGCATCACTGTACAGAGACTGCATTGCCTTAACTATCCACTCATATACACATAATTTCCTCATAGCCAATCAAATTACCTTATGTGCCTTTTTCAAGTCTACGATGGCAAAGAAGAGATTCTCTCTCTTTCCTAAGTCACTGAAAGAAACGGTTTTCAATTTCGAGAATTTTCAATTTCAAAACTTCAGGACACAGTGATGTTTGCTTATTTGTTTTAGTTGCAATATTTAGCAAACTAAACAAAAACATGGGCTTTTAATGCATCAGTTTATCTTGTAAATGATAGAAAAGATTGTAAGAAAAATCAGACCAGTATTGCTCCAGCTGAAAACTGGCGTTGAGCTACAAAATAAGAGTTTCCAAAGGTTTACCAGCAAGGAACACTCTGTCTCTCCTTCTCAGGACTTGCCTTATGTTTTCCTGCATAACGTATTACAAAAACTACCCTGAAAAACTAAATGTGCAATGCACAATCTTCAAAGGAACTCTAAAAATCACCTCCCAAAAACCACAGCCTCTATTTTATGAACTTGTGAACCTGAGTACTGCTTCTTAATACCATGTTTCTCTTCTATTTGATTGCTTTCTGAATTTGTAAACTTCTTAACCTCTTTCCTTTCTACACCACCCAATGAAATAATTTATTCACTTACCATATCCATAGCCTATATGTAAATCTCAGTCTTCCGGCTGTTAAAATTAGTCCAAATTTAAGCTAAACATGAATCTTAGGTATTCTTATAGATCTACGCTGCTACTACATTTGGAAATCAGGTTAAAAGGTTTGTCCAACCATCTAATAATACCCTCATCCCCATGTTAGTCATACCCTCTAACAGGCACTTAACCAATTAACACATTCTACTGGTGATTATTACTTGGGTCCAATAAAATCTTAGGATGGAAGTTTATCAAAGACATGAATTGAAACTTTGAAATAAAAATACAATTTTATTGCTCCATTTGTTTTGTGTTGTTGGGCTCTTTTCGCCAATTTATTGGTGGTGTATCCAATGTAACAAATTCCTGTCGTTACATGCAGGGTCCAGGCATGTGAATGTTGCATTAAACTCCTTGCTTATTACTGTTCGAGTAGACTTGTGAACCTATTAGCCAAAAAATTAGACCTCCAAGATCATGTGGCGTACCAATACACATGCCCGGACCCTACATGTAATGGCAGGATCTGTTACATTTGAAATAAAAAATGTCAACCCTATATCACTCATTTGGTTTAAACAAGGGAATATCACATCAATGAACAACAAACATCAAATCTTTACTTCACCCCTCAGAAGGGGCAACTTCATATACTTGGAATTAGCCTTGAGGCCTAGATAAATTTATACCCAAAGTTTTATTCAATCCTGAATACAATTAATTCAATATGCTAGAAGAGAAATTCTTGTATCAAATAACTATAGTTACTGCAAGGCTCTTGAGCTGTTCTTAGAAAGACTGTGTTTAGAATGGAAATATGTTGTTCTCAGATGGATAGCAACCATTTTGATACTATCCATGTGCCAATGGCAGATGATTGTTACTTCAATTACAGCATCTTAATCTTCTCTGTGACTAGCAAAAGGATGTTCAAGAAGATCCATGGTTTCATCCAGCTTTTCAGGTCCCCCCATAAATTCTAGGTCCCCCCATAATTTTAGGTCCCCCCATGGGAAAAATTTTCTCAGGTCCCCCCATAATTTGGTGCACCGTAAAAATTTGAGGTCCTCTCGTAAATCAGAGTGGAACTTGTGAAAAAGCAAAAAAAATCTTAACTATTTTTTAATTAGTTTTTGATGTCATAATGTTAAAATGGTACACCACCCTAATATGTGAACAGGCTGAGATCTGTGATACCTAGCAGAGGGAATGCAGCAAGTTTGATTTTATAACTTTGAATACACCATATCAATTAATTTATTTTAGAAAAATATCTGATTTATGTTGAACTTTATAAGATTTTGACAAGATAAAGTCAGATTTGTCACACAATTTGTAGATCAAACAAGTCAGATTTTCCCGGAAATTGCACTATATTTGAGTCAAAAAGCATCTCATATCAGAAAAACCACTAAGATTCATATACCAAAGTATATACTTTTCAGAAAGTTCAGGCTGGGTCCATTACGAATATTTTCAGTTTATGGTGTGCCTCTTAGCGCTTTTTTCCTTAATGCAGGGTCAAAATCTATATCAAAGACTGCAAAACTGTCTAATTGTCAAGTTTACCTTACATTCTAAAATTAATGTTAAGACTCTAAAAATATAAAAATTGTTTTAACATGGCTATTTTAGGGTTACAGACAAGCTATTAGTTAGGACTTACCTCAGTACCATCAACAAAGATAATAACAACTCATGATCAAAAATTCATGATATTTGCTGGTTTTTGCTCAAAACATACAAAATTAGTCAGGTTTAACTCCCAATGCTGCAATTTTCTTTCTCTACTTTAGATACACTGAAAATTAAATATGTTTACAGCACCAATTAACAAATTTAAAGGTATATTGATAAAACCCTTTTAGAAACTCTAAAAC
This sequence comes from Alatinidae sp. Z8VKAUB7J3, assembly GCA_010016025.2. Taxonomy (NCBI): domain Eukaryota; kingdom Metazoa; phylum Cnidaria; class Cubozoa; order Carybdeida; family Alatinidae; species Alatinidae sp. Z8VKAUB7J3. The sequence goes on along the minus strand of JAAAKM020006971.1, from coordinate 102,986,049 downwards.
ATGCTAATGAATTGTCTTTGGGAATTTCCTATTGATAACATACTTCTATTTATGTTGAACAATTCTTTTACTTAAAAAACATACGTTTTGCAAGGTCACGTATAACTACACAAAACGATTCCTGGTTCAATCTTATAGTTCTTGGGGATAGTTTCAATAGAATAATAACAGTTAGGGGTGACAGGCAGAGATGAGAGGTGGATCGTAGTGAAGTTCCTCGCCGGCCCGCGGTTTCTTTGTTTAAACAAGTCAGCACCTTAATGTAATGACGACGTCTTCTCTCGGACACTTTTAATGGGAAGATATTACCGAAAATGTGTGTTCAGCCTCAAATTCCCAAATATGGCTATGTGGGCCCAAATCCCCCAAAATTTGAAAATTTTCTTTTTTTGTAATTTCCTTAAAATTACCTAGGTCATACGCTTCCCACAAGGCCTCAACCAATGTCAGGGGATTATGTTAAACCAAGATATTGACCTATTTACAATATTTCCCTCTCTGGCCCCACTGTGGGCCAGAGGCACGTTTCCTCAACCTATCATTAGAAGAGATGCAGAGGTCAAGGTACAAATTTGTCCAGTATTAATAATCGCTGAGAACGATAGCACTTTTGGCCAATGTTAAGCTACGTTCATGAACTTCCTCAGTGGTCACAAACAGCTAGTATACATGATCTGGATTTACATAATTATTTTTATCCCTGATATGAGTAACGATTTTCCCTGAGTGCAATTGATGCAGCCAAGTACTGCTGTGATGATAGCTAACTCAAAACAATACTTATATTCGCTTTTCCAAAATTGAAATTGAAATCGTTCAGTCATGCACATATTGCTGAGAAAAAGCTATAAAAACAAACACAAACACACACACACACACACACAGACACACACACGTAAACCAGTGCAACCTCCTTTATGGTCGGGTCTTCAACAACTAAATCCATTCCCCCATCTGCTTTATGTGGATAAGGAAGGTGCCCAGCAACCCTGCTGGGTATAATACAAGACCTGCTTAAGGGCAGATGAGCTCTCAAGAACCAACGATTACCTAATTTGAGTTGATCTCTTGAAAAAATACTACACAGAGGGCAATGGCAAGATAATGTCTTATTCTGCCAAGGAAAGCATCGTAATGTACAGAATAAAGGGAGAGATAAAGAGTAAAGGGGGTCATGTGGAGAGATACAGACCCCTGGTTCGGTAAGGTTGCCTATGTATAGCAGGTAGTACCTGTCCTTCATCAATCTGTACACAATTAGGAAACAATTAGAATAGGAACATAGCATGTAAGTTCAAAGCAGGGAAACCAGAGATACAAAGCAAGAGATGATGCAACTGGGCATAAAATCCTCAAACTTTGTGAGGTGAGGTGGAATGACACTAGAGATTTTCATACAGATGGATATCAAGTGAACTATTATGGAAACCAGAAACCCGATCAGGGAGTGGTGGGTATTATTGTGGATCAAGGAAGTGTATGTGACTGGGTACTGGGAGCCATCAGAGGGTGTTAGCGAAACTGAAAGGCAGTCCCTTCAGCATCTATACGATGATATATATGGAAGTGGTATGGTTGTGATCCTTATGTTTTATGACAAGGCAAAGGGGCAATGCTTGCACGAAGGTATTACCATTATGTGAGTTTTGAATGTGAAGGTTTGTAAAAGCATGGGTCATGGGTTCAATCCATGGTGTTGACATATTTTCTATTTCTCTAGTGTTCTTTTCAAAACTAACATTTCAAATCCTCTCTTCTTGATGAAGAAGAGACTTCTGAGGAAGAATTATCTCAAAACATAAAAATGGAGTTTTTGTCTTTTAATATTATATATAAATATCATAAATGTTATATATATCACATATATCAGCAGCAGTAGTAGCAGCATCATAATAAAACACTCATTCTCATTAAAGTTACAATGTTATCTTTGTGCAAAATATAACCATAATCTCAGACTGTAGCAAAAAAGTTTCCCTCAAAATCACCACAACGTAACGTCTGGGACATTATATGATGGGAACTTTCCTCTCTTGGTCCATTGATTATTAAAACATAATGATTACATTAAGCATTCACTGCAATTATTTTATCAGTATCACTGGCAAATGACTCACCATTTACAGGTCCTGCAACTTCTTGTTCTTGCAATACTGGTCTTTCATCTGGTGTACTGTTGCTAGCAACAACAAGCTCCTCACCACTTTCAATGGTCCTAAATGCAATATAAACTGTTTCTTTACTTATCTGTACACTTGCCAAATTTTGTTCATGTCCTGCAGTAGAAATCCTTATAAATTTTAGCCAGCTTCTTCCACAAGCACTTTCTATTTTTTCATCTATTACCTGGAAATAAGATATAAAATGTAATTTATTGATAGTATATAAAATCTCTAATATTTTTACTTCGCTCAGTGAATAGATATTATTTTTACATTACAAATAGTAGTTAAAAGTTGCCGGAGGGACATATTCATAGAGTAACTAGGTATTGAAGAATAGATGCACAGACAATGCATTCTATTCCGCCCACAATTTTCATTGCAATTAAAATTACATTGCAGATGAAAATGTATGTTCTCCACTGTTATTTAACACATACCTTTCAAAACCATACTATATACATATTATTCAAACAAAGAAATAAACTAATACTAGTGATGCAAATTTAAGGAACCTTGGGTGCTTCACAATAATTTGTGATTTTACCAGGCTTAATTACACTTAACAAAATGTCCTATTGATAAGCATAATTTGCTTCAAATTCTAATAATAAGATGTTCCTAAAGCATATTGTGTTCTAGCATTCAGGCTCCACCTAAAGATTCATATCTCACTTACATGATTTTCAAAGTACTGTTGATATCCATGAAACAACCCCATCAAAATGATGATATCATAACTAATTATATACAGACCAAAGTGCCCTTATCTTTACTATCCTATCTATTGGCCTCAGCAAATCTTTTCTTTAGGTTTCCTATATATACAAATATGAAGGAATTGGTAGTCATTCATTTTCAAAGACTCCATTAACTCCACTCAAGTTTCCATTAATGATTTTTCTAGCAACCATGTTAAGCCCTCCACAATTACCTCTGATGGGTCAGCCTCTGTCCATTGCATTTGCTCTACACCTTCCCAATAAGAACTAGGGTTCACAAATATTAAGCTGGTCTGCCTGTTTTTGCTGAGCATCCCTTTATGCTGCTCTGCCTGCTTTCAAACTACATTGTAATAATACAGGTAATGAAATAAATTTATACTGTTTTCTTTAACTGAGGATGATCTTGACTGTATGGAATGGAATGACATAAGAATTTCTGTGTAACACTGGCCTGATAGACAGAAAAACCTTTGGATCCACTGAGAAGCAAGCTAGGTACCCATACCATCAAGAGATCCCATTTAGATCAGCAGCCTTAAAAAATGTGAACTCTTTCATGTTATGGTAATCAGCCACTTAACAGGATGGTCAACATTAATGAAATGATCATCACTCCCTACAGCTCCCTAGCAGCCTTGAAATGAGCAGGGGTGTAGAGAATCTCCAAGTACAAAGAAACAAAAGAAACAAATATGAGTGGATAGGGTGTGCAATTGTGTGAGTATTATTCCCATATTTGGTATCCCCCTCCCACCCCAGCATGCAAATCATACATTGATTGTGTAATAACATTTGTAAGTCGTCTGAGTCACTCAAGCAATCAATACTTTGAATCATGGTAATTAGATGTGTGATCGGTCTCTTGAATTTCACCAAAATTGTCTCCTAGAGTTAATACTTAAAACATGGTGCCACAATATCATGGGCAAATTCCAACTTCCTGCATCATAAGTTTTGAAGGCAACATCAAAGAAAACTGGTGACAATGATGTAAGGAATCGGGGCTCTACTTAAGTCAAATCAAATCAAAGTCAAATCCTCCATTCTTCTTAGTCAAATGCACTTAAGAACAACAAAATGTTCCAAAGATTATTGCAATCCTTGTAAGACTACAACATTTCTTTGATACCAGGTTTTCACATCTCGACTAACCAACAAATCAATGGAGAACTATTTTCTAACTTAACACATCACAGCATTAAAAAAAGAAAAGCATAGACTGTGAGTTTTGAACCCTACAACAATCTTTGATCAAAGACCTGATAATTTCCAGGACATACCACAACAAACTGGTTGAATGCTACTTGCAGCAATCAGACCTCAGTCTTGCAAAGGATATCACAATGGGTCAAGTAGAAGGGTTCATGAAGTCCCAAGCAACAGCAGTTACACAAGGCTTGTCATCTCAAAGAGTTGTAAAAGACAAAACAAAGTGAGTCACACAAGGAGCAATAAGTAGAGGATATTCAACTGATTTGTGGACTGTTGACTTCCAAGCTTTGAATCGCCATGCTACAAGGGAGACACACCACACCCAATTGCCATTCCACCAAGCCTGCATGGTCCCGGGGGACACAAGGAAAAGCACTTTTGATGCCTGGAACGGCTACCACAGCATCGCACTTGACCATCAGGACAGAAACCTGACAACCTTTATTACACCCTAGGGCCGATGCAGGTATAGAGTGTGCCCTCAGGGATACATAGCATCAGGAGATGCCTAAACCAGGCGATTTGATGAAATAATTAGCGACATTGACAACAAAACAAAGGTCATTGATGACACTATCATGTGGTCACCCTCCATCGAGGACAGCTTCTTCCAAGCAGCACATTGGTTGGACACATGCAGTTGAAATGGTATCGTTCTTAACCAATCAAAATTTTCATTCGCGAAAGAATCTGTCAATTTCGCAGGCTTTGAAATCACCCCCACAACTGTTCTTCCATGCCCACAGGCTCTGGAGGCAATCAAGGGATTCCACAATCTTTAAACTGTCACTGATGTGCGATGCTGGTTTGGACTCGTAAACCAAGTAGCATATGCTTTTGCCTCAGCAGAGAGAATGCAGTCCTTTCGCACCCTGCTACAACCCAACACACCATTCAAGTGGACTTCACATTTGGACAACCTCTTTGAAGAAACCAAGACTATCATCATCCAGGAAATACAATGTGGAGTGGAAATATTCGACAAAAGAAAGCCCACATGCCTTGCAACAGACTTCAGCAAACACAGCATTGGCTTCTGGCTCATTCAAAAACATTGTGAATGCACATCGATAGGTTACGTGATGATGTATAACCTATAAAGACTTCGTAGCACAATAGTAGCGGCAAGACTGTTATATCCGCAGCAGCAAAACTAGCATAGGCAAAAGTCACTAGAGCGAACGATAACAATAGATAATAAAAGTATAAGTTATGTACAAAATTGTAGTTATTCTAATAAAAATTGTTCCTTTGAAATTGTAATTGAAGTGTTCGATTTACATTGGTGATAATAATTGAAATGTTCGAGAAAATTATAATACTAAACATATTGGTATAGAAAATGTTCGAAATGAATGTCAAATGAATCGATCGGAAAATGTATGTGTCGTCCCCAACGAGTTTTTTGAATTTCCGGTACTGCGGCTTGCAAATGTTCCGTACTTGAATGAGAAGAATTGTCCAAATGTTCCATTGATTCCACAAAGGCTGGTTTCAACCTGTCTAAACTAACCTTGTCCGTTTTCCCCCTAAATATCCAATGTAAAGTACTTGGGCTGGCGGTTAAGAACTTTATAGGGTCCACGGTATGGACGTTGTAAGGGTGCCTTGACTGAATCATCCCGTATGAAAAGATGGGAACAGTCCAGTAAGTCTTTGGAGATACGTGAAGATCTGCTGGAAGTTTGAGTTGGCAGAGGTGTAACTTTTGACATTAAATGACGTAATCGATCTACATAATTTCCAGGGTCTAGTAAGCTTGTGTCTGAACTGGAAACAACAAATTGGTTGAGGAGATGAAGGGGTCTCCGTACACAAGTTCTGCTGGACAATAACCAAGATCAAGCTTGTGAAACAATCAATGCATGTGAGAAGATAGTGATAGCCGTTAGGGGGAGGAAGAGGTGCAACAATGTCTATATGGATATGATCAAAGCAAGCGTCTGGTGTGTTGAATGTACCAAGAGGAGTGACAGTATGGCGAGTGACTTTAGATTTCTGAAATAGACAGGGAGGTGGAAAATGACCAAAAAGGAAGTCAAGAAGCAATTTTAGAATCAACTGCAACTCCCTAAACATAAGGTCATACATCACAAACAATAGCCAGTTACTCTAAATCATGGCGGTCTCCTACATGGCTTCCAGGATTTTAATAATGTTTGCCTCGTCCTCCTGCTCAATGACAGTGCTATTGCTAACATGTGTAATGTGCGTCCTCACACTTCTTCGAGCCCGGTAAAAGGCCACCGTCATCTTTTAATGTGTGATTTTCATATTTTAATAAAGACATTTTCTACTTGCGCGCCAAAGTACTTCCTCAAAAAAATGTCATGGGTGGGAGATTGCATAAAAATCATAGGTGGGGGGAGGGTGGAATAAGAATGTCCTGGGTGGAAAATTGTTGAAAAATTTATTAGCGGGGGGGGACGTCTATTAGCCACCCGTGCCCAAGAGTAGATGGTGACAAAATTAATTATCCTATTTGTTTGGTTTTGGCATCTTGACATAAGAAAAACAACAGAAGGTGCTATTGGCTTTTGGACCTCCTGACTGTAAATTCGACCCCCAGGTACCCCTCTTCCCAATTTTACCCCCTTTAAAATCTCAAATACCCCCTTAGGAGCCCTTCAGGGAAAACCTCGCTTGTCACGTGATTAGTGCAAGTTTTCAGTTTCTTGTCAGCTGTCATGTGCAAGAATATTTTTGCTTCCCATCACCCCATGCCCAGAGTCACCCCTTCCTGTCCATTAGGTATGATGGGGTGTATAAAAGTATGAACAGGCCTACAGAAATTGTAGATCTGTTAAAGTTTCAGGAGTTGGGTCATTCCAAACTTTCAGACAAACGACGTGCAGCGAAGAAATGTTTACATGAACTATTGTAAATTTGCCCCTCTAACTAAAAAAATTAATTCTACGTCCAACTGTCAAAGTACTGTTATTCGTATAAAAATTACCTTACCTGGCAATTGATCTAATTCTTTCAGCTTTGTTTCGTTTATATCCGAAGCGTACACAGTCGCACCTTCACGACTGAAAGCCTCAGCAGTTGATCGTCCTATTCCTTGAGCAGCAGCAGTCACAACTATAATTTTCTCCGCAAGCCTTCCAGGTCTGCCTGTGGACATTTTTGCGAAACTACGTCGTGGTAAGATTTCCTACATAAATCGGTTATCCCAGTCTCGCCAAAGATAGGCAGGAGAGCAAAGTAGACCTGTTGGTTGAACACATGCACATAGTCAAGAGGGATTCGTATCAGAACAAAAAGGCCCGGATCGAGTTGCTAAAAAAAACTCCGCGCGAATTTGAATTTACGGTGATACCTCTACTGACAGTCTGTCCAACTTTTGTATAAAAAGGGACGGTCTGCAAGAAGAGGACATGCGTGTATATTAAATCATGTTAAATTGACAATGTTGCTGTAAAGATATTTTCATGGAAGGTTTTCTAATCGTCCTTTAAAGTTCAGTGGCTTGAAAGTTCAATTGCTTGTTTCATCAAAATTCAAGCTGTAATCCGTAGCCTATTATATTATGACAAATAATAGGCCTATTGTTTACCTAGAACTGACACAAAATCGTTTACTTGGATGATTATTAATTTACTCGAACATTCTAGTATAGAACATTCATGATCGATGAAGTCTCATGATATTTCAGAACTGAGATTACTCAGCATTCATAGACAATGAATAGGCATTCTCCTATTCAACCTAAACAATGGTTGCATCACAAACTACATACTTCATGACCTCCGAACAATAGAGGCAATTAAGGGTCAATTACGACACACGGTTCACTGACGGCCGATGTAAACAACGCTCACGTGGAGATTGTAATGAGAATTCCATAGGAAGAATGATGTAAGAATTTAAATTTAGATCACAAATAATTATACGCGGATCATAAGGCTATAATTTGCAGAGCAATGATTATCATGCAATCTAGAACATTCTTAAAATCAAATATATAGAGAGAGGTGTTTAGAAGCAGCAGTGAAGTAATAGTAGTGATATATCAGACACAACAATAAATCAATGGAACGGCAAAATAATGATTCCTTTGTAGAGGCCATTTTTCTGCAAGATTATTTTATTGTGGTTTATTATCGGAACCATTATATTACTATTCTAAATGTAAAGGGGGTGGGGTGGGGGCGTTTATTAGAGGGGAGTTTAATAGATAGGGCTGAGGCTGCTTTGTTAGAAGTAGACGATTTCTTTGTCGATTATTCGTGGCAGATTCATCAGAGAAAGTATTCATTGTTGCTTGATATCGAAATAGGAAGGGTGCTAAGGTGAAAGACAAAGGGTTGGCGATCAAGCAACGTCACGGCCATATAAAGGTGCGAGGATAGCAAAATGCTTGGGATACGTGGTCTGACTCAGCAGCAACTTGATAAATACTGAACCAAAACAGTGTCTATTTGCAGTTTTAAATGGAATAGGATATTTGTGTGCAAATTATCTCTACAGATACAGGAAAGGACATCAAAAGTGGAGATAGTACATTAGAGCATCTTTAGTCGCTTTTTCCATTAGACTGGAAGTTGAATAAAATTTACAAGAAACTTTCCAGAAAAGCGAAGTATAGGCCTATTTCTCCTTATATTCAGAACGGAATCATCATTCTTTTAGCTTCACTAGCGAAATGGCACGTAGTTCATGAAGTTCGCGAAGTCAAGATATTTACTATAATGGCCGATTGTAGCAAATACAATATTTGATAATAAAATCCGGAGCCTATTTGGTTGATATTCATCATTACAAAAAGATACTAACAAACATTGTCTAGGTATGAAGGTAGTAAAAGATCAGTCTGCAAAATGTATTTTTAATTTCGTAAACAAAACCCGTTCAAAACAGTGAGTGACAATGGATGGTCTGATATCACAATTATTCGATAGAGCAAATTTTATATCTGGACATAACAACAATTTTTGTGAGCTGTACTTTTTATATGTCTATTGCTTTCTTCAGCTGTCCCCCATAGCCATGGCTGAGGTAAATGGTAAACAAGATCAGACGAGGAGTCAGAGACAGTCTTTGTCATCTGAGAGCATCCGTAAAATGTTAAGCGAGTTTAACGAAGGACTGATTCAATTAAGTAGCCGCTTGGAAGAAGAGAAGAACCTAGATGGGAACACGGCCATGCCACATCGTTTGCATGATGTTGTTTTAGAAAGTCTTCGAGGCGAGTGTCCAGTAACGATGACGTCTTAATTTGCTCCTTTCACAATTCTACTACAGATTTTACAGTGCACGTTAAGTTGTAGGCAGCAATGTTAGCTTTATCGTCTAATTCGAATTAAGTTTTGAACGATGGCGTACTGGGTACTTAAATAATTCTTTTTATCAAGGAAGACTATTCAGAGCACTTAGCCAAGACCTTGAAGCTAAGTATCATGTCTTTAACCGAGTACTCGAAGAAAAATAATACTGGATGGTATTTAATGGGTGATACTTATGCTGCCGTGGCATTCAGGCCTTTAAAAAATTTCTTCTCTCATCAAAACTAAACCATGCCTCTCTTATGGCTCTGTACAAGGAAGACTTCAATAACAAATTTCTGGCTGATGATTTTAGTGCAGTTCAAACAATGATCAATCATGCTTGAGCCACAAGCTCTATGAAATGAAAATTAGAGAATGAACAAATGCCACAAAGTCGTTTAAACATTATCAGAGAATCCTGCGACGACCTCCATCATCATTATCCATAGTCAAGTGGCCGTAGGTGCACTATGTTGCTTCTCACAAGTTCATTTCATTTTTCCTGATCCTCTGCCTTCTTAGTGCATGAAATGGCGTCATATTGGTCCAGTCTGAGATATTTGATATCCAAGGTCTTCGAGGTCTTCCCCGCATTTTCTCCGGTACTTTCCCCATGCCCGAATTCTCAAGCACTTGTTTCGATAAAGTGGTCGTGTTTCTGCCACGCTTCGAACATTTATAATCCTGGAATAAAAGTTTTTTCGTCATGCATCCATTATCGCCTCTAACAAGGTGGGCGGGATTGTATCGCTGTTGAATTTGGATGAATTCTGATACATCGAAAGTGTTGCAGATCCGGTGGATATCGTTATTACTATAAAGCGTTTGTAGCAGTTACATCTGCATTGTCCCTTCGCCGAAAACCACCGCAGATCATTTTTTGCAAAGACATTCGCCAGGTCGAATTAATTTCATTGGATTGACTTGATGTTAGAATCCAATTTTGGCAGTTGAATGTCAATCTACTACTGGCTTGTAGAAATGTTATACGAGTCTGTTGATGAATATCGTGGTTTAAAAAATTATTCTTCATGGGCGAGAACTTGTTTTTGGTAGATTTAATGTGGCTATTGAGTTCCCAGTCTCCCGTTGTATTTTGGTCATGAACGATTTGAGAACCAAGATAGAGGAACTTTTCGGTGTTTTGATACGTTTGCCGTCAAGAGTTATCACATGTTCGATATGTTACGATTGGTAGTCTTGCTTTTCGCATTCACTTTAAGCTTGAATCGTTTAAAAACGGAATCATTCAGCGGATTGGAGAGACGCAAGCGAAAGCACATGCAAAACTGTATCATTAGCGTAACCTGCCCAATCCAGTTGTGATGACCCCCACTGTGGGTCCTCGCTTGATAGTTGCACGTTCTTCACGGGTGGTAGGTATTCTGTGACTAAATTTGAAGAAGCCAAGTGCCTTAGTGGTCGCATGAGTCATGAAAACCCGGGTGACAAAATCAATATATGTATTGAACAGTGACTGTGCCAATGTTTTATTTCTCTCACTTCCCATGAAGATTATACCTCCTTTGTACGCATGCACATAACATACATATTTTAGCACTAGACTTGGACGTACGCATACTACATGAATATCGCATTATCAGATAGAGCAAAACAGATGAAACTACGTCATTATATCCAGTTTTTAAAATCTATTAAAATATTTACAGGATGTCCAAAAGTGTACAATTAATGTTATGCTATGATATCAAACGTCTTCAGCTCACTTACAGCATACTCAGTTATCGCTAAAAAAATAGAAAATATGAAGCTATAGATGATGATATCTTACAGATGAGATAAATACATGATTATGATGAACATAGAGAGAATTTATATCGTATATGATAAGATAGGATACCTAAGAGTCCCGACGGTATCTTGTTATCTCCATCTTTATTGTGTTGAAATTGTATATGATGACTGATAAACTATGACATTTTTTCCAAATATATTTTGTTAACATTAGATATCAAACAGGCAGATCATTATTAACCAAGATCAGTATTCTTGTAGCTATCGTTATTACTCCATAGAGTAAGCGGTTCTGATTTGCATCGAACTCAATGCGATATCAAACATTTTTAGATAGCTTGTTGTATAGATTAGCATGTTACTTACTTTATGTGTGCAAAAGTGCAACGACGAGATGTCATTGATGGCACGCAGCATGTTCTCCCACTAAAAACATATACAGATATCAGCTAGTTATAGAGAAGGAGAGAAAGAAACAAAGACAGAGGAAGAGAGAGAAACAAAGACAGTGTTACGACGACCGACTCGAACTTTAAGCGCGACAACAACTCAGTCGCAGAAAGAAAGAGAACTCAAAGATGTGTTTCAAACTCATATTCGTCGATAATCGCAAGGAAGAGTCAACGAAAGACTCAATCCAAAACTCTTCAACTAATTACAAAATAATTCCGTTTTTACATCACTAAAGCACGTGGTTACCCACGCACTTTCTAATTATGCAATGTCACATGATTTGCGCGCTGAATCAATGCTGACACGGAACTTTACTAGGGGTAGGCGTATAACTAATTATATATTCCTAACAGACAGAGAGGGGGAGATCGAGCAAGAAGTACTGAAACTAAAACAAGAACACAAAAAAACCCCGCAAAAACAACAACAAAACAAAACAACAACGATAGAGTAAAGTGTGTGTATTACCTCTATCCTCCTGATAACTTGGAGATGCTCCCTCCATTCACTCAGGTCCTCTTGGAGTACACTAAAAGAAGGGATATTTAAAGATTTATTAACATCTCTCATTTCATATATACAGTGGTACCACAATTATTGTAGCAAAAAGACAAATAAAAGAAATATCTTAAAAGAAATAAAAACACCGATGAACAGACACTTGGTAGTATTATAGATACTTACTTTATGCTCCGGTTATCCACGAAATCGGCGTGTTCACGATACACGGTTATTACCTCCCCCGGTTGTATTCGTATTAGTGCAGAAGTTGCTGTCTTAAACTACTTGCTGGAGTTATCTTGCCCCATAATTTTATGCTGGTATTCCATGGTTGTTCAGATCCCCCCATGAATGTCTTTTTAAAAGAAAAAAGTGATGCGGAGGACTTTTTAAGGAGGGTTATAGTTGATTACTCAGACGCATCACGCGTAAAGAGAGATAGAGCCACTTGATTATCCAAGAAGGCTTTGTCAGTATTTAATAACGTCGATAAGATAAAGCCCAATACTCAGATTACTTTTTCGTTTATTAACATCAGATCAAAGGGTAACCATATGGGAGGTCAGAAAAAAGAATCACACTTTCATAAATTAGAACCCGATACAGACAGCGAAGGTACGCAGTAAAAGTTGAAAAAAAGGAGGTTACACCTATTTGAGTGATCTGGAGGCGGTCAGCACAAACTCAGTTTACTTTTTCGGGTATTCATGTTATGCATAACAATAAACGAATTACATCACTGTTTCGAGACACGTAAGGAGTCCCCATGATTACACTTCCTGCAGATCGAGTAGCTCAAGTTTCACTACGTCATTCCAATGTCATTATAATCATTATAATATTGATGATGATGATGATGATGATGATGATGATGATGATGATGATATTGATGATCATGATAAGGAGGATGATAAAAGTTTGTAAGTAATTTTTCAATTAACGCATTGAATGATGAAAGAATTTCTTTGACTGCATAGAAATCAATGAAACTAGCATTTCTTCGAAGTTGTAACGGAAACATCTTCATGCTGGAGATTCGACGAAGACAGATGCATCCGTAGTAACACTTTAAAAGTCTGTAAAAGCTGTTTTGAAACCTGGTTCTATAGTTCGAGTTGTATATCCAGCAGGGTGTTAAATTTTTCCAATTTCTTGATAGTATAACGTTTGTACGCAATTTCTATGTATATATGGATAAATTTTCATTAGCTACGCTATCAATGCCTTTAGGCATGCTCAGTTCTTAGTAAGGAAATATATTGTCCAAGCCAACGCACGTAATTGAATCTCCTGTCAAAGGTAGAAAATTAGAAAAAAAATTTCCTAGTCCTAGAAGGTACGTTGGCGCTGCAACTCAGGTGTTGTGACTATAGTTTTCATTTCCCATGTAGCATATTCTGATATGTGATATGGGGATGTATTGAGAAAATTACAGTAACACCACGTTGTCGCAGCTTGTGCCCGTGTTGCTAACATTAACGTAAAGATCGGGGCCAGAATTAAAGGGCATATCATGAGTCTGGATCTAATTTTCATACAAGATTCCTAGGAAAGAGACTCATGATATCAGAGCAGAAAGTAGTCATCATATACTGATAAGAAATGTCAAAGACGATATCATCGCTCAATTGAAGGAATTGTATGTTAACTTAACCACAGACGTCTAACGGATACCTATACTTGTTAATTTGAATTTTGAGGTTGACGCAAATGTCCCATGGAACAAAATTAAGTAAAAGTTATGGCTTTCAGTTTGTAAGTAATTTTTCAATTAACGCATTGAATGATGAAAGAATTTCTTTGACTGCATAGAAATCAATGAAACTTGTAAATTGTTATCATATCTTCACCCAGATTTACTTTTCTATGTAAGTGTAAAAGAATTGTAGGGGGAAATGAGGCTTACAAGAACCTGAAAAATGGCAAAGGCAAGCAAGAGTAGCTCCCATTCTTTCCTACTTTCTGTCTCCCTACTTGATTGCACTCATATGCAAAATGGGGACTTCACATGACAAGGAAGGACAACCTTGCCGGTAGCTCGCCAGCTTGCCAGTGCCTATAAACCTTGTCTGGGTAGCCACTAAATCCTTAAATCACCTACACTGTGCTTCCTGCAGACTTGATTAGGCAGTGATGCATTCTCTGTACTTTTGCAAAGAATGTCAGGCGTAAGAAATAAGTAGTGGATCCATCGGGGTATATGGTGATCTCACTATTGACATATCTCTCAAGAGCGATTTGTCAGTAAAGTCCAGGGAAAAAGCAATGAAGATTTAAGATAAATAGCTAATTTTAACGACTACTCAGTGATACTGCACTGCACATGCGTAATTCACAAACCGTTACACCTCGTTTGGTACAGATCCTTTTTAAACCCTTCAATCTCCTACCTTGTGCTTTCTACACCCTTGAATACAGCAGAGGTCTGAAGTATGCTAAGAATGTCAATCGCATCGAATCCAAATGCCCAAACGGTGACAAGAGTTAAACAAATTTTGCAATAGCTCGATCATAGCGACGCCCATGGGGAAATCGTTGAAAACTACAAGTAAATTTCTTGAAAATTATGTTGAGTAAAAAATTCATTTTGCCATACGTTTTCGCCATACACTGATCACATCAATCGTATGGTGTGAAGCGAGAAAGCTTCTACGACGAATTAATCTCTACAAACTATGTATTGTGAAACGTGTCGTTCCTAGTTTCAAAAGTCGCATAGAAAAATCTCGTGCCAGACATAGCCCAACCCTGAAACGTGCGTTTCTTAACGACGAAACTGAAAATTCGGAGGCTCAGTTACTTAGAGCTAACACGTTTCATCGAAGGCAATTGGTTAAAATTCGTAATTTCCGTTTGTTTTTGGACACTATTAGATGACGTCGCTATATTGCAAAAGGTGATGATCGTATGTCGTTTCAAATTAAAATCAAGCATGACCGAAACATAAATTTATCAATAAATGTTTCCGAAGCTCTTTACCTGACTCTATCAAACGTATTGTTAATCTGTTCGATTATTTTCTCTCTGACAGTAAAGAATTTGTTCTCGGCCATGTCCGTTGAATTTTGTATCACTAGCAACAACGTTAAGAGAGAAGAAGTTTTTGCTGAAGTCGAAATTCTTTTCAATTAATTGTCAAAATAAAGACCGGTATTGGATGAGGCACTCAGCTCCATAAAAAGCCAGAATAAGTGATTTGGCACATGCTTACAGTGGCACATCTTACGACCTTACTGATTTCTATATGCACGGAGAACATTTCCAGGCTATAAAATCACTTCGAAATAACGTTGACATTCTCCATTACCAAACCTGATAAAGGGTCAGGGGTGGTTATCTTAAATAAAGCCGATTATCTTGCCAAAATGGACAACTTTTTAGGTGACATTACCAAGTTTGCAAAAATTGGTAAGGTTTCCAAGCACGAAACTACGGCAAAAAACAAACATAAACGCTTATAGACCTCTTATTAGTAAACGCTTATCAGACCTGATAAAAACAACACTCTGCCACGTAAAATTTATGATCGAATTAGACCCACAGGCTCTCAACGACCTCTCATGTATGAATTACCCGAAACACATAAGGAAGGTACACCATTTAAGCCTATTTTGTCAATGATTGGCTCAACATAGCACGAACTAGCCAAGTGGATATCAGAAAGCGGTTGCCTGTTGTCCAAAAGGACGTACTACCTGTCACACATAAAAGTTTATTAGTTTATAAAATCAGGTCGTACGTCGCAGATGTTCCATGCCAGTATCGCGCAGCATGTGCCGGTCATCATTAGTAGACGCAGTAAAGTTTTCAAAATTTTACCGAATTGCGTAAGCAAAGTCAAGTCAACAGCTTCCAAAACAGACTCGGCTAGAGCATTTGCATGAAAACCTATCATGTGATGATAACTATCAAGAGGATTCGCTTAAGGTGTAAGCCAAAGCCCGATCTCCTTTTCATTTTGCCGCTTTAGAAACCACATTTATCAAAACAAAGAAGCCGGTACTCGGTCGAAAAAAAGAAGTTGCTTGCAATATGCGCCTTTTTCAATAAAACGAGTGGCAGAAAAGGGGTGTCGTTTTCGTGACTGTTATTTTCTACGACGTGTTTTGGTCTTCTCGTTTCCTATAAATTTATCGTAGAAGCTTCCTCACTTCACTCCGTACGATTGCTGTGATCAGTGTAGGGCGATAACGTTTAGCAAATTGAATCCGTTACTCAACGTAATATTCAAATTTTGTACCACTAAGCAACTTTTCAAGTAAATTTCTAATTGTGAACAAGACCACCAAGATTTCTTTTTAAAAGTCTGTATCATTTACTCCGGATATCGACGCATTCTTTCCTATTTTCTCTAAGGATCGGAAGATGAAAAAGCAAATCTTTGCTATGTATGCTATGATGAATAGAATTCTTTTTCTAATTGGGCCTATTTAATAAATCTTATAGCGGACGCTGATTAGTCCAAAAAACAAGCCATTAAGTAAATCCAATTCTGATTGTCTCTTTCACAAATACAGTTGGGTTTAGCTTTTCTTACTCTTCATTTCAATCATTTCTGACAATTGTACTCTGATGAGTGTAGGACAGAAAAAGTTTTTCAGTACAAAATGTTTTCGTTATTTAGTGCAATACTTTTGTTTTGTACCTCAAACAAACTTTTTAAAGTATAATTTACTACTCTTAAGTAGAGAATAATGGGAAACATAACAGACCCTTAGATGGGAAAATTTTTTTGCCAATATTTCTGGCAAAAATAGCCCAACTATGTCAGTTGCACTCAATACAAGTATAGAAAGGTCTAGTTCAAATTTTGCGTTAATCATGCATCGAATTAAACCCTTGAGGTAATATTGGTAACTGTAGCTGGTACATTGTAAATAACTATTATAAACAAACGTAAAGACTAGAATATTGTTAATCTGTCATTTATATGGTGAGCAAATGGATTTTATGTAATGTTCAAAATTTGTAAAGCAATGCTCAAGTAACATCCATTACACCGAAGAGGGCCTGCAGGAAGAAACATTTAAAAATCACTTCTCTGAGGGAGTTTACACACCAAAGTGGCATATGCGACGCGGCATGTGACGGGGCATGTCATTTGGGAACGAACCTATACAAAAGTATAAAACCTTTCACACGGAGGTAGCACATCTTGTGGCAAATGCAAAGTGCTCACTTCTTTGCCACTCAAGAAACGGATCATCCCATTTTTCAAAATCATGCCACGTCGCACAATCGCTTCACATCCCATGATCGGCTTAATATGTGAGAGTAAAGGCTTGCTTATACATTTCTGTTTGTATGGAAGGGTACTCAACTGTCAACACTTTCATGGAACCATGGGCAGGCCCAGTGTGTTTGGTTAGGGCGTAGGTTATCGACTCAGGCTAAAGTTCTCTAATTAGACAAACGAATACAGAACAATTTTGTCTCTTTTCTCGATCAACATTCTTTTTATGAAATACAATTTCTTCTTACATAAATGATATTATACAATTTACTCAATTGATACATGTTCGGAATTCAATTTAGGTATTCTCACGAAGTATTGCTTGTCGTTCAAATGGTCTAGGCCACTCCATAGGATATAAAAGTGCAAAATGATGCAGTGACATAGCGACTTCCGAGCAGACATAGGTTAAAATACATCTTTTCTCCTTAAAGAATCTATGTAGAATAACAACGTATTACCTTAGAAAGTGTACTGGCCGTTCTTTAGCCCTATTGCATCTGCGGTATTAGTATCCTACCTCTGTAATTAAGGCTGTACAATAGCTACTAAATAACGAAGGACAATAATTTCGGTGAAGTTTAAGGCCCTTTCAAACTATTAAAGCTCTATGTAAGTCGACATTCCCTGTCTGATATGAGATGTACCCACCATCTCCTTTTACGTTTTCTCCTACCAACTATCAGACCCATAGGAGTAATAACATAGTCTTCGTTCGAGAAACACATCTTCGTAGCGAGCAGGTACTTTTCAAACATGCTACGTGGCATTCGCCACTTCAGTCTGTAATCTCAGTTTTGTGTGGCATTGGCGACGTGGCCTTTGCGACGTACCACTTTGGTGTGTAGGCTCCCTAAAAGCTTCAGCAATCATTGATACACATTGCAAGTTGTTAATAATGAAAGAATTTCCTTGAGCAAATAAACGGGTTATTTTATTTCATTAATCAAAGATATTAACAAAGTCATGGGGATAACGTCTAATGCGTAGAAATGTTCAGAAATACTGCACTGAGAGTTTCTTACACAACACGTGACCTAGAAGGTTCTGATGTAATAAACATTTCCTGTTTTGTCGCGTATTTGTACGACGTATCTAAGTGTAATGTCTGCATGTACTAAATAATTTTAAAACTTGGTTGGCCCCGAATTGATAGTAATTGTGGCTTATGGAGAATTCCTCGTCTTAAGAAGGCCTAGTTAAACTAATTTTAAAACTAATAACAAACCTTATCTTAATTAAAATGACTTTCAGAAAAAGAGGTTTTGTTCGGATAAAATCCTTGATAATGGTAATCAAACGATATGAAATATTGCAATAAGGTGCATGTCACTTTGCTATGACTAGAATCCAGTAGAATACGTAAGTGTGACGTCATTAGTTTATGAACGCGAAAAGTTTGACAATATATTTGCACGCATTGCGTTCTTGTTGTTGATTTGAAGAATTTGGAGAATCACATCTAGAACAAACATCGAAATACATACTTAGATAGATAACTAACACACTAAATGTATCAACTGTTATTAAATTCATTGTGTAATGAACAGAGAAAAATTTTCTGGTTATATCTTAAGAACGTCAGCAGATTTTCGAAGGTTGTTACACAATTAAAATTAGTCTAGAACACAAGTTTTTGTTGGGCTCTAACTATGATGAAGTAAGAAATTAGTTCTCTCGTCGTTGCTTTAGAACTCTCCCAGTCGGCACTGCTACGTGAGATGGACGTCGTAACTACGTCATATCAACATCATAACTACGCCATATCAACATAGCCTCTGACATTGAATTACTGTGGATGGCCTGTTATATATGAAAGTTAAGGTGTAATCGTATTTGGAGTTTTGGAACGCCGTTGTGTTGAGGTAGCATCAATATCGACAAACTACGTTGGATAGACGTCGATTCGATGTCAGTTCCCAGCGTAACATAAAATCGACCAATGATTGACATCGAAATTACATTAGATGCTGATTGTGACTTTGTCCATCATTTCATGTTGGAAGAGATTGTTTTAATCACTGTCATCATGGTTGTACACAGATCGTATGAAACAGATGGAAGAAGACATTAGGCTTTAAAAATATGGGTTTCTACAAGGAAAACGTTCAAGAAACAATAAAAATATTCAAAGAAACTGTTAAATTTTTGTCATCATAAAAATCTAAGTTAGTGCAATCTTTAGAATGCAATTTGCACAAGTTTGATAGTGTTGTAAAAGAATTGTTGGGCACAACAGCCCAATCGCACCTCGCTACGTACGGTCATGTATGCCATTGGATATTTTTTGACATTTCATACTGTGAAGGTTGAAGATAAACGAGAAGAGTTTAGCATATGCAGTGATGGTTTTCTTAGAAGAAGCAGGTTTGCATAACAGGGCAATTTCTAACTACTAGGTATGGGGTAACAATGCTATGGAAGTCTCAGTTACTGTCAGCCATAACAACTCATTGTCGAGCTCCAATACTACAGGGCTCATCCGTCAACAGCTTTGGTGATATCCTTTAAAGATGTTAAAATACTGAACAAATATTTGGAAAAAGAAGGAGTGGTATGAATTACATATTCAACATGGTTGACGGGTACGTGCCTCGGCGTTGACATATTTTCTTCGTCTTTGCTTTTTATGCATTTGTTTGATATTTAAATGGATTGGAAAATGAAATTGAATTTGAATATTCATGATAAATTTTTAACTAGTTATTTCAGAAGGGTTTGAGTCCTAAGCTTAAAACGCAAGGAAAGTGTAACCGTTTTATTTCGACACTGCTTCAACAAACGCCAACAAAGTGGAAGGAACATAGAAAGTTTTGGTTCTCGATCGAATAAACGGTAGGAACACAAAATTGCTGCTATTGATAGTTCTTTTAGGGTGATGAGTGACGATAATGGTGGATAAAAGAGTAATGTGTAATGTGTTTAATGAGGATTTAAGATTTCTCCTACTCCTGCTGTAAGTTTCACAACTGTCAAACCTTCCCGATCTGAAAAATAATGTGCTTTCAGAACATATCAGCGTCTCAACCCATTGTATCACAACAATGATCTATAGGGACCGAAAATCGTTTGCTTTAACTGGAGATTTTAAAGAACTTGTGCCTATTCACGAAAACTTTCATAAGTTCGATGTCAACAACGTATCTAAGCGGAATCGCCTATCATTTGCTGTACACTGTATATTTTAAAGACCTCGTAAAAATATTAATTGTGGTGTGCTTTGGACACTTGTAGAAGTAAAAAGACTTCCAAATATATTGTTTACGTATTGCTATATCTTCTAGAAGTTGTGAGGTTTTACTAGAGAAATAAAATTCTGATGCATGACTCCCGATGTTACAATCATGTTACTGATGTTTCAAACCCTCTCTTCTCGATGACACTTTAAACTCTCAATAAGCTTTTTATAGCATGACGGATGGCATTTCTTCCTTGGTCAAGTCAAGTGAGAGGCCCTTACAAGGCTAATCTTCAGTTAGATAAAGCTGGATGTCGATGTCAGCTGTTCGATGATTGGGAACTTACGTAGCGACTAGAGAAGTAAAGGAAAATCAATATCGGCAGTCACCTAGCACAGTTGGTAGATTCAGCAGCGAAAACCGGGGTCACTTGTCCGATTACCTGTGGTTAATAATTCCTCTAGTTTCCTCATGATGTAGTAGTTTCTTATAGCATGTAGCGATGTTATTGGAAGCATCATTATTTCTATAGTGCCTAAAGATTTTAAATCGCCATCAATGCTCACACAGCATGAGCTCTACATATTCAGGTAGGTCAAACTCTCATTGCTGTATGGTGGGATCATTTAAAGGAGCGTATTAGTCGCAAGTATGAGGACTCGATTCGAGGAAAAAAAATTTGTGGCGGGCGCAATACTAGTGGTTTGGTAACATAACATGTGTTGCCGCAAAATATTTAACAATATCTACAGCACAGCATATTTCTGCCGAAAGATTAATTTTAGCTGAGTTCTTCAGATTTTAAGTGAATAATAAAAAATCAAATAAAAACTTTCCAACGAGGATACCCGTTTTCCGGAAATGTCATAAATATTGACTAGACAAATTTTCAATGTTACCTACCTCCCTGCTCTACGATTGCAGAAGAATATCAAATTGTCGTCTGGAACTACTAGAAATGATCTCATCTGCAAAACCAAAATTTTTCCAGGTTGCAACTCTAAAGGTGATCAAATTGTACAAAAAAGGTAGTTGACAGTGTTGGAGCGTTAACTAGCCAGTGCATATAGTATCTATTCAGTTAGTCTACTCTTTAAAATACCCCCCCCCCCTCCTATGAATATACGTTTTGGGTACCCTGTTCAACTCTATTCCGGGGGTCTCTTATTGCAACTTCACTTTCCAAAGTTGATTTACCTTTATTTCTATTTTATTACCTTTAAATCTTTTCCTGCTTGATGCCTGGGGATAACATTTTAGAACTAGCTGTGTAAAAAAGGGAGCAACTGGAAACATAATTTAGTTCCATAGTGGTGAGCCATTCTCTTGCGGTTATAAACCACATGAATACGCATCATTTGCCAAAAATTACGGTATTTGTCGAAGTAGCTAACATTACCTGAATACGTCTTCGCAACGTAGTGAATCGTGTTCTGTGTCAAAGAGAATCTAAATAGTTTAAAACTACCATAGACGTAGGCATAGACTTTAAAAAATAGGTTCTTAACGATTTCAGTATAGTCTTCCTAAGCCCGGAATTCCTAGAAATTTTCAAATGATAATCAAAACTTATGCAACAACTCAACAAATAAGTACGAAAAAGCGTAAAATTAGCACTGAATAGTGTAACAGATAAGTGTTAAAGTTATAAAATCCCAGGGTCAGACCTTACGAGAATTGGGCAAAAAGTTAAAGAATACAAGCAAAACTATTTTACCGTTTATAGCATTATGGCAAGTAAAATGGCTCTGGTTGTACCCATATATTTTTGCACATTTAACCGCGTCTTGACAGGCAAACGTAATTGCAACCACCTGCTTCATACTCTTGAGGTGCTGCTATTGCAGGTTTAAGAAAATTCAATGAATACGTTTTTAGGTTATCAACTCGTTATCCAATCATTTAATCTATCCAATCAACATGCACAAACTCTTCTGCTCAGGTTTCTACTTCTCTCATGTAGCTCCTAAAAGTTTCTTTGCAGCATTTACAAAGTCCTTTCCACTTCAGATAGGGACTTCTTCAATCAGTTGTAACTCTATGGGAGCTTACACACCGAAGTGGCATATGCGACGTGGCATGTCACTTGGGAATGAACCTATACAAAATTATTAAACCTTTCACACCAAAGTGGCATGCCACGTGAAAAATGCGACGTGCCACTTTTGTGCCACTCGAGAAATGGACCAGACCATTTTTCAAAATCACGCCACGTCGCACAGTTGCTTTTCAGCCAATCAGGATAGTATCTGTTCAAATCACATAATTAGCTTGGCATGTGAGGAATAGGGTAAAGGGTACCTTATCTGTTTCTGTTTGTTTGGAAGAGTAGTCAACTGCCGACACCTTCATGGAACCATGAGCAAGTTCAGTGTTTTTCCTTAGGCCGTAGGTTATCAATTCAGGCAAAAGTTCTCTAGTTAGACAAACGAATACAGAACAACTTTGTCTCTTTCTTCGATGAACACTCTTGTATGAATTTCAGTTTCTGTTTAAAGAGAAGATATTATATAATGTACTGGGTAGGTTTATGTTTTGAGATCAATTTAGGTATGCTCACGAAATATCATTTTCCGTACAAATGGTCTCGGCCACTCAATACAATAAATAACTGCAAAATGATGCAATAAAATAGCGACTTCCAAGCAGACGTTGTTTATGATACATCGTTTCTACTTAAAGAATCTATATAGGACAACAACGTATTACCTTAGAAAGAGTACTGGTCGCTCTTTAGCCCTCATGCATCTGCGGTATTAGTATCCTAACTCTGGAGTTAAGGCTTTGCGATGGCTACTAAATGACGAAGGACATCTGATCGGTGTGGTTTAAGGCCCTTCCAGACTATAAAAACGCTGTGCAAGTCGACATTCCCTGTCTGATACGAGATGAACCCACCATCTCCTTTTACGTTTTATCCCACCAACTATGAGACTCATAAGAGCAATAACATTTTCTTCGTCAGAGCAATACATCTTTCTACTGAGCAGGTATTTTTCAAACATGAGACGTGGCATTTGCCACTTCGGTCTAAAAGCACAGTTTCGCAGGGCTGTGCGATGTATCCTTTGCGACATGACCTTTGCAAGGTGGCTTTAGCGACGTACCACTTCGGTGTGTAAGCTGCCTAAAAGGTCTTTTCCCAATGATTCACCAGATTACCACAATTAAAAATCTTATACAGGTAAAAATATTTGCTATGCAAACCACACGGGACGATATCTTAAGAAACCTTCTTTTGCTGCATGTCGACGGTGCTGTCACCGAGCTAGGTTTATTTGTATTGGCTTTTAATTCACGCGCTAGGAACATTATACTAGGATAGCTGTCGCAATGGAAATTTACTAAACAATGTTGAGAATCTGAACGACAATAAAATAGGCCGGGAGGTATCTGTATTGATCAGGGACGATGCACCTTTAGCACCTTTAGCACCTTTACTTGTTAACAATAACTATTTGTGGCATTCGCCTTTTTGCCTGTTGTAAAAATAAAATCATGCGGCGGAAAAAGGGAGAATTAAACAGAAGTTTTATTTTGTCTGCCAGAAGGCGACCGTATCTAATTATTCTTAGCAATCATCCCAAATACTTGGATTTTTTTTTGACTATTATTATAGACAAAATAACTTGCTTTCTATCAAACCACAAGACTTCAGTAGCTGGACTGTTCATCCGGCACAGTTTACAACGTCATTGTAATAACGTAAAATCTGGTTATAATTTTTGAGGGGAAGTAACGGAAAGATACGAAATTGGCTAAAACGCATTAAATATCTAAAACGAACACCAACAAGAATTCTAAGTAAATCCATTAACTTGCTCAAAGATAACAATTTTACAAGTTGATTAACTTCTAACGTAAGGATTTTGGCTTAAATAAAGAAACATCGAGGAATTTAATGCTACCGAGACTGGGATACTACAATCCATTTACCTTGTGCACTTCTTACTATTATCATTCTTTTGTAACGTTTTCTCTCCAAAACATACAAATCTGTGTTATAAACCATAAACGTAAAAACACTTATATTACAGCAACCAGCGGTCATGTTCCTATGCGAGAGAAGTACTGATATTTTCTTAAACGATAACACTATCGCTAGTCCTAGCATGACAATCTGATCATGTGGTGTGAGCGAATTATGTCCTGGTTTGCCCGGAAGCAACTGTGCGGAATGAATTTTAAAAAGTGGTTTGGTGCGTTTCCCGAGTTACATATAGCAAACGCTGCTTTGTTGTGAAAGGTTTTATGCGTTTTAATAAGATCGTTGCCAAGTGACATGCCACGTGGCACTTTCATTTTGTGCAAGACGAAAGTACCGATATATCTATAACATACTGCTAATAAAATTGCGCTGATAAGAAGATAACCTCTACATATCGGTAAACATTGTTCAAAATCAACTACAGTATGTAAAGTCGTTTAAAATCAAGTTTAATTACTGAAAAAAGTGTATCTTTCTAAAAACTTTCAATGGAAAATTGAAAAAAATCAAAAAACTTTTGAATAAAGAAAATAAGTTGAAAAACTTGAAACAGAATTAAAAAACAGCAGAAAAAGTGAGAAACCAAAGACATGATAGCAAATTTCTGAAATGATTTTCTCGTCAGTTCTCTACACTTACTTGGCAGTATCCAATAAAGATCTGAGGAGGTTCCAGTACCAACAATATCAAAGTTCTCTTCTTGCCCTATAAATTTATCATTACTACAAGCGCCCCATAATATTTCACCAGTTTTCTTGAATTTGATCCTTTGATTGTCCTTGTAGGGATCACAAGTAAGACGTTGACCCTTACTCGTTTCTACAGTAAAGCATTTTCCAGGGCTTCCCACTTCCTCAAGCTTTCCGTAGTTATTAAACTTGAAAAATTCCTCGCAGGATGAACCCAATTTTAGCAATTTCGTTTGATCGCGATTGTACGTTATGCATCTTCTTGTGGCTTGGTTTCTGATTTTGAAAATTCCGAGCTCTAAAAATATAAGCGGAGTAGTTAAAATGGTTATTTTAAGCAAGTTAACAAAATAGGTTAAGTAATGACTTTAAAGACTACTTTTCAGTAGGTTCCCGACTTTTTATTTTTCCTTCATTAACTCAAGATTTGGAAAACATCAACATTCAATAAAAAAACTCTGGTCCCCTTCACTGGCGTCTATTTGATCGCGAAACTGACAAGCTCTTGAGGAAGGGTTTTCATTATGTCCGATTTCTAACCTGAGCTCTCTTGTTCACATTCAGAACAATACTCAAGTTAAACACTTCTTACTTCATTAACACATTTTAATTCAGCTCTGGGACACTTTTCACTTTCCACTAGTTACCAAACTGAAAAGCCAAGGAACACTCTAGATAGCATGGTTAAATGAGTAAAGCATGCAGCTTGGAAGTAGGGGAGATGATCTGGCGTGTTCACGAAACTTGAAGAGGTCGACGAGTTTCCTTGGTATAGTTGTATTCTACTAATAGTACATTTTATTCCGTATCGTACACTGGTTTTACTCTGGTTAATGTGCTATCATTGTTGCGGCATCGTGATTACTTTTGTATTATGTGTGACAGATAAGGAGACACAGATAAGGAGCGACAGATAAGGAGTGACAGATAAGGAGTGACAGATAAGGAGTGACAGATAAGGAGTGACAGATCAGGAGAGACCGATAAGGAGTGACAGATAAGGAGTGACGATTAAGATGCGACACATAAGGAGTGACAGATCAGGAGAGACAGATAAGGAGTGACAGATCAGGAAAGACAGATAAGGAGTGACAGATAGGGAGTGACAGATAAGGAGTGACAATAAAGGAGAGACAAATAAGGGGTGACAGATGAGAAGAGACAGATAAGAAGTGACAGATAAGGAGCAACAGATAAGAAGTGACAGATAATAAGCGACAGATAAGAAGCAACAGATAAGGAGTGACAGATAAGGAGTGACAGATAAGAAGTGACAGATCAGGAGAGACAGATAAGGAGTGACAGATAAGAAGTGACAGATCAGGAGAGACAGATAAGGATTTACAGATAAAGAGCGACAAATAAGGAGCGACACATGAGGAGTGACAGGTAAGGAGAGACAGAAAAGGAGTGACAGATAAGAAGTGACACATCAGGAGTGACAGATAAGGAGTGACAGATAAAGAGTGCCAGATAAGGAGCAACAGATAAGGAGCAACAGATAAGGAGTGACCGATAAGGAGTGACAGATAAGGATTGACAGATCAGGAGAGACAGATAAGGAATGACAGATAAAGAGTGACAATTAAGGAGCAACAGATAAGGAGTGACAACGGGTTCTTTTGAGGGGACTGGGGTTCGGCCGTGGTCCCTCCCACTCTCCCACAACCCGAGGTACCCCCCCCCCCCCCCCCAAAAAAAAAGAGACGTGCAATATAACTTCTAACGAGGGTGTGCCATTGTGAAAAACCCTATCTTTGTTAAAAAGAACTTGGACGAGCAAATGAATAACGAAAACAAGAGCAGGAGGGACGCCATTACACAAATACACAAATAGAGAGTTAAGAGCGTATACAACAAAAAGGAGGAGATGGAGAAGGCAAGAAAAGGACAGTAATGATAGAGATGGGATAGATGATAATTGATATTTACAATGTAGAAATTATTATAATCAATGTTATAGTGTAAGATATATTATGTTATACGCGTTAATTATGGGAACGGAGGACTGCTTCCTCAACTATCAACACTGAGGGTGTAATGTTGCTGGTTTTAATAAGAACTAACTCAATATAATACTCACAGAGTGCATTACACATAATCTTCATACGTCCGTCTTCAATCATTCATTTTAACAATCTGACCACGTGCTCTACAATCGACAATGGATATCCACAATGCATTGCGTCTCTACTACAGAGGGGACAACCTATCTTTTGCCCCCATAAATGCTTCCTTGGAATAACTTCTTACTACCGTGAATCCGTTCTATAAACGAAATTAGAGACAGGCGCTGATTCATATGCTAACAATATCTTAAAATTTTGCCTAGAATATCGTTATATTAGTCCGATATATAGTAATTGAATGACTGTAGCTGACATACTACATGAAAGATGGGTACAAGCCTGCACGGTCTATCACAGGACAGAGTTTCAGCCCTTATTTTCTAATTTCTGATACTTCACTTATAGCCTTGTTTACGATCAAACCCTTATTCTGGTATAAAATGCCCCACAACAAGGGAAACTCATTTATGAGTCTTGGACGTGTTTGAGCTATGTGTAGGGTTTTGTTGTTATATACAACCATCGATGTAAGAGTATTGTCGGCAGCAACAAAACACCATGTCCTCTTTATAAACCAAAGGGACCGTATTTAGAAAACAAAAATTCGAACTATTGAACTTTAATGACTAAGTGGTGGTAGTATTGGCTACACCATTCTCTTAAATAATTGGTATACAAGAGAATCTCTTAATTGTCGGTCTATGTCTTACTGACTAGATTTCCTCTTTAACTATCACAGAATGTTGTTTGGTCTGGTATCAAGGAGACTCAATATACGTATGCATTGAAATATTTTTTCTGCAGTTTGGAGGGGGAAGGAGGCTCAAGGACATAAAACAGCCTGCTACTCTCGGCTGACTATGTACGGTAAGGTTTGTTCCGAACTCTGCCATAAGAGTAGGGAATGTGGTGTGGTGTAGAGTCTGTCCTTTGTCTGAGGCACGGACTGATAAAAAGAGGTAGCGAGTTCCTTTCCTCCCCCATGTATCCTTCCCAAGGTACCCATTTTCTTGCTGTATTTGCAGTAGGAGAATTTCGGTTGACGACAGAGCGTAGACTTAAACCATAAACCTCTCTGCTTGTTAGCTCTCTATTGCGCTAAATCTCTTCCAGATACTTCTTGGTAAGTTAAATTTAAATAATTGTCACTCTGCGTTGGCACAATGATTTGTTTAATCTCTATTCCAACACCTAAAGTAACTTGATGAAATGAATTCTTCATCCTTTGACACATGACTAACAAACACTTACTCAAAGTTGGGAGACCTTGATATTCATCGCCACAACCATCACTGAGACCGTAATAATGACGAGAATTTATTAACAGAATTTATAAACAGAAGTGGCATCAGAACCATCACCAGGACCGTCGGCATCAGGAGTATCAAGTTTATCTAGAAGAGCAGAATCAGAGGCAACACTAAAGATCACCCAAAGTATACCATACTTGGCACAAGTCCCCTTTAGAAGTTATATTATCGGCATAGGTAGAGGCGTTGCCAAAGGCTCCTTAATCACAAAACATATCAACAAGAGAATCAATAGGTTTAGTGCCAAAGATCATTAGTATTATTATCGGAATCATCGTCAGAAGCACTAGCACAACCGCTGTAATTATCATCATCAACATCGTCTGCTCAAGATCCTCATCGTTAGCCTCGTCATATCTTGAAAAGCTCGTAGTTAAATGCTTCCTACTCATACATTACTTCCGTAAACGAAGGGTTTGCTAAGACAAATTGAGTTCTTATTTAGCATTTGACATATTAATAAGACCAACTTTCGGCCCTTGGGTATGCTGACTGTTGGAAATCTACATGCAGGTTATTTGATTTGGAGGTACATAAACAATGTACTAACTATGCAAATGTTCTAGAAATATGGAACAGAACCTTGCAGCAGCAATAGGCTTTCAGTTTCAGCATTAAGGGGCAACCCATGAGTTTCAGTAAAATTATGTCTAGGGATTATGTCAGTATACTGAAACATGAATGAACTCCTACATTTCAAACAATCAAGCAAGGCTATCAGTATATTTCTGTTATGGAATGTCGGGTTTTAAGTACATCTCTATCGACAGTTATAGCTGCGAATTTTATACAAATGTTGCAATCGTTTATACACCAAATGCTCAGGAATATCCTGAAGAAAATTTGAGAGGATCAGTGTGATATATACAAGCACACCTTAATGATATTACCTGTACATTTAATTTACTTTGTTATCAAGTTTGGAAGAGCATAGCAAAGAAGCAACACTGTAATGTAATCTGACATTTTTAATTGGATTTGTGAAGGTTAAGTATTTCTAAACCAAAATCGTTAGCACGTAGGACAGTCACAGGTAAAACTGGCACAAGGAATATCTGCAAATAAAGAATTAGGAGGTACACAGACGATACACCGCCGTTATCTTGTTACTCTTAATCAGCAATAACGAGGAATAAAATGATTCAGATAAAATAAGTATAAGAGACACGAGGTCTCAAATCTTAAGAACTAAACTGTAAAATGTACTTACTTCATTTGCCCTATGCTAAACGCTATCGAGGCACCAAAGAAATGGATGTAAAGAATCCACACTGACTAGAGACTGTTGCACTGGAAGTACTTCCAAGAAAATGAGATGTTACTGTCAGTCGGTGGGCATCACTAATCTTTACGAACTTAGTACATATCATCGCCTTTCTCACGCTTTGATTATTGTTGGGTGAGAATACGTTTATTTTGTTGCCAAAACAATAAAAGACTTGTGTTTATCTATGGAGCAAATGAAGCTTGCCCTTGAAGAATCTAAGAATGTATTCACATATCAGACGCTCAGTCAAAGAGGGCCACGGGCCTTTTATAATAGTGTATTCTCATATTTTCCGGTCTTTATTTCTTATGCAAAGTGCAAAGACGCGCAGGTTGCATGACATGTGTAGGGCCTACTTTAAGAATATTCTGCAACTTGGTGGCTAAGGTTGGATACAGAAGAAAAGCTGTTATTTCAAAATGGAACAAATGGGATAACATTGACAATAAAATTTTCCATTCAATGAAATAAATTGTCTATAATTTCGTCTAATGCAATGAACTGTTGAGATGACACTAAGGGTGATTCATCACACATTACACAGACAACAATGACTATGTGAAAGATGGAGATATTGCCTTACAAAGAAGAATACAGGTGTTATGCTGACTAAGGATCAGAGATGAACGTATGCCAGCACTGGACAATATATCGCAAAGATTGTTCTCGTCAAACTGTGAACTTCGAAGTACGTTTAGAGGAAATAAGTTACAATTTGATGTAAGTATGATTCTGGACGGAAATTTCTCTACTCGGTTTCTTAATTTTCCTGGGAGTGGAGAACTTGTCAATTTTTTGCTAAGCCCAATCGGGGACTAATAGATTCATAATCCACTTCTCACAAACTCATAAATTTCCCATCCCTTTTAAGAGGTTCTAGGAAAATTCCCTCACAGAAAACTCCCTCCCGGAAAATTCCCACCGAGGTAATCTCCCACCCGGAAAACTCCCTCCCGAAAATTCCCTCCCGGAAAATTCCCTCCCGGAAAACTCCCACCGGGTTATTCCCGCCCGGAAAATTCCCACCTAGGAAATCTCCCCACCCGGAAAACTCCCTCCTGCAAATTGCTCAGCCAGAAAAAATTTCGGGTGGAAATCTCTGACCCAAAATGTTGCCACTATTTGTTACACATCTTTAGTTTTATAAAAACATGATTTTAAGAAACACGAGACTCAGATTTTTTAAATTTTAAGAAACATGTAAGAAACATTCGCAGGCTGAGTGAAGCAAAAATGAACTTTTTCGGAAAAGTAATGTTATAAAGAAAATCATTCTCAGGTTTGGTAAACGACGTTTTTAATTTTTTTTCTTCTCCTTATGTTTTATTTGCTGACAGGAAATTTCCCATCTGCCATTTGGCCGACCGAACTGACAAACAAAGATAATGCATGCCTGCAGAGAGGATTTTCTGGGGATGTCAAGAAATTGTAGGGGGGGGATTTGGAGCCAGATATCAACCTTGGGGGGCAATGCCCCCTTGCCCCCCATAGCTCCGTGCCTGGTTTCAAGATCACGATTTGCGAAATTTTTGATGCAGCAACGGAGTAGATCGATTTGACCACACGCGCTCATAGAAAATGTCAAATTTAAGGTACTTAAGGTAATCATACGAGAACTATACAATAAACAGTTTCTTATCATTATTCCTTAAAGTTGATGGCTTAGTAGAAAAGTATCTGTTTTGATAAGATTAAGCGCATAGGAAATGTTGTTTATGTACGTCATCAATATCGCAACGACTACAACCATTTCCTTATCATCATCATCATCATCATCATCATCATCATCATATTCATCACCATCATCATTATCATTGTTTCCATGTGAACGCAGTTCAAACACGAGTTGAATAACGAAGACAGCACTCCGTAATTTGACGTTTTCTCATATATTCAAGGTAAACACAACAATAACAAGAAAGGTAAATAACAACTGATATATACGAACTCTTAGTAACTTACTACTTATTTCTCAATTTCTGTATCTATTTCTTATTACTTCTTTCTACTATTTCTATTCAGCTTCGTGCGTCGTCTTTCTCAGTCGCCTCAACGAAATCTGAAGTGAATGTCACAGAAGTTGACGTTAATTGTCCTTGTTACTGTGGCAACAACTTAATCGATCCCAACGGAACAATCATCATCATCACCATAATCGTTATCATCCTCATATTCATCACCATCATCATCACTATCATCATCACCACCATCATCATCATCATCATCATCATCATCATCATTGTTCCGAATCTTAAGTGGAACCGAGGCCAGTAGCATTAGCCAATCAGCAGGCACGTTGCCATGTGCTTTTGTAGTTGTAACGGTTTGTTGTATTTTCAGTTTTAAGCAAGATGTAACTAAGAGCAGACGATGTCGGTGTTTAACAGATCTTGATGTCTATTATAATCAAACGCATTATGTTGTGTGTGTATCCTTCAAATCTACAACCATCAGCATTATCCAAACGAATACTAAAGCATTAAAATTAACGAAATAACAAAGTCGGGGTGTTCAGAGGAGATGAGGCTTTTAGGAAAAGAGGGCGCGCCCCGACCCCCGGTTGTCACGTTCTTGTAATTCAGACAATGTAAATTTACTGAATCGATCATTTTATTCTACAACTATTTAACGGGCTTAAACAAGTTCTTGCCTTAATCTTTCCGCCTCAGTTTCAAAAACTCAGCCTCTCTTCTACAATTATGCTCATGTAAACAGTAATAAATGATTATGAGGAAACCTTAATTCTTAATGACGTAATAGAAGATCATCACTACCTTTACTAATTTGACGTCACAAACTTTGATTTAAAAACTTGAAAGTGTTCGATGCCCGCCATTTTACGCCATTGCCTATTTAGGGATGGACGTGTTTCTTGCTTGCGTTTCGGAGACGTAAAATGGAGACGAAATCAAAGAGAAAAAGAAAAGATAGGAAGGAGAGAAAGAAAAGTGAAACAAAGAAGTCTGACAGAAGTGTCGACCGTAATGCATCGCGTAAAGTGATGTTTCAAAGAATTCTCTGTTGCGTATCTCGACAGGAAGTAGCAGCAGTGCAACCGTATGGAAAATCTTTGCTTATCTCTAACAAAACAGATGGTGATGAAAATTATTTAAAGGACACAACTGGGGCAAAGGAGAAAACCTTGAAAGACCTTCAGGAGAACCTGAGCGACCTAGTGGATACTTCCAACGATAAGACTCAAGAAATCGACAGCGACATCTCTCTTATCAACGAAAAGAGAGAAGGCCCAACCAATGAGGTAAGATCTGTCCCGTCTATAGCCTTAAAGAAAAAGAGAAAAGAAAACCTTGAAAATCAGTTGGTTGCTCTCGAAGTGAGACTTGGAGCTCCATGTGGAGATGGACAAAACAGCATAGGCATACCAGGACACCAAGTTCGTGCTTTAAGAGAGGTATGGGAAAGCCAAGGAATACGAAGCTCCCAGAATCAAAGTTTTCACCTTGCCAACTGGGCCCCTCTTTTGCTGAATATATTTCACGTAGATCTGAGAGTCCCTTTCATCATGAAACACCTAAGAGCACGTGGCGCTAATAGAGAGGGACAAAAGAGTTCAAAAGTTACTAAGAGTATTCGGGAAGAACAGCAATTCCAAAGTAAATGTTCAGTTAAGACTGCCCAATTACAAGCACTTTGCAAAAATGATTCAAAAAAAGAAAATACGACCTTGGACAATGAGATTATTAAAAGTAAGCACATTACAAGCCTTGTTCCGGTACAAAGTGTTGACAACAGAGCTCTAATGCCGACTGAAGAGAGTGTTAATATCAATAACCAAGTGCTTCTCAACATTACCATCGGGAAGGGGTTTAAGAAATGGGCCAGCCTCTTGTTCAATGTATGGTGACTACTGAAACAGGAAATAGTTACAACGTTAATGTTGTAAGATTAACGTTGTAGCCTCCAGTGTACAAGGACATGACGAAGTCTTACATAAAAGACGAAATATTGTCAAAATTGTAGTTTCCTTCTTGGCGTTCTACCTATAGTCCAAAAGTAATGATAACTAACTCGACAAAGCAATGAAATCAAAGTAACGATGATGGATTCCTCCATCCACTTCCACGTATGGATGCTTAACTGCCAAATTTGAAGAGAGACGAGCTCGGATACTGGTGAAAGTTACTCATATGTTTCACGTGTTCTTCAAGTATTTTGACGCAAACAAAAATTATGGGAAAATGCAGAATTTTTTTAGTAATACCTAGCTTCCTGTATCAAGGCTTTCCACAAAACATTAAAATCTATTTGAATAAACCCTCCCTTGCTTAAATTCTAAAGTAGACAAAAACAAATATAATCTCGTGTAATGTAGAATTCTCTATCCACACGAGACTCAACAAATCTCTGGTGTTAGTGTTACGACGGGAATTTATCTTTTAAAAAAAAGATCACTTCAAAAGCTTGCCTTACCTCGTTTAATACACTATCAACTTTTGCCATTTTTTCTTGTTTACTGTATGCTTTATCAATCCTTAGAAGAGCCTGGTGTTAAAAAAACAGGAACAACAACCAATTAACAATCAACTTTCATCAATAACAAAAATTGCAATATACTACCAATATAAACTTTGTGTAGCCTACTGAGTCCCAAATTGTCATAACCCATGGGCAATAAGTGTTCCAACAAAATCATTGAAATGCATCACTGTATAACACCATTTCCTTAAAATTAATACCAGCTCCCCAAATCGACTGCAAAGAATATTATAACAACAAGATAAGGTACTATTTCCATACCCATTAGGACATATAGGCCGACTTAAAAAACAAAATAAAAAATGAAACAAATTACTTGGGTTTTGTTGTCATACTCTGGAAATAGTCTTTCTAGCTACCCTGGGAAATAGGTTTACCACTTTATGAACTAAAAATTGTAGTATTGAAGCAGAAAGCATTCACCACACTAATAGGGTAACCGGAATGATGAGAAGACATGTTGAAAGACAAAACAAAATTAAATGGAATATGCTGATTACAAATAAGGTTAATTGACCTGTGTAAGTCTTTTTGGACTAATATTTTTATCACAGTTTCCATTTTCAACATTTTCTTATCATTTCTCTTGATAATTTTATCACTTTATCAAAAACAAACATTTTTTGGCTGTCCAATTGCCAAACGAAACCATTAACAAAAATTGTTGGGGCTGATTATTAATTTTTCAAGGGCCTGAAAGGAGGATTCAAAAGATAAGAGATGTTTAAAAAAGAGGCTTTTTCTAATAACTGTAACATGGCAACTTAAATAACATGAAAATAGTATCAGGATAATTGAAATAACTGGGAATTGAGTGAGATTCTCATATCGAGACTCATGCACCAATGATAAAAAGAAAAAAAGTAAATCAATTGATTAATTGTGCTGTATATCTGTTTCTGATTTCTATATGCTTCTCAGGGCAGGGCCAATATTACACATGGGACATTCAATACACACTTGCCAGCTTAGGGAGGGTCCTAATTTGATGGGAGGGGGGATTATCGGAGGAGGGGCAATTACAAGGTCATTTATGGTAGTTACAAGACTAGTAATTCTACACTCTCAAATAAGTGCTACAAAGAAATTTGGGGAAAATAATTATAGTGTTTTACTTTAACCATGATCTAGAATGCAGAATATGAACAGGACATGTCAATGTCAATCATGTTTTGGAGAGTTGCAGACATTGATACTGAAAAGAACATAACAAAATTGGTTTAGGAATAATTCCTTGAAACAGCAAGAATAATTAGAAAAGCTTAAATATAATAGCTAGTGAGACGGAAAATAGTGTGATACGATAGGCTACAGTTACAAAGCCCGCCCATGATAAAATACCAGGGATTATAAACTATATCTGAGACAAAATATCTAATATTAAGGTGTGGCGGATAATTTATTCACTGTCACTGCTCATGCCAGAGATATTAGCTCCTGGTGATTCAAAATGATACCTTCAATTTTCTATCAGAATTGGAGACGTCTGAGTTGCCTCAGATAAAAAACACTAGCAATAACAACAACATTCAATAATTTTAGCACTGTGGGCCAAACAAACCTTTAAAGCTAAACTATACCTGGAATACTAAATGTTCTTTCACTGTTAAGGTACCAATGAACAAGTCTTCCTGTTGCAGATAAGCTGAAAATCGCTTAATTCGCCGTCCAATTTGTTTTTTATTGACCATAACAGCTCCAGTCACATGAACATTTTTTATGTTCCGATGGGCAAGAACATTCATGAGTGTAGTTTTGCCAGCTCCACTAAATGGGGAAACAGAAACAACTTGATGTTATAGCATCACAACACAATCTTATTGCTGGCTTTTGATACCAAAGGGGGTATGAGTAAAATGGTAGTTGGTGTGGTCACAATATTTGGAATTCAATTGAAGAAGGTGGCAACCATTTGTCCTAGAAATAACAATCAGCTGTATTTTTAAACAACAATCTCACACCAGGGAGGAGAGGCGTGAAAATAGGTTTACAATGTAAATGCTTGTAGAGCAAAAAGTTCAGCAATTATTTTCCTAAGGGAATGAGCACCACCAGCCTTGCAGCCTCTCAATCAAAGACCCCAGGTGAGCAGTGTGTCTGACACTGAAACTACCCTAAATAAACAGAAAAGCGACCACCAAACAAGCTAACTAATAAATAAAGGGCAGCTGGGTGTCCAAGGGCAACATCCCTCAATTTAGACTACCGGGCAGAGAAGCAAGTCATGAGGCAGCCTCAAACACCCACTAGGACTGCCTCTGGCAGATGATGGGATGAATCTGTCATCAATGAGAACAAATACTACATACAGTCACTGCCAAAAGGTCTGCCTTGCACCCACACCCCACGCCCACACCCATCAAGCTAGAAGCATGTCACAACAGAAACAAAAGTATATGCAAGGCAGCTTTCATGGATGTTGCCAGCCAGTGGTGGAGCTAAAACAAATGCTCTAATTAATAAGGAGAATACTGGATATCT
>JAAAKM020006971.1:102936100-102947937 GCA_010016025.2 Alatinidae sp. Z8VKAUB7J3 | reverse complement strand
CTCAAAGTTTCTGATGACTTCTACACAAAGGTACATACAGATTTGTGATTGCACATTCTGCATGCTACATGTAGAAATTATCTATGGTATTTCCTTTCATCACACATTAGCAAAATCAAAGCACTGTGGGCAGTACTACCCCATCTGGGGGTGCCAGAAGCATTCAAGGATGTGGCTGGAAAACAACCAGGAGACATTGGTTTGATTACAGATAAGGTAAAAATATAGTATCTTGTGCTTAAAATTTTGTCTCTGAATGGCAAACCCCTGTTGACAGTGTTTACAGTCATTTACCGGTACTTGTTAAATTTCCTGCTCTCCAATATCAAGCTCAAGTCATTTGATTGTGTCATTTGAATGTAGGAGGGCACTAGGGATGTGTCTTTGCAGACAAGGGGAAAGTGGCATTAAATGTTTAGGAATTACTGATGTAAAGCTCTCGTCCATTATTATAAGGCACATAAAAGTAGTATGAACATAACTATATATTCTCAACTATTTCGTAGATTACAGAACCACCAAACTGAGTTTAAAATTGGGGGCATGGATCCCAACAAACAGCACACTTCTAGTCGAAGAAGGGCAAATATTCATTTTTAAAATGGAAGCATTTAAACAATATGAAAAATATTCTGGGTAGCTGCTCCCTTTGTTCATCTCTGCTATATTGGTAAAATATGATGTGATTTCTGGACTTGAATAACAGAGGAACGCTAACTGGTATTATTATTAGGCTGACACATGTTAAGGAGGACAAGAACAATAAAAAAAGACGGAGTAATTATAGGGGGAGGCTGAAGCCACCCTAGCCTAGGGCGGGCGGCCTTTGATACTATACTTTAATTAGCTCCAGATCAATCACATATGTTATAAAACTGCGATTTGACTTAAAGGCTTCTTAGCGTTGTTGAATCACCTTTTATTAAAAGTGTGAGTGGAAAACGATCTGTGTAAAATATGCAAATTTATCAGAATGACCAGATAGGGCATCGAACTTCACATTATTAGTGGAAAGGAATTTCTATTGTTGCAAACTATAAATCCATCATTCGATGATTTTTGCATCCTGCACCAGAAAGTCTGCAACTCCCCTTTTTTATAATGTTTTGTTTTGGTTAAAGATAATTCTCTCTGATTCTCTCTTTATTGACAATGCCACGTGACTTAACAAACGGTACCATAATTAAAGACACAAACGATGCGCCCTGTTGACGATGATACCTATGATAAGAAATTCGATTCCATGTGGACATATGGTATGATTCACACTAATTGCAAAATCTTATTGCTCAGTTCGTTGTCACCAGAAACAACCTTAACGATTCAAAACCTACAGGCCTTGGCGTGTTTTAACTACCGGTGTATTCCCTGACCACTAAATCAACTTACCATCAAATAGAATCTGCTTCCTTTCCAATTTCCCACATGCTCTTCGGTCTAAACATCTCTTTAGCAAAGGTGGCTTAGGTAAATCGGCATATACATCAATACTGTTCCATGACAATCGCACACGCTCCAAATGATTCAGATCTTCGACTGATGACAAACTTCCAGATATACGCGGCTTCTCGTCCAGGCCTAGAGCCACATCGTCGATGTCAGAGCTGCTACGATTCACGATAACTTCCCCGTTAACATCACTGGTGTTGCTCAAGGTACTCTCCAATAGAACCTTGCTACTAACTGTCCTGTTTACTGTTCCCATACCTGTATCCGCAATTATGGTGAAATGTGAAACTGCCGCCCACCTAAAACTGTTGACTGTGGCCTGAGCTGCTCACATGTTCCAAGTACGTTTCGGATATCTGCAGCCAACTCTTTATCAAAGCGAGCCCTTGGCCCTTTCCTTTTGTAACCACTGTAGGGCTAATAGCTACCAAGGCATGTAAATCTGCTTTATGTATAGCTGTATAGCGTCCTTAGAACAAAGAGTCTGTTTTAGTCTGTAAAAACGATGATTATCTGTTCCAGTGAGGTATGACTAACTCATGTTCCATATGGTACTGTTAGAGAATCAAGTCAACCAAAGACTTCTAACATAGAGTTTGTTATGCCAACTCCAATAAAAAAGAAGATATCGGCTCGAACATTATACTCTCATTCTATTAATATTAAAACCAAGACAACTTCAGGGAAAAGGTTACCCCATTGTTGATGTCTGTCCTTGTACCGTGTTGACAAGACCTCTTTTCCGTTAAATCCCAATTTCCTGTAACCAGCCTCGCTTACATGGCATATTTTATGGACTCGTCAGTGGGGATCTCGCTATGTCTTGAGGTGGGTGGTAGAGGTGACGCTTCAATAAAATTCATACCAGTTCAGTCAAATTCGGTACTCTGACACATCTTGCATAACCAGTGTCAAGGAGAGTATTGACTTTAACATATTGGTACTCTTGTTAGGGGATCGGACCCTTAAATCCTACTACTGTTTTTCAACCCTCCTCGGGGATGTGGATTGATCAAAGGTCCAGCATTGATTTTAGTCCTGTCCATGCACACCCGACACTCCTGTTGTACGGAAACTAGAATCCGAGAAATAAATATAAAACAATCACCTACCTTGAAACGCTTGCAATCATAACAAAGAAATTTAGGAATATTACATGATAAGGACCTTGGAGCCGTTGTACAAGCGCATGATTATTTAACAACCTTCTCCGGGATCCCATAAGCCACCAGAATCTTCTGCATCATGTTATGGT
The DNA here is from genome assembly GCA_010016025.2 of Alatinidae sp. Z8VKAUB7J3. Taxonomy (NCBI): domain Eukaryota; kingdom Metazoa; phylum Cnidaria; class Cubozoa; order Carybdeida; family Alatinidae; species Alatinidae sp. Z8VKAUB7J3. The sequence goes on along the minus strand of JAAAKM020006971.1, from coordinate 102,945,233 downwards.
TAGGAGAGTCACTGGCGTTGGAGACGTCTATGAACACTGATAAACATCTAGTTCCCTGCTTTAAGCGACAGAACTCAAAGACACGGCACTATGCAAGAACATGTTGTGTTATCCCACGGTGAGATCGGAGGCCATTCTTGTTTTCTCGCAGGAGATCAAGGTGGGGATGAATATGCAGTAAAAGCATTTTGTTACGGAGCTTCGCGCAGATTGACATGAGCGCAATTTCTCTGTAGTTTTTGGCATCAGCTGCACTGCTCTTGTTCTTGAAGATAGCAATTAGACGAGCCAATAGAGGCTTATCTGCAGAGTCTCCTTGTGTAGTGTCAATTTCATAGAAAATGGGAGGAATGAGTTCTTGGACTTTCTCATTCTTGAGGCACCTCATCAACACCGAGTGCCTTACCGCATAGCATGGTCACCGCCGCAGCCTGCATATCTGCAAGAGTGAACCGGCCATCATCTGTTGGTAGCTACGGGAAGACCTGGTTGACCTCCTTCTCCAAAGTAGGCGGCGCGGCCGATCGTAGTCAAATAGTAGGAGGGCTTACTATGCACCAGAGCAGGAAGAGCGGTAAATTTTTGACTAAGCCCTTGCTCATAATGTGCTTCCAAGCAGACGGAGAGAGTATCCTTTAAAACCGAATCCGAAACGTGTTTGTATGCCAAATATACTTTTATTATACACTTTCACAAGTATGGATTTTGATTCCTCCCCATTTCTTTCTCTGACAAACTTTCTCACCCTACATTTTTTCTAACCAGAATCCCCCTGGGGAGAAATTCTTCCTGGTTCAGAACAACTGACTTAACATAAATATGGAAGAAAACTTTAAATTACGACACAGTTCCCATAAAAGAAGGAAAAATGAGATAATATTCAACTAAAGAAAATTACTAAAATTTAAGAGAAAGAAAAAAAATTATACATAAAGTCGTACAAGCTGAGCTAAATATGATAGGATACGTCACAGCTATGATCAAAGGTGATCAGCAGAGATTAGTTTCTCGTTATCGGCGTTTCTGTAGTTCCTTTACTTCAGATTAGCTCTGTCATGTCTTTGGCTCTACATTAAATACCATCACGCACGAGATCACTCACTTACGACACGAACTCTTCACCGAGCCATCCTTATAATCATTTTAAAATTACAGAAATTTTAAAAACATCCCGCAAAGACCGGGGACCTGTTTTACGAATACTTGTTGATGATATCTTTTTCTCTGTTTTAGACATGGCATTTCCATTTAAACTGAGCACTAATAATATATTCCTATTTTTATCTTCCCGTGCGCAGAGCACAACCAGTTTTAAACAGTTCTTCCCTTACTCAAACTACACTTGTACTTTTGAAAGAAACTAGCTTTCTACATTGGCGTCAAAGGCCCGACACATAAACATGACTTGAAATACATATCCCGCACATAACATATAAATAATCTACAGAAGACAGCCCTACCATTGTCCTTACTTCTTGAACACAAAAGAACTCGCAAAATGTTTGCATCCGCTTACATTGTAAGTCGAACAGTGTGATGAACAATGTGTTGTATCCCAGAATCAACAAGATAATACACTTATGTCAATGAGATTAAGAAAGGATTGAGACATGACAATTGATATATCCTGAAATGAATATTGAGATACATGATTTAATAACCACTAGAGGTGGTTGCCGTTATTTGTTATGAATAGCGCAGAGAGGAAAATCATCCCTTACTTCATTTAGTCACGTCGCGTAAACCCTGCAAACGCGATTCTTAAGACCAGCGGTCTAACTCGTTGGTTTATCTTTCGCTTCAAATAGACATACATAATTTTAGAAAAGACACTGGAGAAATAGAAATACGTCACCACCAGGGATCGAACCCGTGAGCCGCGCTTTCGCAGCGTGCGCTTTACCAACTGAGCTAGCTGACCTCCGATGTTAACATACTCTTTTTCTCTACTTCCCAAATTAGCTTCCGATCATCCATAGGTGGCTACCGACATCCCGCAGTTTGGAGACCAGCATCTCTGCGTAATGTGACTTGGCAAGGGAAAGCCTGTCTTCCTGTCCAAATTCCACTGAAAGTTAGGCACTATCGATTCCCGGTGGTGGCATAATCTCTTTTTCTCTGGTATCTTTTAAAAGCTGGCATTTCAAATCTTATCTTCTCGATGAGGCATATACAACGAGGGAAAGTCAGTCATTAACATCATTCTGTCAGTCATGGTGAAAGTATTCACACTTACGAAAAATGCGTTGGAAACAAAGATATAAGCATGGGTACGTTGGAGACGCATCGGGGTAAAAATGTGTGTTTGAGGGGAGGGGGAAAAATCGGACCAATTAAGTGATACCACTCGCTACCATCAGGTCTCAGGACGTCTGCTACAGACACGTTCTATTGCAGTAAATATTACATATGCCTTGAAGAACTCTTTGTAGCACTGAAGATGATATTATATGTATGACCTCATGATTGACTTGAAAATTTCTCACCTTAACAAATTGGACTTGATGGTCCAATGGTCAAGGTTTAGGTTCAAATCAATAGGTTGTGGGTTCAAATCCCCTCAGCTTTCTTGATGAAAAAAGCAAGCTTTTGTGGCAATGCTCCACTAGAATACTTGCTACGTGTCTGCTCAGTACTTACATATACATACAAAAAACTATACATATATACGTATAAAATACGTGGAGCATTACGACAGTAGCTTGCTTTTTCATCAGGGGAGCTGAGGAGATTCGAACCCACAACCCATATATTTCAAAATAGAAACCTTACCTATCGGATCATCAAGTGACAACTAGTGAGAAATTGTTAAGTATTAGCTGAAAGACCGTTAAGAGCTTCAACTTGTAAAACGAGATTGAATTTACCTGATGATTCATTCTCAGTGCTTTGGTACGAATGAAAAGCTCCTCTCAGTAGTTTTCTTGTCTCTTGCGAAGAGCCCTAGAAAGTTGAGTATGTCACACAGACGTAAGCAAGGAACCACATGCTAACTGCGACACTGTCAGTAATATGGAAAGTTTTTGGCGGGTGGGATGGAGTGTTAAGGGTAAACGTCACTTTAGTGGCAGAACGTTACGATGATTTAGTGGGTTGGGCCTTACAAAATCTGTTACGTAATGCTCCAAAATATTTAGAATGACAATTTTGCTCACAGATACTTAATTTCTAAAATTTTTCCTTTCATTTTGTTGGTTCTGCATGTAAAGGTCGTTTTTCTAAAGCTATCCCTGGTTCTACTAAGTAAAGCATCCCAAAATTGTAATTGATAAGAAACAAATGTTACCATGGAAACAACAGGAATCATGAAACACGGCATGTATGTAAATTCTAATACTTGGGTGCGTCAGAAAAGGTGCTAAGCGGGTGTTTATCAAACGATGCTATCTAATTGTGGGGTTATGAAAACAGTACCTTCATTTAAATTTACAGAGGGAGATGAAAGAGTAAATATAAATAAAGGGAACCTGATTACAGAAGGCAAAATGATGCTGCCGATGCAACCATGAAACTGTATATATCTCCTGCAAAACTTAATTTCTTACTGTAACTGTGCACAAATTTAAAGATTACAGCAACAACAATTGCACACTCGACCACAAAGTTGACCAAATGGTGCTATTAGTGTATCCAAACAACACTGAATTTACCAAACATGGTCGAAACTGGGAAAGGTAAATTGCCACTCATTTTATTCAAAGGTTTTAAAAAATGAACGTAATTACATATGCATGCATAAACATACCCTGTACTTTAGTACTGTCCTTGGATTCAAAATCCACAGTTCCTCTGGCCTACAGAATGATAAACAGACATTACAATAGCACGTATTGGCTTATTTGGGCTAGGTGGCAATGATTCAATTTAGGCCCCTCAATACATGTTACTTGTTTTACAGTTAAGTCTGTGAGGGGAAATATAACATTAAAGGTGTGACCTTCAAAAAGGACTCACGTAACGTCATCATTGTCCATTTGTCATGGGTTTTATTGAAGTGCAATAACGGAAAGCATCAACTCAAATGCATGTCTAAATAACATCAAAAGGGCTATACCCTGATCATTTGATTACATAAACTTCTAATCTCCATAATTGTACATGCCGGGTGGTGTGTGGTGGGATTAGGGTGTACTAGTCAAGAGCTAGGGGCATGAATTCAAGACCCGAAATGTTGTTAAAGTTCTCAACATTAAGTAACCAAATGGCCGTAGATATTTTGCGAACACTACGCTATCCTGAGTGTATTAAAAGAGGCTGTTTGGGAGCACGTAATAATTTGCAACGTGTTAAGAGTCTCAAATCTTCGAAAATGTGTCTTATCTATTAAGCAGACGAGAAAGTCTTCAATACGTTTTTCCATATACGGCTGCTCTATGTGGTCATTTAAGGCGTTGGCTAGGACCCTACGTACGTTGAAATGGATGGAAATATTTCATCACTTCTAAAGCCACGGCCTACCTGCTACTTGTAAACCACAGCAGGTCTCTTTCTTCAGTCAATATTTTCGCTGTAACTCTGTATTTTTAAGCCATGCGCGGAGAGAAAGGCGAAGAAATGACTGGCTTGTGGCATTCCAATAAGGACAACGTGTCATAGCCCACAAATTATCTTTCAGATAGCCCTTCCTGAACTCATATGTCACACCTTCGAAAGTTGCACTAATAACAATTTTAAGCCATCACTGATACGTTAATTACACAATTACGACAATACAACATAGGGAATATCACGATAATCATAATGTAAGACTGGGTTATAGACTGGTCTAAGTAAAACTGATGCCACATGTGTAAGCTGTTGTCACCAACCCAGCCTCACTTCCGATTTAGAAAGTAAGACGAATCTCTGTTTCAAAATTAAGGATGAATCTTGCTACTTTATTCTATTTATGAAGAGCGATTTTCAAATCCCTACCTGTATGTATTCCATAATACACAAGGAAACCAAACAGCACATGCCAGCTCAAATACTCGGAAAATGATTTCCAGGACATTTCGATCCCTCTGACTCATTCTGTCCTTCCATACTTTTCCTATAATGTCTCCTAATATCGACAGTATGACAGCAAGCTGTAATAAAATGGAACGAGAGTAGGACTAGGTAAATATTACAAAAAAGCACATTATATTATAGGCAGTATCGGAAATGTTCCGGGGTTGAAAACGAAATAAAACGAGGCACCTTTAGATCACGCCGAATGCAAGCTGTATAAAAGACCCAGCTAACTTATGAACTCAATATATTATTTTCTATTGATATCCAAATTTCAAATATCAAAATGTAGAGCTTAAGAGAAAATTATGAGAGTGAAGAGTTACCTGATTCAGATTAAAATCTTTTAAATCAAATATCATTATGCTGAAATAAGTAAGAAGCCTTGTTCCTAAGGGAAGGGACACCGAAATTCATAGGGGGCTGTCACATTCAGTGCTTCCCCGCTCACGTCTTCACTACCTAGGTATACCTAGGTACCTAACTCCCTTTTCCAGGCGCTACAGCCCATTATGCAACGCCCGACTACATCTTCGCGGAGCACTATCAACACGAGTTTTGCCACATGTTAAACATTCTGGTCTCTTACAAATTAAAGGGTTATATAAAATCCAAAACCGAAAAATGGCGCTTACATGTGGTATTACTAAGTTATGATATGGAAGTACACATTACTCATGTTCCGCTTCCATAAGAATTTATTCTCAATTCGTGGGAACTAAAACTCTTGACTTTGTCATTCTGTGAGTTGCACCCTTTTCAAAAAGTATTGAATACCCTTACTCCCTAAGACCGTAAGATCAAATTGCGGCACGAACTTCAATTCAGTGGTGCACAACAGGTGAGGGAACGGAGCTAGTTAAACTTAAAATGCAAAATTTTGCTGGTCTAAGTTCTGTAACTCTAACAAAAACCTTGAGGGTCCCCCAACAACTGATGGTTCAAGAAACCATTTATAACGTACAAAAGGCCTGGTCGAAATTATCGGGGCACCGTTGGTGTGAAAGCGACTCTGTGCCAATCTTGCTTGAAATACGACATTTTCGAGGCTTGTATGCAACAAATGCAATTCGCATGTTCAAATGGAAATCAGTTGGAAATTGGCTTACTACGTGCAGACAAGAACCGACAATCGTTGGCTCATTCGCATCACTCAACGGACTCTAAAAGGCAAAGGCAGGCACGGAGGTCGCCAAAAAAAGAGATTGCGTGATAACCTCGATAAATCAGAGTCGCACGAGATCAGGAATAGCGGCATGCAATGGGAAAGGCATACTTTGAAGAACGGGCGTTTGAAACCTAGGAAGCAGAACAGAGGACACAGAAGAAAGAAAAATAGAAAGAAAGAAAGAAAGAAAGAGCGAAAGGGCGAAAGGAAGAAATGGCGAAAGAGCGAAAGAGAGAAAGACAGAAAGAAAGAAAGAAAGAAATAGCGAAAGAAAGAAAGAAAGAAAGAAAGAAAGCAAAAAAAGAAAAAAAGCAAGAAAGGAAGAAAGGAAGAAAGGAAGAAAGGAAGAAAGGAAGAAAGGAAGAAAGGAAGAAAGGAAGAAAGAAAGAAAGAAAGAAAGAAGGAACAAAGAAAGAAAGAAAGAAAGAAAGAAAGAAAGAAAGAAAGAAAGAAAGAAAGAAAGAAAGAAAGAAAGAAAGAAAGATGCTAAATCACGCCGACTAGCTTAACGAGCACATTGCTCGTTTTGATATTTATGATAATGCTACGTCTATTCACTAAGAACGATTACTTCCTAATTAGGAGAAGAGCAGTTGCCAATGAGAATAACAGGAAAGACTTGTCTGATGACTCAGAAATTAAAGACGCATTAACATCAGGGTTCAGACATTTACTTCCCATAGGTCAAGCACGTACATCTAAATGTAGAGAAATGGTAATACGCTCTGCAAATAAGTAGAAAAATATTATAAAGAAATGTTGAAAAATCAGTAAAATAGTTAGCTAGCTCGTCTGTTAGTTAGTTACTTAGTTAGTTAATAAAGTTAGTTAGTTAGTTAGTTAGTTAGTTAGTTAGTTAGTGAGTGTATTAGTATGTTAAGTAGTTAGATAGTTAGTCAATTTGACATCAAGTTAGTTAGTTAGCTAGCTAGCTATTCTGTTAGTTAGTCAGTTAGTTAGTTAGTTAGTTAGTTAGTTAGTTAGTTAGTTAGTTAGTTAGTTAGTTAGATAGTTGGTTAATTAGTTAGCTAGCTAGTCTGTTAGTTAGGGCATTGGTATGTTACGTAGTTAGATAGTTAGTCAATGTGACATCAAGTTAGTAAGTAAGTAAACAAGCAAGCTAGCTGGTCTGTCAGTTAGTCAGTTAGTTTGTTAGTTAGTTAGTTAGTTAGTTAGTTAGTTAGTTAGTTACGTAATTTGCGAGATAGTTTGTTTCTGAGCCAGGTAGTTTGCTAGTTACTTACTTTGCTAGCATCTGTACCAATTTCCTTTTCGAACTGCACCATTTTGAACTTAAATTTGGTAAAACACTTCGTCAACGGTATTTTTATACTGTAATTTATGTGTAACTGAATTAGAAATACGTTGGTTTTTTTAAACAAAAACTATTGCATGCCTTTTTCATTATATATAACTCTGCTAGAAGGACAGGATTCCTAGTATAGGCGGCAAAGTGCATCTTCTGATGGTGTCATTTATGTGATAGGTGCTCTATAACAGAGATGTGCCGAGAGGTTTTAGTCGTGGGGTGGGGTATGCCACACAAAAGGTATCAAAACCATAATCAGCTGACGTTAGAAACCAATTTTGTGTAATAAGTTCATTATCTCAATTAATTTCTTTGACTTGACTCTTACACTAGTACATTGAAACCTCTGTTACTTATATGAAACTTTGAAACGCAGTATTTCAACTGTGCGTAATGTTTTGCCTTGTACCAAAAAATTAGCTTATCTCTGCAAGGCATATAGCAATTATTACAAGACGGGATTCCAAAAAGAGATAAAGTAAAACATAAAGGTACTTCCGTACTCTACTCATTGATTTGAATATGCTCTTTACTCCAATAAAAGTCCCATGTACATGGGGCACCTCTTGCCCTCGCCTAAGGGAAGTAAGGTAAAGGCAGTCCAGTACTCTTTACAGAGCGTAGGGCATATGATATGGTAGTGAATCACATGTCTTGACCCACAGCATTATGAGATAGGATGACCAGTTCCATTACCTGCTGCCTCTCCAGCTAGTACCAGGTGCCCATTTTCCTGTTGGGTTCTCAGTAGGAGTTTCCAGATTGACGGCAGAGCACAGGCTTGAACTATCAACCTTCAACTTGCTAGACCACCTCTCTAGCGACTGAACTAACTCGCCTCCAAAAAGAAATACCCATCAGTAAATCCAAAAATTGCTATCTTATCAGTAGGATGTTAACCCAGTTGCTGCAATTTCAAGTTCAAATTGATATTTTATCTTATATGTAGCTGACTTTATTTTTATTGATTAAATTTTCAGATGACTTTTGGCCAGATAACTTTATTCTGGCCGTATTATAACTCATTGGAATGAAATAAGAAGAGCTGTACTATAAGCTAAATTCACCTATTGATTCGAATGCGTACTAAATTTATGACTGTTCTAGTGATATGACATTTTTTTTGAATAGAGTAGATTAAAGTGGAATTAAACGACCCCCTCCCCTGCTGAAATGACCGACCCCTGTTCACAATAATTCTTTAGTTTAATTCTTAAGACGTTATACAAAAGGAGTAAAAATTGTCTATCAAGCAATTATCTTCAGTGTAATAGATGCCTGAAGCATATATCCACCCTCTCCTGCAGGAATGTGAGGTTACTTTTCATCCTACACTTGAGGAATTAAAAATCCTCCAGGTTAAACGATCGCTTCTAGTTAGCCTGCAATGCAACAATGTAACATATGGCTGGTATCAAACTGATTTCATGACAGATATCAAGAACGATTTGTGCCTCGATTGTTCCAGTACTGTTAATAACCTTTGACATTTCAGCCAGTTGTAAACATTATCTTTCCCAAACATTTATTCTGTAAATATTGTACCAGCAAAAACCTTTCCCTTGAGCTGATAAAAGATTATGATTTTATGAGTGTCTGCAATTCCAGCTTGCTTACTAAACTAATGCTTTCGTCAAGTACATCCTCTCTCTGTAATTTTTCAT
>JAAAKM020006971.1:102895403-102926254 GCA_010016025.2 Alatinidae sp. Z8VKAUB7J3 | reverse complement strand
TGGTTGAAAACTACACATGTACCAACAATTGCCAAGAGGAGACGGTTACGGTAATACATTCATCAAAACAAAGAAGCTGGGGCTCTTTCGACAACAATAAAGTGTTCGGAGCTTACGTGTTTTTCAAGTTCTCGTGTCACCGAAACCATCTCATTTACGTAGGTTTTATTTTCACCGACGCGTTGCAATCACCTCCTCTGAAAATGAATCGCCTACTTAATGCAACGTTAAAGTTGTCTAACATAAACCAACTTTTCAACAAACCCTGTTATTCAACTTCAACTTTTGAACTTTTGAAGAGGGTTGGGTGGGTGTTTAACGACGTCATCTATTATTGAAGAACAATGCAATTACGAACAAAAAAACGAAAAAGGAAAAACAAAAAACAAAAAACAAAAATTAAAAAACAAAAATTAAAAAACAAAAAACAAAAAACAAAAACACCAAAAAAAACAAAACAAAAAACAAAAAACAAAAAAAACAAAAAAACAAAACAAAAAAACCCAACAAAAAACAATAAACAACGAACAATTGAACACTTGAACAGAGCCATGATGTTTCTTAGAATTAGTATGTCAAAGTCAAATGGAAAACATGACGGAGTTGCCGGAGAGGTAAAGACGGGGTAGTTTCATACCTCAATAGTTGCTGATCCGTAGCCTTTATGATACAGATGTTTAATACCCTGATGTTTATTTAGCAACACGCTAGAGGTGAGTCCGGGGATGGGCTGCAAAGTACCATGATTTTTAAGAAAGATGTCAATCATACAGTATATTTACCTTCACTGGTTGAATAACTAATACGGATTGCCAAAATGAAATCATCATCGACGAAATCCATTCTTCTGACTTTGTCTTACCAAACTGAAATCCATACAAAGTGACAAAGAATGCACTGCTGGACGAACTAACAAACACCAGAAAATAGGAAATATAGATAACCCAATGAGGCCACTTTTTCACTTTCTTTTTGCCTTTCTTCTTGCCTTCTCCTCCTTCCTCCTCTTCGTCATCTTCTTTCCCTGGTATGCAGATCATTTGTAGGTATTTCAGTTTACTACTTGGAGGTGGCGGGGCCTCATCTTCCGGCGCTTCTTCTTCGGTTTTATCAATTTCTATTGCTGAGAATTCTGGCTCTGCGACAACCGCTTCTTTGCCTTTCTTTGGGTCATCTAGTATATCCTTCGGTGCTTTTTTATACTTGTCAGTCTTGTCCTCCTTAGGACCTGCTTTCTGAAACAGGGCGGCAATGATAACGTTAACGGGTACCACCACTAAACTGCTGGTGATACCTATCCTGATTTGATCCACTGAGATCGTTATAGGACCCAAATGAAGGGCATTCTGTGCAGGAGGCGGTTCTTCTCCAGGAGGAGTTTCGCCTAAAAGTGAATAGAAACACGAAAATCAGATGTGCAAGAACAAATAGAATGACAGATAACACTTATCCATCTTTCTTTCTTTCTTTCTTTCTTTCTTTCTTTCTTTCTTTCTTTCTTTCTTTCTTTCTTTCTTTCTTTGTTTCTTTCTTTCTTCCTTCCTTCCTTCCTTCCTTCCTTCCTTCCTTCTTTCTTTCTTTCTTTCTTTCTTTCTTTCTTTCTTTCTTTCTTTCTTTCTTTTCCCTTTCCTTCCGTTTTCATGCACTCACCTGCTATTCTGTCCCTTTTCTTTTTTCCGTTATTTTTCGCTTTCTTCCCTTCTTCATTCTTTCCTTCATTGGTTTATTCCTTCGTTTCTTTCTTCTTTCCTCTCTTCCTTCATTCCTGCCTCCCCTCCCGTCCATCCTTCCTTGCTTCCTTCCTTCCTTGCTCCCTTCCTTGCTTTCTTGCTTGCTTGCTTCCTTCCTTGCTTCCTTCTTTCCCTCCTCCCTTCCTTCCTTCATCCCTGTTACGGACGCTTGACCTGTTCTTTCACCCTAAGGCAGACCCTCGCAAGCATAGGTAGATGTGGTCGTAATAGAGTGCATAGTGTAAATTTTCTTTGTGCAATTTTTATTCTGTGTATGCTTATATAGTAAATTCAAAATCTCAAAGCCGTAGGTCAACATAGACTGTATGTAACAATTATGACCGCTGTTTTTGTACGGTGGACAGCGGTCCAAATTGAGGCCGTGGGCATCATTTCAGTGGGTTGAAATACTTTAATTGGGATTATGAGGTTTTCCGTGTTTTTCTTTTAATTCAGGTTACACCATTACCCAGAGGCGTAGATTAATCCACCTTACGAATGGCAATGCCGGGACCCCAAAACGGAACTTATGAATTACTAAGAGAGGCCTTTAAGTTCTTGCTCACGGCTGTATTCAGCTCCAGACCTGACACTAACACGTACGAATGGTGTGCGTCATACAACTTTTAATATCGGTTTAAGGGCAGTCAATTTTAGCAAATGGTAGCGTTTATGTTTAGATATCACTGGAATAAACAATGGACAATGTCAGTCTGCGCTACGCGTCTGAGACAATACAAAGAAAAGAACGCGTTTGTTCTCGATATCGTGTCAACGGACTGCGAGACAACAAGAACGTATTAATCGAAAGTGATCCATCAAAGCTACCCACTTAGCAAGTCACATAAACACTTTATATTCCCTTGGACTTGTTCCTGGAAACTGAGTGAATGTCATTTCTGAAACGACAGCATTTTTTCGTGCCCGTAACTCGAGTTCTACGCAAAACGAAGACCGTGATACCTTGAGCGATGTAAGCGTATCACTGATGCGCCGTCCGGTAGGCTTCAGAACATAGGTATGAGCTTAAACGATTTTAGTAATTTTGTTGGCGTAGAGATATGATCCGAAATGTTGCTAAATGCAGTTTACATAGGCTGTACTCATACACGCTTTGGATTAAAGTGTTACCATTAGTTAGATATCGTGTTAGTTACAATGGAAATACTTTGACGACCAAAGTTTCGTTAGATACTAGACGTAGGATTTATTTGAATTGATATGTATTATTTATATTATATGATCATATATGGAATTTTATTTTATATCCGAAAGACTGCACTTTTCCGGTCAGTGTTAGTTTTCTCTGTACATTTGCGTACAACTTATTTGCTCTCCAGCAAAGTTAGTCTGAATGCTCGTTCGTCATGTGGAACCTAGGCATCTGCTCACTGCGGTAACATTATAAGAAGAAATGACGCATTCACCATCAATATTGTCAATTTGCAGAAAAACTGCACTCGATGTTGCCAGTTACTACGTCAGTAGGTTCTGTCTGCGCGCAGGTTATCAAACGTTATGCTGTCCCAGAACCAGTACCTTAAATTTTGTATTGATGGTATTTGTCCATTCACGTTCCATGCTAATATGTAAATTCTTTACGCTATTTTTAAGCTCTGTGGTATCACAGGTTTGTTGTGGTCTCTTGATTTCGTCAGAGGCAAACGGATTTATGTATTCATGCCAAACCAATTGCCGTATTCCAAATTACTGTGTAACCTACCTGTAACGGTAACCAAGGGGACTCAGAAATTTTGCACGTATTTATGCAGTGACCCTAATTTCCTCAGGGCCAGACGGTTTGATGTATTCATGCCAAAAACAATTGCCGTATTTCAAACTAAAGTGTAAACGGCCTAAAACGGTCACCAAGGGGACGCAGAAACTGCACGTATTTATGCAGTGACCTCCGAATAGTTTTAATATTGTCGTTTAATATTCCAATGCTAATTGCCGAATTCAAATCTACTGCACTACGGTCAGGTCCAACTCCACATGAGGTGACTGTTTGCGTTCCCTGTTGGCAACGTTGTGAAAACAAGGAATTCTACAATAATTGGTAAATATTTAGCTTACTTGCTGTGAGTTCTTGGGTAAATTTAATGAAATAATTGACCTTTGTACATATGGGACAATATTAACCTTGTTCCGTTTGAAAATGGTCGCTAACTGTGTAAGGGAAGTGACGTTTCAATTAAGGTAAATTCTGAAAAAATCGACTGGATATCTTGGGACACCCATTGGGACTGAAGAAGACATCAAAAGAAGAAAAGGCCTCATACATGACAGCTATGGCACTTTTGAAACTATACCGGAAGGAAAATGGGCCTATCAGAATCAAAATCTTCAGAGCTTTCGTGGAGAGTATCACCTCTACAACCCAGTATTATGGACATTGACTACCACACCTGAAAGATCCATAGACTCTTTTCACCGGAGACTGTTTAGAAAAGTTGTCCATGTGACGTGGCCAAGAGTGATAACAAATGATGAGCTCCACAAACGCACCAAAGTCACCCCGTGGAGCCTAAAAATATGCAGAAAAAGGCTATCATGGTTCTGGCATCTACTTCGTCTACCCTCTGAAACTCCTTCCAAAAAGCACTGAAAGCCACTCTGAAAACTTGGAAAAGACCAGCTGGAAGGCCAAAAACAACATGGCTAAGTCTAATTCTGAGTGACTTCTCCGAAAACTCTGGCATCAAACTGTCTGGAGACCTCGAGAAAGATCTTGTAAACCTGATGAACATTTGTGATGACAGAAAGATTTGGAGGAAAACAGTTGACTGCATTACATCCTCTAAGGAATTCATCATTCTTTGGAAATAATATTTTTGTTATATTTGGTTACATCGATACAAAAATGTCGGAGTTGGCAAAATTCATATGGAAGTGGCATTGTATAGCCTAAACTCTATCTGGGACTAGTAAATTGCCGCTAAGCTATTGGTTTGAAGTCGTAAGAGAAGTTTCACTAAGGCCAAGACACAATTTTTGCGCAGTTTTGAGGAATACGTCAACGCACATACGTATGGACTTAATAGTCATCCCATAGTAATCCCATAGGTCCGACGTTTTTGGTTTCCGATGCAAAATAATATACTTAAGTAAAAAATTATATGCCGATAAGAATGTCAGGTAGGGCGGAATACGCTAGTAAATTCTCACAGGGAGGCGCCGCCCGCACTTGCCCCCTCACCTTCGCGAGCCCATCGCTAACAGCTTTCTTACTTCACTTCATACGATTGCTTCGACCAGTGTATGGCAAAAACCTGTAGCAAAATAAGCCCGCTACGTTATGATCAAATTTTGAATCAATAACCTACATCTCAAACTGCGATTTCGGGGATAAATGGATACAAAAAATTCAATTCAGTCGTTTATTTTCCAATTAAACTTGAAACTGCCCCATTTCCTAGTTACCCGAATACCTAAAACTAACGACCGAAGCGCTCGGGGTTGCATTAAGCGCCAGGGTTAAAATAAGCAGCGAGTGTTTTTGTGAAAAGGAAACAGCCGTTTCAATTTAATTCAAAAACTTTAGATTCTTCGACAATTAATTACGTCCTTCTGATTTCTCTGATTATACTACACTCTCAGTAATATTGTGCAGCGAGCTGTACTGTAACTAACCAAAAAAGCGCCCATGTTCAAATAAGCCCCCAGATTGATAGAATCTGCCGCTACTGCCCAGGTCCGAATAAGATTCAGAATAAGGTACGACCAAATCATACAACATGAAACTACAATCATCATACAATCATTGAATATGAAACTACAATCATCATACAATCATTGAATATGCAACTATAATCATCATACAATCATTGAATATGAAACTACAAGCATCATACGATCATTAAATATGAACTGCAAGCATCATGCGATCATTGAATACAGTATGAAACTACAAGCATCATACGATCATGGAATATGAAACTACAAGCATCATACGATAATTGAATATGAGCTACAAGCATCATACAATCATAGAATTTGAAACTACAATCATCATGCAATCATTGATTGTGAAACTACAAGCATCATACGATCATTGAATATGAAACTACAAGGATCATACGATCATTGAATATATACTACAAGCATCATACAATCATCGAATTTGAAACTACAGGCATCATACAATCATCGAATTTGAAACTACAGGCATCATACAATCACTGAATATGAAGCTAGAAGCATCATACAATCATTGGATGTAAAAACTATAAGCATTAAACAATCACTGAATATGAAACCACAGGCATCATTCAACTACAAAAAATGATTTCCACAGCAGATACCGAATCTTTTAGGAATTAGCATTCAGTATGGACTTTTCTTACCTTTTCTCTGATTTGCATCACCATTCCGGTTTTTTCTTTCCGAGGGAAATAGTGCTCTTCAAAAGATCGGAGCTGAAGGTCGAAATAGTAACTTCTTTAGTAACTTCTTTGCCATGAAACAGTTGTCTAACCCAAGTTATGTTCTCTTAAACGAATTCTTGTGGCATTCTCAGGTTGTCCGATATGACAACACAAAGCTTACGAACGCACGAGCACTAGGAAGGACTACACTTAGGTGCCTAATATAAGGGGGTTTGAATAAATGGGTCTTTGTGGAAAAGGGAGGGAATAGACTGGGGGTGGGTGGGTGTGTTGGTAAATGACAAAAAATGTAATAGACAGGGGTGTTTACAAAAAGTTTAAAAAATGAAGTCAAGAATTAATGTTTAGAATTAACTACGACTTCCTACACGTATGGTAATACAATACAAACAATAGTCAGTTATTCGAAGTCATGGCAGTGTCCTACATACTCTCCATGATTTAAATAATGTTCCCTTATCCTCCTGCTCAATGACAGTGTTACTGCTGGCATATGTAATGCGCTTCTTCACACTTCTGGAAAATTTTTGAAAAGTTAATTAGCGGGGGGAGGGGCGAGGTCTATTAGGCACCCAAGAGTATGCAATGTGGCATATTTAATTTTGCTTAGTTAGGCCAGGCTACCTTTAAGTTTTGCTTTCATGTTAGGACAGGAAGGCATCCCAGACAATTGATGACGTATGCTGGTGCCAGGCTATGGTAATATTACTGTGATTTTTTTTATTGTTATGCCTGGTTCACATGAAGGACAAAACGGTTTTAAGCCGCGAGAACAAAATTGTTTTAATGGCGGAAAACAAAGTTGTTTTTCATATGAATCAAAATTCTCACGTTCTTTGCGAGAACAACAAAACGGTCGCCAGCGCTTAAAACAAAATGGTTCTCAGAGGTAAAAACCGTTTTGTTCTCCATGTGAATCAGAATTGCCCTCAAGACCGTTTTGTTTTTAGCCAGTTTTAAGGGAACAAAATTTTTTGTTCCATAAAAAGATGTTTGCAAGAAACCGCCCGCGGTATGCATTGTCTATGAACACAACCATGTGTTAGTACTCTTGCGTAATGTGGCAATTACCATGGCATTGAGCATGGCCAGATTGTGTAATGTGATGATTTGGTTTGTTTACATTTTACAAATTAGTTATTTGACTTGTTTGAGTAATCCTTGCTTTGACAATAGTCCTGCTGATTTCCACAGTTACCCAACTGATATTCTTAATCCCTTTGCGACTAGTTCGTTTTAGTTGCAAGCTACCTTGAAACACTTTAGTCCTTCATGTGAGTCAAATGGTTTTAATGCCTTGCGATTAAAACCGCTTTGTGCCATCATGTGAATCAGTTTAGTTTTAAGGCCTACAGACCAATTTATATCTATCTTAAGCTCCTTAAAACCATTTTGTCCCCCATGTGAACCAGGCACTATAGTAATGAGTTAAGAAATATAGATATAAGATACGGTGCTTGTAGCTTTGTCACCCCTGTCACCCCCATACTTAGCGCAATTTCCACTGCTGTACGTACAAACCCAGCCTGGTACAGAGTATGCAATACCTGCTCCTAAAACAGAGTCGCAACCCACGCAATTGTTATATTCATTTGCCTTAATTCCGATTCTGGCAAAAACTCCTTTGTCTATTATATTTAGACCATCTTGGTTGCAATTGTTCTGTAGTGACGAATCGGAAATGAGGGATTTCCAAGCTGCTCGTCCAGCATTGGTAAATATGAATTTCCCATCCTTGAACACTTTCTGAAGTGAGCTGTTCTTTGCGGAAAGTTCTATTTCCTTGTAAGTCATACCACGTTTCATGACCAAACAGATTTTCTCAAACGGAAGTTCCATAAATGCAGGAAACTTGCCTTCCTCATTGGAATTAATGGCCTTAAGACACCTGTCCGTGTTATATGTTCTCAAATCTATCCAGTAAGGCGAGTGATACTTAAATGTACTCTAGGACGAAACAATATTAGAAATCGTTAGTTTCAATAAAGTCAAGTGCTGGGAATCTTTACTGATTCTTTTTCATACCATGGCCTAACAGCTTGCACCTTACGTATAATTCTCAAAGACTGGAAAATTACCAGAACAGCTTTCAATTTTAGGGAGCTAAGGGGGATTGCCAGAGCCCCATAATTTACAAGCCAACACTTTAGTAGATATATTGGTGTATATATGATATAGGTTTATATATATATATATATATATATATATATATATATATATATATACAACGGGGGGGTGAAACAAATGATGACATAATATGGGGGGGTAGGCCTAATGATTATGGTTGATTACAGGGGGGAGGGGGGGTCGAAAAAGGCCAAAAAAGTGATGACGTAATATGTGAACGATCCCTTACATTGAAACTCTTTTTCAGAGAAACCTGCTCACTTACTACACCAACTTGTTCCCGCACTTTCTTTTTGTGCAGTATAGTAGTAACTGGGAAATTTATTCATTTGGGACCCACCTCACCCCCACACTTGGGTCTTCCCACTTACTACCGATCGCCCCTGCTTGCCCAGCTGTGGGATTCTTGTTCTCAAAGACACACCAGCAACGGCAGCCCAAAAATGTAAGTGACCAGTGGTATTGGGAATGAATGTTCTTTCAAGGATTCCCGGGTGGAAGAGTGTTTTAAAAGCCTTGGACAACACTGAGCCGTTATGTCAAGAAGACAAGAAGAAAGAAAAGCTTAAGCTGGCAAAGGTAGCAGGAGCTAACAGCATTTGGATTCCCCTATTGTTAGCAGTTGATGTTGCTGTCACTAGAGCAAGCCATGGAGCAGTTGCTGTAGCCAAGCCACTTGGTATCCCTCTTCCAGGGGGCCTACAAGTCGTGACTGCCCTGGCGGGTTGCTCAATGACTTTAGCTCACATCAGAATGACACCCCACCAGGAAGTGGTCTGCAAAGAAGGAAGTGAACTGCACAGAAGGACACCTATTGCAACACTCCACCCTGCTGAGATTGTCATGATTGACCAACTAACATTTACAATGGAGAACCACGAGATCATAGTGGTACGCACCCAAGAAGCCGACTGCAACATTGTATCTGGTCAAGAAGCTGCACCTGAAGACAGAATGCCTGTAAGAGTCGCACTGGACTGTTTCCCAGCATCAGCCACACAGAGAAAAATGCTTTACTTGTGTTTTCCTTATACAGAGGTGTCTTTTCAAACAAGATAGAGGAGCAGGATGTACAAAGACGATCAAGCATTGAATCTGCAGACGATAACACCCCAGAAAGGGAGTGATACATCCAAGTCAGAGTGACTACGGCTCACCAATCGTGCTCATCCTGGAAAAAGAATGTTGCCCTACGTCTGTGTGTGGACTACAGGAGGTTAAATGTGAAGACATGGAAAGACACTTTCCCACTGCTAAGGATTGTGGAATCTCTCCATGCCCTAGGTGGAGCACGCTTTTTCCCAACTATTGATCTGGTGTCAGCCTATAACCAAGTGGAAGTACAAGAGGATTACCACCACACGACTGCATTCACAACACCGAAGGGACTCTTTGAGTGTAAGTGGATGCCACTTGAGTTGTGCAATGCCCCAGCTATGTTCCAGCATTTAATGCAGAACATATTTCAAGGAGATCTGTTACAGACACTCCTCATCTATTTTGATGATGTAATCGTCTACAGCAGCACCATAGAAGACCACCTCTGAAGACTCAAACTTTTATTTACAAAGCTGTTACAACATGGGCTGCAGATTGAGCCTGCAAAGTGCCAGTTTTTTAAGGACAAGGTGAAATATCTTGGTCACATTGTATCAAGTGATGGAGTGTCAACCCACCCAGCAAAAACAGCTGGACCACCCCAAAGACACTGAAGGACCTGAGATCTTTCCTAGGATTTACATCGTTTTACAGAAGACTTGTACCAGGATTTGTGCAGATGGCTGCACCTCTACATCAACTAGCAGCAGAAATTTCTGACAAAGGCAAAAGAAAGCAAAGGAAAGTCACAGGAAAGTGGCACGAGAAACATCAGAAAGCCTTTGATGAGTTAAGAAGAGCCCTGACAACAGCATCGACTCTTGGCTACCCAGACTACATAAGGCCACTCATTGTTGAGACAGACGCATCAGACCAAGTACTGGGAGCTATGCTATCTCAGAAACATGAAGGAAAGCCAGAGAACTTGCATATAAAAGTCGAGGCCTATGTGGTGTTGAGAGCAACATGAGGAATTATCCGTCCATGAAGCTTGAGCTGCTAGCCCTGAAATGGGCTGTGACCGAGAAATTCAGGGAATACCTGCTTCGCTCTCACTTTGCTGTCTATACAGACAATAACCCTCTCACATACTTGCAATCAAAAAGCAGACTGAAAGCCATAGAACAGAGGTCAGATTGAAATATGAGATTGAAAATAAAATCCAAACTGCCCAGAAGTAAAGCATTTGGTTTTGGCTAAAATTAAAAAAACAGAGTTAGGATTGAAGTCAAAGACTGAAAGTAAGGATATAAATTAGCTGCCTACAAAGGCAAGGGTTGAGCAGTGTATCCCAACAACTATTTTCATATTTTTTAGAAATGCAGGCCCTTCATATATGACAGAGACAGTTTTTCTCAGTAAGCAGAATTACATGTAGCTCTAAAAATAAGTTACATGTCCCTTTTTCATAAACCAAAAACGTCAGAAAAGTATGTCATACATACATCTACCAAAAATTCTAAAAACTACTGAAACCGTCCATGGTTCTGTTTTACACATTAAAGAAACCAAGATTCAACACCGTTGGATTAGTTGAGAGGAAGTTTACAGAGAGGGACAGAGTCATAAATAGTAAGTTTTAATTGGGATCTGGATAAAGATTTGAAGCAGAAACCAGAACTACTGCACACCTCGAATACTATGCCCTCCCCCCTTCCAAGGGTCCTGTCAACCACTATAAAGATACACAAACAGATTGATTAAGATATAGGGAGCCTACATGGGTTGTAGACAATTGTCTGAGAAACACCCCATGAAGATTTGAAACACCCTGATTTAACCTTTCATTACTGATCACCCGCCATGCGTGATGCATTTTGGTCCATATTTCCCTGTCACTTGCAATGCGGGATTTAAAATTTTCAAATATTTTGCCAATAATTGAACGAAACCTATAAAAATTTACTTGAGAGGAATAATAGCATCTATTGGATACAACCACTGAGTTTATGATTGCTGGCTGTATCAAATGTTTTGAAAGACTTTTCCCCGCAGCCATGTGGAAATCGTTGTAAAAGAAATGGCAGGTTGAAAGAGAAAGTTTACTATGGAGGAAGAGTTGGAGTTGCTGTTTGCCAGTGATAAAAGTGACAATGAGGAACTTGATCTTGGCAAGGATTGTGAGTGAGATGTTACAACCTTGGATGTTGATAGTGATTTTGAATATGAAAGTGATGAGAAAGCTGAATTGACACTAGAGGCATGGTCGAACAGTGTGTCACAAGGCAGCATATCACCATGCGTCAAATGGTCATGCAAGATGAATTTGTGTAACACCCTAGAAAGATCATCTTTCGACCGTGGATAACTTTGAAAGAAGAGGGGTCAAATTGTGTTGGCTTGAAGTTAGCTTTGATTTTATATGGATGTTGTGTTAGCTACCAGCGATACAAATACAAGCTTCCAAATTCTGGTACTCTTAGCACAAGACTTAGCCACAGTCATTGCGTTGAAAACACTGCGGAATTTAAAGAATCGAGGCATTCATGAGAAGGTGATTGAGTTAAATCGCTGACAGATAAACTGAAGTTATCGTTGAATTGCAAAACGGAATTAGTATATCTTTTAACCAAACTGCAATGCAATCAACGTAACATGGAGATTTGGTAACATATTTACTGCCCTTGTTATGTCAAACTAAAAACCTACGCATCACAGGACAGCAAAGTTGGATTTTTCAACTTTGCCGCATCAAGGAAATCAGGATTGGGCGGCAGCATTGGGCATCAGGTGCATCAGATGATGCATATCTTATATTGGGTGCATCTAGTGTGAATTCAGCTGAAGGGTAAGTTACCATTCAACAAAGTTTGTCTTCATTTTTAGTTGCAGCTTTTCTAAATAAGCTGATGTTGATCAGCTGTTATTTGTTATCGAGAAAGAATGGACGACACTAGTGAGCCAGTATTCTGAAGTTGGATAGGAAGTTCATAGGATCATGACAATCGCACTGCTTTGAGTTTAAAAGTAACTATAAGACTTCATTTGTCTAACTGTACTAAGGTTATTTTCTGTTTGGGACAAACTTCCATAATATTTTTATGTTGAGTTTTTCAACATCCGACACTCTCATCAGATAAGACTAGGAAGACAGGTTGCACTGATACTGTGACTGCACTGTATTTGATACGAGCATTTATGGAAGGGTAATTTGAAAATGTTCATTAACGAATCTGAGCCCCTGTTCAGTTTCGATATTGATATAACAAATAGGGAGAGGACAGTTGTTTTCCATAGGTGCTGTTTTGTGACTATAATTTTGCTGATTTAGATACTAATGAGGGTGATGATATGTAGGGCCTTGTAGCTTCACTTATGCAGTACCATAGGTGTATCCTGTAGGTACTCTTTTGCCAATATGAACAAATTTAAGGCACTGTTGATTGATGGTTGTATTTTCTTGTTATTATTTCCCTAATCTATAACAATGAAGAAGCAAGCAACAGTCAAATTGGTAAGACATTGCCACAAGGAGTTTTTGAAGAAATTTCACAGCCAGCTGCTGCTGATGTTTTCCCTGAATCTGATGAACAGTTTAGTACTGCATGGTTTCAATGTAACAGAACGTGAAGGAAAGTAGAGGGCAACTTCACCTTACAATATATGGCACTTTCAGGAAGGGTTAACTGTCAGGATGGGTGACAGCACAAACCCAATTGATTTATTTAGACTTTATTTTACCATAACCCTCATTGAGCTGATAGTGAAGGAAACAAACCGTTATGCAGGACAGTGTATCAGCATGATGGAAGGAGTCAAACAAAGCTCTTGTGCCATGAACTGGAAGGAAACCATCTTTATGAAATGCAAACATTCTTGACATTGTTTTTCTAATGGGTATTATTCATAAACCCAGACTACCAATGTACTGGTCCAGAGATGAACTTTATTCTACACCAATATTTTCCAAAGTGATTAGTGGAGACAGGTTTTACACTCTATCAAAGCTTCTTCACTTTAGTGATAATTGTGTAGAAGCTGACTAAGGCCCCTTATAGAGCTTGTAAGATCAATGTGCCAAACTGTGTTTTATCCATGGTGGAATACAAGTGCAGATGAGTCACTTGCGTTGTACAGTATATAAGAACAAAGAGAGCCAGGTTTTGGAGTCAAGATTTTTGAGCTGTGTACATCGATATATAATGGCGTTAATAATAAGGTTACTTGATGTACATTTCATCTGTATCATCGGTATTGCAGAGGTCATGTAAGATTATAAACATTGTGGAATGTTGTGACGTCATTACATACCACATGAGGTTTTTCCAAACAATTTTTGCAACAAGGTCACGAGAGAAGCCTTTTTGTTGTGGTCTTATTGTATCACAAACATATGTTTTGTTGTCTAGTATACGTCAGACAAGTTTAATTGAAGTGTAACAATTGTCAATATACAAGCAATGTCCATTTCCATAGTATTTCCTCATGAGGGTATCCTCTCAGTAACGGCCATGTCTTGAAATTCATCATTTTCACTGAACAAACCAGCACCACAATAGATTAGAAAGTCAACTGTAATTCCACTAGATTGTGTAATGTTATAGTTTGTATATATACCCTGGTAATTTCACTATAAAATGTACTTAGTAACAGATAAAGTCAAGAACTACTTTGATTGATAATATTCATACTTGTGTCATCCATTCATGGATTATCTGGTGTGCTACATCTTTCCAGCAGATTGTAAGGACACAACATTTCATTTTATTGCAAACACCAATAACTTGCTTGTAAATACAGAGCTGCACAAAATAACAGTGGCAATAAGCCAAAACTTGTTTACATGCTTACAACTGCACACCAGGCATCAACTGCAGAAACTGGGAGGAAGAGGAGGCTTGGAGACAGATCAGTTGTGAAGCCTTCATGTGTCAAAGATTATAACCACCAGATGGATGGTGTTAATCTAGTGGGCCAGCAGTTACACAGTTACCACACACTCAAGAAGAGTTACAAGTGGTACAGAAAAATTGCATGTCGGCTACTGATGCAGTGTATGCTGAACTCACATATAAGGTATATCAGCATCATACTGGTGACAAAAGTCTAGATTTCTTACAGTTAACCACCAAATCATTTCAACCTTGCTTCTTTCAAAACCAAACTTGGGAAAGAGTGTTGGCATTGAAGAAACCATTGTTTGTCTCTCTGATAGGCATTTTCCTGCTAAAAAATAGCAAACAGAAGGAATAAAGATCAGAGGCCAACAAAGGATGGCAGGGTTTGTTATGCATTTGGTGTAAGGAGAGAAAAAGGTGCTCTACTGAAAACTGTCTTCATTTGCAAGACATGCCCTGGTCAACCAGGACTGCATGTTGAAAGAAACTGTTTCAAGTTTTATCATACAGTGCTTGATTTCTCTCAAATTTGATTGCCTCGGCACCACTTACTGTGAGCTGTTCAAGTAACAAGTTGCCTTGCACAAGTTGGATGTTTACTTGGTGCTTCTAACTATGCCCCCAAACTCTCAATTATCGTCTGTTGCAATCACTACTTGTAGTTATTTCTTTATGCTTCATCATGTTAGTTTTTGTATGTGCCCACAACAGTGAGCCAAACAATAGGTTCTGAGGTATACATATAAACATTGCTAAAATTGCTTTAAAACACTGTAATCAAGATACTTCATACATCACATTTATTCTAATTTAGTGTACAGTTTGCTTACATTGTTATGCAATCGGAAATTCCTCATCTGTATATGTACAGTGTAATGTAGTACATTTTCAGTCATTGTTCACTGCCGTCTAGTCGCTTTTTGGACAGTTTGATTCTTTCAAATTGGCATTTCTTATAATAAAGAGTGATAGACAGTTCACTACCACTTATATCATTGTTGCTTCTGTTGAGCCCTACCACCCCCACTCCTACTGTCATATTATCAGATGATTCTAGCTCAAGATGGGTTATGAACAGTTTATCATTAATGGTGACTAGACATTCCTTGGAGTTATTTTGAATGGAGAAAGTTATGTTTCATAAATACAAGTAAACACAAAAAGCAGATCACAATAATTTGTTGAAGCAATCAGCATCAGACAACCTAAGTCAAGTTTAGTCAAAATTAGACAGAATGTATATATGCTATCTGTGATGTAGGTCTGAAAAACAACACTGTAAAGATGTACAGGGCCTCTCTCACATCTGCAAGATGACCCAGGGGATACTTGATGATGGTAAAAGACTTGTAGCTTGCACTTCTTACTCAATTCCTCTTGATTTGCAAGGTTATGTGTTTCAGTCATGTGTGGGTGATAATTATACTTGCACATGCTTTGGACAATCTATAGGCCAAGGAGTGTGTTTTGTAATTTCCACGGACATAGCTGTAGCTATGGCCACATGAGTGTAGGCACTGAAGTATTGATGATGGAAACCTCTCTCATTTTACCCACTTTTGTAGAAATGACTATTGTTTTGGTGTCTTAGCAGTAATGTTGATGGCGACAGTCTACATACAGCCTAGACTGTCTCTACTGTACAGCTCAAACCTGTCTGCAATCATTGTTACAATAATTGGCTTTAAGCTTAAGTTTCACTGCTCTTCTTAGCCATGAGACCTGTGCATTAGGATAAGTGCTGCAGTGGTAAAGGCCCTGCAGCACTATTGTCTTTATTGGTCAACATTAGTTTTTGTTCATTACCATAATATAATTACCCTTATGTGCAATCCTGACTGGACAAATTGTTTGAAATGGATTTACATTTTCAAAGAAGAAAAGGTGGAATTTGAATTGTTGAAGTGACTTAGTTTAAGCTCCGGGTAGTAAAACTCTTACACCAAGGCTTTATAAATGCCAAATCTTGACATATGTTAATTAGGTCACAGCTCATAACTCATAGGTCAATTAGTATTACTTGTGTGCTTCACTCTTGAGTTGTTGCATCAGGTTTTTTGAAGATATTTATCTCACCCTTGCAAGTATAGATTTGGTTTTGGATCTTTTCAAATTTCGAGTTATAAAGTTATAATGTAGTGATAACAGTGGTTTTAAAATGCTAGAGAATTAGAAAGCAAGTGCAGATGATGAATTTGATTAGTGAATACGATGAATGGAAAGATGTACAAATAAATTATAAAGAAGGTGTTTAATTGTTAGTCCTTTTTGCAAACTGGTGTGCATTTTCAAGTAATGTAAGGTCCTTTGGTAATCTTAGCTTTATTTCTGGCATTGCAGAACTGGAGATGTTGTCAGAAGCCAGAGCTAGGCTTGCTAATACTCAAGGAAAGAAAGCGAAACGAAAGGCTAGAGAAAAACAGCTTGAAGAGGCCAGAAGATTGGCTGCCCTACAGAAAAGAAGAGAGCTCAGGGCAGCTGGGATAGAGTATGTTTCTCATGTTAATACTGTGTAACTTATAACATATGTGTTAACAATTTACGTATTTATAGTACATTGATGGTGTCAATACCTAGTCATAAATTTAAGAAACTAGGTTCTACAAAGGAAAGAAGCTGTGCTGTTCTTGAGAAGCCCTAATGTTTAAGCCCTCCTTTACCGGAGAATATGTTTTCTGACAAAAAATTACCAAAAAGGTGATGAACATATTTGGCATTTTACATTTGATTGCTGTTATTACAGCATAATGATCACTAACATTGTGTCAAGAAATCTATCAGTTTAAATATGTTTGTAGTACCCAGTTGTTGTATTTAAAACCCAGTCCTCTGTGTTTGCTGTATTTACAACCTGTTCATAAATGTAATCTGCTGTGCTACAACTGGTCTCTGACCAGTTATGAAGTATTTATAGAAAGGTAAAACTGGTAACATTGTAGAAAGAGAATGCATCCAAAAACGAAGTAAGGTTAAAAACTACAGCTAACTTTTAGCATCCTTAAGACTATTTGTATTTTCTTATGGAATGACATTTGACAATTGCACTACTGGATATATGACATTTTTGACTTTACTGTACCATAATTGCTACTGCATGAGATTTTGATGCCTGTTTCTTGTAATTGAAAATGGGCCCATAAACCATATACGGTACTCTCACCAGTGTGGCGATGATTCTTAATTGGCTTGCTCAACTCAGAAGCACACACTGTGCAGAGAGTTGTTTTCTCTCTAAGAGATCAACTAAGGAGTGTGTTACTTGTTGATTAAAGCTCAGGTCTGTACAGCGTAAAAGGAGGTGGTGTTTTTAGATTGATCCAATAAGATACAATGTTGAGAAGTAGTAAAAGAACTTTTAACCCACATACTTGGCTGTGTGCCAATCCATTTTTTATCATGTGAGTGTAATTAAATAGATTAATATCACACTTTTGTACTGCTTTGTCATGTGCATTTAAATGGTTTTGCATGATGCCCCTGACTATCAGAATGTACCTCGTTTTTGTAGGAAGCCGGGGATTATATCAGACATTTGTAGTCAAAATGGTCCGGTACAAAATGGTGCTGAAATTGTCTGAAGTAGTGAAACAGGGAGCTAATCACTAAAGAATTTGCAAAACCAGTCCCAAGACTTGATTTAGTGTAATATGGTGTTCAAAATACACATATAGATTGGGGGTCAGGAGAAAGCTGCTTGTGGCCAGCTCAAAATGGGTAAAACAGTGAGGGTCTTCATGACCACGTGCAAGTGTTCTTACTTTCCGTGACCCAGGACCACCATTCATATCAGATGCAGCTCTTGTAAATTGATAGTATTGATGAAACTCTCCTCTCCCTTGATGCATTTGTAGTGATGTCAACCAAAACAAATGACATCAAATGGTGACCGTGACGGGAGTATATGATGATATAAAATGAAAAGCTGAATGGTGATAACGTAGGACCATGGGGAATCAAACCACGTACTTCAGTGTTGCAATGCTGATGTGCTAGCCATGTCACTATGGCCCCAGACCATCTAGGCAGAGAAATTTGGGATGTTATTTGTTTCAGTTGATGCCACTACACATTTGCTTTCCTATACCATTAGTCCGAATGATATGGTTTGTAGTAGTGTAGTGGGTTGTGAAAGGGAAAGTACATTCTGCGTACACGCAAGTCTGCATATACTGCCCTGAGCACTGTTTTTCGTTTGCACGTGCATGCATCCACAATCTCCGTTCTTACATAATCTTTTACTCTTTGCTTTAGGATAGAAAGATACAAGAAGAAGAAAAAGAGAGGCGTTGATTATAATGCTGAAATTCCATTTGAAAAGAAACCTGCTGCCGGTATGTTTTGTAACAAAATAGTTGACCTACAAAAGTCATAAAAAAGCACATGTAGGGGGATTTATATTGTTATTTGTAAGGATTTTGTGGGAGCATACGTTTGCTTATTTACACATTTTCAAACAGCTACTTGGACTTTGTTACCATTCGCAGCCCAGATGCAAGCTGAAAATTCATGCCACGTAACACAACATTTAGATCAGAATCAAAAAAAGTAATTTAAACACAACGCAACAACAAAGGCAATTCTGTATGGAAGATTTTTAACTCCTAAGAGAAGCCCACCAATCGTTATGTTTGGTTATAAAGTTACTTAATTCTTGTAATGTATAACCAATTTGTCAATAATTAGATATTTTTCCTTGCTTGTCAACACGACCATTTATCCCCATCTTCAGCCTTGAATTTTCATCGACGAGACTATTACGAAATCATTATCAGTCCAAGACGAGAGCTGGAATTTGAGTCTTTGGTCACTGGCCGTATGAACCATATTTAATTGCCACACACAGATTCTTCTGCCCTCCTATGTTTTGTACGTTGCTAGTTAAATTGCATGGTTATACTGATTTTGCCACAGTCTACGAGAGATAACGTTTTGTGGTGTGGTCATTTAGGATTTAAAGTATTTGAAGCTTAAAGTGTTACATTTTATAACGCCAGTCAATTTGTGTTAGGATATAGTTGTCCATTGCTTGTTTACCATGTCAGTGGACGTTTGAAAGCAATTGCTTTTCTTGAGCCTTGTTCATGCTGTTTTTTGAAACGTTGAAATACCTTGCTTCGGTTGTTATATTGCTGAAGCAAAGGATACGTTATTGGTAGCTGCTTTGATGTTCTTTGTAAGTCTATGGACCAAAATCTTAGAACGATGAAAATGGTTACGAATGTAATAAATGAGGAATGGGACCACCCTTCGGTAGATAACAGTTGTAACTCGTTTTTTACAAGGTTTCTACGACACGTCGGAAGAAAATGTAGATCCAGCAAGTCTGAATTTTAAAAAGCTACGACAAGACCATCTGGATGAGAAGCGAAGAGATGACATCGAGGAGGTAACGTTTTAAAATACCTTTAGTATATGCTAACATGCCGTTGTAGCTTGGATGCAGTAGTGCAGCGTGCTTCTAACTGCGTTATTTATATTTTGATAGAAACACTAACAGTGAATATGGCAGCGAGGAAGCTAGAGAGCAGCCAATTATCCCGTGAAATGGACCTCACAAAGATCAAAGACGAATTGTTGTCTCTAGATTGTTGTATTGTTTCATGTACTACCCTGCCTTAAATACGAGGATGTGGCTATACCTAGAGGGATATTTGCAAGTTTGAATTTGCCTCGCATCAGAATAAAAGTTGTAATAAGGAAATATGAGATCACCTTGAGCAAACCCACCAATAAAACCCAGCAATTGTGCCATGAATATGTCAATATACAATAAATCTGTTCGTTAAAACTGAAATGAAAAAGTTGCATGAAGCTGAAAATTACAGCCACCATAGCGAGTGGTTAAGACATGGGATTCCTAATCTGGTTTTCGTTTTCATGCCGTTGTAGCTTGGATGCAGTAGGGCAGCGTGCTTCAAACTGCGTTATTTATATTTGGATAGAAACACTAACAGTGAATATGGCAGCGAGGAAGCTAGAGAGCAGCCAATTATCCCGTGAAATGGACCTCACAAAGATCAAAGACGAATTGTTGTCTCTAGATTGTTGTATTGTTTCATGTACTACCCTGTTAGGAGAATGCTTGTGCCCAGTCGAACACTGAAATCAACTGGTTCAATGTTAACTTAGAAACGAAAGGCTCCTTTAGTTTAATTTTGATTATAACATAGCAAATTATTAAAAGGTGTAGACTACTATGAATCAGTCTTGGTTTTTTACTAAGAGGGAAGCTGTGAGAGAACATGTTTATTTGCCGGATTCATTTGGAAAACCCGTATTTGACAGCCGATGTTCTAAAACCAAATTTACTGCCATTGCGAAGGATTTTGTTGTGTTTGTTCCCCTGTCCGTTGACATCTTAAAGCCGGGTCAAATCTTCCCCGAACCAACCAGTTTAACTCCTTTCTATTCTGTTTGATTACCTTTCACTGTTATTCGCCGATTGAAAACACTTCTGCAACCAATGTAGTACGTTTCAGTAGATTTTAGAAGTATGAAATTGTTTGTGATCGAGTGTTAAGAGATTACTCACTAGTTCTGTATAAGGAAAGCTACAGAGTATCATCGAAAGTAACAAAAAAAGTAACGAAAGCTCTTAATGAAAAAATAAGTTCCCTGGTGACGTCACAAGTAATGGGAAGTCAAGGTAATCTGGAAACGACTTGAGGCATAAAATTGTGAAAGCTTCCTACTCGCGTAAAATGGGGTAAAATCTCACACCAGACTTTTTCAAACGCCTTATTATTGGAAATAGCAGAAGTCAGGGTATACGGGCCTTAGTAACACTTGTTGGCCTACTTTGGGGTATCTTGGGTAACGGAGTTAACGGAATTTTTTCTGGGCCCTCTTACGGATGACTTACCTTGCAGTGCATATAAAGTGGATACTAACTTTATAAGGGATGTTTGATTTTGGATTATTAATATACCTGTTGTTGACTAGAATTAAACCATGCTGATAAAGATTGACTAAGATTGATACCGTGGCGAAATGACGTTAACTAGCTATTTCATTTGTAGAGGGAAAGAAAGAAAGACAGAGAGCGTCAGAAAAAGCGAAGAGAGAGTGATCTTCCTGGAGCTGTGATGCAGATTAACAAGTAAGTATCATGACCAATGTCTTTTGTTGTTCTATAAACTGCGTAATACTGGACCATGATGCCTACCGGATCAAATTTACCTGGATAGAAGACGGTTATCGTTACCGTATTTCCTCTAAAAAACGCGACGGCGGTTATTAAAAATTCCAGCTCTTGGATGCGACGTTGAACAGAGGGCGGCGTTTATTACGAAATAAAAAATGTTATCAATGAATAAAAAGTCTAAAAGGTCAATATTTCTTCGAACGAACTCCTAAAGCGGAAAAATGATTAATTGTTTTTGTCTTTAATTGCGGAAAAATTTGTTGATATAAAAAACAAGTGAAACTCGTATTAACTATTTGTTTCTTCTTGTTTGCTCTGTTTTCTAATAAACGCCGCTTTTCAAGATGCGGCGTTTATCAGAGGGCGGCGTTTATTACTAATGTTCGGCTAGAAGGGCGGTGTTTATTGGAGGAAATACGGTAACCATATTAAGTAGAAATATATGCCATGGTGGCATTTACAGCTTCAATGTTCTGCCACGAAATTATTTCAAACATCATTAATGCCATTCCAGCAATTATTAGTATGCCATTTATTTAGTTTATTCCATTGTTTCTCTTAGGCTTATGAATGCAGAACCCATGAAAAAGCGAAGCAAACTCGTTTTACCAGCTCCACAAATTTCAGATGCAGAACTTGAGGAGGTATGTACCAATGCGCTAAGCTTCACCAATTTGTGAGTAGGTGATATTTCATGTATAACTGATATTGCCAACTTTAGACCCCATTTCATAGACGTCTAATGTACTTTGTCATGTGGCATATATACAAAGAAAAATATTGTTGCAAACATATTGATAGTAGGGATGATTTTGTGAAATTTATAGTTCTTCTTTTACAAGAGAACAATGGCTTACGTTGTTGAAACGTTTCTCTTGCATGCGTAGCTGTTTCGCTCACGGTACGTCCTTGCTACAGGGTTACAATTCTTTCAACTGTCGAAAACCAAATTGGTCGGTGACAGAAGTAAGTCATAGAACAAGGGTTACCCTCTTTAAGGCATCAGTTAACTAGGCTGATGCCATTATACAACATAATACCTACGTTGATTGGGCTATAGGGAATGGAAATTCCAAACTCTTGCTTAAAGGCAAGACCATTGGTAGCCTGGTAGTGTAAAGGACATTGCCAAGGGCGGAGAAAAATACGTGGACCTACTTGGCATTCGCACTTTTAAACTCTTTTGCTTAACAACGGAACAAGTGCATGTGCATTTAAGTCTAATGATGCAGGTGCCGTCCGTATGAGTAATGAGGCTCAGAAAAAGTGCTATTATCGCAGCAAAATTCCTCGGGGTAATCGTTGATAATCGTTATAAGACAGGCTTGCAATAACAATATCAAATTAAGAGCTTTATGTAGTAGAGTGATACTAGAATTGAGGGCTCATGTAATAGTATAAGTAATTGTATATGTATATGTATATGTATATGTATATGTACATGTTTATATCTATAATAGTATATGTTGGCTGCACAACTTTGAGGCTGGTTGACCAAATTAAGCAGCATGTACCATCGTTTATTCGCCAAACGTCAACTCCTAAAAGGAAACATCCACATCGGGTTTCAAAGACCAAAAACGCCATCAAGCAATGTGACTCTGCCATAGTGCAGCACTTGCTTGAGAACCCAGACTGTGCAAAAGTGTACACGGACGATTGCTTTGGTATCATAGGAAAGGCCCGATCTGCATTTCATTTGGCAATTGTGGAGTCAATCCACATTAAAGGAAGAAAACCTTTGCTATGCAGACAAAAAGAATTCGTTTTCTCACTAAGCCTATTTAGTTAATCTTCTTGTTGTGGACGCTGAGTGGTCCAAAAACACACGTCATTAAGGCAGTCCAAATTCTGATTGGCTCCTTCGAAAATGCAGTTGGGTTTACTCTTTCACACGTTTCATTTCGGTCATTCTGATGATAGTACTCTGAGTGTCAGACGAAAATATCTTTTAAGTACACAATGTTTTCATTATTTCGTGCAGTAATAGTATAAGTATTGGAGATGGCTGTGAAGGCAGCGCAACGTGATCTGGGCTTTTCAACTAGGAGTATCCTTTAAATATTGATTAATGGATTTTCGAACATTCCATCAACCTTCGTTTCACTTTGTTCTTGGAATTTAAGAATAGTAATCAAATATCAAATTCTACAGGACCGAATCTCCCCCTTTTAATCCAATGTCACTAAAATAGAGATGAATCTTTTCTATGCTTGTGTCTGTGGCCGAGGATTAAGCAATTGCATTGCCGTCTCTTTTGATGAAGCTTTTAAGGTCTATTTCCGTTCAGTCCCTTTTTCACAGCCGCAACTTTTTGCAGTGGGTTCTACGACTGGCCATGCGTATTAGGATAATCCTCACTCTTCAAAGGCACATTTGGCAAGAAGATAGACCCTAGTTTTACTGTAAGCGATAAGTTACCTGATTTCATGATCAGTAACCAGTCAAGTTTTGAGAAAAATGTGCTCCCAGAGTGAACCTAACGGTGAATACCACAATAAGATGTAGTGTTGACTGGCATGTGATTAATTTATAATTAGTTCATGGAGAGATTTGTCAAGCCACACCTCCTTCTTAAATAGAATAAACGTTTTAGAAAGTCTTTGACAACAAAGCCTGTTGCTAGTGTCGGTGCCATTAAGGTATTTAGGCCAGTTGTACCGTTTGAAACCAAAACATTGTGTCATTTGGGCCAGTTGTACCGTTTGATACCAAGACATTGTGTCATTTGCTTTGAAAAAGACCTCACCTGTGCAACACAGTCTTTAGCATTGCAAAGACTAAGGCAAAATACGAAAGTTTGCAACCGAAACATCAATCCAGTAAAGACTATTGAAAGTTGCATTGATGTCCATCGTTAGTCGTGATAGAAGCAAGAGCTTCTATTTCTTCTATTCCTTTGAAAGTGCAAACATATTCGGTACGCTTTATTTTATGGGGAAGCTTCAATTATATTTAGCATTGCAAAGACTAAGGCAAAATACGAAATTATGCGACCGAAACATCAATTCAATACAGTAATGGAAATTAGCATTGATGTACATCGTTAGTCATAATAGAAGCTAGAGCTTCTATTTCGTTAAAGGTACAATGATCTTCTTTCAGCCTTCTTGATCCTGATTGGGAACTTCAATTGAATTTACCATAGCGAAGACTAAGGCAAAATACAAAATTTTGAAATATGAAACATCAATTCTGTATAGACTCTATACGAATATGCACTGATGTACATCGTTAAAGATGAAAGAAACAAGAGCTTGTATTACCTTGAAAAATTCAATCATGCCCTGTAAGCTTATCAAAGAATATACTTTTCTGATATCTACTTTCAGAGCAAACCAAAAATCGGTATAGTAATATCAGCTTGCGATCTAAGTGAAACTGCCCACTGTTTTACTGATTGTGGAGACAACCAAGGCAACCCTTGATAGGCCCATCAACACCAGCTGTTTTATTGAAAGTACTAGTGGCGTTAGTGGATGAAAATTACAACTACACTAGTATTGTAATACCATTTTTCATTTCTGCATGGATACAGGAAACACATGTTGATATAGATGAAGAGAATGAAAACTCCAGCATTGTACAAGATGACCGCGATGATGCATCTGACTTACTACCAACTCTACAGGACGAAGGTATGTTATGTTAAAAGATCGTTAATAGTAATAGATGGTTAATCATCATCGCCATTATCATTATCATTATCATCATCCTCATCATCATAGTCATCATCATTATCATCATCATCATCAACAACAACAACTACAAGAACAGCATCATTATCATCGTCATCATCATCACCATTATCATCATCAACAACATCGTCATCATCATCATCATCATCATCATCATCATCATCATCATCATCGCCACCACCATCATCAGCAACAACAACAATAACAATATCAATAACAACTACATCTTCATCGTCGTCGTCATCATCATCATCATTATAAACAACAACAACAACAACAACATCATCATCATCATCATCATCATCATCATTATCATCATCATCATCAACAATAACAACATCGTCAGCGTCATCATCATCTCTATCCATATCTCCATCCTTATATTGATTATTAGTACACCTTACGCAAATCTTTCGCTCTGCGTTAAACAATTCGGGCCGTAGTTAAAGGACGTCGAATCCAGTGGAAGGTCGATGTTTGGTGTATTAGAAACCATTCCTCTCTTTTTTATAATGGTAACAGCTTTCATCCCCCAATCGTAGAGGTCAGGAATTGTGCCGAGGGAACTTTCTCGTGTTTTTGTTAAACTAGAATGAGTTTCTTCACCGTCTTTCAGATTGATCTAGCAAGTCAAATACATCTTATGCTATCATCTCTTACGGTTATCGAGGCTCGATTTTGAACGCCGTCAGGTTAAGGTATGTATTTCCCATGCAAATCGAAATTTGTACGGGCATGTATAAGTCAGCGCCTCTTGAAAAATTGGCCCTGGGTTTATGGTTAATTGAGGATAATCGTTCCCATTCCTTATAAGGGCTCTTTTACTTGAAGAGGAAATACGCTGTTTATGAAATATGACGAGCCTGCCTTTAACGAAGACGATCATAAACTGTTTATTTTGGGGATTGAAGGTTTCCAAGGGTTTAACCAGTAACTATGCTGATGCAGTAAATATGAAAGCGGATGTGTTTTATATCATTAGCTAAGACAGCCCATGGTAATTTCGTTTATCCAAATTAGACGTAGCTTTAATCTACATAAACAGTAAAGACGTTAAGCTGAAGGAGTGGGGAGTTTTACTTGAATTGCTTGAGGCTGGCAGGCTATCACAGAATGCCAATGATTTTCACTTTCATCACTCGTCGGTTTGGCCCTTTGCTGTTCATTTAAAGTCGAGTTCAGTAGACATATCTTTTCTCTATATTTCTGCCATCGTTCAAGGGAAAAGGAGACCCATGATTTTCTTAACTAGTAGAGATGGCTCAACAGACCGTTATTTATGTGTGGATGCTGGTTTCAGCTCTTTGCATGGAATTCTCTGGTGCCTATAAATTGACGATGAGGACACTATATTAGGATTGCGCTTCCATACAAAGACGTAGATGTAATGGGCAGCTTTGTACTGGGAAGTCACCCTACCCCTCGCTTAGACTCGCACAAGACCCCACAAATAGAACATCCGCTGGTGAGAGTTGTGCTCATAATTTTGCAATAATAGAACAAAATGATAAAGAGATTGTTCCTCCGATTGTGTGGAGAGGCAAAGGGCAATGTAAGTGTGACCATCTACTCTGCACAATAAATGTAATAAATCCTGTACTTTTCACGAATAAAGTGATGATTTTAATAGCCATCGACTTTGAGAAGGTACGTGTACTCAACGGGGGATTGCCAAGTAACTCGCTAAATGTACATGGTCTCTTATAGTGAAGGCGCTTGTTAGTCACCGATGACGTCATCCATGCTCGCTCATCAGTATAGCTCTGTCAAACGAAGAAGCCAGTATTTGAATATTTACCAGGTAACAAGAAGTGTCGCGACATAAACAACATAGCGATTGACAGGACAAACATAGAAGGGCTTAAAACAAAATAGAAGGTGAATAAATCTTTGCATAGTTCCACTGCGTAAAAAGCTAAAACACGAGATCATTGAAAAATTTCATATAAAATGGAATAAAGTATATGGTACAATTCAATGTTTCGTATGATTCATCGCTGGGGACGTGGCCAAGCACTTAAAACTGGAGGTTAGGGATGGGGGCAAGTAGTACTTTATAGACCGGAGCTGTTTGGGGAATTCCTAAAACGTACAATCACAATTATTACTTTTGTTGTCAATGGACGAATGCTTGATGTTAAATTTAATGATTAAAATAAAAAAGAAAATAATTTTCTAAGTAGCATAGCTGTATGGAAGGCAAAAAGCTTACAAATGTAGCATCTATTTACGAGAATTTGTTAGCCTAAATCTTTTCACTAATGTTTCCGTTTCAGTTGTGCCTCTAACGTCTTGTTCTCTACTAACCTGGAACAGATTTGGAGCTCAAAATTATTGGTACGGGTAGGATTAATCTTAAGTAAAATTCTTCTGGGAAGTGAGGGTCACGCCTCCCCCCTCCCCCTTCTCTATGTGGTCGCGCCATGGCTCATCGCTGTAACAGTTCTACTGTTTTTCATAGGTTGTTCTAACGCGGAAACGGGGTCAACCGTCAACGATCAGTCCTCGACACCAAACGACTATACCGAACGATGTTCCCCTCCTCTATCGGACCAGGACGATCTTGAAGAGGATGATGACCTGGAAAATATTCACGAAGAAAATGTGAAGTTAAAACCTCATAGGGATATAGTACCAGAATTATCTATTAGAGACGATGTCAATACGACGACTACTAGGCCTTCGAGAGAAATTATGGATGAAAAGGAAATTCGTCATCGTGTTCGGAAGGCTATTCACAAGAAAAGGAAGCAAGAACACAGGCGAGTTTTAAGAAAAGGAGAGAGTGGACTATCGACACAGCTCCGAAAGGAACATCGTGACGCTGTGAAAGATAACTTTTTTTGAATTTGCCGAAGAATTATAAATCTGAAGATGTAACTTAATTTTTTGTCTTTTGTTGTCGTTCATTCTTTTCAATGTCTCACCTTTTAATTATGAGCATGCAAAACTGGGATGTGGGAGTAGGTACGCCAAGTTATCACAAGGGCTGTCGACGATAACAACGATCGTCTCTAGCGCCCGTAGTAACCTTTCCAGTGTTCGTAATATAAAGCGAGTATCAGGGGTACACAAACAGTAACATGCTTGATTTAGACTGCAAACAGAGTGAATAGTAGATTACAAATAGAAAATTAACTCTCTATGTGTCCACACGTCAGGAGATAAACGAAGTTCATTATTTTGCTCTCGCTTAATTTTATGTGGAGTTGGGTCTTGTGCGACTGTGAGCTCCGCTAGGTTACTAATAGGGGCCCAAGCGTTATTGAGGATCATCGATGGTACGGCGGGCGCAATTTAAGGGATTCTCCGCGTAAGAAACTGAGCTCTCCATCGCCTTCCTGCCAATCTCCCCAACACAAAGATCCATCCGTATGTTATTAAAACCAATCCTTGTGTTTTCAAGGATCATCGATGTTACGGTAGGGTGAGAGATTCTCCGGTAGGAAACTGAGCTCTCCCGGACCATTTGTTACAATTGAACGTCATGACGTTCTTATGGTTGTCACAATTTGTAGCCGAATAGGTGCCGTTTGCTATGCAGTGCTCATTTTTTTTATCTTTCCAGCCCTACTGTTGCTGTTGTTGCTGCTGCTGATACCACTACTACTACTACCGCTACTACTACTACTGCTACTACTACCACCACCACTACTACTACTACTACTACTACTGCTACTACTACTACTACTACTACTACTACCAATACTACTACCACTACTACTACTACTACTACTGCTACTACTACTGCTACTACTACTACCACTACTACTACTACTACTACTACTACTACTACTACTACCAATACTACTACCACTACTACTACTACTACTACTGCTACTACTACTGCTACTACTACTACCACCACTACTACTACTACTACTACTACTACTACTACTACCACAACTACTACTACTAGTACTACTACTACCACTACCACTACTACTACTACTACTACCACTACTACTACTACTACTACTACTACTACTACTACTACTACTACTACTACTATATCTTGTAAACATTATTACTGTTACTGTAAATTTACAGAAAGAATAAATGGCATTGAAGTTTAAAAAAAAAAAATTATTATCATCATTATATGTGATCAAAAAAAATTATAAGTTGTTGTATTTGCACATTTATTTTTTGTAGGTATAATTCTGAATGGCCATGTCCAGAACTTTTAGCTTGCTAAGCTTAACCAACTACCCTGTTATCAGTTAGGCGTTTGTTTTTGTTGTTGTCGTTGTAGTTGTTGTATCTGTTTCTGCAGCTTTTACCATGAAAGTCAGTAATGCCTATGCAGTGAGTGTCTGACTTAGTAGTTTTGTACTAGGTGAAATTACGAAATAAATGTTAAAGTTTAAATTATTTAAAATACAGTCCAAACTTACCGTGGCAGCTATCTAGAAGAAAGTATTAAAATAGAACGAGGTGGCTGATAATACCTAAGACCTAGCAACAAAGATCTGTAGTAACCAAATACTGTAACAAATAGAAATTAGGCAATCATTTTTATATACATAGACCACGTCAACTTGGGGACATCCCTTCCGACCTTCCGATGTGCGCAACGAGATCGATGATGGCAAATACTGAATTTCGCTGAAAACTCTTTTACTCGCTTTTTGTAAGAATATCATCATACAGATTTTGATAGTCGTTAGAATTAGATTGAAAAGTTTCAAGGGGCTTCAAGGTTTAAAAACGATCCCTCATTTTAGCTGCAGGTGTGCTTTTACGTTTTACAAACATTATAAGCTATTAATTCATATCAACATGTACGTACAGTAGTAAGTGTTATTGTTTTGCATTTGTTTGTATAATATTTTGTCTTTTTTCTAGATGACTTACCGCACTTCTTCTAGCTAGGGTTTGTTGTTAAAATAATTGTCATTCTTGTTTATGTATGTCCTTAATATCATAACAGATTTGATATGCCTATTGTAACTAAATATCAAACTGTGTATTGCTTAAATAAAGAACTAACTTAAAGATATTATTATTATCATCATTATTTTTGTATCATGAAGATTACCGATAAAGGCATTTATTATTGTGATTATGAGAAAAACTGATAGTTTATCAAAGATACTTCCTTCCTAAAATCTCGTGGCATCTCACGATATGTGAATTGAACATAACGTCTTAAAAATCTGCATTAGACATGAAGTACCAAAGTGCCTTTTGCAGATCGTTAAAATGCCATTGAGCGGTACTTTGGATATCGCTTTGGTCTCTAAAAGGAAATATGGCCTAAACATTATTAATATCTCCACAAAGTTTAAGCAATGTCTGGTAATAATGTGAGAAGAGTTATTATCTGCCCATGATTACTCTTTGAAAGTGCAAAACGCAAAAATATTACAACAGCTAATCTGTTTCTAAGGAAGTAAGAAAAATTAAAAGACTTAATGGGATACATATGAAAGGTATTATTTTAAGTTCATTAATTAGAGGAAGAAAAAGAAGGAGAAGAAGAAGAAGAAGGTCGACCACAGTCGGAGGCAACACGAATGCTCCTCTTTCCTTAGGTTCTAGCACTACAATGGTAAGGGTGGGCGTCACTCCTATCCGAAGACAACTATCTTTAAACCACTTCTCCTAGCATAGCTGGCAATCATTTTACCGACCCCGTAAAGATGGAAGGCTGAGTAAACCTTGGCACCACTGTCTCGAATCAAACTCCAGTCGCTCGATTTGTAATTCAAATCCAGTACCACTGGACCACCGTGCCTTTAAGGAAAGCCTAAAAGGCCACTTTCGTGTTTGGCATGATCTTTTAAAAAGCTTTCCCAAAAATGTATACAGCTTTTCCATCCGGT
>JAAAKM020006971.1:102880252-102895303 GCA_010016025.2 Alatinidae sp. Z8VKAUB7J3 | reverse complement strand
CCTAAAAGGCCACTTTCGTGTTTGGCATGATCTTTTAAAAAGCTTTCCCAAAAATGTATACAGCTTTTCCATCCGGTACCTAATCAACTGTCTTGCCATGTAAAAAATTCTACGAAGATGGAAAATAATTGACAGCAATCTCTGCAAAGCTTGCCTGAATTATCAAACACTGCAAGACGTAGTCTTTAGTTGAGTCTCAAGCAGGGCAGATATACTTAGAGACAAAATTACATTCTTCTAAACCTTTGGATGTTTTTGAACTTCAAGGGTGACTTAGATATCTATGTAGACATCCCTGAATACAGATGGTCTTGCATTATTACCGGAGACCACGAAAGGCAAGACATGCTCATACGAAAGGGTGATAATTTGTATATTCTCGAAGTTACAGTTGGTTATAAAAGTAATGTCTTGTTTAATGCCGATGGGGAACGCGAAAAGTACCACAAGCTCTGCACACGACTGAAATCTTCGTATTCTATCAAGTCTGTAAATTTAGGTATGAGTGTTATTGGTATATTAGCTCAAGAAGCAAAGTCGTTCGAGGAATTTATGCTTTGCATTGGTCTTGGTAAAGGAAAATCCTTCTATATTTCTAAAAACGTAACTTGCTGTTGTATTCGTGCCACCTACTATTTATTTTGTTGTAAGGATAACGACTTAGCGTTGATTTTTTCTTTCTGGTAAAGTCAGTATTTACATAATTAGAATTCTTTGAAGTCTTCGTATTGTTTTAATAGTCATTTGTTTTTATTAGTTAATTATTTTACGTTGACTATTGCCTGTTTTAAGATAACTTAGATTTGCCTGTTCAATGATTATCTAAATAGTATATCAAAGGTGGGAAATATACTCGATGTTTCAAAAAAAAGTTATTATTATTATTATTATTATTATTATTATTATTAATTGTAGTAGTACTGTGACCTTAAACAAGACCTCATTAATCAGACAATGAAATTAATTACACTAGAAATTTCCACTTGTGGATTTACTACGAAGGAGTCGTTTGATCTTATGAAATTTGTAAATAAGTTAAATATAGACGCAAATAAGCTTACGATTAAGTGCTTGGAAGTAGCCATAAGGTCATCTTGTTATATAGTTGACAGGGTTGACAAAGACTGGACTTCCGCCGAGCTATAACTGTTCATTTAACAAAGTAGGCTTATATCTTTTTTCCATGTTCCATTTATGGTTTTGTTTGTTTGCTTGATATCTTGTATGTTGGTTTTCTTATTTGTTTGGTGTTTGCTGTTATGCTGTGTTTCTGTTGGTTTGTGTTTTTCTTTCTGGTTCTTATTTTTATATTGATTTTATATTTCATACTCCAGTGTATTGAATATGTAAATACGTAACTTGTCAAGTGATAACATTAGTATGTTTACGTTATTTGCTTAAAGAGTCAAATTACAAAATAATACCTGCTTAGAAATGCACCAAGTTATCCTGCAAGTCAATATGACCTTGTTGCGTGACGAGATATGTAATTATGGATATGAAAAGCAAATCCATCTACTTTTTTAGTAAAACTACGGTACAGAGAAAGGCAAATGTGTTTAACGGATTCTCACCCTCTGCACTCAGACAGTATCAAAAGCAAAGAAAATCAGTTAGTAGGTGACACCAGGAGATATTGCAGATCACAAATTGAGCGGCAAGGAAGAAGTAGGACCAGAGTTAAGACGGCGCCAGAAACAGCTGGACGTCAGAGTCAAGTCCAGATTGTGAGTTGGGGGATGACTTTGGGCATTCATTTTCTAATTGATGACTTTTTAAATGAATGTTTACTGTTGTTTGCCAATAACATCTACAATATTTACTTTTGTAATTCCATTCTCTATAGGGTTTCAGTTTATTTTACTATTCAAATCAACACATTACCAAATATCTTATGTAGCCTTTTAACTGGTTTTCATGATTATTTTAAGGGTTATTTTTTAAAAGATGCTATTCATCTAACATGTTTTTTTGTGCAATATAATATCCCATCCTGTAATGTATATACTATAAAAATAGCAATTTAAATCAACAATATTATCTTCCATTTGCATGATTTATAAAAAGTGGCATTATCAATAGACAAATAATACACTGTGTAATCAATGTCATCACTTTTCATGCTAAATATAGAAGAAATCCTCCTTACATGCACATTTCCATCAAATAATTTCTTATGCTTCACCTATTTTACAAGGTATCTTACCACTCGAGCTAAGCGTCAATTACTGCTAGGAAACGTAATAAATATGTGGGGTCAAAATTGTGCCCATGCTATGTATTGTTGGCAACACATGACGCCTCCAAATGATAAGAAAT
Organism: Alatinidae sp. Z8VKAUB7J3; assembly: GCA_010016025.2. Classification (NCBI taxonomy): domain Eukaryota; kingdom Metazoa; phylum Cnidaria; class Cubozoa; order Carybdeida; family Alatinidae; species Alatinidae sp. Z8VKAUB7J3. The sequence goes on along the minus strand of JAAAKM020006971.1, from coordinate 102,892,984 downwards.
TGATATTTTAGAGTTTGCTTTCTTGTTGTTTCATCAAAATTTAAATAATGCAGGAAATTTCAAGGTAGCCTTTAGCTACTTAGATTCTATGTACAATTAAAATTGCGCGTGCATTTGTACATTTAAGTAAAAGCGTCTATAACTAGCAAGAAGAAAAATTACATTTTTAGGGACTGATAGACTTTTTGTTCTTATTGCGAAGATAATGGTTTTTTGCTATAACTACAGGCTACGTCAACACTGTGGATGCCTAACAAAGACCAAAGGCATTCACAGTTGTCTACTGAAATTAAACTCGATGCACGCTTTGGGCTTTACTTTCAACTTATTTTCGACTTTGTATTGGTAGTATTTACTGCAATATTCTATTTTGTACATTATTGTTTTATGTTTTAGTCAGTCTTAAATTACTTAACTGAAATGATAATGTCTGTAAAAATATACTACAAGTACAATGCATAAAACACAGGCGTTTGGAAATATTTACTTGGTAAAATATTTTCTCATACATTCATTATTGGTAGAATAAGTAATAAATGGAACAGAGAATTACATTAAATATCAAATTTTATTGGAATAAATGATACTACAGGCATAATTATTTTCATAAAAAGGTCCATGCCTTTATTGCAGTCTAGGAAAAACGTTCGCAGGACAGAGTGTAGATAAGATTGTAGTTGTTGCGCTTGCGTAGGTTACTCATCTCAAAACTTTCAGCGTCAAAGATGAGTTTGCCTGTATATAGACTGATTGTTCAATGCATTGATAAAGTTTCTACCATATGTATTTCCGTTGTTATCTCCTTTTATATCAATCAGTTACAAGTTAATTCGATCAGTCTTAAGCTTTTTGTTTAAGGGCTCCTCTATTTTTCTAAACAAGGTCATCCTTGGTCTTTCTATGATTTTCTGTCCTTTTACTTTTAGTTGTCACAACTACTTGTAATGTTGTATTTCTCGTTGCTAAAACTTATTTTTATCTCTTCTTCGGCACTTTTCAATAGCTTTTCCACAGTTTCAATCTGGTTAGACTGCATTCGTTTATTACTTCCTCCTTGTAGTTAGTATTTAGTATTCTATCGATGTACTGCCCTTCTTTCACTTCTACCTAGCATTTTTTGACTAAAATATTTTGCAATATTGCGTACTTTATCATCAAGGGGAGTAAAGGGTACAAGCTGTCCTCTCTGTCCCAGAAGAGCGCCAGTTGTTTATGATTGATTTTAATTGCCATATTGTAGTGCAGTTATTCTCTGAGAGTAATCAACATTTCTATTTTTTACTTAGATTGAGGTATTTTAAAAGTATTAAGCTAACAATTTATCGCGTTTATAAAATTGCTTTTGATTTTGTACTCTACTGAGATTGTATAAGCTTTCTACACATAGATGTAATGACTGGAAAGCCGGACCTACACGTAAAGTCCTCTATACATTTTTGTAAATCTTCCTGGATTTTTCCCTTGTGCAGTATACAGTGGTTACATTCTACCTTTTATGATTTTGTCATTATTAATTTGTTTTGTATCAAGTAAATCAGATCACGCTTTCAATTGCTTTAAAATGCGCATAAATTGTTTTGTTTTCAATTATTCTTTTTGTTAGCGCTCCAAAGCAACATTCTGAAACTTTGAACTAAATTTACATGAAGTTAACAAATTTCAGATCGGGTATAAAACCCTTTGACATTTCATATTGCTTCAGTTGGTACATAAATGTTCTTTTACTAACCTATGATGTTAAACATTTAACTTAATTTGTCATTAAGTGAGAAGCGAACCGTGTCAATCACGAACACGGTAATCTCGGCCCTGGTTTATCAACAGTTCATTTATAAAGTCTCATTTAATTGCAGGTTGCAATGTCACAGCGTCCTTTGTTGTATCGGGTAAGATGTTGCATCTACCACCCACACAAGTCTCTCTACATGCCACTGTTTCAGTGATTCTAAAATTCATTCATTGCAGAGGTTGAAAGACAGAATTTTTTAACGTGCATTACCTTCAAAAGCAAGGTAGTACTTTTCCGTAGATTTTACTTAGTCCTACAATAAAAAAGCCAGGAACTCCCAAAAGTGGCAAAGTAATTGACCGTCAATTACTTAAAAACCTAACAAGTTCCGGTAAATCCAAGTGATTCGTTTAGGGTATTATCAAAAGCGTTTTCTTTCCCTTGTTTTGCTCCGTTCGTGGCCCAAATCATCAAAACAAAGAAGCCAGGACATTAAGGACACAAATACATTGTTTACAGCTTATGCGTTTTTAATAACTCAAGCTGCAGAAAGTCGGCACCAACATTAGTGTATTTAAATACCTTCTTTTTCTATAAATATTTTACTAGAAGTTTCCTTCTTTAATTTGGGGGATTTTCTGTGGGAGGTGCCAAAGGGAAGGTTCATGGATGTGGTCAGGGAGGACATGAGGGCGGTTAGCGTGACATAGGAGGAAGCAAACAACGGACTGGTGTGGAGACAAAGGATCCTCTGTGGCGATCCCTAAAAGAAAGGAGCCGAAAGAAAAAGAAGAAGAAGAAATACCCTCCTATTCCATAAATATTTTGCTAGAAGTTTCCTTCTTTAATTGGGTGATTTTCTGTGGGCAGTGCGTGGAAAAACGTCAGTAGTATAAATCCCTTTCTCAGGGCAACTTATATAGTTCGTGTAGCCACCTAGCGGCAATTTACTAACTGGAGCAAGGTTGGCTCAGAGATAGGTGGTGCTATAAGGTCAGAGCTGTAAATTGAGTCAACACAAACAGAAATAACATCATTAAGGAGCAAATTTGTAAACAAAGAGACAACTCAAACGAACACATTAGCTGCGGTCACACACACTAGAGTAAAACGGATTTTTGCTTCGGAATCTGAGGTGTCAAATCTGTCTTGGTATTACAATTATCCCAGGGCTTCGGGTCACACTGCAAAATTGACTCAAGGCAGGATCTTGACCCCAGGTCGGATCAGTTTCGTTCAAAGATGGAGAATTGGCGGGAGTTAAAACGCGTTCTACTTTACTTTTATTGCATATTTTCTCAATTTGGAGATCATGTCATGCGCTTTTAATGCACCGTTTTATGCAATAAAAAAGTAAAGTTCGGGAACGTCGTCTATGATATATTAACACAATGATACAGATTCTTTAATGTTTACGCGGAAAGTATAACTCGGACTAAGTGATATGTGTTGCTGCAGAAAACGACCTAATGCTGAACGAGCCAATGTTTGATGTGGGTGATAAAACCATGTCGCCAGCTTTAGTGGGTGACTTGGCGTATCCGTTAAAACCATGGTTTCTTTATCCTTCTAGAGACATTGAAGCTCTAACTCCGGAGCAGAAACATTTCTATAGAGAAATTTAAAAGCAAGCATTTGGGTTCCCTCCTGTTTCTCCTCGGATTCATTTATTGCTAACTCGCTTGAAAAGGCAACCATGAAAATATTCCCCTCTCGAGAACAATGCAATCCCCTCAAAATCCCCGCTTGATAATGATGGGCGCGATTCAGTTATGGTTGAAGATCGCGTAACTTTCTTACACTTTTCTCCGTGTGTAATGTCTCTGAAAATGTTAGTATTTGGCAGGAAATTCGTTTGAGTTTGAGTTTTCCTAGAACCTTTCAACAGTCTGTCAAAGGCTACTACGTGATTTGTTAATTACATCAGAGGTTCTGAATGCACTGCTTACTCGATACGGTCAATGTAATCGGAAAATGTTATGGTGATTCTGAGATTGACAATGATGAGTATATTTAGAATTTATCAGGCAAAAGGCCTACTTGCACAGAGAGGGACGTCTGTTCACGTGGAAAATGTCCAAATGGAAATGTTAGTAAGAAGGACATTACTTAAGAGTTCGAATTACTACAGGCCTATCTGTCCAGACTAACAGCGAATAAAAAGACCTATCGAGTTAGACTTGTCCATTAAGAGCACGCCTACAGTAAGACCCCACCAACACAGTACGATTTTCCCTTACAAACGAAGCACTGCGCAGCATTTTGTTCCCTACGTCAAGATACTGAATTGATCATCATTAGTCCTGACAAAGGATCAAGTGTTGTTATCTTGAACAAGGCCGACTACGTTAGGAAAATGGAGAACATCCTGGGAGCCGAGGAAAAGTTCTCGAAAATTGTTAACGTAAGTGCCCACGACCAAACTGCCGTAATTAAAAACAAACTGGCCAAGATGAAGAAATCTGTTGACATCTCTGAAATGTGACCTGCTGTGCCCCCGTGGTTGCGTAAAACTCAGAATATATGGCCCAACAAAGATTAACAAAGCAGTCACTCAAAACCTGTGCATTTGCTAGTATTTTTTAACCTGGTGAGTTAAAAATTAAGAATGAAACTGGTAATATCAAACAGCCTGGTAAACACCTCAAAATTCAAATTATTCTATCAATCAACATTGATAACGGAACATTTAAAATGAGACAATGCCTTGTATCTAAGAAAATAATTACGGAAAAGAAGGGTACAGGTCCACGAGGGAACTTTCAGCCGAAGTACTGAAACTATGTAATTTTAAAAAGTATTCTGGATTACGCAAGTTAAGTCATGAAAGGAAAAACCCCTTGGATTCAATGGTCAGAAAGTAATCTTTTCACAAAAATGCCTCATAATCGACGAATTAGCTGGCCTTAAACAGCATAAGACCAACAGTCGATAGTTAAATGGTTTGGACCTGGAAGAGTAGCATAAAACAAATTTTGGCACTGATAAGAATAATTGTTCTCAGGGAGATGTAACCTAAAAGCAGTCATTCGTATATATTGATTTCTGCAAAGAATCCAAAATATTCACCCTAAAATGAATGAGAGAAATCATTCAAACCCATGGTCCTCCTGAAAAGCTGCTTACTGCTGTCCTAACTATCACCCTTCAACACACGTCCAAAAATTATAACACCAGATAAAAATATTGAAGAGTTTCACATTCGGCTTGAGTAAAGCAAGGTAATATTATGGCATCCTTTTTATTGCCATTAACCTATACCACCTAAAAAATGCATTGGAAGCTAAACGTAGTGACTGAGAGAAGAAACAGGCGACGCTTTCCATCACTTATTTTTACAGCCTTTTCTGATTTTACCTCAGCACCAGCTGTGGTCAATGGAAGAAACAGAAACCTTAGGGACAGGTTTACTCCTCAATGAAAAGAAGCTAGAGGCAATGGTTTTAACGAGGAGACTACATCACAAAAATGGAAGCAATGAATAAAAAATAAATAAAAATAATAGATGCTTTTAAATATTTAGGTTGCTGGTTAATAGTTCTGAAAAGGATTTTGGATTTCGAATAGCAGGAAGCATCGCCATTGTGTTAAAAATTTGAGAAGGTTTATATTTCTAGCATTAAACAGAATATAAGTCATGCTCTTATGGAAAGATAAAAGATACAGTTTCATAACCCATTCTTTAGCAAAAGAGAGTGGTTCTGATGGAGGCGCAGCTCTCTCCAATAAATGTTGTCCCTCCTTAACAAGAAAATTGAATCGACCCATGCTGTAAGGACGAAATAGCTCTATACGTACGTTAATAACAGACCCTAGTCAGTGCTAGGATCACTTGAAAACACTATAAAATTTGAAATCACTAGTCAGCCATACTTAGAATATAGACCGAGCTTTCTGTACTCAAATATATATTTAAACTCTAATAACAACAATTCAATATTCTGACACTTTCGACCAGATATCGATCGTCTATACTGTGACGTCTTAACTCTGTCCCCTAAAACCGAACTCTGTTCTTCAAAATCAAACTCTATGGTTAAATTCAACTCTAACTCAATTCTACTCGTGCAATCCATAAATAATGTCATTAGGGAAGTGGCGTCTGGGCTAGTCACCTGACTATACCCAGTCTATTTCCGATCAGTAACAATTTGGACCTTAGCGGAGGATAGCTCATTAAGGATGATGCTGAAACAGAGGAGGATAAGCACGGGTAAATCTATAGGGTTGAAAAGACGTGTTACGTTTACTTCCCATACTCTGTTTCTTTCAGGCACTTTTCTTGCAGCATAATCATAACAGACAAAGTTAAAAACATGCATGTTTACAAATGTGAAACTCCTGAACTAAATCGTGCTGTAAATGTAGTAATCAAATATTATAATAGACACTCTTTAAATAAGTGAATTCTTTGCTGATTGAGAACCACTCGATGCTATTCTCCCTCACTTTAAAATCCAGGCGAGAAGCCTTAAGCATTAGAGCTTTCAGCAAGTGCTAAATCAGCTGTCAAGGCCCGCAGAAGGACATTGTTTAGTGTACCGTTATAAACACACCACCGAGGCCACACCGACTTTAAGTATGGAGAATTGCCATGCCCACGACTTTAGCATTGCATGTTCCATCTTTCATTTCCTCCGTTATTTATAAACAAAAGGCCAAATATCCTGCGAATGACGAGTTACAAGATTAAGAATGAGCTCCACGCCTGGTCAAGAAAATGTTTACGCTAGTTTCAAACATAACAAAATTTCTACTTTTTTAACCCATATAATCCACTCAATGCAACAGATCAGAAAAATGTTCTCACATTTCGTAAACAACTGACAATAAACAAATTCACACCTTTAATTTATTATTAGCTGTTGAGGTTCCTTGTAGCTCCAAGTTTGCAATTTGCCTTAAAGCTGCTACACTCAAGGTAAGAGGAGTTACAAGTTTTTGAAGATGGCTGAAAAAATAGAGCCTTTAAAGATATTGCTTAAGGTGGAAGAGAAATTCTTCCATTGCAACTAAGGTGTCGTCGTGCAGCTTTATATAAAGTGGTACACAGTGGTGGATTGGGGGGGCGCTACAGACCACGCCCCCTGCCCTACTTAGTATTCTTCATAAATTACGGCTTTGTCATAAAGAGAACAGATAGTCTGACTGGGTACTTTGGTTGATTTTAGAATGTTCAATAAAAACAATTAAAATATAAATGTTGGCGACCGAGAAGGTACGACGAGGAAAATCGATGAAATCCATCCTTTCCAGTGTTGAATTGAGTGCCTTTTAATTTAGTCCCCTCGACCCCAACCCCTACGATCAACTTCTGGATCCGCCATTGATGGTACATAAATGCTTGGAAAGATGGGTCGGCCTATTTGTTCACTCCTTATAACAGGTTCATAGGCTAGGTGAGTCTAGACGGCTAAAATTTCTTGAATATACCCCCGTAATATTTCATAGTATTTAAATAGTGAACCACAGTTAACATCGTTAATAAAATCATTTCCATTATCCCCTCCCCTTGTACGTTGGTGTACTGGCTTGACTGGTCGATGCGCTCATTCAACTTCTCAGTAACTGCTTCCGCTTTGATTTGTTTTTCATCATCTTCGTGGACTTAGTACACATTAGTATGGATTCACTCTATGTGTGTCCTGAGTCACAAATCTGTGCTTCTCACTTGGGCTATTCCGTAGTCATTATTTAGTTTTGTCACAGACGTGAACGAACAACGTTTGATTTGTCTTCTGTCTGATTGTAATGAACATTGAAAAATACATTAACTTTAGCATCAGACACTGTAAGTCTGACATACATCGGGTGAAGCTAACCTCTCCCCGTTAGAGCTCTGACGTTCCATTATTGATAAAATGAGCAGTGATTTGCTAATCACCATGTATCGTGCAATTTAAGGCCGGATCTATGGCCAAGTATCCGTTTGCTTTGATCAGGGTCTTTTGATCAAGCGATATCAAGCTTTTGTATTTCGTGGCATGATCATCCCTTTGATGTAGTTTTGGGGGGGTTCCTCGAAAAGACGTTTCCATGACATCATGACTTTAGTGCTTTATTTGCTTCTTCAAGACCATGGTTTTCTGAGGGAACCAGAATGAGTCAAAATAGCGAATCATCTTAACACCTTCCTTCTCACGGCTCAGTTACATCGAATGCCATTTTTCATTTTTCATATCATTTTGCAAAAATTTGATGACAATCATTAAGTTGGCTTAAAGGACCCATGATGAAAAGGAAAGTTAATGTATATATGATAAGGATGAGAAGTGTCGAACGGATTTGTTTCACCCTGTCAAACAGATAGGAATAATATTCGGGAAAGACCTCAAGTTTGGGCACAAAAATGCTGTGCCTCCACAGCTCGAACTCGTCACGTACGTCTAAGGAAACATCCATCGATTATGTATTGTAAATGTACATCAACAGCATTATTTACCTACACTAATAGAATTAACTTGCTCTCTAAGAGATCACGTAACACCCGGTAATTTTAACTCGTCAGGTTGTGTTGACTGGACAAACAGATATCAAAGATGGTACTCCTGCGATTGTGACTAGACGGTTAAAATGCATGTCTGAGTCAGATGTTCTTGCTAGTCAGTTTTAAGTTTGTTTATATATTCTGGGCAGACTGATTAAGAAAACGCAAAATTGTGGTGCAATGGTATGAGCCCCGAAAGCCATAGGATTCCCTTTTCCCGTGTTTTTTTAATAATAAGCTAGATTTATAAGTCTCGGAAAAATCAGATTCTATTCAAGATTATCTAAGACAGGTGACTGGAGTTTATGCCTTGATAAGGAATGGAGACATAACAATATCTCTGAACTATATAACTATCATTAGTGAATATTTTGCTTAATAAACAAGACTATGGAGTCGATGATTAATTTAAGCCTGGTGCCATAAATCTAGTACTTTTAGACGCTTTTGACGTGGATAAGTATGTGTTATTATCCAATATCACTAGCTTTAAACATGATTTAACAGTCAAAAGGACTAACAATGACTGCGATGAATTGGCCAAATATCGTAAAATCCTTACAAAGCCCCTAAATTTGGCGCTGTCATGAAACACGGTACAGATGCTTCCAAAACTACTTTATACAACGTTTCAGAATATGGGTAGCTATATAGTCTATATACAACATTACATATGGGCAGATAAATACTCGCAAGTTGGTATTAGTCTACAAGAATTCTCCACATCTTATCTCCATAAAAATAATTTTGAATGGAACTTACAGGGTGAGAATTACCCAATCTTTGAGAATCTTATAAGAACATTGCTCATCTTAACTAGTATATTTGTGTTTCGAATTTTAGCATTGGTCTTTTGGGAGATGATTTCCTTTCGGAGTTTGTTGTTTTTTTAATGCATTTCAGATGATTAATTCATTTCTAGTGATATTCGTATTTAGATTGCTTATTTGTCCGGCCAGTTTCTGATAAAAGCACATTACTGTTATGTTTCTCTGACACGATATCAAATCTTGAAGAATGAGAGTAGGCTTTTGAAGTCTCCAGCCTCAAAGAGGAGGATCTCTTAAGAAGTGTAAGTCTGTAAAAATCTACAATACCGTAAATGAACGATTAAGCGCCCTGGGCGCTTATTAAAAGATAAAAGTTTTGGGGTGGACGCTTATTTGGACTAGACGCTATGTCGGACCTTGCCGCTTATTAAGGAAAGGAAAAACAGATACCTAAGCATACATGATCTTTCTATAGAATAGATTGAAACATAACGTTCAATCAATCAATCAATCAATACATCTTCAGACTCCTCTGTATCATCATCTAAAAGCTTAAACTCAGGAGCTAACATTCTTACGAAAATGCTACCTGTTGCTCAAGGAATGTCAGCATTCCTTGAGTCTTTTGTTCAGGAACTTCAGTGATCACTGAGTATAAATTGCATACCCTTCCGAACCAGGATGCATAGATTACAAGGCATTACCATTTCGGAAAAGGAGAACTCCACGTAAGGATTGGTTTTACAGCAAATGCTTCTACACAGCCGTTTATGCTATGTTTAGTTAGTATTGCTAGTTAAGTGTTACTAGTGAATTTACCTTAACTTCTTTATGGACAGGCCGGTACCGTGTACACATATAGCTCCCTTTTCAAGGGCGATATTGAACGTCATGTTTAAAGGGTGTCCATTGATAAAAGGCAATGGGATGAGGGATATGAGTGAGTCAATTTTTGTGGTTTTTACAAAATATTATCGTTTAATAATAAATTTAAAACTTAAAATAAATTTGCAAGCGAATGAATTTTAGTTTGATGAAAGTTTTTTACCACTAAGCAACTTTTTAAGTATATGGATGTATTATTGCGTGATGCACAAATTGTCAATTGATGTTTAACTATATATAGCAAAGATATTGTGTAGTGTGTATATATACATAAGAATCCATGATTTGTTTTATTGGCAAACTCATTCATTTTTTTTCAAATGTAAGGTATATCTTTATCTCTTGAGTTTACTAATGCATTTGTCTTGTTTTTGTTGTAATTTCCATATAGACTTCTAACAAAGCAAGTGGTAAAACAAAGTGGGAAAAAATTGTTGCTTTTTTTGAGCAATGACAACACAAAATCATGTGGATAGCCAGCTAGAAATTACACTAAGAAAGGTAACTATTTGTATTGCTAAAATAACATGTATAAATATGTTATATTATAAATGATATGTTTGTGCCATGTTGTGGATTACTAAAGTACTCGCCAGTGCCAAATAATCGTACCCCCCTCCTTATTAATTTTGTTAAATTTATAACCCCTGCTCCTTATTAGGACCCCCTCCATTTATTTATTTGAAGTAATTTTCCTAGTACTCCAAATGTAAATGATATCTGAAAACGCTTGAATAACGTCCGTGCAACATTTGTCCCTGAAACAGTTGCTAATTAGTCAACTAGTACGATTTTTGCCCTCATGTGTCATCCTTATTTAAAACTTTCATGAAGTCAAGACTGGAGTTCAGCCCCCCTTCCCCCCATTTATTAACTTTAGACCATAATGATGACCCCCCATTTATTCGTCACTCCAGAGTATTTATAGGGATCACAGTGGCAGGAAGCCATGTATGGAGGACCTTTGGAGAAGAGACATCCTTATTTCCTTATTTAAAGAAGTGTACAAATTGTTTGATTGACACCATTCACTGTAAATATGTTAAGTAATTTACATTAAGTGCGACTTGTATGCTTACTGAGATAATAGTCAACCAATTGAGCATTAATTTGATATGTAAATTATGCAAGAGCTATATTGCCTTGAAAGTTGCCTATGCACAATGTATTCCAAATGTGTAATTTGCTAGATAGGAAGTGTAATTGTATGAATTAGCTCACTTGATTGCGGCACTTTAATGCATTATTGAAAAGGCTCTGATGTTGTGTCTTTTACTATACAAACATTATGCAAAATTTTACGTTTTAATTATTTTCTCCTTTTATACAGCAGGAAATTATTTTACCATAGCTTTTCAACTAATTTATGTAGACAAGACATACGATCAGTGCTCTGTGTATCAGATAGAGTAATTTCCTCATCAGTGTGGGAATATCAGCATTCAAATTAATGCACCATGAATTTCAATCTGTAGTGCATTTTGAGTTTCTGCTGGACATTTTAAGACTCTCATTATGTAACAGCAGTGTGACCATACCCCCTTCCAATGAACTCCAAAAAGTAATTCATCTGTGCGACAAAATGAAATGACACTCCAAATTCCAAAACAAAAAAGTTTCTGGACACTGTAAAATTAAGTTTTTTGGAACTTTTGCAGGTTCAAATTTTTGGAGAAAACTCTTCTGGTACATTGTGAAATTTTATTTCAAACTGTAAACATCTTTCTTTTCATGTGCCAATCTTATTGTCATCAAAGTAACTTTCCAGGAAACTTATTGTCTTTTAAACAATGCCTGCATATCTAAGAGACTACTAGGCTTGCCGTAACGTGACCCTGTACCACTTTATGTTAATCATATTAAATGCATTCTGGTCATTCACAAATACCAGGCAGTCTGCTCTGACCTGTTCTAGGATATGATTATGGTTTTTTTTGCAACCATTATATTATGCCCTTTTTATCTGTATGAAGAAACTAAGTTTTCCAGAAGCTTACTTCTTTAAATATTAGTAGTTTTTATGTGACTAAAAGCTATTTAGCTGGACATTGTTATTTATGAGCATACTCAATGCCTTGAAGTTATTATGTATTGATTATGATTATCAGTTATTATTATTAACAGTTCAATTTGATTTATATACTGTATCTGTTTTTAGCTGGAAACATTGGTGATGCGCATGCAAAGGGAAGACACTGGTGTGCCAATACATTCAGTGAAGGGCTTTATGAGTGTAACGCCAGATGTGTGCACAGGTACTACTATGATTGTTAATAATGAACAGTCTGTAACATTGTCATTTATTCTACTGTTTCCCACTGGTAATTTCCAGGTACTGGTAATAGTTAGACTACTGCTCTGATACTGAATATCTATTGCTTATGTATTCACAGTAGATTAATAGAGAGACCTTTAGGATTTTTATTGTGTTCAAAATTACTGCGTTATTACAAGTGTGATCCTTAGGTAATCGCTCCAGTATCATACCAAGTCCATATTTTGCAATATCAAAATAAACTACTCCTCATTTGTTGTCTTTGTATATACCTGATGTTCCTAATCATAAAAGTTGTGTCTGGGTCTAGACTGTTTCTTGTCACAAAAATCAAGGCTACTCTGCAATCTAGCTTTGATCACTTTATTGCTTATATGGACATATGGGTAAGATTATCATTTTAGTAAGTAAGATTGTATATTCCACAGAGTTTGGTTTTCAAAATGCCTTTGGAAGAGAGCATGTATGCATCAAAATTGACATAAGCTAATGTCATAGTATGGTTACATTTTTTATTTGATTTGGACAAAAAGGGATAATCAAAGATTACTTCTTTCCTATTGTGACTCTCTGTGTTGCTTCTTAC
>JAAAKM020006971.1:102830103-102863987 GCA_010016025.2 Alatinidae sp. Z8VKAUB7J3 | reverse complement strand
CACGCCGCGAAAGCGTGGGTCACGGGTTCAATCTTCGGTGGTGACATATTTTACATGTCTCCCATGTTCTTTTCAGAATATTGAAAGTGTTTTGTTCGTGCCATTTTGATTAACTACCAAAAACACTGCATTTTCTGCGTTACTTTAAAGGAGAATCTTAGAAGGTATATAATTTGTCTTTTCATGTTTTACTATGTAGAAGTGTCCTCGGGTCTATAAAAAAGGAAGCAGAAGTGTTCACCGTTTGCCCCTTTTTATATTTTGAAAGAAGGGTTTCAATGTTCTGTCGCGTTTAGTAGCATAAAAGACTGTGGATGAGTTGCCAACATGATGCACTTAAATGACGTGTTGACCCGCACTAAAATAGCTTAGGAAGCATCCAGTGAATTCAGTAGAATTCAATGACATTGCGACTTTAATTGCTACCCGAGTTTGATTACTACGTTAGAAAGGGACCTAACAGAGGAAACGATATGTTTGGACTTTTTGATTCTATCAAAATTGCAATTCTTGTGATCATACCCAGGAATGGGACTTTCTTACCTCATACGGTAGCAAAAGTCGTCCCTGAGTTCCGGATCGAGGATCTCTTTGAACCGAAAAGTTCTTTCTATACCTGAATTAAAGTGAAGCTCACAAAGCATGCTTTAAACAGATCTTTGTACCCTTTTCTGCTATGGGGACTTTTCCAGCTCCAATCCACCCCTCCTCCCCCTAATGTATCAAGATTAAAATACATTATTCCTACTTGCATTCCTAGATTTGATCAGCCGCAGTTACCTTTCGATAATCAACCACCGTCTTATCAACAGGTAACGATAGCTATTAGATCGAATTGTAGCAGATCTCCATGCCTACTAGATCAAATTGTTGTTATTGTTATTGTTTTTAAACGATCACCCTTGCGATCATACATCACAGCGGTAATTTCTCACATTTGAAAAACACAGAATGTACATTCGGATTGGAAAAGTGCGGTCACAGTTTGAGTCCACAAAATGGGTTCTACTGATCAGCCTGTAAATTTCCGCTCTACCACGCTTTAGTCGATTCCCTTGAAAGTATTTACTTTAGAGGAATCGTATATTTGCGTTTCTTAAGCCAAAGAAATTTATTGAATGTTTGATACAGAAAAGTTTCATCAAAAGAATTCCAGATACCTTTGCACATACAGCTCATTTAGCTCATGTTATACAAACAGTTAAATTAAACCAACGTTCTGCATTTGTTACTCTTCTTGATTAAAAATGGTGCAGATGCATTAGATTTCTTTTAAATTTTCAATCGCCTCCAGCTTTTGCCTCCAGCTGCATGTTGTATAGGCCTGTTATTTAGATAGCCCTGGTTCATATCAATGTAATATCAATGATACTACAGATATACAAACATATACATATTTTTCATGCATATATGTATAAATACACTAAAAAATAAATTATAAATAAAATTGATAACTATACATTTAAATACACGTCAGTGCTTCAATATGATTCAGTGAATAATCCATGTATATACAATAGGCTTGGCTTTAGTAAGGCCATAAAATAACATTACTTGACTTAGGCCTACTTACCTAACCATAGAAATGCTTAAATTATGACTTTAAAAAGTGGAGCCATCTGTGTACAATATGCATTATTCCCAGGGCAGTAGTACAATTACATGTTCAAATATTATTTAGTCACACTTTTTACATAAATATGATCATTGACGGCTAACAATGATTACAGTTAGAAAGAAAGTCGCATGTATATAAGAAAACTGTATATATAGTAGTATTTGTGAAATGTACCCCAAATGACTATACATTGCAGACATACCATTAAAACATGCATAAGACCCAGGGTTGTATATTGACCCCAATGTGTCCTATAGTTAAATCTGTTAGTCCTATTAAAAAATGCATCTTTGTTCAAAAACGCAGAACATTCATGTCAAGTCAGTTCAACTGAGGATGGATAAAGGATATCTGAAACATGTCTTGGAAAATAAAATTGTTGGTCATTTTTGTTAGCTATGTTAAAAATACATCTATAAATAATAAAATGGTAACCTTGTCACTAAATGCCCCTATACAACATACAATATTCAAATGTAATGTCACCTGCAAGGCTTTGATAGGCAAGGTTCAAAGTTTGAATGGGCCTACCATAATATGGACAATTGATCAATATACTGTTCTCAAATTTGGACAGGTGATCCAAATCAATAAAAAGAAAGCAACAAGTGTAAAATATTATCGAACTTCACTCACACTGCTGAGGAACACCCCTTTGTATAAGGATTATTGATATTAAAATAAAGATGACATTCCAAATAAGAGTCTTCTGTGTTAACAACAATATTTAAATTACTTATCTTACAGCACTCCTTTTTTTCTTGACCGTATCCGGACACATTCCTGACCGACAAATCCCCGTTGGCCATATCCCCGACAAACACTTTCCCGAACGGACATTTCCCCAACCCGACATATCCCTGAGTGGACATTTTAGTTGTTTCCAGGGTTTGTTGGGCACCTTGTATGAACTTGATTAGAATCCACACAGTCCATTTGGGGATTTCTTCGGTCGGGAAAATGTCCGTTCAGGGGTATGTCCGTTCGGTGAAGTGTCTGTCAGGAATGTGTCCATCAGGGGTGTGTCCATCAGGGATTTGTCGTTCGGGGATGTGTCTGGGAATCTTCTTGATATTACGGTGTTCACATTTACATAAATTTCAATGCTCTCTCTAAGTGCCGATGTACCCTTTAATGCTGCTGCCCAGTAGCCACAGCTATCATCTTAAGTACAATCCCATTGCTCAGAAATAGTACAATTTTCTGAGCAAGTGCTTCTGGTACATGCCCAATTATCTGTTGATTGATCATTGAGTTCATTTCTAGATTACATTATTACCTAAGTGATGCGAACCATCTGGTGCAGGCAGACTAGTTGCAATCTCTCCACCTCTCCAAAGTTGTTTCAGAATAACTAAGTACCCCTGTATCCCCTTATGACAGCATCATAATGATTTATTTAATTGCACAATTGCTTAAAATCTCTCTTTCGCCAAGTACCGGTATGAAATAAGGGATGGGTCTTTCACAAAGCTACCTTAAGTGGGTTGCTTGTCAAGAGTTCTATTCTGTTGCCAACTCAGTATTGTAAAATCTTTCCTCACAGGGTTAGCCTATTACATCCTCAGCACTGCATTATGATATCTGTCCCCCTCCCATCCCCTGTTTATTAGCCCCTGACGTATAAAACCATGAGGAAGTCTCTTATTAAACCTACCAGCTCATGGCCTTATACACGGGGTCTTACGATATAGATATACATGTAAGTGTGAAGATTCACATCGATGAGGTCTAATGCAACAATTTTAAATACATACCACCACAGAATAGGCCTAAGATATGCGAAGAAATAAAAGTTAGTGGCCTTGTTCACGTCGATAACCACTTAGTAAGCCAATAGAAAAAATAAATACAACACTTCATAATCTCTGACTAGATAGGGGCACTTGCAATATTATCCGATACTAGGTTTCGTAGACAAATAACCTTCCCTATCACAGTGCAAGTAAGCATGTAAAAATACCTTTTATTCAAACAGACTGCTTCCATTGTTGTGCTCGATTTCTCATTCCTTAAAATTAATGCAAGCGAGCCAAGAATGTCAGATTCACCAGCAAATTCACAGTTTAGAGAAAATGTACGGGAGTCATAACTCACAGTGACCAAAATAATATCATGTTTGGCGATGCTATCAAATCATGTGTACAATATTACATTTTCTGACGTCGATATTTGAAATAGCAACTGGGGAGGAATGCAATTTAGATTCTTATTTGCGGATTAAAACATGTTATAACAATGCCTGCCAAACCGCAGCCGAGCGTCTTCCGCCAAGCTGAACGTATTTGATTTTATTTCAGAGCTTTGGTGTCCTTATCGACTCTACAATTCCTTGACATAACTTATGATACGAGTGCAACGCCGCCAGAACCCATGGGTCTTCCGTCTTGCCGACGTCCCATACGATAGGGCTATGCTTTATAACCGTTATGTGGCTGAGCTAATACGATGGTTTGTTTCAAGTTTGCTACAAAAGATACTATCATGCCCCACTATATTGCCTACTTAACATCACTAAACAACTCATCTCACTACAAGTCGTGTTAGATGAGCTCCCGTAATCTGCAAACACTGCAGTTCAGTGGACTTCGATAATTCCGAAAGTTTGCTTCAGGCCTGGTCTTCGCCAGTGATAGCCCGTAACTCCAGAGGAGTCTGTCATAAAGCTGCTCATAAAATAGCCTGTATCTGCTACAAAGTCTAAGAAATTCAAATAAGGAATTCACCTACCTTTTCAACAGTCTCTGAGCTTTATCATGATCATAAAATCCGAGCTGATCTTCGTAGTTCTCTTGCTGTGCTTGCCATCCTCACAATGCAGCATTGTACCTGGACATCCTCGACACCCGCCGATATGGATGTTCCCTAAATGGACAAACCGGGATTTCAGCGGAGTTCAACAACAACAAGAAATTTAAACTTCGATGATGACAGTACACAGTGGGAGCATATGCATTATCTTTCGAAAGTAAAAGTGCTATTTTTACAAAGCCTCTTTTCCTAGAAACATCCACTGGGGTAGATACAGTTTAGCACAGTGAGTGCCATCACGAGTCATACGAAAAAAGATAAAAGGCCTTTGATGGGGGCATGGAAAAGGGGCATGGAAAGGGGTTATGGTATGGAAAGGGGGTATGGAAAGGGACACAAGCAGGAGTATGCTTGTTGCAGTGGTGGTGGCAGCTCTCAAAAAGGGGGGCAATTTCCTTAATCCACTGACGTCATTATTTTGTTACAAGAGTGATTACAACGAATGGATAAAAATATATCAGTAATAAAAATCTTGAGAAAGTTTAAAAGACAGAACTCCCACCGCCACCCATGTCAACAGCTGAAAATTTATCTTTTGAGACAAGTGGGAGAACAAGTCTCCCCAGTCCCCCTCCAGCCGTGTCCCTACTGTTGACTTGGTGCTAGCCTAGTTTTATACTTGCTCTGGCAGGCCTGCATTTGGATTTACGTGCATATTATATTCGTATTATTTAGGATATCCTTATAGCATATAAGTACAATATTGTTAAGGCCTCAGTGCAGGTAAAACTGAGTACATCTCAGGGACCGCGGAAAGTATTTTGGATTGCAGGGGCCAAATCATTAGAGGGGACAGTAGCGACCTGAGTCCAGCATTTGTAGTGCCCGTGCGTTTGCGTACGGGCATGCATGACTTTGTTCTTTAGTATTGCTTCACTGTGTACTCACACGGTTTTCAATATATCCGGGGGACTATAACCCCATTAGCCACTCTTCTCTGCGGCCGCTGTATCTAAGCACCGTAGTGTCCATGAATATATTGTATAATGGGGATACAGACCACTTACTCTTTCCTGAAGCCAATTATTTTAAAATTAAAGCTCATACTTTGAAAAATACATATTCGTATCTTACCAACCTTTTCACAGCCTCACAATGTCATTTCATCTACTCAATCATTTGACCTTGTTTCTTAGATAGCCATCAAAGTTAACCTCCCCTCCTCCCTACATAATGGTATCAAAGTTTATTCATTTTGAGCCCAATACAAACTTTTAATTGCTTATACTGGTTCTCAGACAAATCAAACCAAATTGAAAGAAGACTGAAACAAGGATACAAAACAAGTTCTAAATACATAGTCTCGTTGAGAGCAATATATATTTTTTAAAAAAAACGTGTAGAGAACATTGCTTTACAAAAAGTGTGAGCGTTTGATTCGTATCCGCGCCACACGCCCTTGTGCAATATATTTTCATTACAAAACATGCGAGCTTATCCATTATAATAAACGCCTGCGCATTCGTCGACACCCTGTTGCTTCAAGCGGCTGACGTGATTATTCATTATTCCCTTACTGGAATACATATAGTAGGAGAGAAGAGCAATTCAGATTGAAATCCTCTGATACTAGTCGTAGGTGCAGACAAGATGTGGATGGAGTGGCATCAGTAGCGGATAGTCTATGGCGTACGTAGCGGGCTTGTCTCAAGACACCAAAAGAATTGGGGTGGCCGAAAACGTTCGAAAGGAACTTTCTGTATCATAAAAGTTTACGTGGTACAGTTACTCTTCTTTACATTTTGCACTCCTCTTACGGGTCAAGTCCAAGATGTCTCTTCTCATTAAAGCTTATTTGTATGCCAAGTTCGTCCAGCTCACAAGATAGCACTGGTGCAATTCCGAGGAGCTTTGAGTCATTATTCGATTTGTATTCCTGCATCGTTAACTCAAAATGGAACCATTGAGATTGTATGTAGCCGGAGGAGACATTTTTTTCATAGATGATCCCAAGGACGCAATAAAGTTTATTAAGTCCAGGAGTGCAACTAGAGGGGGAGGGAGGGGAGGCCTCCCCTGCTCTAATTTTTCTACCGAAGATTGTGCCCTCATCTTCAGCAAAACTAGAAGGGAGGCCTTGCCCTTGAATGCAGGACGCTAACAGTTGGTCTTCGTTTTTATGAGCCACATGATTCTTAACAAATCAGCGTTTTGAGCCTCAAATAATTCTTAAGTCGATTCTTAAATTTTTCTGCTGTAAATCTATTGTATTTTTTTGTTAGAAATTAAGCTGTTAATTGTGGGTAGGGAAAAAAAGGTATATTAGACTTATAGTGTAGAGAACAGGTTGATTTTCAATACAACGAACTCCTCGCTTCGTCGTCGCTTCGTCGCTTCATAAAAATATATATGAGAAAATCTTGCCCCAATTCTGATAAAGCTCCCCTGCCCTCAAAAAGTCCCAGCTTATCCCAAAAGCCCCTAACGTTACTAGGTTGCCGTTGATATGAGAAGAGTCACTTTTACTACAAACAATTTCGAGTTATTTCATTCCTTTGTGTTGGAAAATGGTTTATTTCTGGTATCTCATTTCCATATAGCTACTATGCATAGTTAAGGTAAACCTTCAAATGCAAAAATAAGCAAGGTAATGAGAGACATGCATTCTACAGAATCTCGGAAGACTGACTTATACCATAGGTTAAAAACCTTTCCGGGATGAAAGCAGGAGCAAGAGAAATCGAATGCAGAGAAATTGAAATTCTTCATCCTCGTTGGCAGATCTGCCATCTGCGTCTGCTTTGAAGACTTGCCATGTAAACGGCTTTCTTGATGTGAGCTCGTTTGACTTGACAAGGTGGCTTTGCACAAAGGTAATTTTGCAAAGTCATGGAATGCAGGTTTCTATACTAATTTTTCTTTTAGTTAAGTTAACTTAATTTAGCCAATTTTCAGTAGTGACCTGAAGAAGTCTGTTAGACGAAACGTTGTCGATAAAGTTTCCACATTTGACGTTTTACTTACCATAGCTTGTCGATTGATTATTCACCTTTTATTCATTTCTCAATCTCATAACCAGCGGCAAACAAGCTCTCGTACCACGTCTACTACGGAAGCCTTTCTTTTATGTTGTAAGGTAGGAATTCCAAAAGTTCAAGCTTCGTGGAATCTTGATCACATCAATTTGTGTTGTAAATGTGATGTCGTCGTTATAAACAAGCGATTTTGTCTCTGATACCAAATCATAACTTTATTGGATACATATCAGTTCAATTTTAGTTGGCTAAAATATTAAAACAAAATGACCAATGAAAACGTCACTTGGAAAGAAATTGGTCATTTAGGGTTCTCGTTTCAATTTCCAATCAATTTAAATAAATTTCAATCGACTTGATTAGAAACTTTCCCAATCAAATAGAGGTTCCTTGTTGTAAAGGGAACAAAAAGGGAAATAGAATAAAAAAAACCCTTATTTGCTGAATATCGATTGGTATTCTCTGCATCTCATCAGTGGTTAAACATTTATATTCTCACTGTCCTGGCGCATTTCCTATCCATATTGTATTACTTTTGCTGCATTGTCTGCTTGTCGATGTTTATTTCTTTGTCTCTGTTAATGAATAAGTTTTCAACTACAATGCTTTCCTTCCCGTTACTTTGTTCCACAATTGCCCCAGCACTACCATTGTACGAAATAGCGAAAACATTGTGTACTTAAAAGTTTTTTTCGTCTGACACTCCTCAGAGTACTAACGTCAGAATGACCGGTTTAACCGCGTCTTATGTCCTGACCAATGAATATGTTCATGGAACAAGACCGCATAGTAGCCTTCAATCGCTGATCCAGCCTCAGTATCCAGAAACATTGACTGGTTCGGCATAAAGATACGGTCTTCTGCCGGACTATAATAGGCATGATCGCTACCGTGTTTTATCTCACTTTTAAGGCCATTAATAAAACTAACGGCTTTGGCGAATTTGGTATGATTGGCTAAATTTGGTTCTTCTTCGGTCTCTGACCAGCCATCCACTTGATCTCCATTAAACACATGGGAATAGCGGATTACCGCTCGAGCTTGGTTTTCTGTATCATCATTATCTTTGTTTTCTTCAGCGTCCTCAAGACGCTTATAAAAAACGATAACCGAACCTTTTTCACCGTGCCGCACCTGAGCCTTTAGCGTTTGCCATTGCAAATATGACGCCCAGTATGAACTGGCAAAACCAGCTTTTCTCCGGGCCAGCCACAAAGACAGGGTATTAATACCTCGGTATGGCTGCTTAGTGACGGGATTTCGCGGCATGCCAGCATAAGCTTGCTTATGCCACGGCATCACAAAATTACCGGTACCATTTTCTATGGCCGAAATAATTTCATTAGTTATCTTGTTGTATATATCTGACTTGGTGCTGGTATTTCTGTTTAGCATAATTTCCTCCTTGTTACGCAAGGAGCACCGGGAATTCGGTACCCCTGTCGATACAAGGAGAAAGTGGTTAATTACGCTTCGTCATTCTTAAAGGGACTGGGTACGCCACGGTTACCGTAGAAAACCAGCCCTAAAGCGGCGGCATCGAATAAACTTTGTCTAGGGTCAGCACTCATCCAAGGTTTTCGGACTCTTGGCAATCGGTGACCAAAGGCCGGTATTTGTCGTCCGATGGCTTTGGCAATCTCGTATTTGTTAGAAGCCCCAACGGTAGCAAAATACTGTTTGATATCCGCATTAGGGATACGGTACAGATCAACGTGTTCGGTGACCGCTAAGTGATTGATCATTTGGTAGAGTTTTTTGATTCGTGATGATCGCCTACCAATCTTATCTACTATGTCTTCAGTCACCAGTGCTTCTGGGCAGTAGCGATCAATTAAGTCTTTGATTTCATCTAAGGTTTTAACGTTTCGTTGTTTATCTCTGATTTCCTTCACACCCCAGTCAAATGGACTGTCCGGGCCTTCAAACACCACAAAGGCAAAGCCACGACTGAAAGGATAAATAGCCAACACCAGGCTTTTGTTTAAAACCACACTCATATCGCTTTGTTTTTAGGGGATTCGTCAATAGCACGCCGAAGAGCAATACTAAATAGCTCCCGCTTGCGTAATCCTAAAAGGCTGATAGTGTTTTCAAGCACCAAGTCCATTCGATACATATTCCGCATGACCTCTTCCTCGGCTAAGGCGTAGGCATCTGGAAACATGATCGATGGGGGTATCCCGAAAATGACTTGGCAGGCAAGCGCGACCTCTAACTTCGGGGCGCGTTTGCCGTTTTCATAACGGCTAATCTGCACACTACTGGCGGTACCGATCAAAGCTGCCAGTTCTTTTTGGGTCAAACCCCAATTACGCCGGTGCGTGCGCAGATAGCACAGGGCGCGTTTATTTTTATTTTTCATAGTACTTATAGCTTCTGGAGATTAAAGTCAGAAGCATTTTTATTGTCACCTGCACAAGCACAGATATGTAGTATAGAAAAGTTGCCGACTGGGATAACGCTCGGGTAGACCGGGGGACGTGGGGACGAAACCAGAGACATCAGGCCAAACAAAGATATTGATAAATAAAGCTATAAAAATAGCGGGCATCAATTGCTTGATACCCGCCATTTACATCCCCATCTCCCCAAGTCTACCCACAGATCAATTCACATCTGTATTTCGCTCTGTCACACCATAGTGGATACACAGCTCGGCAATCTTGGCTTTCTCAGTGACCGGTAGCACATACACTCCATGACTTTTGTATGTGATTAGACGTAGTCGTTGACGTAATACACCACCAATCATTCTGTTGGTTATCGGACGTTCGTATTCAGAAGCGTAACGGCCAACAAAATTAGCGGTGATTTCGGAAATAGTGATAGAACCGGATCGGCCCTGCTTATATAAATCTTGGATCACCTCCAACACTCCGGCTTCCAGCGAAGCTGACCGCTCGGCATATAGTTTTTGGTCAAATGACCGGGCAGCTTCTCTGATACCATTTCTTAGTCTATCGTCATCAATGATTGACAGTAGCGGGATCAGAATTTGGTTAAGTCGTGGAGACAATGATGAATCAAACAACGACTCATCGACCTTAATGAGGGACAACATTTTAAAGCGATACATCAACAGCTGATTCCTGAGTGTCATAGCTTCTTCTTTTTGAATCTCCGGCAAATTGATCGGAATATCCCGCCGCAAGCTGTTTTGTCCCATTTCTTCGGTTAAGAAGCGGCTTTCCAAGGCTGAGTCGGCAAACGCTTTACGCATTGCCACCACTTTTGGGCCATAGACATGGAAGGCTCGTGGATCAAATTCACGTTTGGTGGTAATAGCAGTACGAAGAATTGGAAAACCACGCACGTTACCGTTATTAAATATTTTCACCAATTCATTTTTCTCATCACTGAAACGAAAATCCGCCTCATCAAAGACCAGAGTGCCCCGGAAGGTATCCAGCGTATGAAATATGGGGGAAATGGTAGAAGCCCCACTGGCAAAAAAAGCCTTGTTACACAAGGAACCAATTATCAGCAAGGCTCTGGTTTTTCCCGAACCAAAATCACCCCGTAGCCGCAAATAGGGAATCTCATTAAAAGCATCGTAAACCCAGGTCAGGAGGATGTAGTAGCTGGCGATTTGGCGAAAATGGTCGGATATATCAACATAACGGTAGATGTATGATTGGATATCAGCGATCAACTGGGCTGCTGATTCATAGGCAATCGGTTTTTCAGCAAAAACCAAGGCCCCGTGCTTGATCAAATTATTGCTTCCCGGTATTGGTTCTAGTTTTTCACCGGTTGGTAATCGATATGAAGAATCAACCGCGGTTCCACCACCTTTGGTATAGGCCAGTGCGGTTTGTTTCTTTTTTCTGTCATAGACGGTTTCAATGATGGTGTTGCCTTCCAGTGATTCAGATACTATTTTTCTGACCTTTAGTGTATTTGCTTTCATAACCAAAGCATAGCTGTCCATTGATGATTAAAGGAGGATAGATTGTTTGCGGTTACGCTATATTTCAGCCCCTACCCTAGTACACCAACCTCCGCCACACTGTCTCCATGAAAAAATACCCACCACCACCGGAAATCGCTGAAGTCGTACGGTACTTGATGCCAGATGCCAGCGATGAAGAATTAAAACAAGCTACCGTCAACTTCCGAGCCTATTTAGCCGTGCTGTATCGCATCTTTCTCCGATTGGAGGCCGAAGGTCGTCTGCATGAGATTCGTGACTTTCCAGAAAATAATGATAAAGTTAAAGAATCTAAACCTGATCAAGTATGAAATACGTTTATGCTTATATACGGGTATCAACCATCAAACAGGGAACACAAGGTTCTTCCTTAGCCGAACAACGGTTTGCTATCGAAAATTACGCTACCCGCCATAATTTAACGATCAGACAGTGGTTTGAAGAAAAAGAAACGGCGGCGAAACGCGGTCGTACCGTTTTTAATAAAATGCTGGGGCTGTTACTTAAAGACAAAGCCAGCGGCGTAATCATTCACAAAATTGATCGTAGTGCCCGCAATCTAAAAGACTGGGCTGATCTCGGCTCCCTAATCGACAAGGGAATTGAGGTTCATTTTGCTCATGAAAGTTTAGATTTGCAATCACGCGGTGGCCGTTTGGCCGCTGATATACAAGCCGTGGTAGCCGCCGATTTTATCCGCAACCTGCGGGATGAAGTGAAAAAAGGTTTTCGCGGTCGCTTTCGTCAAGGCTTGTATCCACTTCGTGCTCCACTTGGCTACCTTGATCAAGGTCGTGGACTGCCGAAGCTACCTGATCCAGTTATGGCACCGTTGGTACAGCAAGCGTTTCAACTATATGCTACCGGTGAATACAATCTGTATACTTTGGGCAAGGAAATGTATAAAGCTGGACTGCGTAATCGTCGCGGCAATCGGGTAACCAGAAATGGTCTATCCACCATGCTCGGGAATGAATTCTATATCGGTATCATCCATATTGTCTCCACTGGTGAACGCTATCCTGGTATCCATGAACCATTAATCAAGAAATACCAGTTTGACCGAGTACAGGATATTTTGCATGGTCGAACCAAAAATACCGGTCTCAAATATACCTTTCGCTATCGCAAATCCATCAAATGCCTTCATTGCCAATACAACCTGATAGCAGAACGCCAGAAAGGAAAGGTCTATTACCGTTGCCAAACTAAAGACTGTCCACGAGCTTGCATCCGAGAAGACCTAATTGACGAGCAGATGCAAGCAATGATCGCTCAACTCACACTACCAATCGGTGCAATAAAGAGACTAGAGGCCGAACTTACCACCCTCCAAGCCAAGCGATTTAAGCAGCAGGCTGAATTGATACAATCAGCCAAGCTTAAACTGGCTGACATTGATGATCGAATTAATCGCCTGACCGATGCCTACATCGACCGTATGATTGATAAGGCAACCTTTGATAACCGAAACAAAAAGTTACTACACGAACGAATTAGTGCCAAAGAAACCCTACTTGAATTACAATCAACTATGACTGAAAATGACTACCGGACAACCAAATTCCTCGAACTGGTAAAAGCCATAGCTCTCAACAAAAAACAGGCCGATGAGAATGAAAACCGTGATTTGCTGAAAACCGTTACCTCGAACCTGGAGATTGATGGAAAAAGGCTGGTGTTTACTCTGTTACCACCGTTTGCAGTTATCGCTGAAAGCGAAGAGTTACGCTCAGGTGAGCCTTATCGGGACACATCTCGAACTTTTACTGTAAGACCCGACAGTTCGAAGAAAATATTCAAATTAATTCATGACAAAGAGCAAACGAATGAATCAAGTAAGAAGGCAGCCTGAAATTATTTTTTCTATTCAAATCTTAACAAAGAATGATGTGTTGATGTAAGGATGGAGATATTGCCAATATTGTTCTTGAGATAAGAATAGTCAGAAAGAAATTAAATTTTAGCTGTACTTTTAAATCAGTGACATAGAACAGTTCAAGGTCTACTAAAGTCTGTAATAATTCTTGTCTAAGTTAAACCGTAATGGGTGGTCAATTTTAAACTGATATCAACAGTCAAATAATCAATCGGCCGCGATTTGATATCAATTGGAACGGAATTTTCTACACTTTGCCGATTACTACGATTGGTTGGCTGGAAGCTGTCTGACTTAACGCCTTGTTTTTTATTGTTTGCCATTTCTATACTTTACCGATAATTTATATTTTCGGCAATGTTTGGAGGGGGTAGAATTTTTGACAGAACCAGTCATTATTAATTTAAACATGACCTGATAGTCAGCAGTCGACCAACAACAGCCTGTTACCAGTTTCCAGCGAGCGGCTGGTCAACCTTGAAAAGTGGCCATTCAGAGGTTGAGTATGGTATTGCCAGTAAAGGCCCATGGCATAGTTCTAAAACCCCGGGATTACAGCAGGCGTTATTCAATGCTTATCGCTTATCTAAAATCTCAGGGGATTTTGCGTTACGCGATGGATGGATAGGCTTCACCATTCTCTGTAAAACGTCTTGCGAAGAATTGAATGCAGGGGGTTGCTAGGTTCAACTTCATATTCCAACTCTAATATCCATGGATTATAAGGCGGGTTATCACTATTGATTACATTTTTCTTGCGCTGCAAGACACTATTATGAACAATAGGCTTGTCTTTTCTGTTTGTATCCCACAAACGCTTTTTTTTGCGAAAAAAAAGTTTTTTCCAAATTTTTCCACGGGAGTTATGCATAAATCCATTCACGTCACCATGAATCGGCACAGAATTATTAGAATCTATAATAAGACCGTGTTTAACAGCCATGCTTTTCATCCAGATCAAAGGAATATCTGATAATTCCTGTTCTTCATAGCCGCCACCTACATCAGTATGCATTCCACAAAACCAGACTTGCTTGACAGTTTGATGGGGCAAGATTTCTGGATCCCAGAGGGCAGGATGAAACTTTTCTCGTTCGTCATCAATGGCTAATGCCTGATAAGCATTTTCAACGCATTTGCTCAACTTAAAATTATGAAACGAATGTTTGAATCCGGGAACGTTATCAATGAGTACGCGAATAGGCTCAATTGGGACACCCAATGCTGCAACAGTATCATAGCAACCAAGAAATTTAATTTTTGTCCGCGTTGTGTGGTGAGTTGCAGTAAATACGTCTGCTTTTTTCTCTCGTTCTGATTCTTTTCCAATTCTGTAGATTTTATATGCTTGCTTTATCAACTCAGGACGAGATTTAGGTAATATTCCGAAATAATCTATAAAACTTGATAGGCTGCGCACTGTTGCAGCTCCCCGGCTGAAACCAAATAGATAGATTTGATCACCTGCCTCAAATTCTTCAGAAATAAATGTATAGCATTCAATAATGTTCTTTGAAATGCCTTTTCCACCAACATTGCCAGATATCTTATGCCAATCAGTACCTATGCCAGCATCATAGTTGGCAATTTGTCTTGGCTTGTCGTTTTTATCATTTTTATCATTAATAATCATTTTGGATAACTTTTCAATATTTGTACCCGGCCCTTTACCACTCTCTTGGCCCGTACCATCAGAAAAAATCACAATATTTTTTGGCATATCATTTTCCTTTCATTCGATTTTATAAAAAGATTTTTGTTACAGATGAGGCGTCTAACGGCAGTGATAAGCTTCAAGCTAGAGCGGTGTAAGGTCCGCAATCTTGGCTCCGCAAAGTATGTCAAGGGATCTGGAACCTATTAAGGATTGAATTGAGTTAAATGAGAACTCAGGCTGCTACTCCCTGGTGCAAAAAGGATCGGCAGAAAACGTCATAATAAACATGAGGTTGAATCCATTGTGTATACATGTGAGACACTCATACGCATATTGCATGATTGCAAATGGGTTAGCAGATAATACCTATAAAAAGCAACAAAAAAACAACAAAAACAAACGGGCATAGTAGGCGGAACTTAAAGATTGCGAACCAATGGTCTCTGAAGCGACTAATCTTGTGTGTTTAAAAATGTTTAAACTCCTTTCATTGGTCTCTGACATAAATTGGCTCCACGTTTTGCTTTTGAAATTGTTAATCTTAGTGATAGATCTTGTACTGGTGTCCAGCTTATTAAATTTTTGGCGACATTACCATTGCCATTGCCATTGCCATTGCCCTGAAATGTCACTTGATTATCATTAAACAGCTAAATTTACTCCACTGTATAACTGTATAACTGTCATTATATTTAACCGTCTACCGGTCTCGATAGTTTGATACTATGTCCCCCTTCACGCCATTAAATGATTTCCCTTCCCATAGGAAGATTGTTTATCTCTAACTGAAAACTCAACCATTTCCATCAAAGAAGACAACATATCAAAAATGTAACATGATAAGAGTGCCATGAGATTTCAACAGAATTCAAATTACTTGGCAATTCTTAAATATATATTATTCCACATGCCTTTGGTATCATTAAGCAGTGTTAAGCATTGACTCTTACTCCTCTACAAAGTTATAAAAAAGTGCTGTCACATTGGGAATTATAAATGGAGAAACTATTATTAGATCGACCTAAATAGTACTCCTCTGTTACTAAATTCCTTCAGTGTCAACCGCCTCTAATAAAATGGTAGTAATGTTT
Source organism: Alatinidae sp. Z8VKAUB7J3 (assembly GCA_010016025.2). NCBI lineage: Eukaryota > Metazoa > Cnidaria > Cubozoa > Carybdeida > Alatinidae > Alatinidae sp. Z8VKAUB7J3. The sequence goes on along the minus strand of JAAAKM020006971.1, from coordinate 102,848,022 downwards.
CAACAGTTTATTGCTTACCTAAAAATGGAAGCAGAGTTTACTCCAATCGTGATTGGTCATTCGAGATGTATTAAAAGTAAAAAAAACCGTGTTAATCAGGACTTTAGAAATATAATATTGCATGGATCTTTCTCATATGAATGTGAAACTCAAAGGGTTATGAGTTCGTCTGTTAACTTATAATAACGCATTCGAGTCCTGGTATCTGAGAATTTACAAAATGGTCGAGGTAAAAATGTGGTTGCTGTAGTGGCAGATCTAGAAATTTATAAAGGGGAGGGGGGCTTCAAAAAAGGATGGAAGTGTGTTTTGTACTTTTTGACAACGTTGTAATCTATTGTGGTTATGAAATGACGAACGATAGTAAATGCTGAAAACACGTTGAATGTCTTAAGGCTGTTTTAGCTAGAACTACTATGCTTAATTGATCTGTGTCAATTTCTTACTCTTAATCTGCAGCACGATGTTGAATAACATTCATAACAATTTAATAAGATAGAAGATTCAAGATGTTATTTCTATGTAAGTAAAAGTTTGATAAACAGCCACCAAACACGTCCAAAGCATTCTTATCATCATTAAGGATAAGTGCCAAAGGAAACAGATTTAAATATTTACAATCTTCATGTCTAAACAAGGTGGCTTTATTACCTTAAAATTTTCATGATGTTACATAAAATTCCTACGGCTATAACTTATTAGATATTCTTACATACGTAGCCTACTTCCATTTCAGCAAAGAACTTAACAATGGCTTTTATTTACAGTTTTTGCGCAGCGAATGAAATGATATAGCTTAGTGCACACCATTGGAGACTTTTTTGCCTGGGAATTAGAATTCCGTAGTAAATAAAAAGACCAGAGGGGAGGAAAAGATACTCAGAGGTTCATAAATCAAACTTTCAAGCCTGAAATGAAGTCGTGATCAGGATCAGTCATTGTTTACATTTTAACGAGAACGCTTATAAATTGCATTGCAAAGTTATGAACTACTGGAATGGAAGGCACACATAAGACAGGTATTTAGGTAGAAATCTAGCTGCATGAAACCTGTTACTAAGAATCGATTAAATGCGCTGAAAACAGTGCTGAAGATTCTTGACCGGTCGCTTATCTTTAAAAGAAACTAGATAAATAAAATATTAGTCACAGCGGGACACGAACTCTTGATCCACGCCATCAGGGCATATGCACTAGCAACTACAATTGGCGACTTCCGATGCTAAAATATTCTATTTCCTCAGACGACATATCCCGGTGATGACCTGCTCTCTGTTTCTCTAGTGTCTGTTTTAAATTTGATATTTCAAATCCTCCCTTCTTTACAGCTACTTGGGTTGCTCATTATCTGTACAAGAATGTTGGTGTTGAACCTGCAAACAACTTCCTGTTACTCCGTATCATCACTGGAGAGACAAAAACAGTAAAAATTTCAGAAAATATTAGTCTAATACTGAAACGTCTAAGAGTTTCTAACTTGCTTTTCTCCCTTCATACCATCAATGAGTGGAATAGTCTACCAGAAACGTTTGTCAAATCCAGCGACACACAAACATTTGAATCCTTAACTTTATCAAATTAACTTAATGCGCATTCCTCCAGCCCTTGAAATATACTCGCTATCGAGGTTCTCCCAGTACATCACAGCTACATTACAGATACATTACAGATAAAGAAACCAAACGCGTTGTGACAATAAGGGATTCTGAAACGTGAAACATACATTAATTTTCCTGTTTTTATGGATCTAATTAAGTCAGGATCTAACTCGAGTAGCTTCAGCGAAAGCAAGAATCATACTTTCAAAATATAATACAAAGTAAACAATTGAAATTATCAGGTTGCTACCCAACACTTAGCTCTGGATATGCAGACTTTAGAAAATCTTTAAGTATCTTTGGTTATTTTATTATCAATTTTATAGATATTTTATATTTGTAAATAACTTTAAATACACTGTAATGCAAGCTAGAAAATTTCAAGAGGATTGCCCGAGAGGCTTTTGGGATATCAATAAATTTTGAAGACTACAAGACTATAAGCTCTCACCCCCACCCCAACCTTTTTCCTACCCCCACCAGTTTAGATAATGTCAACATTCCCACTGCATCAGCTGTACCATTGTCATAGCTCTGTCTATTCACTTCTGTTTCAACAGTGTGGGTCCTTGTTTTAGTAGTGAAGGACGTCAGCGCAGTGCTAATGGTATCTGATCGTGCGTCTACTGAATCAAATTACGCAGTTATCAAAATTGATAAAGCATTCTTACAGCATTCAGAAAATAAAGCAGCGTGTTCTTATGCCAGCATGAGCTGGGCAACAGTGACAGGAGTTCTCTAAGTAAAGTTCCTCAGTATTCTTTGAGAATTACAAGCAGGTAACAACAGTAACAAATTGGGTTGTAATGGACGTCTAACGCATTCTTCACGTTTTGATTTGACATCTTCGAAGGATCAGCTGTCTAGGAATGTTCTCTCAGATAAAGATTCAATACTAAAGACAATACGTCTCTATCCCAAGATATCTGTACATTTTCAAAGCACGAACAAAACCAATAATTTTCCAACGCTAATTTTGGCCCGTTGCTACGTTTAAAGGTTGTCTACTAACAATTGCATTTTAAGTCTTGTCCGATGACCTGTTCATTGCAAACAACACAACAATTCTTGTTGTATATTGGACCTTTGAATACCTCACCGTGGAAGCATAACGGACATCGAGTAACTGCCATATTGTTAGAATGTGTAAAGGGAAGAGCATGGACTTCGATCGTATCGGGAGACTGTGGTATCAGCAGCTCAAGTGACGATCAAAGTAATATTACAAGGTTTCATTAAAGTGATAAGGTAAGTCATGGAAGTAATGCTGTAGAAAATTATCAGAATATCTTGTGTTGGAGTGCGCACGACAGAACAAGAGTGTTTTATTTATTCTCCCAAAACAACTTAAGAATTTCCGCTTTTTATAATGAATTCCAATTCCAATAAGGCAAAAGTTCTTGACCTGGGTTAAATGGCGCAATATTTAGAGTTGATATGAAGGTACAGTCAATATCACGGACAAGGAGCGGTGACTGATATTACAATGCAGCTTTCTAGCGACCAGATGAATCAATTTAAAGAAAAAGTTACATTCCTTTCTCTAATCTCAATGAAATAGAGCCTTTCGTTATATTTAGTTTTTGCATTTTTATTTGATTTTTCGTTATTATTATAATTATTGTTATTATTGTTGTGTTGTCAGTAAAGGAAATGAGTAAAAAATGTTAGTATTATTATTTATTATAATTATTATCATTATTATAAGTAGTAGTAGTAGTAGTTGTACTATGATTATAATTGTTTGCAAAATTTATTAAGTTTAACCAGAATTGCTTAAATAGGTTAGCTAATTCAACTCAATCTAGTAATCAGAAAGTAAAGTATAAGAAATCGGAAAAACAAGTTTCCAACTCTATTTTCATTTTGAAATGATAGTACGACCAAATTGGGAATGATAGGCCCATCTTATACTAAAGTATGGTCTTTGAAATTTTTAGACATTTCTACTAAAACCTGTTGTGGACCAAGCTAATAATTTTAACAAGAAAAGCAAAGCTTTAAATTTTTACTGGGGTCTCGTTTTAAACTATATCTTGTGCAAGCAACATGTTGTTTATGACAGTTGGTGGTTAGCTTATTATTGTGATGCTAGGGAAAATTGGCTTTCTGAAAATCTTTTATTAGTGTCATCATCCCTTTCTCTGTGGTTGATGAATAGTATCTACCAATATCAAATTCCAGGTGTTAATAAACCTATTAGGATACAAATGGAGCCATTAAAGTACCTGTGTAGGTTTTGGTAACCCTTTGTCCATGTTTTGAAGTAAGCAAAAGGTTAAACTAGACAGGTAATTATAGGAACAGACTACAATTTATTCCCAATTAGCTGTCACACCTTGACTCAACTTTGTTAAAATGGTTGTATGACATGCATTTTTCCCTTCCTTTATTATTCCAAATGGAGTACGTTCATTAGGTCACGTCTGCTTGTACCACACATAAGTTGAGAATATCAGCGAATATTATTTGTTATACTATTGTGTAAGACTAAGACTATGAGTCGATATGTAGATGGTACTGTTATGGCAGCACCATATACACGATAAAACTATGCTAGAATAAAACCTTGTCTGCACTTACTAAACTTAAACGTCCCTTTACCAAAAAGATAACGACGCATAGAACTACTCAGGTGAACAGAAGGGTACAACTGAGTGGTTAATTCTAGTTATAGCAGAAGCCCTAAGTCTATCTACTTCTACTTGTCTGCAAACAGTTTGTATCTATGGTTGTTATGTGATGCTTAGAGCGCACTTTCCAGAAAATGGGTACCTAAAAGTGTCATTACTTGCCATTTCTGACACAATTATCAGTCTTTTTCCTAATATCCAAATATAGACCTATCAAATTCACTCTTCGCATACAGCTGCCCTTGATTGAAATGCATCTTTGAAAAGAGGATAGAAACAAGTGGAACCTTATGTTGTTATTCCATACTCAAGATGTTGCCTACAGCCAACCAAATCGTACTAAATGTCACATATAAAGGCCTATTACTTTCCAAACTCTCATGTCCCTGTCCGAGAGAATATAATGGGTGTACATGGCAGAGGTTGCAGAACAGAACCTTGTAACACGTAACAGGCTTTGTAAGCAAACGCAGAAAACTTTTGGTAATGTTACAAAGTCAGAAGTCTCTCGATAGTGACGCAGAAATCGGCTCTATTAAAACAATATATAATAGAGAATCCTTTGGTGAGGGGGAGGGGGCGTATCCTGTATAGCTCTCCTTGAATCTGGTACTGGATTATTGCTTTAATGAACTGAAAATAGTTGTGACGTCTACAGAAACAAAGATTGTTTGCGGTTCGTTCCTCTTAGCTCAGTTGATGAAACAAACATGCCTTCATAGTGTGGTTTTTGTTTCATTATATCATGACGACAATTTTCCTTTTTATTGTAATTCATTGGAGATGCTTATAGTACGAAAGTCTCCCCTTTGGAGCATCAATCGTTGATATAGCATGAACTCCTGTAGGAAGGAGAATGACCACACACACATTAGAGGCTTTTGTTAACTACATTAAGTAATTATCAACTTCAAATGAATGAGATGCCACCTATATACAATCATAGAAAAATAGAAACACATTAAAAGAGCACATTAAGACTGAAATGATACGACAATTACATATTATGGTTTCTGGAATAGTTATTTAATGATAAATGGTAGATTGTTTTAGCATGCCCATTTTCTAAATTATTTCTAGAGATAATGTCTTCCCATTGTTTCTCTACATGTGTTGTTCAAATGTTTTGCTGTAATTTGCTGTCTTAACGAGTTTCTGTAGTGTGTTTTCGAAGTCGCAGTAGAAAAGTTCAGTGTGTGTTTTCAACACTATAATCTCGTTTTATCAAATTATTCATGCAATCAAGGAACTATACAGATAGACTCTATTGACCATGGGCAGCACCCTCCAGTGGTCAAAATCTTGCATTCTAGGCAGCCTCTACATTTTTCTTCAAGTAAAGGCTCCTAACGATGGCCAATGTAACAAAGATTCAGAAAGAAGGCCAGATACTTGATTTCCTTCAAAAACCCATCTGACTTCAAAAATTCCGAAAACATGTGAACACGTTAGATTTAATATATTCGCATCCCTCTCCCTCTTTCTTCTTCTTTACAAAGTATTTTATAGTTAATACTACTTAAAATACAATTTTGCTTACTTGCCAAAGTATGTGAAATACTCTTTCATCAAACTTCCACAACAAATTTCCAGCTCAGCCCTCTGGTTTCAATCCCAGCCCAACTTACTCATTTTCAAGATTTTCAATTTTATAACGCAACAATTTCTACCTAGTTTTCTAATTTCATTTGGCATGAAATTCAGTTATTCAGAAACTAATACATTTCCTTGCCTCAGTTTGTGTATGTGTTAAAACCTTGTTGTCTCACAGTTTTATGGCAGAGAGACGTTGTCGCAGAAAGCTTAAAAGATATCTTATTCGTAGTTAAATTTAAGTGGACAATTTAAGCACATGACTCAAAGCGATGGAAAAAGATTTACCTTCATATAATTGGTACAAAGCAGACATAAACAACCATTGCCAACGCATTATAGAATGAGCTTGTTTTTTGACGGGCAATCGTTGTTTAATGCTATACATACCATTCAAAATCTCAAAACCTATCTCTTTACAGAGGAATAAAAAATAATTAATATCGACCTTCCTTGGCTGCGTTTGTCAACTTGAAAAAATTGAGAACTTTACCCTTTTATACGCTCTTACGTATCTAATATACACCTTGCTTTGGAGCCCTACTTGAAAACAATACCCGTCTCTCTTTACTTTTGATTTAGTTTTGATGTCTACAGGAGAGCCCTCGTAACAGAAACGACAGTCCCTCTAACAGAGTAGAGAAACGGCTGCCATGGTGCATCTGAAATAACAAGTCATGTGACCATGACAATTAGAACGTAAGCCGCATCTAGAATAGTGGTCAGACTTTTCCAGTGGATTGGAAAGATTGAGGCTTCCTACTTCAATCTTCATTTTCTAACGTAATCCCATACTCATCCAATATTTGAAAACGTTCTGTCTTTTTATTAAGCAACCAATGAAAACAAAGTAGTCATATTCTATCATGAACTTCAACCAACTTTCTTTAAAGAAAGACGTTTCTATTATAAGAAACCTCAACAATCCATCGCCTTAAGTAACCGGTGTTTTGGACAAGCCTTTCTCTAGGAAAACATTTAATGGCGGTTTCAGAGATCTTTACAAATGCTACCAAAATAGCTAAGTACTTAGTAAATATAAGTAATTAGAACGCAATAGCTATTATTCGCATCGTTATAGTCTATTAATTACCCACATCTTCCGTAATTATTTTCATACTATTCCTTGACTGATTGCGGTGCTCTCCTTTCGCATCTTCCTCAATATTGCAATGTTGTGTTTTACGCATGTCTGCTTACTTCCCTTGGTTTTGAATCTTCAATGCAAATTCAGAAGAGATCAGTAAAGTTGTAGTTAATGTTGGTAGATCTGATTGAGAAATCCAATCAACAGGCGGCTCCAATGTTGAGGAAGAGCTTTGACCACAATTTGTATAAGAGGAAACGTATGTGACTCGTTTATCAAGCCACTGCGAAAGAACTAAAGTTACGCGTTAAACTATGAGTTTTTTGTCTCTCTTTGAAGCATTTGCTTTACGCTGTACTTGGTTCATATAAATTGATATAATATAACCATTCCTAAACGTAACATCTAAGAGAAAGATTGATAGACATGCGACAGCTTACCTACACCTTAAAACAGCTAAAAATGTCTTCAACAGGTACCAACGTGTTTACGAATGATCGTAACGACTCACTTTAACTACTCTTCACAGTGCCGTAGCCAGACTATCTCTGTAGGGCATGCTTATTACCTATGAGCATATTTTAGGGCATGCTTCGTAGGCGAGCAGGCCAGCCTGTTCATCAATTAACGTAATTTTTGTGTAACCCCTTCTAGAAAATCGGTGAACCGTTTTAAGTTTGGTATGAAATTTGTCGATATATCTCTGTATTTTAGAATAATTTTAAAATCGTTTTGAGGGCTCTAACGAGAAGGGACAAGACATGAACATATCTATTTGTGCAGATTTGATATCTTGGAAAAGATATATGGAGCAGGGTATTCAATAAGTCCGAGAAATGCTCTGATACATTTCGAAACTCTAGGACAGACGACCATGAACTAGGGGATGCTATTTTACGTTGAAGTCCACTTCCAGAGAATGCTAAGCATACCAAGCATCCCCTGGCTGGTGCCTAGACGTTTTGAGGGAATTGACAGAATGTAATGACACCGGCGACCTAGCGAATGATATATCGATAACATTGACAATTTGCTACTTCAGTTTCTGACCTGAATAAATATTGTTTGAAATGAATCACATTATTTGATTCTGGGTACCCTCAAAGCATCACGGAAATGATTAGAGGATTAGGAATTATCGGAAATGATAGTTTGTTATCTTATAAGACATGAAGAGAAAACATCATCCACATACGACGTAGGAAACCTACCAACAATATGGTGTCATTTGATAAAGTGGTGATATCTCACCATGGCCCGATAAGCCCGTGGATTAACATATTCTTTAACCATTTCGTCGTTTGATAAGCTAACAAAAGGCTTTTGAAGTAGGGTTTTGTAGCATTTCCCACTTCCTTGCTCCTTTCCAAACAGCTTCACCAGCCACACAGGCAGTCAAATTTGGGGGGGGGAGGGAAAATTGAAAACAAAACCTCTTCCCTCCCCTCATTCCTTCCAAGTCAGCCCACCAGAGTTTTATTGGCTGGGGAAATTTTGAATTTTTACAGTTCCTAGAAGGTTCAAAATTGCATTGGAGAGACTTAGACTTCTATTCTTTCTTATCTCAACTCACAAACTGGGTTTTCTTTCAGACATAATAAAGAAAGGGTCATAAAATATGGAACAGGAAGTCATCTTCTAAAGGCCCGTAAGTATTCTTCGGGGGGGGGGGGGGCAAACGTAAGCAAGTTTTACCTATTGGGCGGGCAAAGCCCTCCCCCTTGACTGCATCTCTGAGCTTAACCTTTATTGAATATGTCGGAACTTCTGAGAAGGCTTTAAAAAGACCCTTTAAAATCAATTCTTTTTCGCTCATGTTTATATAATGAACCAAATGTGAAGGTTACATTTCACTAATAACCAATGCGAGCCGTTATCAGAATCACGGGAGAGAAATATAAATCATAAGATACTTTTTTATGTTTCTACGGAATGAGCTCACGCTTACGTTCTTTGCATATATTGTCCAATATTTCCTTTCATCATGAATACTGTTAAGCGTGATCATCGGCCAGCTCGAATGCTGAAGGAGGCGGCAACTTCCTGTTGCAAGCCCTCGAGTAAAGTTGCGTTAACTCCTTTGCCCCTATGGCCCAACGTGCAAAATCAGCCCAACGTGCAACTGAGCAGAGGTCTTACAATAACAAAAATCTTTTAAATAAATTTAAAAAGCTGAGGTTTGAAACGTGTAATGTAGGGACAATGCCCGGAAGAGGCAATGAAGTGGGTGAAGAGCTGTGTGTAAGGAGAGTTGCTGTATGTTGCTTGCAGGAGAAAAGGTGGAAAGGTGGATCAGCGAGGTTCATTGGTGCTCCAAGCAGAAGATACAAGTTTTGATGGAGTGGAAAGGATAGTACCGCAGGAGTTGATGTGATGATGAAAAGGAGCTGTGCAATGATTTTGTTGAAGTCAAAAACATCAGTGATAGACTAATAGTAGTGGATTTTGTAAATAGAGGAAAGCTTGTGCGACTGGAGAGTTCGTAAGCACGACAAGCTGGAATAACTAATCTGGAGAAGGAGCATTTTTACAATCAACTAAGGGAGAAGACAGTACTTGTACGACCACAGCAATTTCTTGTTAATGCTGGTGATTTCAATGGCCACGTGGGAAGGAGGATAGATGTGTATGAAGTTATTAAAGGAGGCTTTGAAAGTGGAGAGAGAAATAGTGAAGATAGAAGGCTGCTCAAATTTTGTGCAGAGCGCAAGTTGGTTGTCACAAACACATGGTTTAAGAATGTAGAGGAAGCTATAAAAAAGAAGAACGAAACCTTGAGGCTAATGAAGCAAGTAAGCAGTGAGCACAATGTGAAAGAGTATAAACATTGCAAGCGTAACGCTAAGGAAATCAGTCACAAGGGCCATGAGAGATGAGGCAAACCGGGAAGTAGAGAAATTCAAGAGGAAACCTTCACCATGTACAAGCGATTGAGGAGTGCTGAGCAAGGACAACAACGTATCTGAAAGGAGTACATGGAGACTGTCATGAACCAGAAAAATGACTGGGATTGAAAGGTGGAAGCTTGTGTTGTGGAAGGATCATTAAGGGATATACCTAAGGAGGAAATTGTAAAGGTTCTTGGTAGCATGACGTTTGGTAAACCAGGAGAGCCACCAAGAGTAAAAAAGCAGCACCTGGTTGCTTCACAGAGAGGAGTTGACGTTCTGCAAAGAATTGGCAGTTATATACTTAATGGTGAGAGCATGCCCGAGGATTTTGAAAGAATGAGTTGGTTCACGTATACAGTGGCATAGGTAGTGTGGTTAAGCGTGGATCTTACAGAGTCATAAAACTGCTTAAACAGGGGATGAAAGTGGTGGAGAGAGTGCTAAAATACAGGTTGAGAGAGATAGTGGAGGTCGATGAGATGCAGCTCGGATACATTCCTGAGAAAGGTACAATAGATGCAATCTTTATCACCAGACGTATACAAGAAGCTTACTTGGACAAAAAGCAGCAGCTCTTCATGACCTGAAGGAAGCCTTTGATCAAATACCAAGGATTGTGATTCAGAGGACTTTGAGGAAGCGACATGTCCCGGAAAGATTGATAGCTGCAATCATGAGATTGTATGCAAATGCAACAGTCAGAGTGAGAGCAAGGAATAGATTCTCAAAAGACTTTGACGTGGGAGTCGGTGTGCATCAGGAATCGGTTCTTTCTTCCTTTCTATTTGCAGTGGTTATAAATGTTTTGGCAGAGAGTGTAAGGAAGGGTTTCTTTCTGAGTTTCTGTATACAGATGACCTTGTATTAATGGCTGATACAATGGAAGAGTTGGAATAAAATTTAAGAGCTGAAAGAGAGCCTTTGAAAGCAAGGGATAGAAGGTAAACATAATTAAAACCAAGGTGGTGAAATGTGAGGCAGGAGCAGCTGCACAACTTGCGACGGCTGATCCTTGTGAAAGGTGTGGCAAGCGGGTAGTGGGTAATGCAATCTTTTGTGTAGGGTGCCAAAGATGGATACATGGGAGATGTACAAGGTAGAAAAGGATTACTCTGAGATCGGCAGATGGTTTCTAATGTGCAAGTTGTGCAAGTAAAGTGCATGGTGATGGTGAGGCAGCAGTATAAAGTGAGGTCTATGTAGAAAGATTGGAGAGTCTGGAGAGACTGGATAGTTTCTCCTACCTGAGTGGACCATCAGTACTGCAGGTGAAAGTGAAGTGTCAATAGTAAAAAAAAGGCTAGAATGGATAAAATTTAACCAGTTATCATCTGTGTTATGTAGTAAAAGGCTCACTCTTGGGTTGAAGGGTGAGATCTATGTAGTATGTGTAAAACTAGTCATGATGTATGGATCTGAGACTTCTTCTTCTACTTCCCTACGTTTAACGTCAATTTCCATGCTAGCATGTGTTAGACGGGGTTTTCTTGATAGCTCTGCTCCAGGCCTCTCGATCTTGAGCAAGGCCTGCCTCTAATTTCAGACGTTTCAAATCATTCCTGATAATTTGTGTCCATGTTTTGCATGGTCTGCCTCTGCCTCTTGCTCCATCAACTTCAGTCACTCTGCATCTACTGACTGGGTTTTTGCTTTCCATTGTTTCCACATGTCCAAAACGCCTTAATCTACACTGACGCATGATGTCACGTATATCAGATATCCCTAATCTATTTCTTAATTCTTCTGACGATTTTCTGTTTTGAAGACTAACACTTCGCATCCATCTGATCATCTGCATATCTGTTCTGTAAATCCTGGCAATATCCCCCCCCCCCCTTAAAGGCCAAGTCTCACTACCATATAACATAACACTTCTTACACAGGCTTGATACAATTTTCCTTTCATCCTATGTGTGGAGATGATAATACAGGTAGGAACTCCCTAAATTTCTTCCAAGCAGATCGTACATGTACATCTTGTCCTACTCTCAGAGGCCTAGCTCTGAATGTTGTCACAAAATTCTCTCTTATCTCATCCTCTTTCAGTTTGCAAACCCTTCGTTTTGGCATGAATGTTTTCCTTACCTGTTTCACTGCATGGACCAGTAAGTCACAAACTAATAACTAATGTTGTTGTGCAATTTCCTCCTCAGATACCACCATGACATTCTTGATCATCTTCAAACCACTGTTCCTTACTAAAATGTATTCAATCTGTGACTTGGAAATACCTGAAGAGTATGTAATGAGTCTACTATCACGTTTTTTAAAGAAAGTGTTGCAAACTCCTATGCCTAATGCCAATCCCACTTCCAGTTTTCTTTACTTCATCTTGATTTCTTCCACCATATTCAAAACCACCATGAGCTCCTTCATATTTAATTCCTTCTTTCCCAACATCTCCATTCAAGTCTCAATACCATACAATACAATCTACCATAGATACAAGTGAGATCAAGTCTTCGTAAAACCTATCCTTTTTCTTCATTGCTCAGACCTTGCTGAGGAGCATATGCTGTAAGAATTGCTACAACTCCCTTACCAATAAATAACTTTATCATCATCACCCTATCATTAACGTCAATTATGTTCTTAGCCCATTTACTGGCAACCATTATACCAACTCCACTTGGTCCTGTGCAATTTCCAATCCAGAACAGTTTAAACTCACTATCCTTACCAACAATCAGTCTGGCAGAAGCGCCGCTCAATCTTACTTCTTGCACGCAGCACACATTGTCCCAACATTGAGACTGCTAATTCTGAACTTCACTTCAGTTGTTTCTGATCTCTTAAAGATGATTAGGTGATGCTCAGGATTGACATCAGCCCTCTCGTGTGTTCCTGATTGCTTGATGACGGTCTGGTGATGTTCATAGGCCGTGCGCAGAACCTTCATCAATGACTCCAGCCCTGTTCACGCAGCTGTGGTTATTTCGTAAAGGAACCATCATGAAATGTTGAAGAGAGTTTTTTATGGCTGTATGCCCTTACTAACACCAACCAGCTTGAGAGATACTGGAATCTCAGTGTTTTAATTGAGTCACCAACTCTAGATGCATCTGTAGGACCTTGCAAAGGAGATAAGACGATCCAACACCCAAATACTGAAAGGCTTGTGCTGATTTAGATAAAGACACTGAATTCATTATTCTCCTCTTTATCTTTGCCACAAAGTAAGTTGACTGGTTGAAAAGATAAGGTTCTCATAGCCTTGTTTTAAATAAATTACTTATTGTTTGTTTTAAGAATACGTGGGAAAACTGGAGGACAAAGAAGTTTTCAAAGACTGCTTTTATTATGGTCTGTAGGATCCACAGGTACAAAAGTATTATATTGGAGAGTAAATGAAAATGTTGTAAAATGAGGCAGCGGGAAAACTTCTGCTATGGTAATTTGCAGAACCGCTAATAGAAAACTGTGTGTTTTGAATGGTTACCTTGGCATATTCGAATTTCAGATTAATTTTCAATGTTCAATAGGTGAACCTAATGACACTTTGGTAACAAGTGGAAAGTTTCGCAACGTTCAGAGAGTGTGCGAGAGAGAAATGCTTATTGTTAAGAAGCTGGGACTAGAAAACTTAGAGTAAGGAAAGAAAATAGAGCTAACTTTAATTAAAAGACCCCTACAAAATAACCCGCTTTCATGGAAGCTTATCACACAAAACATTAAGAACAAGACTGTGGCTGCAAAGAGCTGATGGTATTGGATCGTAAACAATATCCAAGCATAAATTTAAACGGTAGCCTGTCGACACTATTTACGAAAGATATTCTCGAAAGGGGGAGATATTTTGAAATTGTCTAAGATTCTCTTTGTCTTTGATCGAACATTTGCTAGGCAACAAAGAACTGCAAACCTTTGCATCGAGTAGCGTTCCAGTAGAACTAGCAAAAGGGCAACAATGCAATCACTCGAAGTAAACGTATCTTTGTTACAGAAGGGCGTACGCGCATGCGTTAAGATTCGCGCCTTTTTGTAGCTACTACCTCTTATTATGAAAAGATGACATCTCAGATATTTGTAGAATATATCGGCACATACGGTCCTTTATCTCTCCGTATTATGACTATTGCTACCCCTGCACTGGATTGTCATGTGATAAGGTTTATATGAGAAAAGACACCAACTCTCCACATAAGGGTGTGTTTCTATTAGACGTTTCCCTCTTTTGCCATAAAATGGGTACTTCTTTTGCTGAGAAGGCACTGTGGCCCCAGCTGACTTCGTGTAAATCCTTACGTTTATAGTCAAATATACCAAAAATATTTTAATCTATTCTTGCGCTTATAAAAAGAGTCCAACCTAGTATTTTAATAGTTAAGGGTCTGTAGACAATTGCAAATCTTACCAACCTTCTGTCTTGGCGTGGGCGTGGTCACTTTCAGCTTAGCCAAGGTAAGCACTTAGGATGCATCCTCTGTAAAAAGTAGTAAAAATAATGATGGCAATTCTTTACTTGATATTTTTATTTATCTCAACGAGGGGTAAAGCACTACCAAAAGCCTTATACAATCTTGAAGGTTAATGAATTGTCAACAGAAACCTAAAAGTTCTATTGTTCTAACGAAAATCTTGTGCATATTTGTGACACGTGACCCTCAGATCCGAACAAAATAATTGTTTGGAAAAGAAAATATCTTGAATTAGGTAAAATTGTATGATTATCCTAATTGTCGTAGATTATCGTGGATTGTATGAAAGTAAAGATGGCGCAATGCATGAGGGTTGTCAAGCCATTAAAAGGAGTCGTATTATCACTTGCATCAATTACAAGGATCATGTCACAAAGATCCTATACTTTCCTTTTCGTACCTCTCACAGTAAATAGAAGCCGATAAAGCTATCCTAAGAGCTGCAGGAGTAACCTTTCACTTTCGGAACTACGTATACCAATACCAGAAATTATAGGCCTATTACCAAGAATTATAGATCTATTTCTTCTTCAAATACCAGAAATTATAGGTCCTTTTTTTCAAATACCAGAATTATAGATCTATTTCTTCTTCAAATACCAGGAATTATAGGTCCTTTTTTTGCAAATACCAAAAATTATAGGTCTATTTCATCTTCAAATACCAAAAATTATAGGTCCTTTTTTTCAAATACCAGAAATTATAGGTCTATTTCATCTTCAAATATCAGAAAATACAGGTCTATTTCTTTTTCAAATACCAGAAATTATAGGTCTATTTCTTTTTCAAATATCAGAAATTATAGGTTTGCTTCTGCAAATACCAAAAATTATAGGTCTATTTCTTTTGTTACCTTCCTTTAGGTGTCGTGCCAGTTCAGAGCGTTGACGATCATTGCATTTCACTGTCTCTTGTCTTCTGGGGCGAGAATCGTCTCTTCTGTAGACATTCCAATCGCCTTACCAATGTTATTTAAGTATGTTACACCCTGTTTTCCTCTGTCTCTTTTGCCTCCAATCACTTCGGTTAGCATGATTTAGTGAGTAATGTTTCAGATTTCATTCTGATTAGAATTTCCTCGTGATGTGCACTAGGAATTGCATCTACCGTTCTCTGATTGTATCGATGAGAAATTTAATTTTTTTACCGATCTTGCGCAGTTCGTCCTTTGATGTGTAGGTTGTCCAAGGAATGCGTAACGTGCACCTATAAAACTAATGTTCAGTTGCCCTCATGCGGTCCCTCATTTCATTTCAAATCGCTCGCTTCCATATGTTGACACTGAGATGACACAGCAGTTCAATATTCCCAGCCTCATATTTATTTATATGTTTGTATTTGTAAGTATAATTTTCATTTTCATAAACATTTCCTTAGCTATGCTTATTCGTCTTTTTACTTCTACATCATGTCTCGCATGCTTCCGATGTATATAATGTTTTCCGTTTGATTGACATTTTTGCCATGAATGTATAAATAACACCTCGGTTTGTTTACCTTTTTTAGCGACAACCATGCATTGTGTCTTTTTGATATTAGAGGGCTTGTCTGTTCGCTCTCTCTCTCGCACCACAATGTCGAGAAGATGCTGTAGCTTTTCGTCCCTGTCTGCTTTCAATGTTGGTTCGTCTGCGTATATGATATTATTTAGATTGAGTCGCCCTACTGGTATTCTTTTATGGTTTTCGAGCATTCCCATGATACCCACGGTGTATAACTTAAGTAGATATAGGGATAGGAGGCATACCTGCCAAACTCCGCTTTTAATCTCGCTATATTCACCTACTCCTATTCCTACTCTCCTGCCCAGCTTTTGATTCCAATAAACATTTCTTATTGGACGATTGCTTTTCCCATCTAGATTCAGGTTAAGGAGCAAGTCCAAGAGGTGTTCAAGCCTGACCTTGTCAAAGGCCTTGGTGTAATTTATAAAGCATGGGTATAGATCTTTATTTTTATTGATCTTTCGCATAACGCTCTAACCATGAAAATTGCATTGCTTGTGCTAGACTCTTCGATTAATCTGAATTTTTCTCCTGCCAATTTCTTGTCTTATTTGTTTTCTCATCATAATTATTCTTAGTATAATTTTAATGACGTGGCATTTGAGCCTAATAGTTTTATGTAGCTCAGAGTAAGGCTGAATAAAATACCACTATATTCCACATAATCCCCAAGCAGTATTCAATAATGTTTGGAAGATTACATTTCTGTAGACACTATGATCGTAAGTATACTAACATTTTTGCACAGTAAAAGAGAATTTGAGTTCATGATAACCCAAAACTTTACACAATCTTTTAGAGAAGTCAGTACGGAGGCAAGGATGTACACTAACACAAACACTCTTCGCGATTTCTTTAGAGTTTCTAATGGATAACTTTTGCCGTTTGCAGTTTAGGATACCTCTAAATACAAAATTATGTCTTGGAATCAGATTTGGTAATAGAATTATGCTAGTGTGATATCTGTTTTCTAAGAAAGGCTGGCTGGAAAGTCTCTGAATTGAAAGAGAATGAGTGACCGACTAAAGGAACTGGGTATTAAACACATGTTATTTGACCAATGAGGAGAAGAAGACTAAATTGGCTTAACGGAGTCATCAAATGATGGAAAAATTCCTCCTTTTGAAAAGATGCTAGAAAATTAGAAAATGTGTCACGTTTTAAATCCTCTTTTCTTGACGATACATTCCTCTTTTCATAGATGAACTAAGATCGCTACTTTGGAGAAGAGCCCTGTCAATACCACAATATTGATTGATTAAATACGTGGAAAGACTAAGACTTCTCTGCTCACTCGGAAAAGAGATGCCTTAGATAGAAAGCGATAGAAGGCTTGAGTGATCAAGAAACGAGCAAACATTCTTTGGACATTATGTAATTGATCAAAGTTAAATGAAAGAAAATATACTCTTTACTTCTAGCATGTTGCAAGAGACAAAAAGATATTTGCCTGCAAAGAAACAAAGATCGAAGAAAATTGTCGATGAACAAGAACAGAATTCTGTGCTAAACTGAAACAAAGGTACTATGCTTAATCTACAATAATACACATCAGGGGTCTCAGGCGATGTTGCTCATAGCAACATGCTACAAAAGAAGTGCTTATCCTGACTGCCTCATATCCAAGATTTCTGGCAAAGGAACATCACTCTTAGCTATGGGAGTGTAATCTCAAAAACTCGTTGTAGTGATTATGGTAAACAAACCATCTCGTGTTTTGGTTTGCTTTTTCAAATAATGTAAATAGTATGTGTAGAGTTACAGTTGCTGGCAAGTATGGCCTGGCCTGGTGCCCGATGCAACCGACGATTGGTATAAACTTTACGATTGATATAAAGTTGACGATTGATATAAACTGAACGATTTCCATGACCGACCCGAGAAATCTCTCTATTGTTAAGAGGAACGAGGTAGACCTTGAATAATACAAAATTGCATGTATTATATGTTTTAAATATTTCAGTTCTTTTCCTTCATATTTAACGAAAGCATACATTTTCCACGTCTAAGATTAAAAACACGGTTGGAAAAGGCAAATTTACTCTGGATGTAAACATTACAGGTTACAAATGATAAATAACCGGTTTGAAAGCTACCAAAGTTTAGCGGCAGAAGGAGATAATGGAATGGGATTCCACTGTTTCAACAGACAGGAATATCAAAGCCAACAGACCTAATATGCTTCAGGAAGATC
>JAAAKM020006971.1:102815889-102830003 GCA_010016025.2 Alatinidae sp. Z8VKAUB7J3 | reverse complement strand
GTCCGGTCTTCCCGTGTAAAACTATTGTTTGATTTAAATCTCCTAAGACCGTAAATGATATAATAGGCTCCAAGAGCGGTTTTAAAATCTTATGCCTGAAAGGAGTGCTTATTCAAGGAAGGACTAAGGCCAAAGGTATACTAATTAAAAGAGCAATATATTAATGTTTAAAGCTTGGGATGATAGAGAGAGAGAGAAATAGAAGGACGTTCATAAGCAAAACAACAAGATATTAATTCCAAGGGAAATTTTACAAGCGACAAAAGAAAAGGTGATACTGAAGAAAGATAGTCGCCAAGGACCTCTGAATTATGACGTTAACAGTTAGAGTGGTAAAATTGTAACGAATATAAAAAAATTACACTCTATATATTTCGCAGTTTGTTGTTATTTTGTGTAAACCACTCTTGACGGTAATGAGGCGAATTACAACGTTTCCTAGTTCATAGGTACTTATAATCTGCGCAGTGGGATATTAAACGCCTTCATGTCAGCTTGCACTTATTCTGGAAGGCACAGAGTGGGCCCACAAGAATCGCATGAGCGCACTTTTGCAATGTTAAGCAAAATACCGCCATGTCCAAAGTTTAATGAGAGTGGAGATACACTTTTAAAATCAAGTGAGACAATGCATTTTTTATGGCGCTTGTTTAGTTCTTCGCACATTTAGAGGCGCTTTGAAATTAACATTTACCCCTCAGCTTAAGACCCCTCTTAAAAATTTCCATAGAAAATTTCCCATATATTGTTAGACACAATAACACGAAAATAAACGCATATTCTCTAATGAGAAAACGGGAATTTTTTGATATGGTGGAAAGAAAATTCAAGGTAGTGTCCGCCTGGCCACTTGGGTATGAAACTAGTCTTATAACATAGAATTTGATCAACGGTGGACACCAGAGAGGATACTGTGATCTTCATATCTATTATTTGGAAATGACATAATCTAGGACATCATTGCCGTTAATCCCTACTAGTCTACTGTATATGCTTAAGCACCAGACATCAGTATGTATTAAGGAAAAGCTTGATGATTTTTACTAACATTATTATCATTCGTGGTGTGGTCTACCAGAGTATTGCTTGTTTAGGATCATTGAGCTCTCGAATAAAGTATGTGCCATAATATGATTGCTATCGATAGATACTGTGATAGGCTAGGCAAGTCAGGGTCGACTTGGAGAGAGTATTAGTTTCTACGGCCATTGTCTCGCCTGAACACGAATCTGATTAATATTGATGTCTCAAATCGCGTTTTGGTAGTTTCCTTGTGTTTTTTTTTCCAAATGGCAGTAACGAAATATATTTTCGCTCAATATTTTCCTTTTTCATACAAACCACGGCTTCTAATATATCGAAACGTAGGTCGTAGAAAAACAGATGCAACATAATAGGCCATTAAACAGACTTGTGTAGCACAACACTCACATGATTGGCAACAATCACAATTTCACTGTGTATATGATAAAATGAAAAGGAGATTCTTAGACAGGTCTTAAATAATCAGGAGGATGGCCTCTCCTGTGAGCACGCGCAACACATAACCACATGGGGACTAATTGCTGCAGCACTTTATTATACACGTTCTTCCTACTAAATGCCGGAAGATAATGGGTCGCTGGACGTAATTATATCTCAGAAAATCCCGTAAAGGCAGAGACCTATGTGTTGCAATGAACCAGGTAAAACTGCACCAGTAGGACCTAGGTAGAACTGAGAAATTACAGGATCGATGCTTTGGCAAAAATTAGAGCGGATATGAAAAACCCTTCAAAGGGCATTCATCAGTTTTGCCCTACACGATAGACCATACGGGGTAAAGCACTGCACTCCATAATAAACAACCATGCTTAATTGACAACTTTATGGGAATGGTCCTTGGAAAAGGTAAATGACACAGAGATGAAGGCCAGTATAATAGGAGTGCAAGCAGCAATGCCTTCCTTTGACTTTCTCACTGGCTGCCAACTAGGAACAATGTTACTTAGACTAACAGATTACGTATCACGTGATTTGCAGAGTCCAAAAGTGTCAGCTGCCCATAGACAAAGCCTTGCATTATATTTAAGCTTGAAATCGTTCTGGAGTTCCGTTAATATAAAGAAAGAATAGTTGGGAGTAGATGAGCCACAAGAAGTTAGTAGAAGAAAAGTTCCTACAAGATTTGAAGTGGGGGTGGAAAATACGAATTACTTTGTAGAAACGCCAAAGGATAGATATTGGCAAATATATTTCGAGTGTCTAGACAGCGCCACCAAATGCATTTAAAGAAGGTTTAACAAAGAGAACTTCAAAAGGCGCACATCATTGCAGGAAGTCATTTAAAGTCTATCACTGGGATGTCTTACGGTAAGAATGTGGATAATGACGTCCAAGTTTACGGAGACGATTTCGATACCCCACAATTAAAAGTACAGCTGTCATTAATGCAATAAACCGCATTAGGCGCTAGTTTTGACATAAAAAACTATACCATAGCCGATGTTCTCTTCCTGTTTCAACAAATGGAACATACCAGAAAACTGATGCTGAATGAAATAGTCAAAATGGCCAAAATATTTCTTGTCATGGCAGCAACAAATGCAGTAAGTGAGTGAGCTTTCTCTGCACTGAAGAGAGTAAAAACGCACCTAAGAACATTAACGCCCGATAATCTGTTGAATCGTTTACTTCTCCTTCACATCCACCGCGAAGTATGCAATGAACTCGACTTAATGACAATAGTAAACCATTTCATTAACAAAAATGACATTCGGAAAAACCTTTTTGGAAAAATCTTTCCATCAGACATTCATATTGCAGGGAAAAAAGTTTTAAAGTCCACTAAGACTGAATAGCTGGTCGGAATGGTTTGTACGACTTCGTACGCTTTTTTATGTTGCTATGAAAGATACTTTTCTGTGTTAAAAAGATTGTAGCAATGTCCATTATCAGGCATCTGAGACATGCTCTATTTCGCAAAATGTCTTGCGTTTTAGCACCCACTATGTACGAGCAACTCACGTAGGGCCCCCCCAATAGTAAAAAGCTTCCTACGGGCCTGGTATAGGTAGCATATAGTTATTCTGATCCACGGAGGTTGTTTTTAATACTGCAAACGTTGAGGTTTTTTGTCCTGTTCGTCTTCGTATGATACTTGCTATTTAAGTGTGTATTAATAGTCTTTACTAATAACGTATTTTGTTTTACTATCAGTGGTGGTTTTAAGGGGGGTCCAGAAAGGCCATGGCCCCAGGCCTCGCTCTTTTCGTGGTCAGAAGGGGGCCCAACGGCCTGGAAAAAAAGGTAGTACTTAGTACTACTCAGAAATTCAATGATATTAGTGGTTATCGGAAATACAATGATATAAATAGTACTCCGATTCAGTAGTACTCTGAAATTCAGTAGCACTCAGCAAGAAGTACCCAGAAATTCAAAGAAATTGTATTGTAGAAATATTAATGCACCCTGTGCTTTTGCTTTGAGGCGGTTTTTGCTTGCAACCAGAGTATCCATGCTTTATTCGTACTCTCAAGTCCTCCACGCCTTGTATTATAGTCCCGGAGAGTAATTATTACGCACTTTTTAGAAACTTTTTTTTGGAAAAGAGCTGTAAAGTTAAATTCAAAATATAAGTAGTTAAAGTAATAAATGCCTCCTATACCTACTATACCCATACTGGTTTTTCTCTATTCCTACCATAACAAAAGGAATAAAAAAACATTTTACGTACGTAAGAATTAACCGACGTTTCGGGGTTATTTCGGGAAATTTGCTACTTTTTTGCAATGTGTGGGAAATGTCAGGAAAATCTGGCCCCTTTCACTGACATCCAAGAATGGTGCAACATACTTAAATCATAATTTTTCATCCTTGTGCCATAATCTAGAAAAAGTTGAGTACCAAAGTATAAATGTTTTAAACTTGCTGATGTAATGTTTCTTCTTTGCTTGGCTTGATGGTTTGTCTCGTAAGCCATTTATTTTTGTTCTATTAGATGACACTTAAGGAAATGTGTCAGAGGAAAAGGGACATTTGTCAGGACAATGCCTGGAAAATCCATCTTCCAGATTTGGTAGACACCTTGAAAGAGCTTTTCAACGTAAAATAGTTTGTTGTTAAAAGGGTTGCATGGCCCGTACTTTCTGCGAGGCATACCGGCATCTACCTTCAAGGTTTATTTTATTAAACAACTGTGTTTTTGATTCATTCTTCCATGAAAACATTAACCCAATCACAAGCACGGGTTGTACCATTGATTTACATTGTTCACAAAAATCTTATAAATCTCCTTTCATGCAAAAACTTGCTGCAAACGAAGACTAACCGAAGTGATTTCAATGAACAAGTAGAGCGCTACAGAAATGACTTTTTCAAAAAGGGCCCCGCAGATGCTTTTGGCCTCCAGCCCAGCAGTCCCTAAAACCGCCACTGTTTACTATACATAATATAAATGATTCTAAACTGTTAGATATGTGTTGTTGATCCTATTCAATAATATTTGTCTTCAACTTCATCTCCCCTTTTCTTCATCGTTAAATGCGTATTCCTGTCTTTCCTAGCTTATTGATCTATCACTGTTTCCATTCCGTTTTCTGAATCAATTTGTGAATAAGCTGAGCAGAACATGTCACTGACCGTGTTCTTTTTCTTTCATAAAGGGGACACTCAGCGTTAGCTTGTATAGGATAGACGTTAAAGTAATTATCCTTTCATAAGCCCCTCAAACTACTCCCATTCAATTCAATGAGTTCTCCACACAATGACGTCAATGTGTCTGCTTATGAACATAAGCATTATGTTCTCCATGAATTTTAGATTTCACAAAGCAAGAGTAAGTGCAAAGGCAGAATACCTTTTGGAAATCCTTCTTTACCATACTTAATCCTAGTATTCTTCGTGTTCAATCACCAACATCTGTATGTAAGTACCTCGTCTTCTATTCTACTGCTAAGCTATCACTTGCTTCTTCAATGTCGGCAACAACGTTGTTGACAATCAAGCGATAACAAATGTCATCGATGGTAGTTCTTCTGGACAACGTTTTCACATGTGATAGATAAGTTATTGAACTGCAGTTACTCATTTTAGATACTATTGTTATTATTTGTATTTGGATAGCAGCCAAGCAAGCTGTCATTGACCAAGAAACATCACAATCATTGAGACAAGGTTGCATTTGGAGGCTAACACGTCACATAGAGATCAAAATTTACGATACATGTATTATACTACTATATTATTCTACATTTTGAGATTTCACTAATCCTCATACCTGTCTAATACATATTACATAAGAGTACTTGATGACTTTGTATCAAGATAATGTTTTACAAAACCCCAAAGTACCTCGGGCAACGTACTTCCTCTGTTAAACGCCGCCGCGTTTATTACAAACCCCGGCTTTTGTGTGCGGCGTTTATAACAAAATGAAAAACGAAAAACGAAAAACAAAAAATGAAAAATGAAAAACGAAAAATGAAAAATAAAAAATGAAAAAAAATCACGCAAAAGTTCTTCATGGCACTTGTAAAGCGGAAAATGCACAATTTGTTGATGAAAAACATATAAAACTCGTATAAGCTCTCGGTCATTTCTTGTTTGGTCTGTTTCTAAAAAATACTACTCTTCAAGAAGCGGAGTGTTTGTTAGGGGGTGCCGTTAATTACAAATACTCGGCTAGAAGTGCGACGTTTAATAGAAGGCGGCGTTTATCGGAGGAATTACGATACCCCATTTTTATTTGGACATGAAATGTTCACACAGGGGGACGTATTAGACACGTGACCTCAAACTTTGATTGGTGTTTGACTTACGTAACAACTGGATTCATCAGTTTTGGTCTACCAAAGCTAGTACTTTGTGTTATAAGATTGCCAAATGTAATTTCAAAGAAGTGATTTTTAGGCTTCAGTTTCTCTCTCAGAATAATGTTACAAACCCTGGTCCACTCAGCATTGTGGACCCTAACACTTTAGTAGACTTTTAGTGGCGTGCATTGCTTGCTTGGTAGCGAATTCTTACCTTAAACGTCCGATCAGAACAGTAATGAGTATTCAAAAAATAGAAGTAGCCTCGACCGCATGATTATTTGTAATACATTATGTTATACGTGTAGGTTCAACCACTCTGTGAAGAATCACCATGTAACAAACACAGTATCTCCTCTTTCCCATTATCTATGCCACTTATCATAACAACATGATAACTTAAGTCCTAAATATATGATACAATACTACCAAATGACTTACATGAGCCTCTTAAGTGTGTTCTATTCTTGTACAACTATTGTACTGTACAAGTATAGATGCACTTGAAATAAAAGTTCTTCTCCAATTCGGTCCCAGTCCTCTCGTTGAAGTGGGGATTAATCTTCACACTTGTGGGTGCTTGCTTAATTTTAAAATTTTGTATTCAGAATATTTAAATGTATCAAATGCATTGCATTGTTTTGCTATATTCATTACCTCATAGACCTATTTCATATCAAATTGCAATTTCACTCACATCTTTTACTTATTTTATATTGCGGTACGGGTAATTTTAGAAAACCTCAGGGGTAAGCTATGGGCTAAAAAAAGTTAAAAAGCCAGTTTCTTATTAGAACGGGAAATTAATTTAAATGCTATTGTGAGTTTTACTGTATTTTGGAAATTTATCTTTAAATAGCGTGGTTTTTTTCAGTGATTAAGGGAAACTCTGATGAAGTAGATCAGGTTTAGTTTCAAAAGTGACCCACACTCGTTGAATGATCGCCTATAACGTCAATTTGAGCAAACACTATACACGTTTATTTGTATAAGTGATAGAGTCATTGTATCACGTTTTGGTTGTATCAGTTGTTACCAGGTTTTGTGAAAGACGGACATGTGAAGGGGGAGGATAAGGAAGATGTTCGAGTTTCGTGTTGTTGCAAATCGAGTCTAGGTTTACTTCAGAACTTCAAGCACGCTCCACGGAGATAAATATGGTGTCATTTTACCACCTGTAGAACGTTAGTTCTTTAATATTCAACTAACGTCAATCGCTCGATTAATCGTGATCCTCTAGCTTTTCTCTTATTGTTCTGTTAATAATTTTGGTGCACACTATGCCCTACGAATAACGTGTGAGTATAAAAAATAAATTAAAGACTCCTAATGAGACTTGGTGGCTTTTTATAGTAAGTATTGTAACAGCGATTTTCACGCCCATGTCATGGTATTAGCATATCGCTCAGCTGCAGTTACATGCACTTCAGAAGCATGACTTTGGCCGTGTGATAGTCAAGATCAGAACAGCTACGATTGGAACAACTATCAATTTCATTCATTGGAAATAAATGTATTAGCAGGCACAAGATGTCCCTGAAGCTCTTTTATGAACAATTAAATATGCAGAATGTACCAGAAATTGATTTACTATGCGGAAACTTTGTTTTAATGGGCAACGCCCTTAAAAGTATACGTATATGAGCAAACAGTAAGTAAATAGTAAGAAAGAGAGAAGACTAAAAGGAAAAGCGAGGATACAGGTTAAAAATTTCATAAGAGGCATTTTAAAAGGCCAACCAAAGCAACAAACAACAAAAGTAACATAAACTCTGTCTGACTGGCTTGCTCTCTGCAATGAAGAGCAACAAGAGATAAATTCAAAACAAGAAGAAAAGATACACTACCTACATGCTCAGACGAGACCGGGAGAATAATAGAAAAACAGTCGTCTGTACACAGAAGGAAATGTCAAAGATTTCCTTTCTGTCTGTTAGCAAGTCTTCTCGTGGGATTCCTTTTCATTTTGAATATTAAATTCTTTAAGTAGTTTATCCCTTTTTGCTGCAAAGCAAAGACTATTCTGGAATGCAGTGTACTTGATAAACATGACTTTGTCATTTGTCATAGTTTCCTTCTACATTGTTTGCTTCTACATGGCTTGCTTCTAAATTGTTTGCTTTTACATTATTCAAGAGACAGATTGTACTTTACCAAGTTATGCTTAGTTGGGTTTTGAAAACCATTCATTTATTTAGTGGAAATCAGGAGTCGACTTGACAGGCCTGTCTCGTTTGTGCAGATCTTGGACGTTATTTTTACTTCCTAAGATCAGTGTCTTGGACGAATGCAGCTTGGTATCAAGTCTGGAGCTGCTTAACATATCACATCATCTTATTTGCAGAAAGGGAAGACGAAAGTGGTAAGTTGTCAATACTTCTTCATCTAGTATTGCGCCGCTAAATTTCAATCCTGTGTAATTTGTTATGAAAGGTGGGAATGCAGTATCTTGCCAGCTATTTCAAACTGAGGAAAGAATTGAAACGAGCAATTGTATGTATGTGAACTAGTTACATCATGTAATGTACTACTTACGAGTATACTAATGGAACTTGGTGTTGGGGCAACCTCACATGCGGAGATGTAACGCTTGAGAAAGGCGGATCCATACTCCCGCAGTCACATTGTAATCGTCGTTGCTAAACATTCTGAAACTTGCCATACTGCCTAATCAGTCTTGATTTAGTTTATATTACAAAGCCAAAATTTATTAAAGACTCTCGGTAGGGAGGAGATTGTGGTGAAGTAACTTTCTGGATCCGCTACTGCTGTTATTGTTATTAATAAACATTCCAACCATGTTTAGTACGACAGAAAACCCCATTAATCTTGGTAAGGGAAACGGAGCATTTCACGTCAGAAATTCGTTGACGGGGGTTTACATCAATCTTGCTGATTGTGACACTTCAGTCTACAGACTGTGCTTGCTAAGGAACCTGATTTCCCATTGGTATCAAATAGCAGTCAAAATTTGCACCTGTCATCGTCATCATAGATTTTCCGCCTCAGAACAGAAGAGGCGCCAGCAAATCAAGCGATGGTCGGAAACCTCTAGAGAAAACTCGTCGGTAAAGAACAAAATTTTTTGTTACTTTTCGACGACTTTTGCTTTGGCATATGTCAATCAAATTTTAACTTTCACGGCCAAGTAGCAGCGTTTGGGTGCAAGAAAACCTGCCTTTAACATGCCAGACGCTTATCTGGCGACCGATTTACTCCTATGTGAACCAGGCTTAACGCTTGCTGTGTCAAACCAAGTGCCATATGAATTATCTCTTGGTCGAAAGCTACGTCTTAGAGGCTTTTAGAACATTTGGATGTGAAAATAACTAAGTGGACATGATAGGAAACCCCAGAAAAATTTTATAATTTCTAATAGAGGTTTTTGAAGATTCTTTTAGTGGTCGGGCCAAACGCAAGTCAAAGAAGAGAAGAGAAAGAGAATTAAATACTTGATAGTTTAAGTAACAGTGACCTGAAAACTGGAACAGGGGCCAATGACACGTTGGATGACGAGAACGTTAACGAAGTCACTCAGGAAAACCTAGACGATGAGATCACGGTCCAGTTACCACAACGTTCTAAGAGACGAAGACAACCACCCGATAGGTATGGGAATTTATGATGTTGAATAAATAAGTGACATATTGTCAATCGACTCGGTCAATCTACAAGAACCAAAAACTTACAGACTGACATGCGAGAGCAAAGAGAGCGAAAAGTGGAAGATTGCCATGGAGAGTAAATATAAATCGTTAGTGAACAATAACACGTGGGATTTAGTAACGCTACCTAAAGGCCGTACAGCCGTGGGCAGTAAATGGGTTTTTATAATCAAATATGATCAGGATGGATCACTCAGCCGTTATAAGTCAAGGCTGGTCGCCCAAAGTTTTTCTCGACAACCTGGTGATGATTTTGATGAGACCTATTAACCTGAGCCCATTTATACTTCAATTAGAACGATTTTAGCTCTAGCTAATGAATGGAATTCAGAGGTACACCACTGGGTTTTTGCAGGGGTATTTGCAAGAAGAAATTGTTATGAAACAGCCCGATGAATTTTTAAGGTGGGGGTGGGGGTGGGGGGGTGGAAAGAAGATCTTTTTTGCAAGTTTAATAAAAATCATTTATGGGCTAAAACAAGTGTCCATATCTTAGTTTGTATTCATGGACACATTTCTTAAGGACACAGTTTCCAAGAGGTGTTATGCAGATAATTGTGTTAGGCGGAGACAGCGAGGGAAGACTTATTAACTTTGGGATTGTATGTAGATGATCTTTTGCTTGCTACGAATAGTAGGCCTATGCATTTGTTAAATAACAAGAAGAAGGAATTAAGTAATCGATCGTGGTGAAGCCGACTTTTACTTAGGAACTGAGATAACTCTTTAATGGAAAAAAGGGAGCTATCGTGAGGGTATGCTAGAGACGTTTGGAATGTAGAACTCGAAAGGAGTAAACACATTACAAGAACAAAGTACGATATTAAGCAAGAATTTAGGCGAAAGAGTCGAGGTTCAACGGTATCAGGCTGCAGTGGAAGGAATTACATATGCTGTTTGTTCTACTAGACCATATTTGGCAGGTGCATTATGTACAGTAAGTCAATTCTCAGCAAACCCAGGTAAAGAACATTGGCAGGCTGTAAAACGCATTATGCGTTATATCAGAGGTATTTTGGTTTGACATTTGGGAGCTCAGGAAAGGAAGAAATACGACTGAAGGGCTATGCCGATGTAGATTAGAGAGGCAGTGGAAACAAAAAATCTCAATCAGGTTATGTGTTTGCTATTGGAGAAAGCGCGGTTTCTTGGGCAAGTAAGCGTAATACAACGACTGCATTATCGAAAACAGAGGCGGAGTATGTAGCTATGAAGGCCGCCGTGCAAGAAGCGAAATAGCTTAGGAGTTAACTAAGCGGTTTAGATTTTACTCAGGAAAGTTCTACTTTAGTTTACGTAGATAATCAAAGTCGTATTGTATTATCTAGGAACTCTATATTTCATGGTGAAACTGAGCACATAGATATTAAACACTACTTCATTTGACATATTGTCGAATCAAGGAAGTAGAATCGGCATATTGTCGATCTAGTGAAATGATGGCAGATATTTTAACTAAACCTTTCTCGAAACGTTTACGAAGAAATGAAAGGACTGAGATATGTATTTTGTTGTAACTAATTAAGTATTAAGTAGCGAGTGTTAGTCTCAGAAATATTCGTTTATCCACCAATCACTACTATCTCATTCTGATAGCGAGGTCATTCATGCTAGCTATATTGTAGTCGCCTTCATCCAATCTATTCAGTTCGTCATGCAGTTGTCTTTGTCATCACTAGATTCAGTTATGTAATCGTTCAATAGATAGTTAAGACAATAAATGGATTTCTTTAAATAAAGTAGTTTCCTATAGACTGCGTTGTACCTTATTGGTACACAATTTTAACACTCTCTCTGAATTGTCTATTAAGGACCCTGAGTTTTTGAAGCCACCAACTTCATTGTTCGTTCACTGCTAGTCTCGTATGATCTTCTGCGTCCATTTAGTGAAGTATTTTGGTTTGCTAAGTTAACAAAAAGCGATAAAAGCACTCGGGAAGGCTAGATGGTATCTGCAAGTAACAAAACATCTTTGATATAATCTGTGTCAGCTAGATAGCCTATTGCCTACTTCTGCTCTTTGAGATAGTAAGGCAAGGACAGGGGAACAGGGGGGCAGAAGGCGTCATGCCCCCTAAAGATTTGCCAAATCTCAATTTTTAACGACACCACTTTTGAGCTTTATCAAAATCGAAATTGATTATGATAGACATTGTGCCACATTCACAGCAAGATATGCATGTCGACACGAAACATCGCTTTCCATGCAATGACCAAAGGCACCGTAGTGGAATGTGAAAAAAGAAATTTTGAACCCAGCTTAGGTGGTTGATCAACACACGGGCTGGAAAGTCATGTCGCTGTGCCAAAGAGAAAAAGACACCATTAACATAATTACTATTTTTCATCAAAATAATCACAATAACGGAACGTATGAAATTCCATGCATTTCCCCCATGTACATAACTTGTCCGCTAAAGATGTAACGGAAGCGAGGCTTTGCTCTTCCTTCATCTAAGACTCCCTAAAATCACTGACAAATGAAATTATAACATGACCTAACTCTGGCAATTTATCCTCTTTACTAACCAATCACCCTGCACTTCCTCTCTTTATCTGTATTCCAACTGGTTATGAGAAACGGTATAAGCAGTAGGCCTATTGTGATATGTTACGAAATGGAAATTGTGTGACAGCTCACTGACATCTATGATCGGTGTCATACATCTCAGAAATAAATTGATATGGAAAGTAATAGAAGAAGTGTTGTTTTGTGGAAATACTTAAAGAACTGCCTGCGAGTTCCCCTAGAGCTGCAGTACAAGAGAAGGATGCTTATTACAAAGGAAAGAAATGTCAGCAGTGGCCGGCCAAAAATTACAGATTGAAGTGTTAAAGGGTAGCTGCGAATCACATTCTAAAGCCGTTGAATTTCTCATTTCTCAAACCAATGAATGATTCTGCAAACCACATTTTTAGATAATTATATGGTTTTAGATCCTAATATTGTATGCACTCTATAAATACCGATGATCTTAAACTGATGTCTGATAGGCTTATTTCATAAACGTTTATGAGGAAATGAATTCGGTAAGCTGTCAGCAAAACTTTAACTATTTCGTTCAGTTATTATGTGTCAACGAATTATTGCATCTGTCGACGACGTGATGAAAGCATTGAGATAATTTTAATGACAAGGCAAGATGGTGTTTCGGAGACTATCAAGTCATTTCTTCGATACACATGAATCCTTGTAGCGCTACATCAGGCGAATGTCCCTTTTCAGGAGCTGGCATGGTTCAGACATGACTACTATCTATAATGGTGTGACTGCGTATTCTTTTAAAGCTCTAAAGAATAATTTAGATTTTAGATTTTGTGTTTTGCACTCAATAACAACAGGCTTTGACATTTTGGTCATTTTGCCAAAAACAAGACTAGCTCAAACAAACCTCTCTTGAACATCAAACTATTTTTTATTTCTTTTGTGATAAATTTTATGGGTTTTGTTTGTTCATGTCTAGCAATATTTCAATATTACGGTAGCATACTTTGTAGTTTTGATCTTCCTTCATTTGTTGTTCATACTAACGTCAAGCTGTTTTGGCTTCTAGAAATGTATATAGACCACCATAGAGCGTACACGAAACTCCACTTGGGACTCACAATACTCACCGGGCTCAGGTTCACATGTGGCCCTTGCCATCAATCTAGAATAAGTTGCGCGGCTCCAGTTAAGAGAGGTAGCCGCTATTTGTGTCCGATTAAAACATTAGACTTAAAGCCTACTTACAAAAGGAACATGTACGGTCACCAAGGGGAACGGGTACGTCTAAGGTTCGATAAAGGAATAGATAACTATTTTACTGTTTTACAAATTTAGGTCATGCCTGGAATGCTACGAGGCAGTAATGTCTGCTTAGGCTATTATTTAACCGGTCGAAATGTTTTAATTACTTCTAACTCATCTGTGTACTTTAAGAACGTAATGGACGATGGGGATTTGTAGAAACTGCTTTGCTGTCGTCGAGGCCTTTTGGAAATATGGTTCTATGCAATCTGAGGTTTCACACGCAGATCGCACACGCTATCTCTTTTTTTACCAAATATTTAAACACTGGCCCTTCAACGCTCCAATTTTCTTCCCCTAACTTGACAAATTTTGCCGTGAAAATTTACGGGTATTTAATTTACGTCTTTACTCTCCTCAATAACAAAAGAATCGTGTTACAATTACAGAAAAAAATGTGTAATTTTGAGCCTTTTGGAAGGGAGACAAGATCAGCCAAAGTGAATTACATCGTATTTCACCCATGTATTTAATGACAGCTACGGATATTTAATCTCTGACTCTATCTTAATAAAGTTGCAATGCGAGACCGATAGCAGTATTGCAGGGATTTGAATAAAATCTTTTTAAATACATAACGAGGCTTAGTAATTCTTCTCCTCGTATTACCTTAAATCATGTTTCCTGTAACAGCCACGCAGCCGGGGGGGGGGGCTTTGCCCACCCAATAGGGAAAGTCTGCTAATGAACTCCGAAAAATCCATATCGGCATTAAAAGGTAAGTCACTTATGCATCCCAATTCACTTACACTATGTTTTGCTGACTTTTTATTTTACTCTTGTTTGTGAATTACAAGCACATGCTGGTAGTACTACATCGTTTACTGTATCGCATTTGCAGCTGACTGATACCAACATTGTTTGATT
>JAAAKM020006971.1:102797897-102815789 GCA_010016025.2 Alatinidae sp. Z8VKAUB7J3 | reverse complement strand
TTACAAGCACATGCTGGTAGTACTACATCGTTTACTGTATCGCATTTGCAGCTGACTGATACCAACATTGTTTGATTGTTTTATATGAATGTTTGCAGTTACTAAGGATATGTTCCTGGAGCCAAGAGTTCATGCACTTTACTGATTTTACCTTACGACAACGAGATGATGATTAATGAACTTGCTTTCTTTATCTTGGACAACTGAGGTTGTTTTGCGACGGATTTAGGGAATCCCACAAAGGAGAGCCAAGTTTTATTCTTACATTATTATTTATTATTTTCATTATTTTCAATCTTATATATTCTGTTTGTTTAATTACAAACAAATGGGAATGCTGTTAACATAAAATAAGGAACGTGAATTATTGTATCCGGACCAAACGTGAAAAATTTAACAAATGCTTAGTAACGGCTATCCATGTCTTGTATTTCGGTACCTACCCTCGTCCTCTGTCGTCATTTTCAAAATCATCCAGTCCAGCTGGCATCAATTGTGGTTCGAATTTGTTAACCAATAATTCTTAACGTATATCATATTATAGCGATCCAATTTCAAAGCTGTCTGAGAAATTACTACTCGGGTACTGGTAGAATTAGAATTGCAGTAAGACACCAGAGAATAGAATCGAATAAAACTATTCAAAATTTAAATCTACCCCTTTATTGGTATTCTCAACATGGGCGCGGGATGGTATTCCTAAGGAGAAAAATTGTGAGGAAGGGGTCGGAATGAGAGGAATTGAAGAGTGATAAAGAGAAACCAGTAGAAAGTTTGATGCAGGCTTTGAAAATCTGTGAAGGCAAAGCATCCATACGGCAATCTATTTGCCTGGATGTATTAGTGTCGGAGTATGTTTTTATATCAATTTTAAAATTCATAAAACATTATATTGATGCAGGCTCTAAGTATATGCAGAGGAACCCTACACTCTGAGAAGTATCTGTCAAACAATAGGATGTCTTAGATGAAAGATACAACACGACCCTCCCACAAGTCTAATTTGGCAATTTTATGCAGTGGTGCGAGAGAAATGAATTAAGTCATTTGTAAACTTCACAATTTTTTAAATTTTATTTTAAATCGATGATTTATTATACGGCCATAATTATTAATTTGTTAATAAAGTATTGCCGAATTGTCAAGTGTTGGAAAGAAAGGGACAAGAGAAAGTTTTAGAATATATATTTTGTTAGGGGTTTTTAAAGAATTAATGACAGTAATGGATGCTTTTAGATCCTGAATAATAAAATTCTTTTGTCCTTTTAGTATCTGATAAAAATGTACAAATTTAAAGTTGTAATTAACTTCTACCGACGTATATCGGAGGGTATTGACCCTTACGTTTATCGGTGTATTCTAAAAATATTTTCAATGCTATGTTAGAAGGGCGGATTTGATTAAACAATGCTATTTTCTTGCTAAGGAACAAGAACAGCGCTAAGTTACTACTCGCCATTAAGAAACCAGTAAATTACGTTGGTGTAGTGAGATATCAAATATATTTTTATTAACGTTTACCAATGGCAATCCCACTCCCTGCCCATAGTGCATTACGCTGCTTCCAATAAGAAAAAAATTTAAGGCGTTAGTATTCTTGCATGAAAAAGAGAAAAGTTTCGGTGAACCCCAAGGAAATCAACTGGTTAATTAATTTCTCATTACCCTAAAGATATCAGCAGGAAAGTTTAAAAAGCCTTAGTTTAAGAGAAAGAAAAGATCAATTTGTTTCTTTCTTTGAAGACTCTCAGCCTGGTTGTATTTTTATAAGCAAATTAGAGAAATTTTATGCGTTTGAAATTAGAGTAATGACGATGAAAAGTAGTAGCTGTAGCGCCATTGAGCGTTTGTTTAAAATGTGGACGAGAAAAATAATTTTCTTTTCGCTTTGCTTGAAAAGTATTGCGAAGAGAATAGTAGAACCTAACATAAAACTGGCGATTAATAATAGAACTAAAACTGTATATAATTCTTAGTGGGTATTGTACTATATATCTTCATGTGCATTTTAAGTGAAGAACGACATAAAATAGGAAAAATTGTGCTGAACGTTTTTCTATAGACTGCCAGAGTTGCATGTTCTATGTCTTTTACTAGTGTTATGATAAAATTGAAGGAGAACTATGTGTTCGTACCAACTGGTCGTACTTCTTAGTGGGTATAGTACTATATATCTTCATGTACATTTTAAGTGAAGAACAACATAAAATAGGGAAAATAGGAAAAATTGTACTGAAGTAATTTGCTATCGACTGCGAGAGTTGCTATGTCTTTCACTAGTGTTATGATGAAATTGAAGGATAGCTATGTGTTCGTACCATCTGGTCTTTTAAATCATTCCTTTTGAATAATCTATAAGCTGTTAAAATACTTCTCTCGTCTTCAACTTGCTTAATAATAGATAGAGAATGTGACAGAATAGGAGAGGACAACGTCTATCTTGGGTGGCTTTAGAGTCATCCTACTGTGCCATTTGCAAACAGAGCTTGCACGAAACGCAGATATTCTAACAGTTTATCGGTTGTAAGCCCGTACATTGACGGTAATTTTCTCACTACAACATAAACATTCATGACATGCTTTGTTTTCACCACAAGAATAAACAAACATTATTTACACAGACTAAAATTGTGGTCTCAACATTACTTTGTGAGCGCATTCAGTCAATTTAAAATCAAGCATCGATTTTACTGTCCCGAACCGTATACGTAAAACTGAATGCAGAACATGTTTTCCTGGTATTTAATAGTTACACAGCCTTCCAAGGCTTTAGAATATTACCATTTCCTATTTGATTTGTAGATCATTTGTTTATGTGACATTGTTTACACGGTAAACAAAATAATTTTGGACGTACTTCCTCATTCTCGCAGAAAGACGTAATCGTTAAAGTGATTCCATTTTGTTTCCTCGCTCTCAGGATCATATCCCGCTCCGCCAGCACAACTGGTAATCAATTTGAATCCGCTATCATACAACTGATCAAATGCCTTTTCCAGCTGGTTATTCTTTAAGAAGAATCGGTTTGTGTATCTCATATCATCACGATCTGGATCCCTTGTCTCGTTAAGAGAATCGCCGAAAACTTCCCGAGCGAGAGCGACGTTACCGCAGACCAGAATTCGTTGCAATTTTCGAAATTTAACATCAGCGACACCATCCCGACCAAACGCATACGTTCCACGTACGCATAGCGATATATACCCTCGCTGTCGTTTGTTGATCTTACGTGCCGAAGCTATTTGAGACTTGAGTGTTTTCACAAGCCCTCGCAGTTGAAAATATTCAGCTTCTTGTAGCAACCGATCTCTCTCGTGGAAATCATCGGGTAAAGTTAATCGATTGTTCCGTAGGTAGTCCAGGATAAAACGAAATAGTATCCCGTCACGATCGACGAAGAACCTGCCTCGCGAATCCCTCAGTATCCGCTGTCGACCGCTAAACATCGCTGCTAGTAATGATTCAGGGTCTCGTAGGAGAGTAGTTAACGAAGTCGTATAAAGTTGACCTCCGACGTTTAACTCCACTACGGCCGGTAAGCCCTGATCGACGGCACTTGCTTTTCTTGGTGATTGCATTATTTTATTAACGATTGGATCCCTGGGATAACTGCCTTGGTAGTTAGTAAGCTTCAAACTGACATTAGGTTTGATTCCTGACCGCAAGATAACAGTGTATCCTCAAATCAGTAGAGCAGGTGATAAAATTCCCAGAGTCTACAATGTCACTTGATTGAGACAAAATAATAGAAGGATCCGCAGAGAAAATATCGTGCCCATATAACTCGGTTAACTATACAGACAACGACGGCAAAGGGAAGCCTTTATATAAAAGAAATCGTCTCCTCTATTATGGTTTCTATATCCTTACTCAAGTCAAAACACAAGGCCAATTATGGGGAACGAACTAAGGTCAACTTATCAAACTCACTCTGAAAATCTACTGAAAGTTCCATCCAGATTTTTAACACCTGGTTATCTTTGCAAGAGCTCACCACCGCCTGGTCAGGATTCTTCAAGAATAGACGCTTGAGATCTATTCTGATAAGACTTTACCTATCCAGTCCTTTTCGGGGCTTGATCAAGCTTGTCAAATGCTCATTTCTGCTCCACGTTGATTATTGTCCTAGCGTGACACATTTAACTTTTCCATTTGTAACTTGTACTTCTTCATGGTCAATAAGAAAAAGGTGTTATGCCATACAAGCTGACAAACAAATATCCATGCCCACAGTAGGTGTAAATGTCCCACTTATTTTCACTTTTTCAACTACAATGACCTCCAGTCTTGAACTTTGTCTAAGTCAATGAAGATATATTTTCTTGCTTTTAGTTTCTTAACAATTATAGCCCACGGTTTATCCACCGCGTAGATACAATACAATTCCTTGTTATGACAAACGACCAACTATTAGAACTGCTTCCATGTTAGTTTGTTTCTTCTGGTGATCATTGTTGATTTGCCTTGAGACTAGAACAGGTACTCCTGGCAGACAGAACGTAGTTCCAATCACTCGCGTCGAAAGTGTTAAGTTTACCCAACTCCTGACAATTACGAAATAAGGAATACCCAATTAGTGAAATATCGTCTGCCTTACTCCCGTTTCCACTCTGTGGCAATTACAAATGTCATTGGAACTTTTCGCTTTTAGAAACGATCATAATGTTGCTATGGTCGAACTATCAACAAAAGTCCGAATGATCAAGCTCTTGTTCTCCTTTATTGTAAAATGATGCATTCTGATTGGCTACAATAGGTATTTAAGCAGTTCCAGACTCGCTCAATACTTCCAAATTCAGTAGAATTAAGTGTTGACTAAGAGAGCAAACTGGCCCCAACATTAAACTACCTTTTCCCAAAATTTGAAAGAAAATTTCTCCTCCTTACTGTCCAGAATTGTCTGAAACGTATGTACACTTAATACACGTTGCTAGCAGTTTTATTTTACAAATTCAAAATGCTTTCACAGCTGATAAAACTAGCAAATCGTGAAGCGTCATTAATGGTCTGAAGTCCACAACCTCACCGTTGAAGCCTAATGTATAATCATATTCCGGCTTAACTAGAGGCTACCCTGAATAAAACAGAGCTTAGTGATCTATCTTGGAGTTCATATAACGTCCAGATGGAGTCCGCTTACAGAAACATAATTTTCTTGTGCCTTGAGCACCGTCAACAGATTTTCAAGTTTTGAGTCAGGGCGAATGGGGAAATGTATTCGTTCAAGTAACCCAAACAATAGTTATTTGCGAAAGATTACTCTCAGAAACCAGCAGGTCAGAACGATCTATTTACTTGTTGGCTAAAATGAATAATTTATTCGTCCATTTGATTGACATGTTACAAAGTTGTGAAGAGAAAAGCTATTTATATCGAAGTGTACAGAGAGTAAGGCATAAATTAAAATGGGAAGGTGACACTATAGAATTTATGTAAGTTGTTGATAAGACAAAATAGTGGATTTTAATATGTAAAACTTGACGAATCCAACGCCTTTATAGGTCGACTAGGGGAAATTAGCACTAGTTAAGTTATTGTTGTTACCTGAAGGAAAGAGGAAAATTGGTCGACCACACAGTACCTTGAGGCAACTCATCAAGGAAGAAAGTCAAGTGGACGACACTGATTGAATGAGAGTAAAAACAATAGAGCACTCTGGAGAAAGCACTACCTCATGGCATCACCATCGTCTAACGACAATGGATGACCCAAACGAAAATGAATGGAAATGAATGAAGTTACGAACAGCAACGCCCAGTTAAGACTTCGCATATGAAACATATTGAAGACTATTGAACATTCAAGACGATATATCAAATAAACTAAGCTTCTGATGTATTCATCATACCATCCTCAGGGTATAAGAAACTACATTACTATATTACTACGTTAATACATTACTATATTACCATAATACTATGTTACTATATTACTACATTACTATATTACTACATTACCACATTACCGCATTTCCACATTACCACATTACCACATTACCACATTACCACATTACCACATTATCACATTACCACATTATCACATTACCACATTATCACATTACCACATTACCACATTACTACATCACTACATTACTATATTACTATATTATATACTACGATATTTAAGGACCTAATGGCCTAACTAACTCAAAACATCCAATAACTTTTAGTTATCATATCTGGGTCTTGCTCTTTTATCTATCGTTCGTCAGGAACCGAGGCTTTGTCACGGCTTCGAAATTGTTTCTGAATTGTAAAGCCCGGACTGTAATCATACATGGAGACCTCAAACGTACAACCATTTTGATTACAATTCTTATTTTTCGTTTTCTTTAGTTTTCTTTACTTTGTGTTGCTTTTATTTTATTAAAAGCTTTTAAGTACTGCATGATCTCATTAGCTGGTGCAGTATTATTATTTACAAGATCTTGAAAAACAAATATTGAATAGACGGGAAACTGCGGACGTAACGGGCCACACTACTTAAGCAAAGAAGTATCATAAACAAAATCTTTTTGCCTCAAAGTTCAGGCAAAAAGTGCTTGATACAAAGAGCCTCCAATACTCTAAGATGAAAAGCCTTTTTTCGTATGACTCTCATCAGAACCTGGCGCCATAATTATAAATGAAGAAACAAAGGAAGGCATCGAAATTTACAAGCTGTTGAAAAACTGTTGATTTTTGAAAAGTTGGTTTGTGGTACAAAACTTGAATATTGCGTTGAGTAACGGATTCATTTTGCTAAACGTTTTCGCCATACACTGATCACAGCAATCGTATGGAGTGAAATTAGAAAGCTATCATGATGAATTTGATTTTGTAATTTTGTATTTGATTTGAATATACGTGATTTTGATTTTGTTTATGATATTTCTTTGTTATTATTTATAAATGTAACTCAACCGTTGTTATTCTGCCGTTTCTTAACTGCAGAAGCAAACCATAATTCAAAGCCAGTGATCCAGCAATTTCTCTACCATCGATTGCATTTGTACACCCCTTTCAAAATCCTGTCAGTCCCCAAGAAGGAAAGACATTGTAGTTTTTAACTGTGACTGATACCCCAATCTTTGGCAGCCATATTTGAGAGTTTTCTTTGAGGATAACAATTGGTACAAAATCATCTAAGTCGATTCTCAGTGTTTACATACTAGTACCTACATTCAAAAGTTACTACTTATCGATTTTATAAAGTTCGATTTTTACTTTGCTGGTTCTTTGAAGATTGTGCAAATTTTAAGGTCTTGTAATCCTTCATAATGTTATTTTGAAACATACTTTAAGAATATTAGGTAGCTTGTGGGGTACCATTAAGCAGAGATATAGGCTAGAATTGGGAATAAACCCTGTACTACTAACGTTCCTTGTACAAAGCGCATACAGTGACAAGGAATATGCGATACCTTGGCAATGAATTTAGGCTGTGCCTCCATCACATAGTCATCATACCAGCGTTGCGTACTTATAAATTTAGAAAACAGTCATTTATATTAGATGCTGTCAACAAGCATAAATCACATCAAAAGATGCCTCCATTGAACGAATACCCTTCTCGTAACGTGTCTGAAGCTTGTAAGAGTATCCTATAGGAGAAGAAAGTCCAGAGTCTCACTTGTGAAAGAGGGGTCATTATGGTAGCACGGACTGTGAGGAGTTTGAGCGACAGCGCCCATGTTTGGAGATAAAAAACAGTAGACTAAAAACAGGGCGGAAGAAACAAAATATTTTGTGTAACGTTCCTGGAATTAAACTGTTAGAAAGCATGGAATTGGGCTTCTAGAAAGATATGACTATCAGGTCTTCGTAGCCTTCGACTCTTTAATACCAAACATCATCGCTACTTCTGAAGCGAAGAACCTTTTCATTGGCAAGTCTGTCAACGCACGCTCCCATGGTAACATTCCAAAACTTTACTTCACTTGTTGATGCATGATGAATGGAGTCTCCAGCGCAGAGGTTTTGTTACTTACGCTTTAGCAGGATTGGACGGAAATCTTTGAAAACGGTTTTATGCCTGCATACTTATTCCAGCCCACTCGTTTATTTTTATTGAGCAATGTGTCTAGCCTGGACGTTTATTGTCCCCCTACCTGATATAATTTCTTGCACGCAGCTCTAGGATCTATATAGCTACGAACATATTACCATAAAAGAGTCGATTTCTTCAGTGAACTATCTCGTGTAGTTACTTTCTTTCTATAAAAATGCCATTAATCACCACTTTAGGAGAGGGTTCAGGAACAATTTTCTTCTCACTTCACTTTTTTCTTCTCGGAAGTAATTGTTTAGAAAGGTGCAATTTAGCACACTTTTTAAATTTGGAACTGTCTCATGCCTGATATGCATTCTAAAACCTGACCCTAACCCAATCGATGGCCAGTAATTTAGTAAGTTATGTTACTTTTAGGTGAGAAGCATGGAGTATTAAGGGCATCAACAAACAATAAAGGAAATAAATTCATTACTCAACAGTTTATCGAACTTGAGCTATCAAGATATCTTATTTGGCTAACTGAAACCCATGCAGAGTTTTAAAGTTGTTTAACGTGCTCCCTCGTCAGATGTACGGTGAACAAAAATGCCAGAGCTTTTGATACCTCGTGGTCCACATTTTCAAATTAATTAACTATTTCAACATTGTGTACATTTGAACATCAACAAGTGGTCATAAAACACAAAACAAACAATACAATGTGTCTTAACATAAAAACGTTTCGACCAGATTATTATTGTTAG
Source organism: Alatinidae sp. Z8VKAUB7J3 (assembly GCA_010016025.2). Lineage (NCBI taxonomy): Eukaryota > Metazoa > Cnidaria > Cubozoa > Carybdeida > Alatinidae > Alatinidae sp. Z8VKAUB7J3. Next base: position 102,807,054 of record JAAAKM020006971.1, on the reverse strand, counting down.
TTTGTAATAACATATAGTGAAGAAGTTGATGTGGGGGTTGGGATTAACCCTTGTTTTGATGTGGGAGTTGAGGCAAAAGGTGGGGGTGTTGCTATTACATTTTAATGTGGGGCTTGCAATCGTAGGTGGAGGTTGATTTTTTGATATGGGGGTTGATAACCCTCTGCACACTATGCCTTGAGGTTCCAAGGTTCATTTTCAAATTATGTGCCATTCGATCCTGTCGTCACTCTACCCAACTTTCAAAAGCAGACTGCCAATCGAATTTGAATGTAATATTTACGTCACCACATCAATTTCTTGGGTCTTCGGCTTGCCACAACAAACAAGATATCAGTGGAATTTTGCATTAAAGATAATTAGTCCTTTTAAGGATTTAAGGCAAAAATTGTCTGATCTGACCATCTTGTCATAGCTTTGGTGACCCAGAGCATTCAACGTTATGCTAAATGACATAACGTTTGATATGGAAAGCAGTTAGAGACCACCTTGAAATTCTTAATGGAAGCCAAATTTTAGTTTTAACCACAATACCACAGTATTTAAATAAATAATCTAAGTGTAAGGAGATTAAGGGAATTATCTAGTGTGAAAATATGCACAGAGATAAAGTATCGCAGGATACAGCTGTACAAGAAACCAAATCATTTTTACGAGCAGCCAATAACTACAGACACTTAGAACCTTCCTGAGCTTATCAGTTGTTATAATTTGTAGACATCTTCTTAACTGAAAGGCTACTGGGAAATTATATAGCACTAGAGGAATTCTCATTCTTGTATTATAATTCTTTACTCTGTTTGAGATTCAAAATTGATCCTTGTATGAGTTGTGTATGCCCAATTTTTTCACAATGTGCTCTTACGACAGTCAGATTGACGTGTTTACAAAGTGTTTTTGCAAGTTAAATTCGCAAAGTTGCAAAATGTATTTGCAAGAAAGCTAGCATGCATACAAGGCTCGATGACGCTTTGGGTTTACACAACACTTGATATGTATAGGATGTCAAAACAAATAACGTGATACAAAGTTACCCTGTGAAACCCCCGTTTGTTTTCATCACTTTCTTTAAAAATGCATCATCAGTAATGTTAGTAGCGTAATGTATAATTATCAGTTTGAAAATAATAGTAAAGAAATAGAAAATATGTCACCACCGGGGATCGGGGCCGTGGCCTCGATGATACCATATAATATCATGTTTTAAAAACTATTTTTATTTATTGATAAACGACTCTAATATGCAGTCATATATCTACGAACAGTGGCGTATCCAAACCTATAAAAATGTAGGTAGTTCATTCAAGTTAACAAATACAATAAACAGTAGGGTGCACGAGTAGAACTAACTATTTTAAAATTAAAGAGAAGTGAAATTTCTTTATGATGCTTAAGCCACTAACCTTTATTAGAAAATTTCGACCCTGTTATGAATTAGAATTTAAAGAGTCATTCTACAGTAACCTTACCAAGTCGTCTCTAACCAGGACGATTTTACAAAAGGAAAACATGTTCAACGGGATTCAAGCACCCCTGCAAGGAATCTGCGTTTGAGCGGTCCGTTCTTTGTTTATGTACAATATCTTATTTTGCAAAAGTCCCTTTCTTTGGCAAACCTTATTTAAGTACGTCTATCAAGATGCATAATTTTGATAGTTCGTTTTGCCACATTTGTATCAGAGTAGTTGATTAATGATAGATACGTTAGTAATTAACAGCAATAAAAGTCATATCAAGAACATTAATAACAAATACATAGTAAATAAGAATATTGCACGAAATAGCGAAAACATTGTGTACAGTACACAATGTTTTCGCTATTTCGTGCAATACTCTTGTTTTTACCACTAACAAACTATTAGATAGTAACTAGTTCATCAAACAACCGTTTTCTAATTATTATATCTTGTTGGCCAGCCCTTTTCCTCTCGTAGAAAACATCACGGGTGTTTCTTATTACACGACTTAAAGTTTTTCATGGTAAGGTGCTGTTTACTTTTAATCCCTTACTGGCTTATCAGACTTCAAGAACACTTGCTATCTGTTGCACTTGGGCAAATCAAATCCTTTTTTTGGTTCCCTGTTTCATGCACCAAATCTATTTTTCTTGTTAAAATTCCATACGTCGGTATACCTTATCGAGGTCTTATTCTCAAAATGTACTTTCAAACTCTTTAACAATACGCTTATCGGACTTATGTCATTAGTTACATTCAGTCATTGGATGCATAAATAGCTAACAGTGATAGCAATAAGAGTTATTTTAAGCGTAGCAACAAAAATATATAGCAAATAGTTTATATCAAAAAAAATTGTTTTCTAATTATTATTCCTTAAACTCAGATATTGGCCAACCCTTTTCCTTCCACAGAAAATACAACGGGTGCTTCTTATTACACAGCCTAAAATAATTCCCGATAAAGTGTTGTTTCTTCCCTGTTGAATTATCATACTTCAGAAATATTTGCTATCCTTTAAACTTGCGCCAGTCACACTCTTACATAGATTAATAAATTTGTATTATTGTTTTATATTTTTATTGCATCATTTAATTCGCTTTTGTCGTAATAGTATTTTCCAAGTATGATTTTGGTCTGATGGGATGATAGTAACTACTGTATTATACCTGTCATCAAATATTGTCATTTTCATGATGAAAATACTACACTAGATGCACTCTTAATAAGGATCTAAAAATAGGCTAAACGTTACTTCAATCGGTCATGTTCGGAATTAGATAACTTAGCCGAAGTTACTCGAGCATAGAACCAATCTACACAACAGTCACTTTATTTCTCACGAAATTTAACCAAGAAAATTAATTTCAAAATTATATTTTTAGAAGGTTTTTCATGATTGAAAATTATGAAAAAAATTACTGAAACGGGTTTTAAGGAGTGACTCTGGTACCCTACGCGTCTTCTGCCAAGTACACTATTACTTATTTTTGTAACCTTCCATCATACACTTGGCAAACACTCCTCCTAGAGTCACCCCTCCCAATCATCTTTTTAACGGAATTTCCCCTATTTCTATCCCCAAGAAGCAACATCCGTGCTTCCAATAGCTGAATCGATTCCAGAAATCCTGTACACGTTACCTTATCATATTCCTGTTTAAACTTAAGAAACTTAACAATTCCTGTTTTTTAAAGTGTTTTGCGTCTCTAATCCCATTTATGAAGCAGTTTGAACTTAACAGATAGTTTCATAGTAACTAATAGGTCTATTCTTAGCCGATTGAGGAGGGCTATTTAGGAGCTTGTGATACAGCAACAGCTTAAATAGAGAATATATTTGTTTTAATATTGACATACAAATTCATGGGAGGGGAGGGAAGTTGATGGTCATGTGTGGAGCATGGCCTTCCATTGCCTCCTTGGTAACAGGCTTTCCCTAAGCCCTCCTCAACCCATGTCCCACGTAAAATTATTTCTGCTAGCTGTACCGTAAGCATTAACTCAAGTGACCCAGCTACTAACAGTTGTAGATGAACTCGTCGACTGATCTTTATTTAAAGCCTGCAAATTGTCGCCTTCCAAACCTATGGATAGATTTAATTAAGGATGAGTTGTTGTTATCCGTTTATTTTAAAATTAAACCACGTAAAACCAAGATAGAGCAAGAGCTTGGCGGTGTTTGATTACATAAAAGAGCGATTTGCACCTTCGTATTGTCCCGTCTGTCTGACAGACAATAGACTATCTGCCTTACTACAGAGTCATCGTTAACGCTTGCTTTATATCTTATTGGATGAATTCAACTTATGTAAACTTTAGAGTATATGGCAATTTAAAAATATCTGAATACCTTAGCAGGCATATTCGGTACGGCACGCTTAAAAAATCGACCTTCACCGTTACAAGTTATTATCTTATATTTGTATTAAGAGAACCTTGTCGTAGACTTAGTTCATCAGAACGTCCTTAAAAATACGGCTGCAACACACTTATCAATAAGGAAGTAGAGAGAACTTTAGACTCGTGTGCCACGTACGTGATGAAACATATTATTTTAATGGGACTAACAACAAACTGAAGTCTACTGAATTTCTTTTGGTGTGGCCTAGCACTTAGAAGTAGAGGACGGACACAAAGAAGTAGTGGATAACAGCCGTACAATAGAAGAAAACGTCTATCAGAAATATTCGTTTAAGACTTAGTCACCTTAGTACATAATCAAATTGTACTGGCGGATACTCCAAAGGATTGGCAGCAAGTGACAAAATCTTAAACAATTTCTCAGCTAAGAACGAAGTATGACTAATGCAAATTGGATAGGAAGAGTACATTTTTTACATTGGTTGCAGGTAAGGGAATTGTATGAGAAATTTATGGGTTTTACGAGTCTGATCAAGATTAGGTATTAAATTACTGGTTACAGACCTACAGTAAAAATAAAAAGGTCGGTCGGGAATTACTCGAGATAAGAATTGAAGATAGGCCATACAAGACAAAACACGAACGATCGAAGGAGTGCTCCTCGTTTCAACACTCAATACTATAAACAAGAAACCATAAAGGGAAAGATACAAGCTACATTTGAAGAAGTCTTAAGTTTAAATAAACCTGAAACGCAGAGATATACACAGCACAGAAGAGAAGAAACTTGACAACACGACACTCGCAAAAGGTAGGGAAAATTAACACCTTTTTGAGTCGACACTGAAAACGACTAAGAATTACGCGACCTACTAGGTGTTGTTTTCATTTCTTGATCCATTAATACCGTGTTCCCATGCACGATGGGTAATAACATGTTTTTTAACAGTAGCACGCTGTGGGGATGTCTTGAAGTTATCATTCCACGCAGTACTATACTACACAGAAGTGTCCTTATGGTTATGTAGGACATCGTTCCACCTTGATAATATCGCGAACATTTCGTAAGTCCAACCTTTTTTTCGTTCTCTCCAACTGACATTACGAGTTTACGTACTGACTGTCGTTTTAAAAGATTAGCTTTGATCTACAATATCTTAGCCAAAACTCATTTAGATTGAACGTTTTGTACGAAAGGAAATCATAGACTATAATCCTCTCCACAAGTCTCGTTGAAACACTTACATCTTCTTTGTTCTCGCAGTGAATTAATTCGAAATTAGGGAAATTTTGTAATCGGTCGAATTCCCCTGTACCTCCTAGATTCAGTTATATTTTGGTTGTATATGAAACACAATGTAATTCACACGTCAAAACACTGTCGCAAAGATCTTTAGATACAGATTATTAGTTAAGGTTTTTGAAACGCACAAAATAACTCTTAAGTTGTAAACAGTAAAAATTTAAGCATCTGAAGTCAATTAGGAAGTAACTTGGTTAGTTAGTTAGTTAGTTAGTGAGTTATTTACGTAGTTCATTAGTTTACTCGTTAGTTGGTTTCTATGTTACTTAGTAAGTTATTCAGTGCGTTAGTTAGTTAGTTAGTTAGTTAGGTAGTTAGTTAATAAGTGAGTTAGACAGGTGGTTACTTCATTGGTGTGTAAGGGGCGTTTGCGGTAGGGCGTGGCAGAATCAACAATGACACACGTCGCTGTTAGCAGTTTGTATCAGACAGTTTATTATTTCACAATGGAAAAAGGGATCAGGAGTAGCTTTGAAGTGTCTTGGTTTGTATCTGTGTACTTGCGATACACCAGTCCATTTGCCAGGAACAGTTGTGGTAGGTGACGAAGAAGCTGCAAGGCTTCTTTAGATTCTTGCTTTCGTTCTCGTGAAGTTGGATGACTTCCCTTTTGCAAGTAATACATGGCACGACTGATGGCAAGGTCCTCCTTCTGCAAGGTTTTGAGATATTCATCATCCCAGGTTGGTAATTGTGTTGACAGGTGGTCCTCTTGGTTGTGAAGGGGGAAATGGGCATAACTGAATTTCTGAGCGGTTGACAACCTTGGGATCCCCAAAACCATCTGCTGACTGAACTGTGTATACATTCTCCCCTGTCTGACCAATTACTTTGAAAATTTGCTCCAACCATTTATCTTGGATCTTATTACGTCCACGAACACTGTGATTTCGGAGAAGAACACGTGCACCTATCACAATAGGTGGGGGCTTGTGGTGAATCGATTTGTCCCATCTTGCTTTTCTCTCCTCTGCTGCTTTCCTTAAATGTTGATAAGCATGCTGGTATGCTTGCTGCAATCGCCGCTGATGTTGGGCAATCCAAGTGTGTGGTGAGTAGTTCTCATCTGCTCCTGGTCGAAACAGCATGTCAATCGGCAACTTAGGATCACGACCAAAGAGCAAGTAAAAGGGAGCATATCCAGTGCTCTTATGTGGAGTTGCATTATATACGTAACATAACTCTTGGAGGTGGTTAGGCCAGCGCTGTTTCTTGTCTTTTGGCAGTGTCCTCAGTAGGTCATGAAGATATACATACATATATTTATTTATTTATTTATGTAAGGACTATGTTTTCAACTGTTCAGTGCCTGATGAAGGAAAGTTGTTTCGGAAAGCTCACGAGAGCCAGAGTTTGGTGTTTTATTGCATATACATTTTAAACTTTTATGGCTTAGGGGCTTAGGGATCTGTTTTTAGTTGTACATATATATATATATCCGTAACGTATTGACCTGGATGTCTTGCCCTTACCAAGGAGGAGACAGTTTTTAAATCACTTGCTGTAACTCTTGAAGTGAATTGCTCCATGAAAGACCTTTATTTCATTAATTTCATATATGTGTCTTTTTTGCTAACTAACTGATACTTTACTTACTTAAGATGGAGTTCCGTTAAGAATGTAGCTGTTTGTCTATATGTAGTTTTAATTTGACAAGAATAAGGTCACTTTTTAAATAAATTAGCATTACCTTAATATTACCTTTTGGACAGTCATAAACTTTGAACTTCTTAGAAATGCTTTCGAGAGATTTTGTCTAAGAAATTATACTCTTATTATTTGGTTGCCAATAACAATGCTTGTGGCTCTTTACTTTGCAGGAAAGACACTCATATAATGTGGTCCAGAAAACTTTTGTTTACATTTTGAAGAATCCATTAAATTGGACTCCTTTTACATTAAGATATTGTCTTATATTTACAGGAGCAGACACAATCCACTCAATGATCTCAGTACTTGTAACCTATGTAACTTTGACCATACTTGGTGGTGGTCAGCTCAGTTTAATTCTAATGATTTTGTTTCACATGGTAAGTCCAGTTGTATTAATACTTTTTATGTGTATAGTTTTAGCAGGCAGTAGCAGTGTTTGTATTGTAAACACCCAGCAAATGTTGTGTGAAATTATCTATATGCCTAGGACTTTTTAATACAAAAATGTGCACAGCATTTAATAAATTGTTTTGAATGACTGATATAATGGGGAGAAAAGTAGTTTGTGCTAAGGGACGCAAAGCATCTTGACTGGTTTATTGTAGCATAGTAGAGAACATTGTATATAGTGAAGGAAAGGCACACACCCCAATACACACACATGAACACTCATACATAATCCCTTTGTCACATGCTACAATGCCTTGATACTTCATAAAGTACCTAAGTCAACAATGCCGTACACTAGAATTTATGTGCAACATAGTGTAAGGAAATTTATTTTGATATATCATTCTCCCAACAAAATCATCCCCAATACGAAAGTGGTTAAATATTTTATATGCTTGATCAATTTTAATTTAGATACCAACCTGTTGAATATCAGTTCTTGTAAATATTGGCCTATATAGCTTCGTACAAGAGGCATGCAAGCAAGTATTTGTCTTTAAACTTTAATTGTCTCTACTTGCAAGTAAAGATGTATCCTTATATTTAATTTCAAGTGCCACTATGTGCCAGTCCCATAACTCACTATTAAGAGGGCCAGGGCTTGATTCTCGAAAAGGCCATTGGTAACATTAGGAAAGAAGTCTTGGTATTCAAAGAGATTGTTGGTGGTACAAAATCCAAATTTTAAACCTCTTAATGAGTGACTCCTGTTGTAGGCTAAAAAGCTTTTCTCGTATCATTTCTCAAGTTCATTTGTTTTATTGCTTCCAGGTTTTCTTTACAAAAGGAAAGTCCTTGTAAGTGAGGTCTTTAAGATGGCTAAGATTGTTCAGATTGTTCAGATGCCCAAGACTTTGGCTTCCATTAATAAAGCTCCTTTTCTGAGATACATTTTATATACTTACCTAGACATTTCCTGTCCCTTTTAAAAGTCATCTCCTGTCTCAGATGGTGTATATAGTGGTCCATATTGACAGCTCGTCATGCAGAGGCACATACAATACACACACGCATGTTGATTTTATGTGGCAAACCATATCTTAGTTTAAATCTGGAATTACTGTGGAATATTTTTCCAAGCTACTGGCTTTGCCTTCGAATTGCTATGGTTTCAAGTTTGTCTGAAGTGCAAAAAGCAACATGTTGCAGACCATTGGTCTCCCTGTGGGACTGTTATGTAGCACTAGCCAATGTCAGATTGTTTCAATAGTTTTTACGAAATATTTTCTGTAGAAATACAATTTTTCCATTTGTACCTAGGCATACCTCATCACCTCTTATATAGTATGTTCATCTGACAGTTATGATATCAAATGGACAACACCACAATGCATTTTATGTTTGAAACTAATGGGTAAGTTCACTAAACATCTACACCATTTATAAAAACTTTTACCTTCTGAACTTCAGTAAATTGTGTTCTGTTAGATAATATTAATTATTGAAATACAGTGAAATTTTGTGGCCTCCCTCTAATATTGACTGAGGAATAACTAAGGAAGTTAGTTGTGTGCATTGATGAACTCTTGTGTACTGAATAAACAGAGTGTATTAAGAAGGGGGCATTCTTTAATTTTGAGTGTGAATTGTACTTTACAAGCTATAAAAAGTATTAAAAATTGCAAGTATTTAATGCATAGATATTTTATATGTATATTAAGCATTTTTTTGTTCTACTTCCTTTAGTTAGGAGGCCAAGTGCAGGTAGTTTTTCCTTGAGTTTTGCAATCAATCATCTATAATGTGCAAGAGTTTTATTTTAGTAGCTTCTCTTGAAAATGCTTCAATCATTTACAAGTAATTTGTGCAGCTAGTTGCTTACTATGAAGTCCCTTTCATAGCTAATTAGCTGCTGGTCAATTTTTTCTTTGTTGTGTTTCCTTTCATATTTGCTTACCTCTTATACTGATATCACACCTAGCGATAGTGGA
>JAAAKM020006971.1:102778018-102797797 GCA_010016025.2 Alatinidae sp. Z8VKAUB7J3 | reverse complement strand
AAGTCTGTTAATGGGTAGCCATGCACAGCTTCTGAATTACTGTAAACTTGCAATTGCAAATAAAAGTATATTGATTAGATTGCTTGGCATTAGAATTGATATTTTCAAAGTAAGAACAGGGGGTTCAATTTTTTGAAGTTTTCAACACTGATATTATTCATCTCCTCTCGTCTCAATATTACTTCTTAAGTTTTGATGAGTTTTGGACAATTCTTTTAGGCTATATGGCAGTTTTTCAAGGGTCAAAATACATGCCACAAAGGGGCTGGTCCCAAAAGCAATGTAAAGCCAGATATCAATGCCTACTGGTTGAGAATCCAAAGCTATTAATGTGTTAACTAGAGACATAGAGTGAAGATAGGGATATGATTACACTTTCTTGCTTCACTTTCCTTCTTCTTAAGCTTTCTTACTTCTTTCTGTAAAATTGCTATAGCTGGTGTATAGTGAAAACGTTTAGCAAAATGAATCCGTTGCTTAAAACAATAGTCAGCTTTTGTACCACTAACGAACTCTAACAATATGAACATGAAAACATAATTTTCTCATGTTTAATATACAAGTGACCGAACTTTATCCACTATTCAGCTGATGTAAAATTTATGACTGGAAAATTGTATTGTGGCATAACGCTTTTGCACTAAAGTTGGGTTGTTGACAATTATTTTAGCTCATAAAAAATAACTGAATGTGTGCCAGAGTTTAAATATAGGTCTATAGCAACATTGTAACGGGTGAAAGTCATCCTATGTCATCATACAGAAGAAAATTATAAGCATTTTTTTCAACAGAAGATTTAACTTATAACATCCGTCACATGAAGCTTGTCATGCTGGCTCAATCCATGTGTGCCTATTAAGAGGTTTTTCTGTGTAGTCAATTTATGAGTTGTATATATGCAGAACCAGTCCCTTTGTAATCTGGGAACAACTGTCAGTTTTGACCATGCTGTGAGTTTTAGAGTAAACATTGCATGATTGGATTCCATGCCCTTTTCATTTAACGTCTGTCATAGCTATAATTTCGGTTCTGGTGAAATGCTCAGATGCTCACATAACATAACGTGTAGCGTAACATAGCATGACATAGTATGACATAGTATGACATATTGCAAAGCACAATACGATATGAAGTATTATGAAGTCATACAAGATTGCAAGCAACCAAATGTTTCATTAGTGAGTCCATTAATTCAGTGTCGTGTTACTTTGTCAGTTTCTCCCCAAAAGGAAATAGATGTACCTGGCAACTACAAACACAGTTACCATTGAACTTCAATCTACAACCAGTTTGTTGATGTAAGATGTCTACAATTGCATTAGGATAGTTGTGATTTATATATGTTTTGTCTCATTTCAACAGTATTCCTGGTAAATAATTAATGATATCAAGCAATTCTTAAGGTTTTATGTACACTTATCAACCTAAAACAACGCAACTCTTTCATTGAGTAAGTTAAACCATCCGTACTGCTTCTTGGTAGAGTACTTGATTGATTAAAAGGAAAATTCATGTTGTAAATTTATAAAACTGAAATGGTACCTGCAATCTGTTCACGAGATTTTGTTTAACAGAATAACCTGCCTGATGACTGCTACTTGTAGCAACAGCATGGGTTTATAAATCCAATCACTCAACAACCCGTGGAAATTCGATTTTGTAAAGATGTGTTTAAAATAAAAGTGTTGCTTTGAGTTTTATCTCTGAGAGATGTTAACACGTGGATAAACAGTGATTTGTGTTTGAACTCTATGAAGTATGAATAACATAGTCTTAGATATTGTGACATTCTTCGGCGAGAAAAATATTTATAGAAGTATAAAAATTTACAGGAAGAAAGCTTTGAGTTTGAAGAACAGGTGGAATGCGGAAATGTTTGCTTTACGGGGATTAAGTCTTCTACAGAATTTAGTTTTAAAAGAAGATTCTACTTAGTTTTAGCTAGAAAGGTAGTCACATGTATAGTTTCTGCAATGTAACAATGCGTCGTTATCTCCTGTTTAAATTTACTTTGATGTCGAACTTAAGGACGAGTCTCTTCATACATCATACGTATAGAACGCATGTAATATTATGCCATATGTAGTGAAGGAGACTGTATTTTGATTCTAGCGTAGTTTGACGAGCGGGACCACTGTACAATTCTGTTTTTTGTGTCTCGCTGAGCATCCTCGAAAATGTTTGGACCTCAAACTTGGTAATTTCAGGAATACCCGTCATTAAATTTCCTCCATTTAAAAATAATAGACTCTGTTTCATTGCGTCAATCTTGTAAACTGAGAAAATTCATAAACTTTGTCCTTTGTCTTCCCTTGTTTCATTTGCCTTCAATATCATGATGATGTGTACAAAATATGTGTATATCATGCACTTTACTTTATGACTTCTTCTACTTTAGGTCTAGCGTGGGATCTCTATGATGGATCTCGGAAAAGGGTATTTATAAAAGTTTAATCCAATGTTGATTTAACATAAATAATGGGGTGTGGTCAGCGCCGACAGATGTGCAAATAAACTAGTTTTGGCAGTTCATTATAATCTCCATACGCTACGCACGCATTTGCTGTGGAGGTTATAAATACGCGGAGCGCGAGGCTGACATGTTCTATTGAGAGTGGTGCTTGTAAATGTCGATAGGTCTAGATTCTGTGATATTGATTTGGAAATATTGGTGCCTACCTTTTCGTGGCTTGCACGTCCCAATTAAGCTTCTGCTATAGTGTATTAGGGTATCTACATAGAAATTGCATTATGCGATTGTCATCATATCTTAATAAAGATGATTTATTATAAGAGTGAGGATAGATATAGGAGTTCGTATATGTAAGTATGTTGATGCCTGAATGGACATTCGATTTTTTAAGTGTTCCATGTGCCAATAGAGTACTTATGTGTTACGTCACAATTTAATGAATACCAAACGTTTGGTAATATTTTGCACTTCTCAAAGAGTGGAGCATTACCTACAATATTTTGCAGTTTTACGGCGCTTAGCGGATTCGAATCCACGACCTCATGATTGCTAAACCAACTCGTCAACCATTGGACAATCAGGCCCAAAAGCTAAAGCGAAGGTTTTTAGTGTCATTCTTCTTCAGAATTTTCTTATGTATATATATTACGTGTCCAAATTTGAGAACGATATCTTGTGTGATTGTTGAAGACATACCCTTTCAATCTTGAAATCACGACTATCAAAGCCTTGTTACTTAAACCTAGTGCAAGATTTCATTAACTGATAAAAATTTACAGTGTTTCCTTAAGCCCTTTTGCAAGTACACACAGCCGTTTCTCGTAGGTTATACGAAATTTAAACGAGATATTTTATATACAGGCATTTAGTGTCAGGTTTACTGCTCTTATGAAGTTATAATTGGGGTTACGTTAAAAACATTTTTGTGACGTTATCAATTTAGTGCCCATTTACGTCCCATGAATGGGCACCGCCATAGTCCATGTCTGAGGAGATTCTATGACCGGAAACTGCAAATACAGATACATTGTATAGATAATAAGCATTGTCTGACGTAAATTTAAAAAATGACTTGATTTGAAAATAGGTCATTCGTTTTTGGTACTGCCGCGTAAATGGGTAAACAAGGTACTTTTAACGCCTTACATATTCGTTTAGTACTGCAAAGTGGTGTATGTTGAAAAGAAAAAAGCATCTGAGTCGATGTTAGACCCTTGTCTAACATACAAAGTACTTGCTCTTGTTGCTTGATATATCCGTTAATACATATAACGTTTGGATGCGTGCTATGTAATTTAGTAACTTCGTTTTCTTTTTTTTGTCAGTATGCACCTGTTTTGTTGACGTAAGGCGGCAACATTAGTACATAAACGATGCTCTTATCAATACATCAAGAGGTGCAAGGTGCACAGATTTCGGAACCAGAGATGCTATCGCTTAAGTCATTGATTCCCGAATGTTTAATGCTGACGCCTCTCTTGCGATCATGGACACCTTTAGCGCCCCCCCCCCCCCCCCCCACCCCCACACACAAAAGTGATGGGTAATATTATTTTCAGATACTAAAATTGATCAAATACCATTGACTTAAATCTGATCTTTTATTTCATGTGTTGCGAGAGAGCCCAATGATCGCTTCCACTGAAATATAAGTTATCTAAACTTAAGAAAGACAATAAATATTTCAAAACCTCTCTTGGTGTTCAAGAATAAGCAGAAGAATATAATGAAAGCTATTTGTGTTTGTGAACGACAATAAAACAACAGACAAAAACTATTGGAGGGGCTGTGGATTATGGTCCCCAAAACTACTCCTTTGCCTGAAAATTATTAGGACATGAATCGACGGTTCTGCAGACGGTTGAATCGAAGGGGGAAACGGCAAAAACATTTTTGCTCGAAAAAATATAACATTTTAACAAACTGGGAAGGGTGATGCAGCCCCCATCACCCTCTTTGGCCGGTCCGCCTTGAGCTAAGGGAAATTTTATTAGAAAGAAATGCTTCCTGTGATGAGAATACTTGATACAACTTTAAGAAGGATATATTAGAATAACTTCATGTTACAAATATCATCTGTTGTAGTACTAGTGACCTGCTATCGTCAACAAAGATCGCTCTTTTTTCCGCCTGCAACCAATGCATACATGAGACAACAAACTAGTCACAATCAACAAAGGATTCTATCATACACATGTGGTTATCCAACTAAGTGGCCCCAATGAAAAAGTAGTAAATTATGTAACCTCGGTATTTACAAAACCCAGCATATTTGAGTTGATAACTTACTTGCTTTTCCCTTTAAGGAGATCAGGGTTGATTTCGAGGCGGAAAATGGTATCAACGTCATGGGAAACCGGTCGGTGGAGTGTGCAAGGCGTAAAACTTTGTCGCCATGTTTGAGGTTTGCACTCAGCCATGTTTAGTGGTCTAACAATTCTTCAAGGCGTCAACCTATCATCTTATCAGGAAAATACGAGATCTGTCCATTTGCCTCTGTTTCCTGACGGCGTCTATAACGTTAACCTTACTTGCACGTAAACACTAACGATTTTGTATTGCATACGTCACAAACGCTTGCTTCCTTCTTTCTGTACATCTTCTTGTAAACGTCATTGGATTTTCAAAACGTTCTCTGGGTTATAAGTGAGAAAAGGCTTACTCTATCACAGTCTATAACAAGAGGTATTTTCAAGAGCATCGATGCAGTTAAACATATGCACAAGTTACTTTTAAATGCTATTTTAATAACAAGTATTAATATTTGGCTGTAAATATCTAAGTAAAGTAAAGAATTTCGAGTGAGAAGTGGTTTTCGACAGTTCCCTACGTGTACAAATGCATTATCAACCGTAAAGGTGTAGCTTCTCTTTGACCTTAAATGGCAAGAATGCTTTGTTTAGAAGGCATTAACTATCAATGTTTCCTTGGTGCTCCCTCATGTGTTCTTTTATTGCATGGTTTTGTTTTCTCTCAGTGTTCTTTTGCTGTTCTCATAGGGAGCTTACACAGCAAAGTGGCACGTCGCAAAAGCCACTCTAAACTGTGCTTTCAGGCTGAAGTGGCAAATTCCACGTCGCATGTTTGAAAAATACCTTCTTAGTAGAAAGATGTATTCCTTTACGGAAGACAATTTTATTGCTTTTATAGGTCTGATAGTTGGTAGGAGAAAATGTAAAAGGAGGTGGTGGGTACATCTCCTATCAGACAGGGAATGTCGACCTGCACAGCGCTTTTATAGTCTAAAGGGGCCTTAAGCTACACCCAAAAGATGTCCTTCGTGATTTAGCGGTCATTGTAAAGCCTTACTTACAAAGGTAGGATACTAATACCGCGGATGCATGAGGGCTAAAGAACGACCAGAACGACAGTAAGGTAAAACGTTGTTGTACTACATAGATTCATTAAGTAGAAAAACGCATTATAACCTACGTCTGTTCGGAACACGCTATGTCATTGCATCATTTTCCAGTTCATTATCAAAAAGAGTGGCCGAGACCATTTGAACGGCGAGTGATATTTCGTGAGCATAGCTAAATTGAATTTGAAACATATATCAACTTAGTAAATTATACAATATCATCTAGTTAAACAGAAACTGCACTTCATAAAAAGAATGTTCTGTATTCGTTTGTCTAATTAGAAAACTTTCGCCTGAGTCGATAACCCAGGGCCTAACCAAACACGTTGGACGTGCTCATGGTTCCATGAAAGTGTTGACAGTTGAGTACCCTTCCAAACAAAGAGAATCAGATAAGAGAGCCTTTACTCTGGTCCTCACTTGCCAAGGTGGTCATATGATGTGAACAGAGATTATCCTTCTTGGCTTAGAAGCAACTGTGCGACGTCGTATGATTTTGAATAATCGTCTGGTCCATTTTTCGAGTGGCACAGAAGTGGCACGTCGCATTTGCCATGTGGCGTGCCATTTCGGTGTGAAAGGTTCAGTGCTGTTGTATAGGTTCATTCCCAAGTGACATGCCACGTCGCATGTCACGTCGCATTTGCCACTTCGGTGTGTAGGCTCCCATAGGGTTTACTTAGTGCTCTCAAAGTATTTCGTCACTATTTTATTAGTGTTCCGTGTTCAGTCACTTTTTTGCAAGTATTCTCTCAGTATATTGTCAACTTAGCGCTGTGTTAATGTTTTATTATGCTCTCATAATTGTCTCTTTAGTGTACTCTTTGTGCTCTCTTAAATGTTCTTTTCGTATTCTCTTCGTATTCTCTTCGTATTCTCTTCGTATACTTTTCGTGTTCTCTTCTGTGCTCTCTTTCGTGTTCTGTAAATGTGCTCCTTGTGTTTTCTCCAATGTTGTCTTTAATGTTCTCTTCGTGGTCTCCCTTCGTGGTCTCTCTTCGTGGTCTCTCTCCGTGGTCTCTCTTCGTAGTCTCTCTTCGTGGTCTCTCTTCGTGGTCTCTCTTCGTGGTCTCTTAGTATTGTCCTACTGATGGCTCTCCCCAAACTCAACCTACACAGTATGTACAAATAACATCGAAACCAACGTAAAGAGGTTTTCAACGTCAGGTATAAATTCGTTGACAGTCTGCCAGCTTGGGCCACTGAGTGCGAGCAGACCATTACCATCCTACAGGGATCCAAATTTATAAAGCCTCAATTAAATCCTATTTTTGTGAGGCTTACAGGTTCAAATTCTACACAGAGTTTGTTCTATAATCTTATCATTAGAACTATCATTAGTGTTCTCATCATTATTATTATCAACTACAATATTACCATTAACATCAACATTAGCAACATCATCATCACCCGATAGTAATTATAATGATGATCTTCATCATCATCATTATCATCAGCAGCTGCATTTGCAGCGTCGGCATAATTTAATAAAGCATTACCAAACACGTTGCCTGCCTAGAAAGCAAACTTTTGGAGAGTTGATACTTCTTCCATATTGTGCTTACTTACAACGTCTTGCAGATATTGCTCTCATTCAATGGATGTCGTGGAGATGTTTAAACGTATTTCTTCATAAGTAGCTGTGTAACAAACCGTTGTGACACAATCTTTTGCATATGTACATAGATATCGTAAAATTACAATTGATGAACCTTTTTTAACGATTATTTTTCACAAACAGTAATATTTAAAGAACGAGAAAAGTGAGCAAAATATTCTTTAAGTTAATATTTATAGAAGATAACTATTGCTTTATATCAGAGATGGATCAAACTAATCATAAAGCTATTCAATCTGTTTACTTACATTTGCTCCTACTGCAAAAATTATTTCCTACAGCGTATCTCCATTTGCATAAACAGATAGTCCTCTTTAAGCAACTTCTGTGTTTCACAAGCCATTGATTTGCTGTAGAGAAACTACTGCTACGCTTATGTTGATCCCTTTTCTTCAGACGATTTGAATTGGACTAATCCATCTTTAACTTTAATCTACTGGCATTGCTTGACTTTCCATGAGCTGATCCTGAATTTTATTTAGAACAGTGCAGCATCTTAACTATAACAAAACATAGTTCATCTTTTAATTGTCTAATTTCCGTTCCCTTTTCCGACATGTCGTTAATGATGTATAATAAAAAATCTAAATCGTCTTTATTTTCCGATTTTCACTGTACGCTTGCAGATATTAATCTTATACACAGTAGAATCTCAACGCTTGAACTCAGTGTCTTCTACTGTTCCCCTGTGACCACTGACCAAAGCCTATTATGCTGTATATTTCTGCTAAAACAAATCTTACAGCTTTCTGTACATTAAATTGGATTTATAGCCAGAAAATCAAAGCCTTGAACAACGAGGAAGACAACAAAAAGCTTACAATGTCCAAAAAGCAAACTTAAGTTGTTATCTTAATTTAAAGTTTCTTGGTGTCTTTCCGTTGCCGATATCAGTGTTTTGTTGTTCTACCTAATTTTTATATAGTATTACCTCCAATAAACGCCGCCCTCTAATAAACAACGCATCTTGAAAATTGGCATATATTAAGAAACATACCAAACAAGAAATGACAAATAGTTTATTCGAGTATTACATATTTCACATCAACAAAATCTGCCTTTTCCGCTTTCATAGTTTGTTATGAGGAATTTCTGCACGAACTTTTATTCACTTTTCATTTTTCATTTTGTAATAAACGACGCTGTCTATGAGAACATCTTGCCTTAATTCTGATAAAGCTCCCCTGCCCTCAAAATGCTCTAGTTACGCTCCTGCAATCCGAAGTGTAAAGAACGACAAACTTTCAACGATGTCAGTTACACATGTGTACCAATATCTCAGATTAATTATCGAATTGCGGAAACTCTTACTGTCACTTTGCTGGCAGGTTCCTACCGATTATAGCTCATGTGCAATAGGAAGACCTTATGGTGTGATACGATGTTTTGGTTTCCTGGCGAGTTAAACGTTAATTACTTGAAGAACCATATGAAGGGCCAATAATGAAATATTGGGCCACTAATGAAAGGTCAAAAGATTACTTAGAAATTATCATTTAAATAGTAAAACAAAGATTGAAAAACCTTTGTTCTTCGTTCAAGTAAAGAATGGGTTCACGAAACAGATTTTCTTTAGAAACAGTAGACCAACAACATCAAAGATCTAATAGGAAGTAGTTATATGCATAATTTAACCATGACAAATAACAACCGCTTACTTTCAAACTTAGATCTGCTTGTAAATGGAGTCTGTAAAGCACTTTATAACAAATAAATCACAGAAATGGCAAGTTTATCAAGGTTAAGTCAAGGATACAATTATCGGTGACCGTTGTAAACTTACCAGAGAAAAAGGAAAAGTATTCTTAAAACAGAGAATGCAAAATGGTTTATCGAATTGAATTTCCTCATACAAAACAATATTAAATTGATATTCTGAGGCCACTAAAGGGCAGGGATCACGAAGGTCAATCCATGCTCAACCCAACAAAGGCCTATATGAACAACCGCTGTATGTATCACAAACAAAGCACTGTAACTATGAGCATGGCTTGTATAATTTGTGTGTTGTGCTAGTGAATATTTCTCCCGATTTGGATAACATGCAATTTGAAGTCAGCTTTTCATTGGATACTCAAATCACCAATAACCCGTTAAAACCTCATTCTTGATTTTATTTTGACATTTTTCACTCAGTTGTGATGTCATACTGATTACACTTGCTACTGAAAGGTTCTCTATTTTAAGAATGAGCTTTCCATTAACTTTAGTTGCCTGAATGAAAACGAACGTGCTAAACCCTATTCGGCATGGGCTATATGTCTATAGGTAAAAACTCCCCCCCCCCCCCCCCCCCCCGTAAACTTTTGATAGGAAAGTGGTAGAGAGTTGAAACTTGGCACGGATGTAGCCCTTCATAATTACTTTCGAAAACCAGGATAAAAATATGCAATGTTGCTTTTTTTTCTGTCGTCAGCCAAAATTAACAACAAATGCCAAACTTTTGAAATCTATTAAATTCTATCAGGTTGGCGTTATAGGCTTACTTGCCAGCCATTTTGAATTGAAAGGAAAGATGACGCACCGGTTTTTCACCACTTTCCATTCACATTTGACAAAGAGAAATGAATGAGAGGCATCAGAAAACAAATCCACCAGTAAACAAATAAATTAAGCAAAACAATTCATTCCAAAGAGAGTTAAAAATTCATCCCGAAGAAAGTTCACTAAATACCTATACCTAGACAACTACGCACTATTTTTGTTGAAATTGTTAGGAAATATGTACCACTAAATTTCGTTCACTTAGAAACATGGATTTCGGCCCGGCCAAGATTTTTCAAAATTTCAAAAAATATTTTGTGGGCTAATTTTACCCCCTCCCCCATGCCGAATAGGGTTAACACTGAGCAAATATTTTGCAGGAGAAGTACATTGTACCTAACATCACCTTCGCCAGATCATCGGCACTAAATGTAGTTTTACTACCTCGTGCAGTAAAGTGTTTGGCTCGAGTGAACTAGTCCGTTGCTCAGAAAATCACTGACTGGGGTTCGATCACAGTTATGGCGACTTTCAAAAACTCCCTGCATTTAAGTCGCAAACCCTTTCCATTATATATAAAGACTTAAGATACACAGAAACCCAGTTGTGGAGTAGATCTTTCAATGATTTTGAAGGCCCTGATCTATTACATAATTTCATACAGGATATGCCAGAAAAGCCCTTTAAGGGTAGGAGTCACTACGCACCGATCGGCCACAGTCGCAAAATGTGTTAACCGCATGGCAGATTAAATAGAACGAAAGAATGTTAAAATTAACCAGGGAATCCTACACCTTCCTTCATTAGGGAGACTAGAAAGAAATGCATAATACTTTATATAAATGCAACGCACAAGGAGGGGCAATCCTTTAGTTTAGGGGCTTACTGTATCCTAAAATTATTAAATTACAAATACATCTCCCTTTATATCGTGTGATAGCTAAGTCAAAAAATCTATGTTTAATTTTTTTTGCACAGGAACAATTCCAGTTATCATATACGAAGCTTTGCTATCACTACAGGAACCATGCCTTTCTAATGATAGAATGAGAATTTTCGGAAGGCATCTTCAGTCGAAACCATTGCTGATTAGCACGTCCACGAAAGGCACGTCGCTGAGATATTACAAGAGTGTCTGGAAGATGGTTAGCATTTTTGATCGATGCTTTTTAGTGGTTCAGAGTAACGCAGTGTTGCCTTGTTCCATGTGCTTCCAAAGCATTTGCTGGAGTTGCTTTTTGCTGTGCTTACTTTTCGTGTCTCTCCGCGCGAGATTTCATATACGAATAAGAAACTGACCGGGTTTATTTTAAGATAACAATTCTTGTATGTAAAAGTAGCAATTAATGCGTGAACTTTTAGAAAACAACGATACTTTTCAGGTTTTTGGAGCAGGTGTTCCTGCCATCTCAATATAGCGTCGAACGAAAATATAGAAGGAATAAAATTAAAAAGAAAATGTAATACAATGCATATGTAATGAATTTTTTAAGATTGAGACGATGTGCTTGTTAATTAAAGGCAAACAATGCTTTATTAAGTTTTAGGCTATACGTAGAGGTAACTTAGTTGATAATTTTCAAAGAGCCGTTTAAGCAGGCACTGTAGCATGCCACTGTTTCACCAAGAAGTGTTTATACTTGAGATCGTTTAATCAGGTAGGGGTGTTCTCGGACTCGTATTGATTAAATGTCGTGATGTCAAGTGCAGCTAATATAACTTTTTTTAGTCTATTGTATGTTCTCTGTATTATTATGTGGACATTTTACCCTCTTACTTGATGATCAGTTATTGCTACAGTGTATCCGGTCTTAAACTAAACTTTGTGAACTATATGGGTACGGGGAATTTCCTTCCCAAGACACAACTACTCGACAACCTATCAAAGTATCTTAAATAAAAATAAAAATTAAGCCAACAGTATTATTCGGCCCTCTACTCACCACAGTGCACTCTTAGAATTTGTATTCTCTATCTGAAAACCTTTGCTGTTGTCTATGAAGAGTCCAGCTGCCGAATAGGTCTGTCTAAATGTTACAAATGAGTGAAGTTGCAACAGTCCTTTAGGACCAACGTGATCACTTAACATAATACTATAGTTGTGACATAATCTTCTGTACTATTTATAGAGATCTGCTGTGGGTGTGTTAAGTAGATTATACTTCTTTCAACAATGTGACGAATTGGTTGTAACATTTATTAGACAATTTTAATTCATTTTAGTGGGTTTTTCTATAGAATTATATGGAGTGTATGTCATGAATTCTAAGAGGTAAATGTATTATTCCAATTACAAATTTGGATCGTATCTCTAATCTTGATACACCGAATGATTTAATTTACGATTTTGTAATTTGTGGTTCCTTATAAGGCACTGGTTTATACTACAGTTTGTTTCTACCAATTTAAATTTTGAGCAATGAAAGTATTTAACATTGTCACTAACGAAGATGTTTATATCTTAATGTGCAGCTTGTAAGATACCTCTACTACAGTTTGTGACCAAATCAGCAGTTCGTTTTTGTTTAAGTGTGAGAACATTTGTTATGAAGCTGCTACTGGCCATTAAAACAGACTTTGATCCGGAATCGCCATTGTGAGTGCAGACGTATATTTCCCACAATGCAATAATACAACTCATCCCTAGTGATAGCGCTGTGGTTCTCTTGGAACCAGACTACCTTAGCGAGGTTTCCGGGGAATAGCTGACCTTACAGTCTGCACACAGTCAATATAACTACATGAGGGAGACAACTAGACGGCGGGACGGTATTTTCCTGCTTAGCCACAGAGAGTCTAGCCGCCGTCTATTTCAACCAACCTGAAGGAGGTCAATTCACTGATTGTCTGTCCAATGGTTAAAGAACAACATTTGTACTATTTTGTGTTTTCTCTCTGTTCAGTACTGTTAGGAAGCGTATGCAACTATTGTATGGAGCCAAGGCTAAATGTTATCGCTTTTTTTAATATCTCGTACTATTACCCAGAAGGTAGAATTTGTAAATTTATCACATTGTGAAGCCTACCAGTCTCCAATCGATAGTACAGGTTGTAAAATCTATAGGAAGGTCATCTTTTATTCTCTTGATTAGTTTAGAAGAACGTTCGTTTGCTTCCGGTATAAATGTACACACTTTTCTACAGTCCCAGAGTAGTTATCAGATGTTTGACATGTGCTTTTTCATTAAAACATTGGAAGGAAAAATAGGAAAATAGGCAAGGTCACTACAACTTCTAACTTTAGTAGATAATTATATGTAAGTCACACAATATGTGCCCTCCATGTAATTGGCATACGCAGTTTTTCAGTCTTAGATAAATATGATAATACCATCCTTCTCTTTTGAGGTATGAGTTTATATTCACTTAATTCGTGAAGGAGTTATAAGCTTTAATATCACTTTTTTTGTAGCTTTTTGTCCGTAAATTTACAATATGTATAAATAATACTCTTATTGGTGTAAATCTACTTAAGAACAGGGAGGAGGCGCTAAATTTGGGCCGGTTGCATTGCTTCATGCCTTTGGGGAGAGGGGGACCTAAACTGCTATCGTAAGCACTTTAGTGTAGCAGTAGCACTACCCCAGTAGTCCCATTTTAGTCCAGCTTGCAGTTATGGTACGTTGTTCGTTACAAAATATTATAAAGCTAAGAGAAACCCTTAATTGGAACGTGTCACCGGTGATCTCGCGCGAAGCATTATATGGGAATTCAACATAAAAAACGATTGTGTATATTTAAGCTACAATTTCTGCTCAGTTCATCTATTGTTTGTTTATGTTCGCCTTACCGTAAATGTGCGATAAAGAGCCTCGGACGCTTATTTAGAAATTGCCAATCATAGGAGGCGCCTTATTTTAAGAGCTGTTACTCCAGAACAGTTTACCTTAAGATCGTTATTGGGTTTTGTATGTACAATAATTGTATCCGATTCACTAGGGATTGGCGGTCATCATCTAAATGTAAGATAGGCCTTCTTTGTTGTCCAGCAATAATAAATTACCCAACAAAGGAAACGCGGTTGTTCTAGATATTAAGAGCAAAAGGGAGTAACAAAGTCATTATCTTGTGATGAAGAACGACCCGGTACTAACATTGAAGCAAAAAGGAGGACAGTAGTCGCTCTTTGATTAACTGATAAGCCCGCTTTCTGTTGTGTATATTTATCCAATTACTGACGCCACGGGAATCTTCCGTACAAGGTGGACGCTAAGCCGAGCATTTGCGGTACTGATTTTGCCTCACAAATTACTGCCTGCAATCCCATTTTATTTATTTAAACTTGATACTTGAGTTGCCCGTGCAAACCAGCTCTAATATGAAGAGTAAGTGATTAAGAGCTGAAAAATTTGTAGACTAAAGTTTCCAGTTTGCTAATTCATCTATAAATTCTCGGTTGATTAATATAGAATGTGTGAAGAAGTAAAAGGGAACTGAATTGAGATATAGCACATGAAATTCAAGCAATTATTTATATGCCTTTGCCCCCTTGACACCCTCATGTTTATGCAGGATGTGCAGTCGCACTTGTGAATTTAAAGATATTCACTTCTTATACTTGGATAACAACACAACATCCTGTTCTTGTAGTTAGAGGACCTGAGTTAGGTGAAGAGGACAGGTGTAATCTCGTTGCTTTGGCTTATATCTATGTGATTTACCATTGTAACTAGAAAAAGCATTAACGTCAGCAAGGAATTCCCAATGGTTTAGCTAATCGTTTCTTTACCATTTTTGTTGAATATTTCGATAACGTTCAAAATTAACAAAAAAATGTCTACTGTATTTGTAAATATCATTTACTATGAAGGTTTCAATATTCCATTCGTTTGATGTTATGTCTTTTAGTAGATAATTGTTTTCAATAGTAAGATTTCAAATATATGCAGTTCGAAAACTGAGGGCCTTATGAATTAAACGTCACATTCCTATGTTTCTCATATTCAAATCTATTCCCAGAGTGTTGTATCGTCCGGGGCTTGTCCGAGCTGGCACATTGGTAAAGGTTCATCAAAGCTACTCTTGGGTGCCTAATTGATGCCCCCCGCCCCATTCGCTAATTAATTTCTAAAATTTCTAATAGAAAAAATCTCTACTAAAATATGACAATCACACATTAAAAAGATGAAGGTGCACTTTTAAGAGGCTCGAAGAAGAATGGAGAAGCGCATTACAGATGTTAGCAATAACACTGTCATTGAGCAGGAGGATGAGGGGAACATATTTAAAATCTTGAAAGGCATGCAGGAGACTACCATGACTTCGAATAACTGACTATTGTTTGTGTTGTATTACCCTACTTTTAGTAAGTTGCAGTTGATTCTAAACATTGGTTCCTGACTTCATTTTTTACACTTTTTGTACAGGCCCCCTCTATTACGTTTTTGGTCACTTTCCACCCATCCCTCGTCTATTCCAACCCCCCTTCCGTTTATTAAGTTTTTTGGATTTTTCCACCCCCCGTTTATTCCAACCCCCCTTCTATTAGGCACCGAAGAGTAGGTAAGCTTGCTGAGACTGTCTTTTTTGTGTTCTTTATCGAGGAATTTCATTAATTCAGTCAATTTCAAATTGCCTCATAATGCTGCCTCCATTTGCTTTCTGACCGTTACTTCATCTTTGATATGACGCCCCTTACCGTCGCTACCAGCACCTTATTGAACGTTCTCCAACTGGGCTTGCCATGTCGTCATAAACCTTCTAATCGGTCCTCATAGCGACTTACTGGGTCTGCTTAACTTCTGTTGTTGTTGCATTACCCAACTTTCTGTGTTTTTTCTTCTTGTTTTTTTCGATCTGACTCCAAACTTGTAGAAGAATGGGAAATGTGCAGGTGATTGCTTTTAAAATCAATGGCGTAATGTATTCTTTAAATCTAAAGCACATTTTCAAAAACTTTAGGGTGGTTCTTGATGTCACTTTTTGTACATCTCCAGGTTAACAGTAGCCTTGGATATGGCATGTATTTGTGATTATTTCATTGTTTGTTAAGCATCAATGTACCAACCTTTTTATCGATGTGTATTCCAACCACACGCCATTTTCCAGGTTTTCCTTTTTCAACTATTACTTTTCTGGGGAGACTTTTTAAGTGATTATAAAAAGCATTGTTTCATTTGCTGTCTTTACTTGGATGATCCTTTTCGATATGTTTCTCACGTAAGAATTTGATAGACACATTTCCAGCTTTAATTATGGTTTGTATCTTATCTGCTACTTTGACACTTATCATTGCTCCTTCAACTTCTTCTAATGCTACTGAAGCTGTGACAAGCTTTGAAAGTCCACTCGAAATTTGTGTCCTGGCATCTCCGATAAAATGGCCCAAAGTCATTAACCTTTGTATTCTTTGTATTCTTATAACAAATGTAATTAACAGCTTCATTTCCAAGGTGTACAGCCCTTTGATTTGCCCTTTGATTGGCCCTTTGATTGGCCTCTGGTTGGCCCTTTGATTGACTCTTTGATTGGCCCTTTGATTGGCAGCTAAGTAACCCTTTGATTAGCCCTTTGATTGACCCTTCGATTGGCCCGTTGATTGGCCTTTGATTGACCGTTTGATTGCCCTTTGATTGGCCCTTTGATTGACCCTTCGATCGGCCCTTTGATTGACCTTTCGATTGGCCCTTTAATTGGCCTTTGATTGACCCTGTGATTGCCCCTTGATTGACTCTCTGATTGCCTCTTTGATTGCCTCTTTCATTGGCCCTTTGATTGGCCCTGATTGACCCTTCGATTGGCTCTTTGATTGGCCCTTTGATTGACCCTTTGATTGACCCCTTGATTGGCCTTTGATTGACCCTTTGATTGACTTTTTGATTGGCCCTTTGATTGGCAGCTAAATGACTCTTTAATTGGCCTCAGCGCCAGCCATCATAGTAGCGTTTTCCCCTTTAATAATTACCGTTGCAAAACCCGTTTATGAATTCAAGCTTACAATACAAGTGCAACAATCCGACGTTAACACTTTGGTAAACCCGTTGAAAAATTACTATTCTCCATTCCATAATTTCTGTAATAACTTCACATGCTATGAAGAAAAGCACGATCCGTAACACCTAACACTTCATCTACCAAGTAAATTGAGTTTGACACCCCTGCTCTTGGGCATTTACCTTACCACTATTCCTGAATCCTTCATATGTCTCACTATTTTGCTTGCTGTACAATGAAACCCTTTAATGCCTTTTATAATTTGCAAGTACAGTGAGTGTATGCTGACGTAGCTGCCATCCATCCAACAGACGTATTATTGCATTAGAGAAATATCTTAGTGTAGCCAAAAAACTGTAGATAAACTGTTAGTGTCTAGAATGAAGATTCGAAAATTTCAATTAAATATTGCTACTCACTACCCTTCCACATCTTGTTTATTTGTAAAAATATCCTAAGCATCCCATCTCTACCAATAATCATACATACGTCAATGCCGTCAACACATGCCATCAATGCGTGGGTCGCGTATTCGAGTCCCCTTGGTGATATACTTCTGTAGTGACTGCTCCAAACCGTAAAGTATCACTGCAGAAATTTAGTGAACCAAAGTATTAAACTAAAGATTTACTGACCTCCGGAATGGAAATAATTTGCTTAGTAAATGAGAAGCTTTCACCATCACTTTAAAGTGACTAAGGCCGCTTTGTTTGATCTATGTATATGCTTTAGTCCTGTGAAAGACAAACAATGTGCAATAAACAATTACAAGAATATTGCACGAAATAGCGTAAACATATTGTACTGAAATTTTCAATCCCTCTTACTAATTGACTTAACTTGGCTTACTTGCTTATCTAGAGAACCTTGCCACATTCATCTTGACAACTTGTTTTCATCTAATCCTTTTTTGTCAATCGTTCTGCAGTTAATAACTTCAATCTCATCGGCTTGGTTGATACAAATTATCATCCTAAGGAAAAACTGAACTTTATGGACCGATGTGCCTCTAAAAGGCAATTTCGATTGGTATTTGGAAAATCACTCATGGAACCAATGACTTGTTGTCTGTCTCTACTTTGGATAAAGAAAATCCGACCAGACATCTAATGGGGCCCAAGTGTAAGCAGCCTCGGGGAAAACACGGGTACCTTACACCTGCATAGTAAAAAATTGCTTAGTTCATTGAAAAAACATAACCTGCACGAGTAAAAACGCTACCAAAGTACTTGTTACTACTTCAAGTAGTTTAGCCTGCACGCATGATAATGAGAACGACTATGAGCCATTGTTTGTGCAGGATGCAGCGGACGGGGAATTTTTCTAGTCCTTTGAACTTGCTGAGGTTGACAGCAAACTTATTCAATCTTTGTGTCTCAAATTTTTCTTTGCTTTCAGCAATAAAGTATCTGAAAATTTTGTTTACGTAATTTTATTATGAGGCCACTTTTCATTTAACTAACATATCTAAATTTTGAAATTTTAAATGTCGTGTTAGGAGTCAATGTATTGTATTAACAAGACGAACATAAGGAGAGCGTGAATTTCATTAAATTTTAAAATTTACGAAATTTACGACGGTTTATAGAATTTTCAATAGCTTACGTTGTACTGGTATGAAACGGCGTACCCAATACTAACCAAGAAAACCAATCTTCCTCTAATGATTCACTTTGTCGACCATGAGGTGTATTTTAGCCCAATATCAAACCAAATATACCAGCTTGATAAAGTATAGGGAAAATTTCTTCCTACAGGAATGTGAGGATAGTTTTTCCCTCCATAATAGTGTTCAAAGCAATCTGAAAGATATGGATTAGATAACCATTGATATCAGCAGGTTGCTTCAAAGGATCATCACCTACCAGGACTTTACCAACCTGCCAATTATCTGCGTGAGGGGAGAGTTTATTTCAAGCTTGTACGTTTTAGAGCTTGTGGCTAAGTTACGCCTAAGCTTCCTTATCTTTCATAATAGGCCTAATGAAGGATTATATTAGTTGAGATGGCAACATTCGTCATTCTACCGTTTCCTTCCCGGTGAAGGCACCAAGCTAAAGGGGGGGGGGGGGCATAAGAGGCATATACACCCTAACCGAACACGCTTGCCCCTCTCTGCCTATTGTAAATGTTTAAAACAATATCATATAGCTTGGCTCTTCTCCCAAAGTATAGATATAAGAATTGCAATCTTTCAGTGTGACTTCCAGATCATCAGGTCTCCCTTTTAGAATCCAAGCTATCAAAAAGGCCTTAAAATTACTCATCCTGTCTCCCTCTAAGACGTTGACTCCTAGTTTGTCCAGGTCTCGTTTGAGGTTCAATTGACGTGGCTACCGACTTAAACTGATCAAACAACTTCAAAAATTCTGTTACAATATGTTACATATGGACGTGACAGTAACACAGTTTGACTGAAAGGAATTTTTATATTTTTATCCCATTCCAATGAACACTGTAACGTATATAACATTGACATCCTTTGAAAAGGTTACAGAAACAAGTTCTTTAATATTTTTGTCTAACAATTAAATAAATTGATTTACTTATGCAATAAGCATGACAGTTGGAAATACAACCATCAGGTTCAATAGAAAAGCAATGAAGTGTATCAGTATTTTTTATCTCAATAATATTAAGAAGGTCAAATGCCAAATTTTGTCACTAGGATACATTAAACATGTTAAAAATAGATGGCCAAGTTATTTCATTTGTTGTAACATCAATAGATGATGTGCATATATCGATATATATGCCATTTCTATGAATACATATACGTTCTCAAGAGAAACCAGATTACTTAAACGGCGACGAGGGTAGGAAAAATTGAAACGAACTCCTAAAACGATGGTATAGTTAGAGGCTATTCAAAAATGTTGGAGAACTGGAAAACACGCCTTCACCAAGTTT
>JAAAKM020006971.1:102756600-102777918 GCA_010016025.2 Alatinidae sp. Z8VKAUB7J3 | reverse complement strand
GAACTCCTAAAACGATGGTATAGTTAGAGGCTATTCAAAAATGTTGGAGAACTGGAAAACACGCCTTCACCAAGTTTTCCATTTCCTCTCAGTCTCGTAGCCAGAGAGAAGTGTAGTGTTTTCATACATTTACATAATAAGCATAATTAGGATGACGAATAGCATATAAGACCGGTGAATAGATTAGTTGAGAGAATTTTGTGCTTACGACTGTCGGTGTATTATTTACTGTTGCTTGAATATTAGCAGAGCATTATAACTGAGATTTTGCCTATATTCATCGACATTACTTTGTTCTCTGTCCTCGTCTTGAGAGATTTAATTGCCCTTGGTATACCGTAAAAGTTTGGCTTTTGACACATAGGTAAAGTCAAATAGTTAAATGCATCAACCATTTGGTTTTCAAAGAGTTGACTTTGAAAATTGATTACTGAATATTACTTCTACTCTGATTAATTGGCTGTTTTGTAGTCATTTTCAGATAAAGTCTAAATTCAACAAAACTGAATCGTTTATCCAAATACTGCACAAAAATTAGCGTCACTTTGAGAAAGTTCACCAACATTAGCCCACAAAGAGAATTATTGTATTATTCTAATGCAACATAAACTAAAGAAAGAACTTTGCCTCACAATTCCGTGCAGGGCTGGATTTATTGCAGGACAAATTAGAGAGTTTCCAAGGAGCCGTCACACTCATGAGCCTCCACATGCAAGGGACTCCACACCAAGGCGTCTCTTCACCTAGGGCTCCCTACAGTACATTCAAAGATGCCCACAGGCAATTTTTTCACACTGGAAGATGCAATAGTTATTAAAACATTTGGGACATACGGCTAATATAATTTTGACTGTTAATCCATGTAGAAATAAGCAATTAGCTTTGTCAAGGCCAGCCAGCCATCGAAAGCAGACCATTAATGTCTCTAAATTGAATTGAAATCAACAAACAATAACTGCCATGAATTGTTTCGCTCTGATGCTTACGCAAAGTTCTTACTTCAAGAGATTGTAGCTAGTCTAGAGTCCAGTGATTAGTAACAGACTGAAAAATATGCGCACGTTTGGGTAGACACTGTTGATAAAAATACTCCTTAGTTTCAAGTCGCAGTCAACGCTGATACCAACAAAACCTATTTTTATAATTCACACCTAATACCCGATTCTTACACTCTCAAGAGTCTTGGTAACTAGGCATTATGTAAGATCAAATAATTACACAGACAACCATTGATGTTTGATATAGGACTTTGTTTTCATGATAGTTTGTTGGTTAGAACTAAGCTCAAGAGTGGGTAAAGGCCTCGAATACGTACAAGTAAGCAGAAATATATCTGTTTTGCTAAGCTTTTTAATATGTACTTGTTACAGCAAATTGTGGGCAATGATTGCGTAAAAGAAGTGTTGAAGTGATTTCACGGGTTAGGGTCATTAGATGCTCCTTTTCACTGAATCTGTTTCCATGACATTGTAGGTATCACTCGTGCTATTGAAAGTCAACTTTTTAGTCAAAGAGAAATGAAACATTATTAAAGAATACTTAATTGTCCCCATCATAGTAAATTGTTTAATTTGACTAGATTAGTCAGTTGACAGACGGAACATTCACTCAAGGATGACACAAGAAGTCTTTAATGGTAAATATATTTTTCGACGTTGTTCAACCATTATCCGGGAGTGGTTTGGGGTCTCTCTAGCAGAGCTTGCAGGTAATTATGATTAAAACTCGGAATTAATAAAGTCCATAAATCGCTATTCCACTTGACAATCTTTAGAAGGCTTCTCATTTTTTTCAGCTCTTCCTAACTCATCAGTTCAACATTTGCGTGAAACAAAGGATTACTAACTGGTCATCAATCACCAGGCTCAAACAAAAACCAGTGGCTCATATGCTATGCGTTTTTGATCGGCTACGACGTTTAATCTCTGAAACAGAGCGAAAGAATTCAAAATAGTTGTTATTAACAAAAAGTAACGAGAAAAAGAAAGTAAAAATAAAACTAATAAGTTGATGTTGTTTGAAAGGTCAAGTTCAAATTGTAAATACGTCAAGTCTCCGATCAATGCTAGTTTATTTCTTTTTTATCTATACTCTCGGTTGCTGGAATTCAAACCAATCATTACGTCTTCATAAGAAATACTACTCTAATAAAATATGACTTGGAGACTGGAATGTTTTTTGTCTCCTTCAAGTAAATTATTTAAGTTCGGAATGTTGTTGTATTCGCAACCCGTCATCCGTTTTCTCTCCTCCGTTTCGGCCCACCATTGAATTTGTACACATTGGTTTCTCTCGTGTGTCTTATTCAACACTCGATTTACCAGCCGAGATTACGATTTTTTTTACTAATAAAAAATAGTAAGGTTCAGCATATGGTAAGTAAATGAAGCACATCTTTCTTACTCACTAGATTTCGATATCTTCGTTTGTGATTACTTGTTTACTTAATTTCCACAAGTTCATAAGGAAGAGTTGGAATATGGAAGACGAAGACCATCTCAAATACAGGCAATCCACCCAGTATGGCATAACAAACCATCAATATATTAAGAAGGCCTTTTAAGATTTGTTCACCATCAGCAAATCGATATTGCAGCCACTCTGGCTAAGACTGCAGAGTCTTAAGCTTGTTGCCCGCTGACCGTTACTCCAAGAATCATTTCTTGTGTAAACATTTAGTAAATCTTGAAGAAAATGACCAGAATCATGGAAGACACCTATTAAGGAAGACACGTATTTAGGAAAGGGGCCCCCGTTTCTTGTATTAGTTCGTATCCGACCCTTACGTCCTATCAACAGGGAGACGTGACATGCAGGTCTCCGTAATCCTGATATTTCAAATCAGTCACCAGTTGGAACGGAGGTTAGGCGAGTTTATATTTTCTAAAGTCTGAAATCCTCTCCTAGTTCTTGATACTCAGTTTTCTCTTTCAGCATTTCTTTCTGTGTATCTTGAATGCCGGCCTTATTCTGTTTTATGTTTGGCTACTAGTAAATTTGTCTTCAAACTGTCCACCTTTATCTCTTTCTGTTCCATCCTATTCTACCATCTAAGCCATCTTCACTAAATTTCTTATCCACTGTCAGAAATAGCTGGCAGATCATCTGAGAACAAGCGTTCTTACGGCGGACGCCTTGTAAACTCCTCATTGATTACATCAAGCATCTCTGCAACAAGACAGGGCATAATCCTGAACCCTGATTGAGCCCTAATTTGATTCCTATTAGTCCTTCAATATTTTGTTCTCACTCCCGTGTTACCAGCTTGTTTGTCGTATAGACTAGTCCTTCCAGGATATTTCAGGACATAGACGTAAATATATTTGCCCCATGGGGCTCTGTCGAGGGCCTTATACGGGTATGCAGATGTAGAGACAAGATTCCAGTCTGCTTGTCTACAAGAGGAGTGAAATTTATCGGTTTACTCTACAGAATTACAATTTTCTCTGATAGTAAAGAGAGTACTAAAATGAAGACGTCGTACATCTTTTTATTAACCATCAAATGCCTTTATGCAAAATATTTCATTTAAATTTTATATCAACGGCAAAGACCGTCTGTTTGAAGTTGCACTAGGCCTGAAGGAAACACTGTTAAATTTTGCTCACTATATAAAATTATAAACTGGGCTGAAATACAAAGGTTCTGATACGTATCGTTGAAAGTTTATAAGGCTGTATCCCAAAACATCGTCCTCAAATTTGGACAGGTTATCTATATCAGCAAGAAAGGAATAAAACGTAAAATATTATCATACTTCTGATATTCATTGAATTGTGAATCAACATGTAAATATGCCGAAATATCTTTTACCTCCGTTCTCTGATAGAAGTCAAAGAGAATCTTTTAAGGTAAAACAACATTCTTCGAAGTTTGAATTCCAAATACAGGTATTATTTATAGCTATTTTCTAACAAGAGCATATCGTACTCTAACGCTATTCCTATGAGATAACACCATTTCAATTATATTGACTCACACTTTCACGATCAAAAGCAATGGCTAGAATGAAATTCAGACAAACATAACCATGAACTCTTAAACGAAAAGCTGTAGAACATTGGGTAGTTTTAAATAATAATTTTTTTAAAAGATGTCTTGCTTTTGGTACTTATGCGAGTAGACATATCTCGAAACTGGGTCTAACATCTGTCGTTGGTAGATTTACGTGGAGCCGATGCAGTGCTAAATTTATTGATAGTTATCGCTCATACATTTATAATTATGACCTACATAAAGTTTTCCCCTCTAATCAACTCGTTCTTCGACACGTTGCCGTTGAAACACATTGGACATGTTACCAGTAGCCAACACGAACTCTGGTAACAAAACCCTTGAGTCCTAATCAGTCCATGACAACTACACGTGTTCAGATCCCAAACCCATTTGCTTCTTGACAACAGAATTACGACGTCATATAGTGTAACCGAGAGAACGTTTGTGACTGAAAAGGCAAGTTATAAGGTGGTAAATAATTCATAAACTGCCATGATCAATGTGAGAACCCTAGGCAATAGTAGGAAGCTTTAGCACTTCACCGAAGACTGCAAAGAGAACAATTTAGTTATTATAGCGGCACAACAACATAATCATCATCATCATCACCATCACCATCACCATCATCATCATCACCATCATCATCATCATCATCATCATCACCATCACCATCACCATCATCATCATCATCATCATCATCATCATCACCATCACCATCACCATCAGAAGTTAACGAAGGCTTCTCCTACTGGCTTGCTGTCTGCCAAACGAGCTAACAATTGGTATTCATTTGGTGGCATTTGTACATGTCAAAAGTAGCCTCTGGCTCATGTAATCAGCAGTGTGAACTCGGATACCTTACAAGGTAACGTCGCTGGTTGCGCTTGCTTGTGCAGTAGATACAGGTTGTTGTTAGGTGTGATACTGTGAGGCTAGTGAAAACATTGTTCCGGTTTATATATTTTAACAGAGACTTCAAGATAACTTTTATGTACTCAATAATAATTTTCGCTCAATGTCATTTTATATTCCTATGTTTACCTGGTTGTATTTTTCATATTTTTATTTCCTTTTTTTCTTCATTCTCTTTTGTCTTGTTTGTTAGATTTATTTGATTTTATTAGATTTAAAGAGAATCTCTTGCCATAACTTTTCATTCTTTCATTAATTATTTCTCCATTTATTTTCATGTATGACGCTAATGTGACTGACGTAACATGGTTAATAGAATAACTTAGCACAGCACTCAAGTGTCAAATCATAATCATCGATATTGAAGTTGTAGAATCGCGAGGTGTTAATAAAGAGATGTGATCCCTCGTCTTTTTCCAATTAGATCCCACTCTATCGTTACTGGATGATCGACTAGTACGAGTGCTCGCATTTCAGCGATTGCAACAACTAACTGGACAAAACAAGGTAAGCTCACTCCTAACGGACCTTCCTTTTCACTTAGTTGTATGCTGCACTGTTAAAAATCGTACTGTATCAGAAACTTGTTTACAATAGATAGAGGATTGGAATTCACAACCGCTTCCTGTATTCTCAGTTTGAGTGTTAAAAACCAACAAATTAGCGCATAATACCACCAGACAGTGAAGACATTGAATTTCTTAACATTTTTTTGTTTCATATGGCATTTCACGTGTTTTGTAAAATAAGAAATTAGTCTATAAGAAACCGTAGGCTTAGATTTGGGGAGATGTAAGAAACTCTTAAGAAACTTAGACCGACTGAACTAATCCAAAAGTTAAGAAACATTCGTGAAAAGTATGAGTAGAAATATTATTTTCCTGCAACAGTCCATTTATATTACATTTAAAACACAAAACAATAGCACAAAACAACTTGAAAACTTTATACACTTGTGAAAATAAACACTTGCGAGTGCATGTAACAGTCTTAAGAAACTTTGAAGGCTGGAAGTGGATAAATTCAGAAACATTTAAGGATGGAATTGGAAAAATTTTAAGAAACTCGAGGCTCAAGTCATTGCTTACGTTTCTTTTATAAAAAACAACGTGTATTACTGCAAGGAAATAGCCGGTATTTGTTTCTGATTCGGATCGCACAGAAAGATTCAGTGGTTGTAGTAAGGTGCCTTTCCTGTCGTCTTCTCCTTATTACGGTAGAAACTGATACATAAAGTGACTTTATTTATACAAAAAGTAGAGTTAAAAGGGAAGATCGTGTACAATTTCTGCAGCCCTTGATAGTGCAAGGTCAAGGTGGCAAGCAATGATTTTGACGTAACTTTTAAGTCGTTCTTCCCTGCCATATAAACGACCCTTATGTTTGTAAATCAAAATGGAATCCCCTTAACTAAAAGAGCTGTTTGCTTCATGTTTTCATTTGCGTAGAATCATTTCATTCCTTACTCTTATTTTTGATCCTTGTCGAATGTGTAGAATTATAATGATACCTACAATTGTTGTATTTACTTCTACTGACGCATTTAAACTTCTAGTCGTATCATTTAAAAAACTCCTTGCAGTACGTACCTGTAAGCGAGCAAATAGACGAATATGAAAGACGGATTTAGGGTGTTTTCCTTACAGATGCTACTCGACCCGAGCTTGACACCCTTGACTGTTACTATAACTGATACGTCGCGACCGGTACAGCTACCGTTCCATTTTCGTAATGTTTCTCAGTCTCTATAACTGTAATGTGCACGAAACATAGAAAATGTCAAATCAAAGTAAAGTTTAACGCTGCAGTTACACCAACCAATTGTCAAGGTAATCATCTGATGATAATATTGCCCTTTATACCATCAGTTTTGGGCACTGATTGGGAAGTGTTTATTGGAGATGTGACCTTAAGGGGGAATTTCCTGGCTTGATAATATCGGTCGGGATATGTCGGTAGTCGAAGTGTCAATCGGGAGATTATCAATGTTGGTCCTTTATCGGTCAAGAAGTTGCTTCTGTTGGCAGCATCCAATCATAGAAATGTCGTGAAGTCTTTTAAGAGATCAAGTTGTGCAATTATTCAATATTATCTACCTAACCCAATAAAATTGCATCACTGTAAGCTCGTCTGCAGAGAGGGAGAGGGCATTATGATTTGTTTATGTGGTATATATATATATATATCATTGGTTTACAGTGAAGATAAAGACAAATCCAAGATGCCATTAGAATGCATTTATCATTTCGTAACATTCTGTGCGAGTAACAAATATCTGAAACCTATTATTTAGTAAACTATGCGAACGAATATTTCGCCGCGAATTAAAGTGCATATTAAAACTGTTCAAGTCT
Source organism: Alatinidae sp. Z8VKAUB7J3 (assembly GCA_010016025.2). NCBI lineage: Eukaryota > Metazoa > Cnidaria > Cubozoa > Carybdeida > Alatinidae > Alatinidae sp. Z8VKAUB7J3. The sequence goes on along the minus strand of JAAAKM020006971.1, from coordinate 102,770,656 downwards.
GAAACCTCTTGTAAGCGCTTACAGAAATAGGCGCGATAAAAGTGTGACACTTTTGTTTCTGAAGTCCTTCGCATTGCTGTACCGATCATAAAGCACGTCTTCTTAAAGAGGTACCCCACTTTGTTTTGACTTATATGTCATGAAGTATAATTCTATAGAACTGCATCGAAAACTATGAAGGTATTTTCACGCAGTGAGAGCGACTGCCATTGCATAATTTCTGCAGACTTCATGTTTAAGTAGAGTATATGTTTTTATATGAAATGATATAACATAAAATGAAATCAGGTTCCGTGTTCTTCATTTTCACAGACGTCGTCTTCGTCCTCGTCTTCAACAAGCGGAGGCCAGACGTCTAAGAAGTCATCAGGGGAAATACAGGAGATCCTGAGGAACAACAGGCCACGAGGTAAGGGCGTCAGACTGCCTTTCTTGTATAATAGAACTCTAGATACATCCCCTATTGGATAAAATGTATTAACAGAAGTTCTCAATATGTGAGATATATTACCATAATTGTTAATGACATTATGTATTAGTTGTGCCTAGTACCATTCAAGTGCAAACTAAGCAGTTGGACTTTCAAATTATTTTGCTTTGAAGGGCGTTAATTATATAAATAGGACACCTAGATCATTAGTGTTTTTGAAAGTGAATCTTGTTGGTCTGCTTTTACTTGTATATCATCAATATTTTTGTTAATGTTCTTTTCCAGGGGAGGCCATAGCATCACTTTGCCCAGTCTTTGGTACCCATGGTGCAGTTCCAATGGGGAACAAATGTTTGTACATTGGATTAGGTATGATTCTTACTTAGTTGGTATTTAGTAAGCCGTATAACTCAGATAGTAGGTTGAAGGTCGTTTGGTATTTCATACGAAGTGGATGTATAAGGAATTATATCAAATTGGTTTGGTGCCGATTTCAACGTTCTGAATGTTCTGTCCTGTTGATTGCATCATTAACAGAGTAACCATCATCAAAACTGGTTGCAATGCAAGGCATGAATTTCATAGGATCCTTCTCTGTGCACCCATAATGTGACAACAGTATATCCAGCCATTTTTGTTCTATTTCGTGTCTGTCGGATCATGCTAACTTCTAATTTTACACCCCAATTGCCGTCCAAAAGAGTGAAAATGGAAATATGGACTTGAGGACTTACAGTACCGATCTTGGGAGGCTGTACTCAATATGAATTTCCCAGCGAGATCAGTGTTGCTATACTCCTCCCTCCCAACTACTTTCTGAAAGTAGTTTGAATTGCTTATGTTGAAATCTAGGGAAAGGGAGTGTATTTTGTTGCAAATATTGCTGGTATTATCGCACATGATTAATGCTTATTGTAACTGTTTGCACAAATTTATCTCGAGGCATCTCATTGCTAAATATTACTTCGACTGCCTTTTATTTTGACTGCTACGTCAACACATATACGTTGGTCCTATACGCCTCAACAAACCGGCATGGTTTGAGTACTTTCATCGCCGCAGATAATTTATGACAAAATCTTCCTTCCATGAGGCCTAGCTGTAATCCAAGTCTTGTTATATTAAATGTATAATTGCTATTATTTGATATTTTCCACCGTCAGCCAACGAGCATAGCATGCACATTACAAAAGCATTCAGTGCTGACAGCACTTCGCACCTAGCAAATACAAAACTCATTATATCGTGCGTAGGCCACGTCGTGCTTCAACAAACCATGTTCGACCTTTTGCTTAGAGTCCGGCCTTTCTCTGATAAGACACACCTGAAGTTCTTCTTGCTACCACCTGCACCAGCATGTCAGTTAGTCGCCCTACCGCGATATCTTTGCACACCGGATATTATTTTTGTAGTCTTCATGATACCTGCTGTGGTTTTGATTTGATGCTGCGCATTGTGTTACTAGTAAACAAATAATATAGCTAATGGAGCCTCACTCATTTCATATGTCAATTCCGTTAAAAGGGATGGGAAAGTGTTTTTCATGTTAGGCTAAAGGCAGCCTAGGAGAAATAGGGTCATTTTAAATAAAAGCGTATGACATCCCTAATGCTCAAATCTACCGCTCTGACAAAATGCTCTGCTATCAATCTTTATAATGTTAATTTTCCCCCTCCCTTTTTTGAGGGAAAGCTTTTCTGCCCTGCCATTGTACTATGTGCGGACTGCAAGTATGTATTCTATTCATACGACGATCTTCCGATAGAGGCAATTAAAAACTTCTTTGCTATCAGTAACTTTCTCCCCTTCCTGACCTCCTGACACTGTCAGATGCGTAACTGACATGTTCCAAAAACAGTCTGCTTAGAAAAGACACTGTTTCCCATAAAATTGCTACTTGAAGAGTTGTTTTAATATGAGTATTTTTCTTCCAGGTGCTGACAATACTGTATGTTTGTCAACGTTCGGACATTGTAATTATACTTCAGGCAAACACGCATGCATTTTTTTCGACGAGGTAAGTTTTCATGTTATAAAGTAACACCTGGCGAGCACATTGCCCAGAGAAACGACACAGCACGAGCGATAAATTGCCCACGCAAATACTAATTTGAACGGTGCAATTGCACGCTCGGTATTTGAAATCGTAACCTGCGTTGCAGGCCTTCGCATCAGGGTGCGAAATTCCATTCAAGCTTATACATGGTTCTGTGAAATCGTTGGTGACTTGTTGCAGGCTGACGCGAAACCAATTAAAAGGACGTTGTTTGCAACGCAGGCTAAACCGTTTTCGGCCGTCATATGACTTTGTGCTTACTGTATTAAATTTTGTATTTAATTTAAATTCAGATATTTAAATTATTCCAGATTGCACCCTCTTTGTTTCATAGGGATTTTGCAGGGTACTAGCTTGAATAAAACTGTGCTAAATATGGTTTATTTGCTATTATCATACTTGAACCTCAAATGCATTTTGTAATACGCGAAAACACGTGGACACTTAGTCATTCATTTTTTTCTTGACGTCATTTTCACTTGTTCTTTGAATAGGACGCAAGGCAGTTCGAGTTGTTAAACTACAGTGAACATGGAACTGTGGTAGACAACGTTCTTTATTCATGCGATTTTACTGAAAAAGTTGGAAATAAAAGAATAACATCGAGCTCAGCAAAATATAACGACAAGGGGAAGTTCTATGACCAGAAAGAACGAAACAAAAAGCCACCACCAAACCGAACCACATCGGGGTTTGGCATCAATTCGGTTTCTGTTCCATGCAGCTGCAGAACAAGTGGTTCGAGTATAATTGGAGGTGATGGAGCAGGATGGGAAGGCACTGCCGTATTGCATCATGGGAGCTACATTAAATTTGGATGCCTTCATTTTATATTTAGTGTTGCAGAATGTACTACTGTCTCCCAAGCAAATAATTTAGTGTTGGACAAGAAGGAACAGATTAAAACGGACATAGATGTATGTGGATAGCACATTTGATGTCTTATTAGATTTCAAAGGTTAAGTGAAAAGAAGTTATGATTCGGGGCTCTAGTCTAGCCGCAGTTGCATTTTATAGATGCATGGTTGTGTAAATTTTTATTCTTCTGGTTGTTGTATTGTCAGTCAAAGTAAATACTGATTTGTTACATTGTAACGAAGTAAAACGTTTGTGAAGCAACTTTATTAGCAACGTATCAAGATACAACTAACACATACAAGTAAAAATAAAAATACTCCGACCAGTGAACGGTTGTTTGGCAATCTAATCTTTCTCGCTTCTCGTGTATATTTGACCAAATGTTTAGTGCACACGGACGATATTCGCCTTAAAAAAGACGAAATAAATATTCTCGGTCATGCACAGACCCGAGATTTTAATCCTTCAAACAAAAATGACAGTTTACAGAATCTGGGCACTCAACATATGTGGCACAGAGATGGTAAAAGAACATTCTATATCAATGGAATAACAATCAGCCTTGTAAAAGTACAGTATGAACTGCAATGGTCCTCAAAACTAAAAACAATGTCCAATTCTCATTACAGTTAACACGAAAGGTAAAGAGTAACTCATCTTTATGATTAATTGGGGACATGTTTTATAAGATGAAGGTTGTGCAGTCATTTTCAAGTGTAACACCATTTCCGAAAAAAATGATTTCCTCGTATGGTTCTTTTCTGAGTAACATAATTCAGTGTTATCTAAGCGTCTGTAAAACTATTGGCGCCGACCTAACTAAAACAGAAGTATCTGACCAGCACTTGAGTGCTATGAAATGTCCAACCCTTCCCATCGTACATGACCTATCATGGTGAGGTTCAAGGTTAGTCGGGTACATTGCAATGTCATACTATCTTATCTCAGCCTACAGCCTCCCTGTATTTCTTGGGCCATAATACGTGGTCCACAAACCCTAAATAATTTGCATGAAGGTTGTTCAAAATTGCGTTTAAGTAAAAGGTCGCTGCCAATCGGTACCCATGGTCACTATTTCTACATGTGGAGCTATACAATCTAAGGGTGTCAATCGTAGTCTACACACACCCTGAAGAAATCTCATATTCAAATCGATTCCAATTTCTTTCTTATATCAATAACCATTTTCCTTTCATTTGCTGTGCTTGGGGAACTGGAAACCAATTTTTCACCATCAACAAGAGGGAGAAATGTCACAACTGCACAGGTTTGATGTCTTTAATGTCGACCGTAATCGCCAGAGGTCAATTTAACGATCTTAAAAGTACAAAACTAACCATTAATATTCATTTACTTACGTCAAAATAAAGAGTTAGGGCCATAAAACTGAGCTGGCCGGAAGTCTAGTAGTGAGATGTCTACAGGTAGCCATGGTAACTCGGGTTTCTTATTTAAGCCCAAGGAAGTCATTAAGGGACCTTATCACATCAATCTAATCACAAAACACCTGGTTAAGCTCTATAAATTTATAATAGGGGATGGTTATTACATTCCTACTTCAGATCAATTTCTACCCATACTTTCCCCTCCACCTCGGATTTCTCTGCACCAATAAAGCATTCTACAACCCCACCCTAGAACTTTTAGATCACTTGCCTACCGAAGTGATGTCAAATCATACTCTCATAATTTGGTTCTTATTTCAATGATTTCAGTCCTCTATTTTCTGATTTGTTAAAGGCATTTTCGGATCGAATGTGATTTCCGTAGAACCAAATGTCCATGCCAAAATTTACCGTGGAAAGATTTATTCAAAATCCTGAAATTGTTTTGGCGATTTGTAGCTCTAATAGTCTAATGAGAAAACTATAGATATTCGAAATGTGGATATTCCCCAAGGTTGTCCATAATGGCAACAACAAAAACGGTAAACAACTGTAGAATTCAATATTTTCAGAAGCATAGAATAGCCTTCGAAAACTTACAAGATAACCCCGGTTTGAAAGACAGTTCGAAATTTGTTTAAATGATACCCGTTATTAAGTATTCTGTCCTGCTTGTAGTATAACATTTGAAATCAGAATCGATACAAATTTTGTTGTGAAGCATTTCAATACACATTTTACTCTCATAACAACCGAAATTGCGCAGCGACCGTTAAATTAACGTTTCCTCTACTCCACAAAATACTTTTTAAACCTTGGCAATCACAATAAAAGCAAAAATTTTGAACCATTTGAATCGACTCCACCCCATCCAACTGTTATTTTTTCATGAAACAAAATCCTCTTGATAGACAAGGACTTATAATTCTTCGCTCAGGAAGAGAGGGAAGAAGGGTGTCACATTTTCTCACAGACGAGTGCAGTCGTCCAAATGTCAACAGATCTCGAAAATTGAACGAAAATAGAAAATCAGTTCAACGTTCCGCCATAATGAAATAATGCAGTCGGGGTTAAACAAACGGTTCATGAGCTATGAGCACATTGAATTTCCTCCAAAACTTCAAATAACTTGTTGTGAATTGTCTGTTTGTGAAAGACAACGGATATGCGTTTCTTTTGTACCTTTAAGTCGAGGAAAGACCTGTGTTTATCACGCTGTTTCCCGTTTTGGTGACGTCGCTTTTTAACGGACGTGTTGCTCGGTTGTGATGGTGAATTCAGAATAGACGAAACGAATAACATTTTACCTCCGTCAATATTATGAGTAACCTTTGCTTTGTTATTTCCCCAGATTCATTTAAACTAAATTAAACTGCCCATTAGGAGTTTATAATGAAGAAAAATCAGCGGTTAAACTTTAAGTCAACTTGAACGACATATTGAAAATGTTATTGGTGGGATTTCGATGACGCGCGAAATTCAACTGAATGATATCGGCGTGGTCAAAACTGTTACTAAACATAGAATCTTCTTCCTAAGATAACAAGCTAATTAAAATTTTAATTAATACGAATCACAATATGTGGCATATCTAGACTGGATGAATCAATTGTTAATCAATCTTTAACATTAACAATGAGAAAAGAGTTATGCAGTGGCGAAGCTGGAAACCATGGTAACGAGATTCAAATTTCTTGAGAAAAAACTGTTAAAACGTTAAAATATTTTACTTGTTCTGGCAACAGAAGCCCTCAGACTCTACATAATAAATCTTTGCTGTTTAAACTTTGTTAAACTTGAATAAATTGGGGCTGTCACTACAAATAAGCGTTGAATTTAAGTTATATATACTGATAGTGATACCATTAACTTCAAGTCTATTTCGTTGAAATTTCGTGTTCAAATTTTAATAGTTTTTACAGCAGTAAACAAATCTAAAGTATCTTGAAGTTACGAGGTAAGGTGACCTGACTTGCTGATACCTGGGAGGTTATATTTTAGACAAGCTCAGCGATACAGGGAGAAAGAAAAACAAGATGTCTGCCTCTCAGCTGATGAAAACTGATCTCTTAGGAGTCAATTCCCAAGAATGCGTGGTGAAGAAAAAGGTCAAATTCGCGATAAACAGTTGTTCCATCTACTTCAGATGGGTTAACCAGTAGTTGCCGCAGAATGTGGCTCGGTAAGAAAATAACTTTCCAGCCTTCGTCATTAATTTTAAAACAACCGCGTCTACTTCTTGCTGAGTCAAGTTAACCCACAGTACCACCTTATTCAATTCCTGATATTATCTCATTATTCTAAACAAGGAAAACCTTTAAAAATGTGATTAACAAGTGCTGGTGAGGCTTGATCCACGACATTAACTCCTGAGCACTTGCTGAAGTTAATGGCAGATAAATTGGTGACAGAATAATGCCCTTTCATTGATCCATTACCGGTTGTCCAATTTTGTGTCATCAAGAACATCACCATGACAAAAAGGCTAGCCATTTGACCTACTCTGTCTATATCAGGGTGAACTCATTTCAAGAGATATTTTTTTATTTTGTGATGGTGCCTTCAAGGCAAAACAGGGTGCTTAATAAAACCGCTTTCCCTTTTGGATAGGCCCAACTGCTTATCTGGGGGCTGCACTGAGAGATTGCGAAATAAAACTCTTTCTACATCACCTAGTCTACAACGTCCAATTTCTTGTACCACATCCCAAATTACTGTTGTGAGACTTGCATCAAGAATTCACAGAAAGAGCGATAAATATATTAAGACTTACCACTATCTGAACAATCTGAGAGGCTCTGCATCCTGACTGTGTCATCATGGTGGGGGAAAACTTCAGAGGGGTCTACACCCACTAACTTGACCGTTGATGACTCCATACTGTCTTCAACATTGTCTCGAATCTCAGATGCTGTTTCCAAATTTAATTTTTGCTCACTGTCTTGTCTGCTGGATTCGTTTGTTGACCAATGTCCCCACATACAATCCTTGATCACCACTGACTTCCCAGGGCGGTTGTAGACGGGGAGGTCGAATGCACTTGCAAGTGCATAGGCATGTTCCTCTGTGATATCATCATAGACTCCACAAATTGGTTGGATGCGAAAACAGCAATCAAAATCATCCTCGGACGTTGAGGTGTACAATACTGGGCTTGATGGAGGTGTTAAGGGCATATGATATCCCCAGGTGTTCTCAATGCCCTTGGAGGGTTTCTCGCAGGGAAATGGCACAGATCGTGGTATCGAGGACAGTGTTGGTACCATGACTTCAAACTATCAGAAAAAAGAGAACAGTTAACGATGTGATGGTAACCGGACGAGAGCACTTCAAACAGCAAAGATACAGGAAATCGGATCGGAAATTACTTAAAAACTGTATTTCTAAAGGGCACTCGGTGAAAATAAAACTGTGAAATACCACCAGTTTTATCTGGAAGAGGAAAAATGTCGTTTCTTCTTGTGTTTTCCTTACTTAATATGACCTCAGGAAAAATAGCTGTGAGTCGGCGACCGAAAATATCTGTTATCAATCGGTAAAACATGTTTGTCAACGATCAGTCTCGTACCAATAAAACAGCTGATTGTGAGCCGAAGTGAAAAACAACGGAAGTATAGTAGGTAAATTACAAATTTTAAATAGCTAGCTTGGAATAGTACCACAACAAATTCAAGATCCCATGAGAATATACGTCGGACGTAAACAAAGATATTTACCAAAAGGCAAACTCAATACTACAGCTGCGTCCACGATCATTTACAAACTTGATGTATCACTTCCTAGTAACAAGACAGCCCACCTTTCCGTTCTTGGTTGTCTGATAACTATGCAGAGGCAAATCTGACCAGTTACATATGTATATTCAAAGAAGAATGAGTGAACCTGACCCCAAAAGGCCAGAGATGGGTCACAAATGAGACCAGGTAGTGTAACGACTGGAATTAAATCACGGAATGTTTACAACTTCACTGTATCAATAACAACTCCTGATAATTTAACACATTGCCTAGGAAGAAGCTCGTTTAATGCAAAACAAAACTGCGGCACGTTGATCACCTGATATCACATCGCGTTCTACAGTCGACAGCCAAACTAGCTGTTAAACTGGGAATCCATGCAAGAGACCAGACATTTAACTGATAGAGGTTAATGCTTTTTGTGTTCTAGGAAACGAGATGTAATCCCAACACGTAATGATCGTCCGAAACTTCAGTATTTAAAGGCCCTAAATATACATGCTTACTTTCCTGGAAGTCAGGAAATACAAGTTGAATAACGAAATTCTAGTGCAATATTTATCTTATCAGAGATCGTTTCATTCAACCTACATAAAAACCGCGATCAAAACAATGTCCACATGAGTCGCTGATTCAAGACAGTTCTTGTTCCTTGACTTCTTTCATACATCATAACGAATTTAAGTTATAAAATACCCATATAGGCAGATCTACTCACCGTCGTTGACAACTTAACTTGCCACAACGAAAGATGATGCAGAAAAGTTACAACTCTCAAATGAATTTCGTAATACGAACCCACTCGTAAAATCTGACAGTGTGAATGGTTGTCTGGGACGTGAGCCGTGTGTAGTGTTGTGCACGAGATAAACCTACTATCAAATTTCGATGTAGAGGCACAAGTTAAATGACATGCTTACTTAGTTACTTGCAGATATGTGCTTTCGCAATACAAAAGAACAATAAACGAAACAAAAGCGTAAGGAGCGATGCAGTTGATCAAACATACGAATTCAATCACTGCCATCCTTCGTCATTCATTCAAGGCGAATACGAGATGAATGGAAGGCTGCTTCACACACGTCTCTGGGCTCAAAAAATATCATGATCGTTACAACTAACACCACAAAAAACTTTCACAATACAAAATCAACACTTACCAGTCAAGCTGACCGTGATATCTTCACCAAAATAAGCAACACTCTTGGGAATTCAGGCAGTATCGTCCTTTAGGCTGTGATCATGGACATCACCCATAAAAATTTTTCGCGCCAGCTGGTTAGATCCTTTTGAGGTAGTTAATAACCACGTGGTTAGTTCGTTTCCCCCTCATTGGTTAAAGACAAGGAGAGAACAATAGGGGGATGTTCTTTTGGCGGGAAAAAAGATAAAACGGTATTGTTTGAGACAAGACGACGTCACGCCTTCACACCTGGCCATAATTTGAGGCAATGGGGGATGCCCTTTGAATGACGTCCTTTTTCTTTCTTTACTCAGAGCACAATTCTGTGTTTGTTCTAGGGAATTTAGCTTAGCTTTGAAATTATCATTGTCGTCCATTAAGGCTTTAGCAAAGGAATTTTTTTCTTTAAAATGCCTAATTTGAATCTGTAATATCAAGTTCTGACGGGCCTCTGTTTCATGCAAATCCCTATTATTAATCTCGGTTGGAAGTCAGCTACAGTTAAAAAGTTAAGAATTTGCATTCGATTGAGGTAAAGCAAACAGCGATCCAGTGTCTCGATAAGATATTTTAATACTTCTCCAAATGCCAAGGTAGTTGACAGTTGGAGTAGATTCAGGCACTAAACCGTTACTACGGGAACAGCCCAGGAATTTCCGGATATGCTATACAATAACACGTTTACCTAACAATTACCACAGCTTCTCAAGTAAATAACGAGCAGAGAAAGTTGCAGAAAAGCCATTACTTCTTTCACATTCTATTTTGGTGAATGAAGCGTTTCACTTTCACGATTTTACCCTGCGAAATTGATTTCTTATGAAGGCGCTTTTTACTTAAGGGCCTTTATTACTTCATATGTGCCTCGGCTATGGGAAGGAGCCAAACGGAATTCGGAGTACCGGATTGATGTTGCGCTATCATCAATTAGGGGCGCAGCCAGCCAGACTTGCCCCCGGGTGGGGCTGGACATATTGCTTCTACGTAACGAACTAAAGTTAAAGTCTGATATGCAAGTATTTGCTGTTTGAATGCGAGTAGAGACCAACCCGGTCCGAGGGGTGTTCCCATGCTTTACGCGCCTAAAGCTAACTACGCCACCAGCACCATTTTCGTCTCCCACTCACACCATCTCAATTATCCCGTCAATACCTGAAATCTTTACTTGTTAACCTGCAGGCTTAGCTGTAATATACTTAAGTAGAATTCCGTCCCTACCTTACCCTTCTTGGCAAAAAGTGTGGCTTATTGACCGTTGGCTGTTCAATCACGGCACTATTCAGTGGGCCGTAGTTCGCATACGCTATTAAACCGGAAACGCTCGTTCGGCCACCACGACCTTTGTTACGTGGTGGCAACGACATTCTTAATACAGTGTTTTCTTAATGCTGCTGCAAAAGCGTCCACACTATAGGAAGTATTAGGCAATATGTGTTAAAGATTTATGATAGGTTAAGTTAACTTTTAGTTATAATTCGTAGAGAGAATTCTTTTATAGGTGAGAACTCTTAATCCGTAGGAATATGATAGGCGCCTCGCAGAAAATACTGTGTAGAGCATGTCGTTGCTACCACGTAACCAAGGCCGTTCTACATTGTGGTTTAGTAGTGTGTACACGTGCCTCTCGGTTTTTCTCCATGAATGCAGAGCCTGGATCCTCACTCACAAAGCATGAGCAGCGAAAGAAATGCCTCTGGCACCTCATCAAATACTGTCGGTGCAATACAACTGAAATACGATACATGGCATAGTAGATAGTGTTTTGATATGTAACGACCAAAGTGATGCAGAGGACAGGTCAACTACATTTCGTTTTGTCATCCTTAAGAGACAAACTTGTTATTAGTTGACGTTTTCCTTAATTTTCATTTATTTGTTTTGTTTTAAAGGCAACCGGCTGCAGTCAATCGCATCCCTAATGCCATTGAGAATAGCAAGATCAAAACACTGGAAAAGCACAGTTAATGAAATCGATAAATTCAGGTAAGAAATAGTATGCTGCATGTAAAGGATGTTTGAATATGCTGGATTAGGGTTGTATTTGTATTGGGGTTTTTTGTTCGACCACTTTACATCCGCTCAATCACGGTTTTTCTCGCAAAGATTCCAGAGGGAGAGGGTAGTTACTGAAAGACAAGAAAGGTATTTTAAGGAATATGGCACCACAGGAATAGCGTTTGGTCCTACCATTTTAGTTACACACCACCAAATCAAAACCCTGGCCTATTATTTGCTTGCCTCTTGCCTGTTTAAGAAGTCCTAGTCTTTGAAAAATTTCAGGGACCCTTTCCAAAACTGATTATTTTGTTCACTTCTGCGGTACCCGAAGACTCTATTGCAGCTCGTATTACTTACATTTCTGGGATAATATATCCTTCCGCAACAACATTTTACCATTTTTATTTATGATCTCACTGCTATTTGACCCTGTGAAGTAATCTTGCACTTTTTGAGAACTAGCATTGAAACCCTTCGTACCCTTTTCGGTTCACGAGTAATAAGCTTATCTTTGAAAATGTCACCGGCATATCAAACATCGACAGAAAATCTTTCGTCGGGGCGTCTGTCATCCTGCGAGCTGCTTTACACTGTCGGGAAAAAATTAGGAAAATTTTGAAAAGTGCTGGTGACAGTGTTTAACCTTACCTTACCCCTATATCCAGTCTGAACTACTGGTGGGTTACTATCTATCATTATGGTACAGTCACTGTTTAGTAAACAATCTTAGTTGATTACAATTCTTTGCTGGACACCGATTACCTTCAACCTTTTTCGAGGAAATCGTCTTTAAAAATAGGCAATTTCAAGACGAATGAAGTACAAGTGTAGTTTTCCGTCTCTTTGCCATCCTACAGATCTCCCTTGAAGTAAATACAGCATCTACTGTTCTACGCCATGTTGAATGCCCCGCATTTTGTGTATATTCACCCCTCCAATCTATCATTCGTAGTAACAGAAATAACATCCCATAAATGATAGTAATACAGCAAACGTATATCTTGTAAGTCGCTATCCCTTTTTGTGAATTGGCAACCTGGTTCTCTTTATAGACTGTTGAGTAATTTTTATATGTTTCAACGTTAAAGATGTGGTGTCATTGCCCGGGATATAACCAAAATACTAAATGTTATGTAGAAAGAAAAACCTTGACTTGTCGTGGAGCCGACCTTGTATAGGGCTAAAGATGCTGAAAAGGGCTGGTTCGATTTCTTTACGTAAGTGATACGTGTACGTAAAATTAACCAAACTGAAAATATGACGAATTGAAAGAGAATCAACAAGACAAGGCTCCTCGAAAACAAATCTTCATGAATGGAAAACACAAAGAAGAAAGGATCTTTTGAAATACTTTTTGTATTGCTGTCACTCCATAGGGTTTTCTCTTTTTGGCTGCGAAACATCACAGTGAGCCTAGTACGCAGGCCTAAAACATAAAAAAACATTTCACAGGCTATCCTCACAATAGGGCGCAGGAACAAAGCTTGGTTAACGCATCTCCCTCTTAGAATTCACTAGGTTTGTGGGTAGCAACTTTGACAACTATCCACTGATTTCCTTTACGAATACGACCGTGGGATTTATATGGAATTGTATCAACGACGTAAAAATACGCTACTTTACAAAAAGACAGTCGAGAAATAGAGAACATGTAACCACCGGGGCTTAAACTATCGCGGCGTGTGCACTACTAACTGACCTTGGTGACCTTCGATGTTAACATACTCTAATATTCTTGTCGCCTCATCAGCTTCCAATCATCAACAGGTGGACATCCAGCTCAACTTACTTAGAGACCAGCTTCTCCCTGCGCCATGTGAGTTAACCAAGGAAGGATTGCCATCTGGCCCGCCTGTCTGTCCACAGTCCATTGAAAGTTAGAAATATCATCGAGAAGAGTGAAGTTTAAATGTCAATTTAGAGAAGGCACTAGGGAAAGGGAAGCAGGTCGAGCCTAGGTGGTGACATGTTTTCGAAATTGACAATTCGAATCCTTTCTCTCGGTAAAATGCATAACTGTAGGTCAGTACCCTTGACCCGTTTCGTTCTTTTGCCTCAAACGAGCTACGTTTGTGTCTTGGGTCATTGTGGTAGTCACTAAGTATTCATGTTTTTTTCTTTGTATTAAGTACTTTGCGTCGATCTTCTCCAAAAACAGCATGTTTCTTTATCTTCATAAGCTTCCCTCGAAGAATAATTTACTTACGGTGTTGGTTTTATGTCTAATGCACTCAATTTTAATTTCTTTCGTAGTATTCGACTTGGCCTCTTCCTGAGACGATATCCAATAGCACGACTCTTTGTAATTTTATATATGGTAAGTTGTCACTTCACTCGTAACTTTGTAGTTCTAGCTGGTTGCAGCTGAGCAAAATTAGCTACGCAAGAGGTTATTTTCAGTGAGTCAGG
>JAAAKM020006971.1:102743043-102756500 GCA_010016025.2 Alatinidae sp. Z8VKAUB7J3 | reverse complement strand
ACTCGTAACTTTGTAGTTCTAGCTGGTTGCAGCTGAGCAAAATTAGCTACGCAAGAGGTTATTTTCAGTGAGTCAGGTATGTCAATCTTTCACGGCAGAGCAGGTAAGGATGATACACAATTGCCTGGTTTTTACATCAGCTACACCTGAAATTGTTGTTAAATCCTCTCTCTCTCTCGCCACATACAATTTCCATTCTTATAAGGAAACTTTTTTAGATACTTGGTGGTAGGCGTTACGTCCTTTTGGCTAAAAGGAAGAATTTGTCATGTCGCGAATACAGATATTAAGTAACAAGAACCATCTTTTGATGACCCTCTTTTTTGCTTCCCATAAAGTTCCTGTATCCCTCCTCGCCATGGTAGTCACAAATATCGGGCTATAAGCTAGGACGTCATCTACCCAGGCAGTTCGTAAAAATGGAATCAGAACAGCTTAAGGATACAACCTTTCTATACTGTATTAACCAGGCAATCAGGCTCTCTGTAAGTACTGAAAACAATGTCAAATCCTGTATATTTTCCAACACAAACAAACATCTAGATACGGAAGGCGTTAATTGGTCAATAACAGGTATGGATGGAAACATTGGAGACGTAAGCATAACCATTAGTGGCTTTAAATGAAGAAAACACAGAAGTATCTATAAACCTTAAATAGAGAAGAGAACGACAATACGACGAAATAGCGACAAAAAGTTAGGGAGACGTGAAAGCGAACCCATAGCCACTCCTTCCACTTATTGGTGCGTGACACCATGATGCCGAACTTTATTTTACGAGTAGCTGCCGCGGTACGTTGTGTGAAAAGGTACCCGATTGTAAGACCGTTCAAAAAGGTATGCTATAGAGTTATAAATTGTCACAGATATAGTGAGCATATTCGGAAAAGTAATGCATGGGCGTGTTATATAAATGTTTAGATTCTTAGAGCATTTGTTATGTTATTGAGAAGACTGTGTTTTCAAAAACGACTTCGAGAGAGTTTTAAATAGTTGTGCTGATGTCAGCGACCGTAAACCATCGTACAGGACATGGCGGCACATGACGTTTTTGTTAATGTTTACAATCATTACTCATACATTTAATACATGCAATTTCTTTCCTTTGTAATTTGGCATTCCTCCCGCAAACTCAACAATAATCAAATTTCTGTACCACTGCCTTTAATACTTCGATTGCGTCGCTCCCATCATTCATTCAATAATTACTCTTGGTAAACATGCTTTTATATCCTCTGCCCATCGACGTCAATGATCAGGTTGTCTAGGCTACAGCGGTCAGTCAGAGAGTTTATTTTCATCTAGTGAAATACCCCTGTGCAAGGTATTTTACGAATACAATTCTACCATGCTGATTATGTAGCTCCAGACATTGATGGTATCGGGACTTCTTCTAAACAGTTAACTTTGCTAACGTTGTTGCAGCTATACGTCATCCCAAAACATAACAATAGATTTGGTATACATTAATATAGTTCGGCTTACATACTTCGAGTGTTCTTGAACCCGTCTCGCCAAGTTGACAACCGCTGCGACTGACGTAATATTTCTGCCTTTAAAGCGTTCGCTCCCGACAGAATTTGCAAGTCCTTACAGCCATGGGGTCTTGAAATGGTTTCGCTTGGACGCTTAACGCATACATGCTCCACCGCAACACAACTTTCATGTTATTCCTGTACTCTAAATGTCCATCGATTTTATTCGAGATCCTTCTTGATTTGACTTTCTCAAATAAAAAAGTGTGCTTTTCAAGTAGTGAAAACGTAACGAAAAACAGTAGAAATACAAATGAAATGAGCCACTATCTCTTCATTCTTGCATTTGGTTGTCGCTATTAGCGGTTTAAAAAGTTAATTTCATATGTATGATAAAATCGGAAACAAGAAAAATACCAATAAAAATCAGAGAACTCTGCTGATAAAAATATTTACTACATAACCGCAACACCAACTACAAAAGTTGTAAGTGCTTTGACAACATTACGCTCTTTAGTTTCTATATAACCCCATCTCCCTACTTTCGACTTTAAACCTCCGTTGTTACGTAAATATATTTTTTATCTTGTGCACTAATTTTTTTCCTTTCCTTTTTAGTTTATCCTTCACCTTTGGGTTACAGTTGTTCTTTTAACTTACAAACCAGAGATTCATAATGAGGGGCCCCCTGGTGGTCCTAATCCCATGCCAAATCTGAATTAAAAGGAAGTCACTTACTACCTGGGACCGCTCCCGGCGAAGAAGAGCGGTAATTCGGTTTATAAGAGTAAGTCATGTACGAAACGAATGAAATGGTGAATGCATCTTGACTTAAAGGAATATTGGCAAACCAGAGCAGCGAAAAAACGCGTGTGATTAGCCTCTCATATGGCAGTACTATTCCAACGTTACGTGAAGGTGAAACTGGAATCAGGATGATAGAAGATGGTTTAAAAGATACGTAACGTCACGATTTGCTCTGAGCGATACACATGCCTGTATGTGGCAATCAAGTGGGGTCGTTCCCTCGAAGCAATGAATCATTGTTGGTACTTTGGCAAAGGAGGCAGATCGTTATTTACTATTCTATTCTATGCCAATGTTGAGAATGGAATGAGACGTTAGTCATTGTGTAGATTTCATAATTTCGTTTCATTGTGCTTACTGTAAGTGACAGTTTTAAAGCCGAAGCTTCTTAAATGTTTTATTTCATCTTATTTGGGCGGTCTGGAGGGTGTTTTAGGTTACGTGTTTAATACAGGAAACAGGGTATATTGGCTTCCAAATTTAAACAATTATACCAGATGCACTTGTTATAATGGGTATACTGTCATGTTCAAAGGATCTAAAGCCGTAAAAGCAAATCCATTGTAAGCTGCAGACTGATCTAAGTGTCACTTTCCTCGTGCTTGGGAGCATTCGAAGGCCCACTGATTAGTCATATTAAAGAGAACGGAGTCAACATCCAATCATCAGAAACTTTGAACAAAGTTAAAAGTGGGGCGTTATATTTACGGCAAGCGCGTGGTAGCTTGTGAGGGAAACCTGAACACGGAAGGAACCACATAGGTAAGGTGTTGAATAAAACGAATCGCTTAAATATGGTAACAATTCTTTGCTACGGCAACTGAGAGTGAACTTCATATTATTTATTTAAGTTTGACAATTTCAACATTCTTTCCACACATTGGTAAATCGTCCTTTTTATGTCTTTCCAAATCAACTCTGCGTTTTGCAATTTTTTACTGTTTATTGTGACTTGTAAGTGTCTATAAAAAGAACCGAAGAAACCTAAGATAAATTAAGTAATGCTGAAACTGGTTAAGTGAGTAACGTCAATGTCTTCCTGCCCCATCAATTTGATATGCAGTGCCAACTTTGTATGTATGTACAATGATGTAAAACAACAGATGTAAAAATCTAATGTAACCATTAGTCTGTAGTACATTGTATAAATACCATAAATTTTGGCAACATCATACGATATATAGAGCTATACAGGAGGGCGTAACAAAAGGACTATGAAGTAACAATGTCGGTAAGGCTTGCCAATTTTTAATTGCCCCTATCTAATGTTTGAAAAGTAATGTATTAGCCCTTTTCTTGTTTACGCAATTTAAGGTCGGTCGCTAATCTAAGACGCTGAAGTGCAAAGAAATGATACAAACAGCCATGTGCATGTTTCTTTTAGTATTTTGACGGAATAAGGACCCAATCGTTTCAGCGGACCCAATCGTTTCAAAACAGACCATGTTCGATGCCACGAGTTGATTTCACTTGCATTCCCAGGTTGGACTTGTTATAAGTGAGTAGCGTAGTTACGAAGATGAATATTGTCTCCATATCTCTGTTGCGCCACTTTTAGCAAATACGAACAGTCAACTAAGACCCATCTTGAAAGTAAGTGAATCCAGCTGACATATATCAGCCTGACGGGCAGCAACAATAACTGTCTATTTTTAGGTTCAGTTTGTGTCGATAAACTTAATGTAACTGCCCGATATTTGTTACCATTGGGTGACCATCGACTTGATACAGTGTGATATAGGATGTTATCAAATTGTCATACTATCAGTGGCGAAGCCAGGTTTGAAGACATGGTCAGGCTCGGTGGGAGGGGCGGAGAAGAACGTGTGGTTCCCTAGATGACGGGTAGTCATCCGAAACCACATTGGCAATACCGAAGTAGATAACATTTGAAACACTTCGTGAATCAAATCATTGAACATAATAGTAATAATAATAACGATATACAGGAGCTTTCCAAATTACATTGGCTCTTCATCTCCCTTAATGAAAAACTATAGATGTAATTAAATAAAGAGAAAAGAAAAAAAAGTGACAAGTCTAGGTGACCGAACTATGAATATAGAAACTAGGTTGTGCATGGCAGTGGTACACAATCTTGTCTCCGCAAAGTATGTCATGGGATCTGAAACTTATTAAGGATTAAATTGAGTTAATGAGAACTCAAGCTGCTAGGCCGTGGTTCAAAAAGGATCATTAGAAGACGTCATAATAAACATGAGGTTGAATTCATTGTGTATACATGTGAGACACGGATACGCATAATTTTAGGGACATCTCAGTATACAATATCTGCGCTTTCGATGCTATCTTGCATCATCAATTGAGAAAATTTAGCAATGATACTTAAACAACGTTTTTAAGAAGATGGAAATTACGAAGTGATGCAAAATGGGTCAAATGATAATAATTTTGCCCGGAGTATCAATAACAACTATAATTATTATTTTTAGTATACTTATATGTAGTTTTGTAATAGGATGAAGAGAGTAACTCATGAACTTGCGAGAAAACATAGCTCCTCGAAAAGATTGAAGAGACCAAATTTATACGCATGTTGATAGAATCACTCCACCAAGCGCCACCCGCAATAGGATTATCAAACAAGAAACATAGCTGTCTATATCCATCTAGCGAGTTGTTACATTTAAGGTTACTATAACGACGTTGAAAACCAGTTAATAATTGCTAAAAAGTTAAAACCGTGAGTGAAAGACGCCCCTCTGTATTGTACATTATTGGATCTCAATGTATCGTTTCCATGTAATGTACCGGAGATGTACAGTGCACGGTCATTAACAGATTTAAAGCAATTCCTTTGTATTACAAGAAAGGCGAGGAAAGACATTAAAAACCTGTTGTTTGCATAAAATAAAACAAAATATGCTGAATAGACCAGTAATTTGGGCGTATTCGGTGTGATGGTGTATTGACAAGGAGGTTTTCGATAAGAACTTAAACAATCTACAAATCCAAAGCAGAACAGTTAAGCCACCTGTTGTGAAGGGCTCTTAAACCTTTATTTTACTAGAGGGAATTTGAAGTGCAACGTATTACGATCCCAACATTCCGCTTGTCGTTGTTATAGACTTTGTCGTTGTTGTTGTCGTTGTCAAACTTACTTTGCACCACTGAGTTGTGGTCTAGATGTGGCATGCTATGACGTAAGAAGGTACTTCACCAGTTCCGTCCCCGACGTAACAGACTCTATCCTCTAAAAAAGGGCAAGGTGTACAGGATGCCCAAGGAGATTGCCTTTTGGTGCAGTGCTCGATTGCGATTACATTTCACTAATTCTTGCTGAAACTTCCATATACGTTTTTGTGAATATTCCAGGAGCAACTGGGAAGAAAATTTAGAGTGTTATTCCAGAGATCTTCGTATTTCATCCAAGAACTGAGTTAACTTTATGACTACTTATAACATAAAAAAGCCCAAAGGATTGACATTCATCTACAGTTCGTAACTTGGTTTCGTACATACTTTTGGTTGAACTTCATCCTATGACACTATCCGTCATTCAAACTGCAGAAGAAACCAAAGAAACAGTTTCTTTGGTGTAGGAGGTGAGTTGTAAAAGGTAAAATTTCATTCACTGAGTTTACTTGCATAAGCAGGGCATATAGTGATTTATTTCCTGCTGTCCTGGACTTTTTGGTGCCAAGACATGTTTCGCACAGTACGATTCAGGAGTCAAATAAGGCATATACCAATTTAGTAGACAGTAAAATTACCAAGCCATGAACGAAATTACGCCTGTTTGGAAGTAGCTTTTATTAAAGGCGTTTTCGTAACCTTACATAGAGAATGGCTCGAATAAGCACAATCACGTTATTTTTATTTCTAACCAACGGGAGAAAAAACAACAAAATGTCAACGATGATATTCTTGCTCTTTTTTCTAACAGGAGAGCAAATAACCATGAGGGCCAAAAAGAAATGGGAATATTATTTAATGAGAAATATACACAATCAGCATACTCTACTTGTTATTCTTTTCAGATAATCGTAGGCTTAATTGATAAGCTCATTCTCATAGAATACCTAGAGTGGTATTAACTTATTAAGATCTTTAAATAGACTTTAAATTGTATATTCAAAATGATTTTGTTAAATATATGTATTAAGGCATATCTTTAAATTAGAGCAACTTTTCTGTTCTTTATTTCTTCAATGTTGATCTTGTACGTGTAAAAGGAGAAGAAGGAATTGTTTCTCCTTTATCGAGAAACCTGCAAAAGTACTTGTCATGAGGCTAGGAATCCATCTTTTTGGCTGTAATACTCAAATGAGCTTTTATTCCTGAACAGTATTTGATCTGTTCCAGACGTTGTGATAGGACGTACCTGTCATGAGCCGTTTGTGTTGCTAAAGATTGAAAGAGAATCTGGATTGGTCATTTATGATCTTCTAAAGATTTGATTTACTCATTTTTGCTTACAAATGTTCCATGATATCTTCACTTTCTTGGACTGAAAACAGGTAAGTTAACAACCTATGTTTTAGGCCGTTTTAAAACAAAGTAGAAGAAACATGAATTAGATGTCTGCAGTACCGATTTTTAAGCAAGACCGTTGTGAGTTTGCAGCCATAAGACTAAACTAAGTCTTTGTAATAGACAATGTCATAAAATAGCAATGCATTTTGATGATTATACTCATTATACTCTTCATTGCTTTAAACACACCGACAATTTACAAAATATTGGTGAAAAATTGCTTGTATTGGTACATATGAAACTTATTCTCTAATTTTAAAATTTTTGAAGCTGTCTCAGTTCCAACGTTTCTCTTAAAAAGACATGGAATTATCAACTGATCCAGTCATTGAATAGGAAGCCCATGATGTGCACATATTCTTTAAGTGTATGCCAACAATAATGAGAAGGCAGATAAAACAAACCCAACTAAGGCCAGATGTTATCAGAAATCTCAAACAACAACTTATGTTTACACCGGGATGCTCCATTTAGAAGCCCATTGTGTATTGCAACTTTGTAACGAGGATGACTGGAAGGCTTTTTGAAAATTTAAAGATCAAGATCTAGTCTCTTCATTAGGTTATAAAGCATTGATTGAGAATAATGAGTCAATTTACATGCTATCGTCATCGTCTTCGTCATCATGATCATCGTGATCATGATCGTAATCATCATCCACTTCCTCATAATCATAATCATTATGTCCATGTCGTATTTTGGGCGTTGACACGATGTCGTATTTCGGGCGTTGAAACGATGTCATATTTCGGGCGTTGAAACGATGTCATATTTCGGGCGTTGAAACAGTGTCAAATTAGCGTTTATAGAACATCGATACTAGCATCCATTCTCAGTATATCAATGAAGCCATTGGTTGATATTATGAAACAAAAGTTGCCTCTATGGAAACTACGAATACAGGCCGGGTCCTGGGCTGGTTACATCTGCGTTCCTCCCTCTCGACGGTAATGATAGCAAGTTGCAGTTGAACTAAAGTCCCTCTGTGTCATCGGTTATCCTTAATGATGTATACACAGGCGTGTAACAACTGTAATTAGGGCCCCTAGGACACTTTCAAAATGGGGGCCCCCGGGCAAATTAGTGCAAAGCAAGGACCTCTACTTGCATAGTGAGTGGTTATACAGCTGGTGTGTCTGGGGGCGTTGTAAGGCCTTCCATGGAGGTCCGGAAAATTACGCAATTTTGACTATTTCATAGACCTGAAACCCCTTTTTCACCCCTTTTTAGGGCGGTTTTACTCTTTTAAAACATACAGCTTTAAAGAGAAAGAATGTATTTTAAGACGTTAGATTCTTCTCTCTTTTCTGAAGATTTTTGATAAATATGCCTTCACGACCAAAGTTTTGTCAATTTTGTTTCAAATTTTGCATACAATATAAAAATTATATAGAAGTTCCGGGGGCCCCATGATATCACAATCTGGTCGAGGCCCCTAGGACGTGCACTCCCTAAACCCCGCCTGTTACGCGCCTGTGTATACATGTTACACCTCGGTGACTTGCAGGAGGGATGCCATCAAGTCAAACGCTTAGGGAGGCGGACTGAGGTTTAGGTTGGTTTTTTATTTTAAACCATAATCAGAGAAGATTTTCTATTCCCTGTATCACTTGATAAAGAACTTTATTTTTTGAAAAGAACATTAGAGAAATAAAACTGTCACAACCGGAGAACAAACCCGTGACCCACGCCAACGATTTGAGTGGTGATGAAACAGTTTTTATTTCTCAGTGTTCTTTTCAAAAATAACATTTCAAATCCTCTCTTCTCGATAACTCTATTTTTCTCTTTTTTTCTTGTTTCGATGTTTTCTTTGCTCTCTTTGGAGGTGAAAAACATTACCTGGCTCCAAAAATTAGAGGAGCTCTTACATTCGGCACTGAAAATATGTACATGAAACACAAATAAAATAGAAATTCTTTTTACTCTTACCTAAAAAGCACGTGTTTACTTAATAAACCCATTAAACAATGTGCATGTTTTATCATTACAAAGTTAGAATATTTTTACTGGGAAACCTTGAAACATTGAACAATGTAGGGCTTGTGGCTGTTTAATCCTTTCCGCACTTTAACAAAAAATGATTACTGAATTTAAAAATTCTATAGTTTGTGTTTAAAAATTTGTTGCCAGAGTGTAAGTACTATCCTGGACGTGATTTAGATTTAATTTTGCCAAATTTGCACGAAATGATTGGTTTTTTTTGTTTTTGTTTTTTTTACTTCAAAGATTGATTGTTGTGAAGAAAGCAGCCATTGAAGGCGATCATGAATGGAAGTTATGGAAAGACACCATCATTGAATAACACAGATCCATATCATCGATTAGCAGTGGTAGTTTTAAAAAGCTTTGTGAAGTTCGAGACAATATTTTGGATATTTCTGTCTTTACCAACTATAATCGGAAACGTTCTTCTGATATGGTCTGTCATTAAAACATCTCCCCAAAGGAAAGACCATAATATGGGAATGTGTTCAGTATTTTTGTCTAACTGTTTGATTGGAGTCTTTACAATGCCTTTCTTAGGTATTCACTCGATTTATAGTACGAGTGGCATCACTGAGGATATCATTGATTTTATTACAAGAGTTGGACTTATGGCAAATACAAACTCCTTAGTGATTATCACGTATGACAAGTACGTAAGTGTAAGACACATTCAAGTTTCCCAGGTCTCTAGAAAAACGTGGATAATCGTATTGCGACTGACATTGGCATGGATTCTTGCAATTATCATGTCGGGAATAAAAGTGAGCAGTCTTAGATTTAATCCGTATCCCTTCATTTTTACCATAAATATTCTTGTGATCTTATTTTTATGTAAACGTACTGTCCGTTATTTCAAAAAGGGAGTTATTCCGATGTTGTCTGTGCTAGATGCATTTCATCAAGAGGAAAAAATAAATAGATCCTTAAAAATTATTCGTTTGATTACCTTATGCGATGTTGGTTTTTGGCTATTTGGCTTTATCAAGATTATACCTTTAAGTACTAGAAATGATGTTTATCATAGACTGCTTCAAGAAATGCAAGAGTTTTGTTCAACGCTTATCTGCATAAACAGCACTTTAGAGCCATTCACATTTGTATGGTACACAAAGGTGACAAAGAAATACATAGCGAAGCTGATTTGTCGATGCTGTTAAGTAACTCCAATCTGTCAACAGTAGCCGTTGGTTCAACATATCAGAGAATTATTGTTTCTCCGAGTATCTACATGGGACGCCATGCATGTGTAAATAGAGTTACACTTTCCATTTTTAAAGAATATTTAAGACAAACATTGCTCTGTCATATGGCAACAGGAGGGGTTTACCTTTTGTCAACTGCTTGAGAGAACACTCCGAATGATAAAGTGCGTTAGCGTCTTTCCGAATCGAATTCATGTTTGTACGTTACCATGTGATAAAAGAAGACTATTCTTGAAAAGAGCACTAGAGAAATAGAAAATATGTCACCACCGGGGATCGAACACGTGGCCCACGCTTTCGCGGCCTGCGCTCTACCGACTGAGCTAGATGACCTCCGATGTTAAATACTCTAGCCACATTACCTCC
This sequence comes from Alatinidae sp. Z8VKAUB7J3, assembly GCA_010016025.2. NCBI lineage: Eukaryota > Metazoa > Cnidaria > Cubozoa > Carybdeida > Alatinidae > Alatinidae sp. Z8VKAUB7J3. Next base: position 102,746,163 of record JAAAKM020006971.1, on the reverse strand, counting down.
CATTCATCCACCGGTGGACATCGACATCCAGCTCAACGCGATTGGAGACCAGCCTCTCTACGCCATGTGACACATTTTCTATTTCTCTACAGTTCTTTTCAAAACTAACATTTCAAATCCTCTCTTCTCGAACAAGACTATTCATAGCAGGCAGCTGAGGGTATTATGGAGAGGAGGTAAATAACAGTTTCCTGTTACCTCAGAAAGTAGAAATATGCATGATAGATTGTCTAGGGTTTGTAATATTAAAGTAGTTTAAGTATTTCCTTTTACTGGAATCAGACACGGAAGATCAGAAAAAGGCCCTAACAAGGAATGAATATTTATGAAGTTCAAGGAGAAAGCATCTCCAGATAATGTGAATTTGGAACAGGCTGCATTTGTTTCTGCTATTGGGCTTTTCCTTTGCCCACACTGCTCACCCTACTGTCCACCTTGCTGCTCCTCTTGCCGCGCCCCTTGCTTCTCGCCTTACTGCTCACCTTATAGTCCCGTGTTCACCATTGGGCTTTGTCCGCATTTCTTATTACTGCTCCCTTTACAAGATGAAAAGTAATTGTCAACCCCCCCTCCCTCCCCCCCCCCCAATCACCCACATTGACGTGTTGTAAAAAACAGAATAGATGCTTGAAAGGAGACATTTGTGTTAACTGTGTCTTACAATAAGGCATACTGGAATGGGTATGGTATACACCTCTTACCATGACAAAAATTCTGGATCAGACCATTCCTTGTTTCTATTACGAAATATATAATATGTCGCTCTTATTGCGGAAAGAAGTAATAACTGCCATATCTCTAATAGTCATAGTACCTTTCAAGCATACACCCGTGGACATCGATGTCACGTTCTACACAATTTGTGGACTAAACTCTCTTCAATGTGTGATTTGACCAGGAGATACTGATATCCGGCGAATAAATCTGTCCATAACGTATTGACAAATTGTAACTGTAATGATCAAGAGAGGCTACAAGAGAAATGATGTTGAAAAAGTCGTTTGTGGTACAACATTTGAATATTGCGTTATGTAACGGATATATTTTGCTAAACGTTTTCGCCATACACTGATCACAAGAATCGTAAGGAGTGAAATAAGAAAGCTATTACGATGAATATATAGGGAACGAGAAGATCCTAGAAAATAATGGTCATAAGAGCGACACGTTTTATGCCACTAGTGTTATTGGAAAAAGGCAATACGATTGCTGTGATCAGTGTATGGGGAAAACGTTTAGCAAAATGAATCCGTTGCTTAACGCAATATAGAAATGAAGTTATCATCTTGGGTTAATATAACCCAACAGACATCAAAAGTGTGTGGGTTCCGATGAACTATTTTGCCTGTTTTTATACCCCCCTTTGCTGCATAGACATTCCTATGCTTCTGTAAGTAGATACACCTGTATGTTCCTTTGTATTATGCTACATTGTAACCCTTATTTGCGGGATAGTTTGTTGTACATCCACATATCTATATCAAACAACCCCTATTATTGCCCTGTATATATGTATGAGCCCCTTTATATGAATGGTGAGTGCTACCATGAGATAAAAGTTTCCGTGTTAAGCTCTTTGCTTCATAAAGAAACCATGTCGCTGTAAGGACTTTATTATTTGACTCCCCGGATGTGTCAGGCATGCCCTTCTCTGCTTCAAAATCTTGTTAATATACAGCCAGTTTTATCATGAATACTACTTTGACAGCTAAACAAAGCCTTTCCTCGAATATAACTGTACGTATTTAGTATGATATATGATATCTTTGAATCTAACAGTTAATAACCAATCCACCGTCTACGTGCGTCAGACTTTACAGATCATACCACAGCTATAACTATTTGTGGTTCTTTTGAAGTACAGGGGAAAGCCTCTCTTACTTTAATGCATGACGTGAAAAGTTTGCAAGAAAACATCAACTCGCCATACACTTTGCCCTAAATAACGTTTCCGAATTGTTCGTGGCTTTAAATAGATGATCAAGAGGTGGAGAAAGCAAGTTTAAGGTATGAAGATTAAATAGTTTTTTCTAATTATTGTTCTAAGTATAAACATTCCGAGTGTTAGATATGAATAATCAATAAATAGGAAAACTCGGTACTCGGTTTTCTAAGTTCCAACTACCTACAGTACGATAAACTAAACCAAAGAACAAGTGTAGAACAACGAATGAAAGTAGCTCTGATGAGGCTGCAAGAGGTTTCAGCTATTCTCTATTGTAAGTCTGAAGAACAAAAAGTGATGAATGTCTGAAAGAACAGTGATGGCTTCTCTGCTGAAAGGGCTGAAAATAATCCTAGAAAAGGCAGATGTGAGGGCAAAAGCTTGCACTCGGCTAAGGTAGAGGACTGAGGACAGTAGCGAAGGTATCACTGCAGGACAGAGTTCTAAACAAAAAGCTGAGGAGAAAGATAGAAGTGAGAGGGATAGTTGATAAGTGGAAAAATCGAACCTTGGAGTGGTATTGTCGTCTAGTAAGCAAAAGTGTGGGTATGAACCGTTAAACAAAGAACCGGAACCGGGCGTCACTAGTTTCATGCCCCCACTGGATCAAAATAAAACTATGAATTTGCCCCTTCGTCTTTTTTGGCCTATTTGATAAACCTATGATAAATGTTTGCTGCTTTTTAGGGTGATGTGGACCCAATACTCTTGTGTGTGATATAGGCTGCCTATTTCCATGCAATTCGTGCACCCTTTACTTGTGTTAACTGCCCTTGTACAACGTATGTATAACGGATGTATAGCTCTTAACGAGTTCGAAAAGCGAGGCAAAGCAATGGACAGCCACCATTACACTTGTAGAGAGCTGGGCAGGACGTCCAATATTAGAGAAAGGATTCATGGGGTATCATCATATCTCGTCACCCTACCACTTGGTCCATTCATAGGCCGCATTTTTTGCTTTAAAAACATCTTGATTAGAGCAATTCGGATCCAATTTACTGTCTCGAAGGATGTGCATTATTGTTTGATTTGATTGTCCATAAAAACAGGCGCACTGCTAGACAACCCCTTGCTATTTGTTCATTAGATATGTTGTAGTAGATAGCAGGAAGTGAAGGGAGGCAATTAAGTCTGAAGGACACATTGGCAATAGCAAGTATCGTAGTATAATT
>JAAAKM020006971.1:102728820-102742943 GCA_010016025.2 Alatinidae sp. Z8VKAUB7J3 | reverse complement strand
AGTCTGAAGGACACATTGGCAATAGCAAGTATCGTAGTATAATTCTAATCATAATGATGATGATGTTGTTGATGATGGTGATGATGATGTTAGCGATGATAATCACGATGATGGTTACGGTTATTATAATGAGAAATTGTATACAAGTAGGATGACTAGCGTAGCACGTATCATACTTAAGTTAAAATTGTGATGTCAGGATGATCGATATGATGGAATTAAAGGGACAAGAACATCAATTATTGAAATCGTGTAATCTTAGACTTTTTTCATTGTCACCTGTTTTGGAATTTTTCACATGCATAAGAGATACATTTTTGTCAGGCAATTTTTTCCTTAGTTCTCATTGCCAGTCAACAATTTCTACTCTGTTGATATTTTCCCAGAGAAAATACTGGGAAGAGTCTGGAACTAGCTCCCCAGGCTCCCGCATCAAACGCATTGTACGTGCTATCTGGGGGAAGGGGGTTGGAGGGTAAGAGGAATGCGTACAAAAATGTATTAGGGGACCTAGAACCATTCTTTTTCTTCCTAAAGGGTTTCACTTGTGTTGTGATGGTAACTCCCTCTCATATGTTTTTAATCTTTCTTTTCTAGAACTGCACTGAGACATTTCAGAAAATATAATTAAGTGGTGACACGAGGCGGCTGAGTGATGGTTAAATCAATGAACTGTTTGATGCTTGTGTTTGTTTGTGTAATATCATATTCGATTGCAGGTATGCATTTTATAGCTGTTACTATTGGGTGCCTAAGAGACGTCCCCCCGCTAATTAATTTTCAAAAAGTTTCCACCCAGGGCATTCTTATTCCAACCCCCCTCCCATTAATGTTTAAGTAATCTCCCACCCGTGACAATTTTTGTAGACGTTCTTGGAATTTTTCCAACCTCCATTTATTCCAACCCCCCTTCTATTAGGCACCCAAGAGTAGCTATCACAGTGAACCATGTATTATATTGCTCTTTAAACTAAAGTACTTAAGTTGGGCAATCAGCAGGACGTATACCTACGCCACGCCGCTTTACTTTTGGTTGTGATTAAAATTAATAATACACATGGAATACTAAGGGTCAAAAGTATAGAAAAGGGACGAAATTAATCTTTCATCATCGACATTATCAAGAATATATTTTAGAATTAATTTTATAATGCAAACTTGGGAATTATTTAAGTCACGCAAGCTACGAAGTACTGTTGTAGTGCAGGAGTGCTAAATTGTAATTCATAGATCGATTTGACCGTGTTTGTTATATAGATGATATCCATTCCCACCCCTGCTTATAAAGGAGCTTGTATGAACTCAAATAATATTGATGTTATGGTGGGTATCAAAGTCATGAAAGACTGGAAATAAAAAACCTCGTAGGGTTTCATTAGTTAATTTTAAATAGAATGAAATGAGGAAGACTCCAAGCATTTCATTAACTATTTCTTTTTTCTTAGGCTGTGGTATACCACTCCACAAAGTGAGTCGTTATCAAATATTGCAATAAAAAGGAATTAATACAGAGAAAAGGGGCCATTAAACCGAAGAATGAACAAACTATAATGCCATTCTTTTTCAAATGCTACAGTAATGGTTCAACTTCCATTTTTAAACTAAAACAGATTTGAAAATTGTCCTTTGAATTTTTTAAATTGTACGATCCAAATGTTGCTCCATACATATGCAGTACGAAACAGGCTCATTTGATACTTTTGGTTGACCTTTTTGGTTGACCTTTTTTATTTATATTTCACGTAACCAGAGAATTCACATTATCGAGCTCTTATAAACTAGGAATAAACTGTTTCCACTCGGCTACAATTTGAATCGGATAGTAGTAAGTAGTGTGATTGACGACAGATCAAAGAAATCATGTGGTTTTGAATAACAGACTTACTTCCATTAAGAATGAATTATCCTATTCCCATACAGAAATAGAAATCAAAAGGCTGGTGGGAAAAAAAGCCGGTCCAGTATGCACAGGCCTACTTTGCAAGCTGATACACAGAGCACGAAGGTCACTATGTAAGATAACAGAGTTCAAATGTAACAACGGAGACTGTATTCCAAAGGCGTGGGCATGCGATAGTGACGAAGACTGCAGCGATAGCTCGTACGAAAGAAATTGCAACAAAGACCGTCTCCGAATGGTAATGCCTACGCGTCCTTTGTGTGAAAGTGATCAATTCCGTTGTGATGATAGGCTATGTATTTCGAAATCTTGGGAATGTGACGGAAGGGGAGATTGTCGAGATGGATCCGATGAAAAATCATGTTCATCAACTATTGCAGCTCAAAACACTGAAGCATCATCTCCCACTACTTGTCCCCATTCTCACTTCCAATGCATGGATGGCAAGTGTATTCCAATGAAGTGGGTATGCGATGGGGACAAAGACTGCTTAAAAGGCTCTGATGAATTACACTGTTCCTCAAAGTGCGACCACAAAGAGTTCAAATGTGAAAACGGACGCTGTATATCAAAATCATGGATATGCAACGGAGAGAAAGACTGTAGTGATGGTTCAGATGAGCATAACTGCACTAATCTATGCCATAGAAACCAATTTCGATGCAATAACAGCCAATGTATACCCACGTCGTGGAGATGTGACGGTGACAAAGACTGTAGTGATGATTCAGATGAGCATAACTGCACTAATCTATGCCATAGAAACCAATTTCGATGCGATAACAGCCAATGTATATCCAACTCCTGGACTTGCGACGGCGAAGAAGACTGCAGTCACGGTTCAGATGAAAGAAATTGCACAAAACAATGCAAAGAAAGCGAATCGATGTAATGATGGACAATGTATTCCAAGTAATTTTACATGCGACGCTGAACAAGACTGTAGTGATGATTCAGATGAGCATTACGGCACTATAACATGCCCCATGAACCAATTCCGTTGTGATAATGTGGGCTGCATACACAAGACGTGGATGTGCGACGGTGAACAGGACTGCAGTGATGGTTCAGACGAGAGAAACTGCACAAAACAATGCAAAAAGAGCGAATTTACATGCGATAATGGCCGCTGCATTCCCAAACCGTTGACATGTGACGGTGACGATGACTGCCATGATGGTTCAGATGAGCACAACTGCACTAATGTATGCAAAACAAATCAATTCCAATGCCATGATGGGTCATGTTTATTTAAGTCTTGGAGATGTGATGGTGACAAAGACTGTCTGGACGGTTCAGATGAACTCAACTGCACGAAACCATGCACAAATGACCAATTTCGATGCCGAAATGAACAGTGCATTGCAAAGTTATGGACATGCGATGGCGAAAATGACTGTGCTGATGGTTCAGATGAGAAGGGCTGTAAAGAAAGTCCTTTATTATGAGCAACCCCTTCGCCTAATATGTGTGTCCTGAATGAGATTTAACGCCTTACAGGGTAATGTATTTACAGAGCTGGACTACCCAGTTGGATCTAACGAGCAATCGTGCTCAACAGTCATGAATCGTGTTTTATCAACCCCAACAATCACAGTCTGTCTAAATAGTGAATTTCAGTGCAAGAACGGGGCATGCTAAGTGAGCGTGTGTGTAATGGCGACGAGAACTGTACTGATGGTTCTGATGAGACTAGTTGTTAAAGTGGTTACTTGTTGTAAGAAACACCAACACCTTATAATTGTGATAAACATCAGTTTCATTGTATGGAGGGATACTGTGTTTTCAAAGTTATGAGGTGCGAGGGAAAGAAGGATTGGCCGGATAGGTCAAGGGACTTAGATTGTTCTTAAACTGCTTTTCCCGAATCGATACGCTCAGGTAATCAGTTTCAGTGTAGAAGTGGGTAGTGTCATGACATCTAAAGAAAATGTAATAGTTTAGAGCAATGCATTGACGGCTCTGACAAAGCAGACTGGCCTACTTTATCGTGTACAAACAACAAACATAAATGAAAAAACGGAGACCGTATCCTAAAATGGCGGTGTTGTTATTGAGATAAGGATTGTAAAGATGGTTCTGACGAAGAGGGCTGCCCTTCTTAATCCGGTCCCGTCAACAAACGATAATGTAAGGATGTTTATTGTACTTTGGTGCTTATTGTATTTTTGCGGGGTAGTAGAGTGGTAGAGTGCCACACTGCCGAGACGGATCGGAAGCAATACCTGTAGAATAAAATTGAAGAAGCTTCGAAGCCCTTTCTCGTATCTTGCTGTGTCAGCAATTGTTCTGATTTTTGGGTTATATTTTGATACCTTGTTTGATATATTTCCTAAAGATTCTTATGAAGATTCTATGGTTTTCAAATGCTCTACATTGCCTACTGATGTATTTCTCTTTGTCTTTTGGTTTCTTAGACCTCAGTACTTGTGCATTGTTTCTTTCTTCTTTCCCCTGGCGTGATTCCACCCTATCGCCTGGTTTTTAGCACAAATGTTTTGGGCATGGTTTAGACCACAACAAAAAAGAAAATGAAAAATCATCAGTGAGAGAGATTAAATGTAACGAAACTTTATGTGGAAGAACGATGGGCTAGAACTAGTGCAAAGAGAAGATAACGATTTTCTGGACACTCACTATAGGACTTCGTGAGTGATTTACACATTTAGGTTTGTTGACGTCGAGAGAGAAGCAAACTGCACTTTAGTCGAAAGCAGGCACACAGCCAGAGGGCGTGGGGGCCGCGGGGCCGTGTCCGCCCAATAGGTAAAACTTGCCCACGTTTGCCCCCCAGAAAAATTCTTACCGGCATTTAAAAGATGGATGACTTGTTTATTTCAATTCACTTATGGGTTTTCCCAATTAATTGGACCATCCAATTGACTATTTCCAGTTACATGTAAAGTCAAGTATCTCAAAATGCAATTTTGAGCCTTCTAGGGACTGTAAAAATACAAAATAAAACCATGGTGGGCTGCCTTGGAAGGAAGGAGGGGAGGGAAGAGGTTTTGTTTTGAATTTGTATCCAGCTTGTCAAATAAAAATCGTTCTTGATATCCTTAGTTGACAGTTTTATCAACAAAAAGCTGCACTCCTGTGCAGGCAATCAGTTCTCATGCGAGAAGGCCTGTTATTTCGTCTGGGTCCAGACCTCTCTCAAGACCGAAATTTCAGAACAACCTGCCCAACCAATATGTAAACACTGTCGTCTAACAATTTAAATGCCAGTGTAATGCTGCTTATGTGGATGGAACATCCTTAAGACTCGTCGAGAGGATCAAATAGCATGTTCTTTCGGAAGCACGACAATGTAAGCGACACGGAGGCTGTACTCGCGTTGTCTACTGCTTCTTGAAAGCCGATCTTTCCGGCCATTGGTGCCCATTTGTCAGAGAACCCTAAAAGAGCCGATAATTATTCGTACACTTTGCTCAGGATTTCATTTAGGGCGAGATCATCTCTGCATCTTGAGGTTCTTGCGGCATTCACTATCAAACTGCAAAAACCTGTTTATTCAGGCAGAATGTTTTGTTTTCAAAACGAGGTTATTATAGAGGTTTGTGTTGTAGTCTTAGAATTCCCATATTTTAAATCTTTTTGTAAAAATATCATTATCTATGGATTTTACGTCACTATCTATACTTTACAATTTTATTCAATTGCATTCCGTTTTCTACCATATAAATTTGCACGCACTTTAAAATCTTTGCTGTACAATTTAAGAAATCTCCACTGTTGTTCTAAGTATGTTCGCGTAATGATCATGAAAGGAGCCGACCGAAAAGCTTCTTACAGAAAATGAAAATGAATTTACAACGTGTCCGCTTTTATCATCAGTCTTCGTATTTCATACTAACAAGAATATGTTCCAAATATCTACGAAAATTTTTCATCCTAAACCAGGAGTGGCCTACTTTTTTGGCCCATTGGGATAGTTTTGGATTGTTGTAGTCAAGCGCGGCCGCAGCCAATTCTGAATATAGGTTCCTCCTGAGGACCCTAAGATTGTTTCTTCAGACTTTTGGCATTGGCGAAAATTTTTGAAGAAGTTAGGATTTCAGAGCCCAAAATTGAAATTGCTTTTTTTCTGGATAGATTGAAAGTGCTCCATGATTTGTATTAAAACAAGTAACAAATGTTTGGCGTTTGACGTTGAAAATGGAATTAACTCAAGTATGTGCTAATGCTTAGAATATGTTAGAATTTTCACATCAAAAGATCTTTTTAGAAGTCACACAAAATTATAACAAACCATGTATGTCCTGAAACTACATCCGTAGCAGATTTCCAAAATTGACAACTAAAAGCATCAACAACACTGATGTCCACAGCCTAAAATTGGCCAGAAATGAAAAATGTAAACCAAAGTGTATTTACGTAAATAAGAAAGATGATATTGAAACGTGTTGGAACTGTGAAGAATTTGTTTTAGAATTTATGGATTATATATTTGTGGTTATTAGTTTTTTTTTAATAAAGAATCAATGCACCTTGTACATTTCAGTTGTGACTCATTTAAAGAAACCCAACAATTTCAGAGGAAAGTAGATATTGCTTCCACCACATCAGAATTTAGTTACAACTTTGCTTAAGGTGGCATTTTGTCCGGTGACAATAGCAGCAGCACACTCAGTCACGTACTCAAATAGCTGCATAAAAATATTGAAAGTTTGTAGGGTGTGTTCATCTTCTATGCTTCGGCTGAAGTTCAGTAAATTTTGTAAATGTTAAGTGGGCCGCACGAACTTACGGCTTTGCCTCCATGCCACACGTTCCAAACAGAACACCGCAAATGACCCTTTCCCTTTTCCTGCGCCTTTGCTTATTTCTAAGCCCGCTTTTGGTACAGGCTGTTGAACAAAATCACCTATGTAGAATTTGACGTCAAATCACATCCAAGCACGCCTTGTAATGTCCGGTACGCCAGTCACCATGTAAATTAGCCATATTTGAATCATAAGAGGAGATCCGGTGAAAGGATTCAGCACGTGAATGTTCTCGTTATTCTTCTTTCATTTACTGAACAGTGGTCTTTGATTAATTGAAGAAAACCCCCTGGCAATCGGTAGGCAATGACACTTTCTTCAGAACAATCCAAGGCAAGCCACCAGTGTAGGCCCGTCGCCAGCGCCTTCAGTTTGGGAGGCATCACGTCTTCCTAGGGAGGCAAAATATAGGTTTGATTCGTTATGCGGTATGGCCTAAACAAACTATAAAACCAGGAAGTCATCACCTCACTTTGTTGGAATCAACTTGTGTTAAAGTTCCTATGTTGATAAAAGATGCCTAAATTCATAAATATTATTCAAATAAGTTGGCTGAAGCCAGGAAGGACCTAAACATGTGGACAGGCCGGAAAATTGACGAAACTTAAAAGAGGACGCTGGGGAACGAGCGCTTTCATTTTAACGTAAAAATAGGCATCGGCAAAGGATGTTCACATGGATGAATGATGGAGAATGAGAAAAGGTATAAAAGACTAGTGGAGATTTATCAAGTAGCCTATCCTGACTTGATGAAGCAACAGCAGTACAAAGATACACAGGCCGAATGGAAGAAAGTTAAAGAGTCTCCTGAGAAATATGACAAAACCATGGCATCTCTAAAGCTGTTTAAATAACTGCCTATTCTGATTCTGTGTTTTCTGTGTGCATGAGTGCGCAGAGTATGTTCCGGGGGGTAAAGGTGACATCATCAGAGGGGGTCTTTGATCCAAGACGCATCAAGACAAAGAGGGAGCGGGCTTCAGATTTTTTGAATTTTGAGGGGACGTCATTTATGTATTATCCCTAACGATAAAATTAAAACTGAACAGTAACAATTTAAGTTATCAAGCACCACGGACTGATTTTAAGGCTTCCTATGATAGTGCTTCGCATCCAATGTGCCGCTTCCACGTTTTGTTTGTGATTTGCAGCATTTGTCACTTGATAAAAACACCATCCAATGTTTTAACAAATTCATTTCATTGTCTGAAGCAGAAAACAAGCTTTCCATTGCTTGCAAGTAACCATAGCGTTTCCTCTGTAACTTTGAGAAAATTGCACATGAACTTCTGTGTTGTGGAACATAGTGAAACCATCACAGAATAGTAAATAGGCAGAAGGGCAACTCTTTGCAGAACTCGTTTACCTTTTGGTGGTCACCAACAGATACAGAGATGTGACCTTAATCTCCTTCGTGCACAGCGAAAGGGAGGCTAGATGATCAAACTGTCAACAGGCATCAATTTGTCTACTTACTCAGCAGTGGATTGGGAGTAAAACGTACTACACATTATTCGACGTGGATACAAAATCTAGCTACAATATAATCAAATAATAGTAGAAAACGTAATAAAGTTTACAAGTAACGGTTAGCAAACAATATTCTTCAAACATTCTCCCGACGGCCATAACTAGAGTTGGTCTAACAGCGATTATCAACAGCAAGAATGAACAAGCAAATTCGGTACAATTGTTACCTTCTTCTGTCTAGTGTTTCTTCAGTCGTACATCACTGATTCTACTGGGAAAAGCTTACTGTAAAGGCCTACATATGTTGTTTGGTATGCTGGTTTAGTCAACAAGGTAAGTTTAATAATCTCGAAGAAAAATGTTTTGTTGTTACAGACCCCCCTTCCTCTTTAGATTTTTTATATTTTCATGTTTGTGGTTACAGTCAGAATAACATCATGAATTAGTTATTTAGTATTTTAATATTTGAAAACATGCATTGTAGAATTATAGTAAGTGATTTTGGTAGAGTCCAGTATAAACACGAAGGGAAATATTTCACGCAAAGTGGTAAATGTCATCGCCTAATATTTACAACATTACATCCCCATATACATTTCTTACAAATTTTGAAAACTGCTAGCACAAATTCAAAAATACGTGCTTAAATTCAGCTGCCGGCTTTGTCACTCCTTGGAAAGACTCTTCTTTAATTGTTAAGCCTCGTTTCGTGTCAGTTCATGCAGGCACATGCCTAATAAAAATGTGAAAAAGCAGAAATAGCCGCAGTTGCGCTTCTGCTTGTTTACTGTCATGAGCCATCATGGCGAATACTTCGATCGATAACTCATTCGTTTTGCTGGATGACTGACTACAAAAAGGATTATAAACCATTAAACATTTAGGATTAGCTTCACAAAAGCTTTGCACGGTGATAAAATGCATCGATGAAGATCTGTGGAAAATGCTCGGACGATTTGAGGGTTTTAACTTGGAGTTACGGCAAAGCTTTCAATGTGGCTTGACCGGCAACTGTTATTGGAAATTGAAGATCGTCATTATCGAATGTTTTAAAGAAACCAGAAAAACAGTTCTTACGTTTGCAATGCACAGTAAATCTAGTATCCTAAGCTATTTTCTGCTCGGAATACCGGCTCCAATACCCCCAAGAGATTGTTGAATTACCTCAGCAAATGCAGCGAAGAAATGCAGAAACAGTGGGACTATTCAGTGGATGAGCTCCAAATGTCCACTGCTGACTTTGTTGGCATGTTCTGATGCTCGATTTCTCCAATGTCTTATGATTTCGACAAAAATAAATGCCTTTCTGATAAACTAACGTTTTCGACAAAGAACTATACGGATATCAATGGATAAAGCATTTAAGCCGCTCTAAACATTATTCCCGAGAGTTGCGTACCAGATTACGATGCGATTCTTTACGTAAAACTCGAGTCGTTGTGGAATAACCAGTGGGTCATTCAAAAACTTATCGTATTTCCTAAGTTTAAGTCACAAAGTTTATTTTGGAGGGATTTTTTGTTAGGACTTTAGGAGCTCTGTGATTTTTCAAAGAACGTCGCTCTGCCATGCACGTGTTGACGTCGGTTATGGCTTTGCCTCACAAGATAAACAGCTATCCAGAGATCTTAGAGGAACGTAAACATTATCTTAACTTTTTATGCAAACTCTTTATAATCGTTCGGATTACTTTGACCTTGTCTTCAAATGTAAAAACGTTACGATGGGACTTTTATATATATATATATTTTATATATTCTATTCGACAGTTATGATAAGTCATTATTTGAAATGAAATGGGGGACGCAAACTTTTCATTATCCAAAAAGTGGGGACATTGGTGGAAAAGGTTTAAAACCCCTGCTATGGACAATGGTGGTCTAGGGATTTGTTATAAGATGTCTGTGGTCACGGCCTAGTTTAGCCCAGTTTAGAGAGAAAATCAAAAGGGTAAAAGTGTGTCTTAGGTGTCGGATTATTGATTATCCGGCGGTCGTCCGCTGGGAGCGCATATGGGAATATACGTGTCCCAGAGACGACGAGGAACTGGGCGAGGAAGGTTAACCTGCATTATAACGGGTTCACCTTTCCCCTTTGAAGTAATATTGAAATTTCTAACCACGGATTTATCCATTCTGCCACTACGGACAACAAATCCTTGACATACTTTTAATGTCTATCGAGAAAAAATATTACGCAATCATTCCTGTTTTCTGTGGAAAATGGAAATCGAACAAAGTTACAGCCTAGATTCGCCTAGTTACAGCCAATGAAATTAATAGACACTAGAACAATTACTCGTCTCTTTCTGACTGACGCACTCCAACAGCCTCGATTGTAAGTCGGTCGCCATTGTGATTGCAAGGCAAAACATAGCTGCATATCGTACGTACAAGACTGACATCGAAGGAAGTAATAGCGGTTCCTTATTTAATCGAGAAATGGAGAAAGTGTCATGGATGTAATAATTGCAAGTCAAATCTGGCATTCGGAAGGACTCGCATTTTTAAATTTCGTATGGTAAAGCAGGGACGTGCCGTCATTGAATGCAACGCATGCATTGCATGGCTCAAAATTCTCAAAAATATACATACCGATAATCATGCCCCTATCCGTGTTTAAAGTCTAGTTATTACTCGGGGCCTGTTTGCAAATGAGAGAGAGGATATGATTCAAATACATGGAAATATTTATTCTATTTATTCCAAATAAATAAAATTAACAGCAGAAAGCATTAATTAGGGGAGGTAGGGACCGTGTCCCCTTGCCCCATATCTATTGGCCCTCTTTCTTGCGAGATCTATTTTAGTTTTAGGTTTGAATGCCTTACCTTCATTTACATAGAATTTTGTTATTTCTTTGCCATTAAATATTCTTTTACTCGAGACAACCGTCACACTACTTATGCCGATGAACGAAGGGCTTAAAACCTTAACAGATGGCCCACATAAGAAAATGAACTTTAAGGGAAATGAACGAGTCATGCAAGGACCAGTCGTGCATTCAAATCTTATGATAGGAGCATGCGCAGTTTATGATTCCATTGTGTTTCCGTCAAACCTCTTTCGCAATCACAATTGAAACGAGAGACTTTGAAAACCAGACTGTGTTATCGTTACTTCTGTGACCTACGATTAAGTAAAGAAAGAAGTTGTGTTCCACAGTTAATTAATGATACAGTTTCTAAGGTGCCATTGTACTACGCTAAAACTTTTAAAGATAATGGTGTAATCCATCAGTATTGGTTTGATATTTTCACGCAGAGTTAAACTGCATAAACTAGAACATCGTCATTCAGACGTCGTGAAATTAACCATTAGTCTAATTTATCTTTGATCTAAGTGATTTACGCCAATAGCAAACACATGGCGATCTGAAAGGCTATTTTGGGCGCTCAAAATCACTTTTATAGCCTAATTACATTAAAATAGCTACTTTGGCGGAAATTTACTCTTTGCGAATGTGCTTCGGATGCGTATCATTGCTGATTCGTAATTAGCTATGATAAAGGCTATTCCTTGGTGCTCAAAGTCACTTTTAAAGGAGTTGGTTGTTGGAACTCCAAAAGCTTATATTTCATATAAATTGCGAGTGAGAAGCAACACGCTACACAGACAACTTTAAGATAAGGTTTGTAAAGTAGACCAGTATAGTGATAAAGTCACAAGTCCTTTTTGCGAGGTACTGTCGAGTCCTCGAGAATAGACAAAGGATCCCCGGCTATTAATTTCGAAATATTTTCCAACCTCCCCATCCTTATTGCGGACTCCCTGGCTATTACTATCTACGATTTTATGATGATGCCCGCCGACACGTTAAGCGACGTATAGCAGAGGTGCAGTGGTGAAAAACAATTGTAATTTGTTCCATCACCGTGAAACACCTCATTGCGCGTATCATTTTTCATTTGTGGTGATTTCAGAGTTGCAGAAATTATTATAATATTAAAGAGATGGGTGGAGTGCAATTCAAAGTTTCGCATTTTATTTAAATTTTTGGATTGGTAAGCACCCAGTTTATTCCAGACTGCCCTTTTATTTAATTTCCAGTGAAATTCCGAACTCCTCACTCTTTCGGACTCGAGAGTACGAATTTCTTACTACGTGACACTAGTAAAGAGACTAGGCAAAATGTCACACTCAAGACTCGCCCCGTCTATCATTTACGATGCTTAAATCTGCAAAAGGTCTGAAAGAAACACTTGAAAGGTATGATTCCAACTTTGGAACAAACAGCCCTCCTCCGAAAACGTCGACTTCAAATTCGAATAGACTATCCACATCAACAGGATATAAGTCCAAAATATCATCGAACTTTTCAAATTCACAAATACTGGCATTATTCATAAGAACTCTTGTATCAAAACTTTTCCATGTTCTGACGAACGCACAGTACAATTAGCCACTCTCAAATTTTATCAGAGGGACCGTTCGCCTCCTTTCCCACCCCCTCCACGATTTCGCCACCGTCAGACCGTCACCAGAAAATCATCGGTCGTGAGCAAGTTGTTAGGCCGACGCATATGGCTTGAGGAGCCTCACACAATAAGCCAATGATAACACAATTTGTGATCTTGATTAAACCCGATAAACTTACCATCAAACATTTTCGTCGCTCAGCCAGACAATCGGTTACAGCGAGAGTTTGACGGAAAGCTTAATCAAACAAATCTCCTCCTGACCTCAACTTTCAGAATAAATATTGTTTAAATGATTAATTATGTTCCATGGGATCCATATGCAGTTAAGAAATAGCATAACAAGAAAGATTATAAAAGGCAACTCAAGTGCACACCTTGCGTGATACCAATTGATCAACCGAAAAATACATAATGAGACTTCACTATTACATTAGGACAGCGTAAGTGAATGATGTGAAGGGTTCAAGAAGGAATATAAACAAACGATGGTAAAGCTCGGGGAGTTCAGTAGGAAGAAGAAAGAGGACGGAGGGAGCAACAACAAACATGCTTACCGATGAGTAAGAACATTAAACAACATGTAATATTTACTTACCTTGTTCAAAGTGTCAGCGATTATACAACACCAGCGATGGTCGCTGTCTCGTCGACTCATTTTGAAAGAATGAACACCTGGCTTTTGGAGCTTCGTTGAGAATACGCCAGACGACCTTATCTGTTGTGTGATTGACGAGTTTGGAAGGATACAGCAATCTACAATCCAACAAAGGTACTCACAATGAAAACGATACTTGATATAGGAAATATTGTTGATGGTAGAGAAAATAGTTGCACGCAGCAGAAACTTCCGTTTGGAGGAAAATTAGTTTAGGTGATTTTATTTGAGTACATTGTTACAAAAACTGCAGGTCCAACCCTGTTGAAAGTCTGAGTTGTTCAGTCTCGACAAACTTTTTTTAAATTGAATTGCCCTGATCTAACTAAAGTAAGCTTGTCTATTAATAACATGGTATGGGAAGTACCAATAAAGGTGTTCTCTTAGAAGAATATGAAATGCAGGAGGAAATGCATTGCCTGCGCAAAAGCCTTCTGTAAAGGTCTGCAATTCGCAGCACTTGCTCAAATGAGCTATAACAACCACTTCCCACAATCCTTGCAATAAAAATTAAATCCACTGTTCCTTACTACACTTCAGAAAATATCATTAAGTTATCATTATTGACATATGGTTAACATTTGGTGACTTAGCGTACCAAAAAAGAACGAAATCTGGTTTTGTCTTAGAGTCCTGGTAAGATTCTGTCTATCTCAGAAAAGGCGATTTCGTTTGTCCGTACGCCCGTATGCACGTACACCCGTACTCATGTGCCCCTGTCTTAGAGTTCTGGTAAGATTCTGTATATCTCAGAAAAGGCGATTTCGTTTGTTCGTAGGCCCCTATGCTCGTACACCCGTTTAGCCTCTTGTTAACACTTCCACTAATTCAATAACTGTGGGTTAAAGGGGATGAGCCAGTCATTGTAGTTTTGTGGTCTAAAACATTCATAAAGTGAGTGTAAAGTAAAAA
>JAAAKM020006971.1:102699949-102722960 GCA_010016025.2 Alatinidae sp. Z8VKAUB7J3 | reverse complement strand
ACATTGTGCAACTGGTTCCTCCTTGTTATGAGCTTGACTCAACTTAAAGTGGTTCTCTCTTGAAAGGCATTTTAATTTGAATTCTGAGCGGAAACTCTCCTTGGAAAATCTTTCCAATGAAAACATTTCCTGTCCGACTTTTCCGCGAAAAAGTTTTCTTAGTCGACAGGAGCCTTTGCACCACAAGAAAAAGGCATTTTGAATTGTTGTTTGGTGTCATTTGAGTCTGAGGGTGATTCTTAAAATTTTCTTAAATTTTAAGGATTTTGAGCCTCATGATTCCTATAAAAAGAATTCTTATAAAAAAAGAAACAGTGTAAACTATTTCATTTTGTAACAAATAACGCATCAGTACTTAAACGTAGCTAACGTGTGTCACATTATACAGGTAATTTTCAGAGTGGGATCTGTAGTCCGCTTAGAAACAACCAAGCGGTTTTAGGGGCATCTTCAACGCCTCACTGAGTACAGAAGGCGCAGGTAGGAATGAGGCTGCATGGTTCAAGCTTGTTATTGAATAAATTGTTAACTAGATATGATGGGTCAACGTCTAATGTAATCAATGTTTTGCAGCTCAAGAAATGCAAAACAAAAAGAAGGGAAATTAAGCCTTATTGCCTTACAAGTCAGAGGGCACCAAAAAATGCAACGTGTTTCAATTTTCAAACTTGCTAGTAAACCTTAGAAACAAATACAAAGTTTAGAACATGCATTCTGAAATTTGCCCTTTGCTTTTTAGAATAGTGTTGTATTAACCATATGAAGGACTCAAAACAAGTAGCAAATCGAAGTCAGAGTTATTAAATTATACGACTAGATGTTTGTTATGTGCTAAGAATATGTTGACAAAAATGGATCGCAAAGAAAAGCCCAAAGCTGCCTCATTAACCTTCTTGTAAGCACATTTACTGCAACTAATGCTTTTAATTGTAATAGAATTAGTTTCTAAAACACGTCCTCTGCAATTAGTGGCAGAGCTTAAACACTGTGATTTAGTGCTTGTATACAAATATCAATTGTCTGAGGTAATGCAACATTAGTTACGTTATTAGGTCATAAAATTTAGTTTCTTCCCAGGAGAGACCTCAAGTACCTAATCCACAAAAGTACAACTATCTGTGACACCATCCTTTAACCTTTAAGTGCCCAAAGCTGGGTCCCCGAGAACCCAAAGGACATAAATTATAGTTTATATGTATCAAGTTATCGATGGATTTTTTCCACTTTCCTGATTCCTTGACAATTACCTAGACAATATTATTTTCATGTTATCAAAACACTGATCAATCTTGATAAAGAAATATTTGACATTTTGCTCACAACAGTAATGGGACCTCTGTACCCAGCTTGGGCATGCATATAGTCATGATATTTTATTCTAGAATAATGAGTCAACAATACCATGTAGGTGCATTTTGTGCAGCGCAAAGCAAAGCGTCTACCTTTTGCTTACTTTATAATTGTACTTAGCCTTTGTGCCATCAACGCTTATATTGCATTTATTGATTGCCAAAATTTGAGAAAGGATGCATCATTTGCGCGGAGACTGTTTTTTCAAGACCTCGCAATTGATTTAGTGCATCCATACCTACGTGCCAGAGCATAAAATGTAAATGGAATTCAACTTAGCATTCAAGATAAAATGCTTAAATGTGGAATTGAAATCTCTCTTCCATCTGGAGATGATAGTGATGTAAAACCCAAGAAATCCACTAGAAAGCGCTGTTACAGACGCTCACTGAGTCACGTCGATCGAAATTCCTCGCGAGCATGAGAGAGATGTAACAGGAGTGTCTGCGCTGCACATTCAGCAAATAAGGAGAGATTTGTATGCAGTCAAGCAAATTGTTAAAAAAAGTAATTGACGATCTATTGACACTTATGTCCATGTATTATTTCATACCTAATACCATGGCTTTCTTATTTTATATCGTTATTGCGTTAAAGTTTTCAAGTAACTACTTTACGCATACTCCAAAGTTTTGTTTTTATTGTTTGTTTATTACTCAGAACTAGACACAGCTGTGTTGCAGTCAAAACTTTACTACTCAAACCAGTAATACAAAACAGCAGGGTTTTCTAAAACATTATTTAATAACAGAATATTACAAAAGTACCACTGGGTCCCCGAGGACCCAACTTGGGCACTCAAGTTTGAAAAATGCTTGTGCATCTTAGGGTTGATAGTTTGCCAAAGAATGCTTTGTAATAACATCAGTAACCATTTGTTTAGATTATGCTGTGCGCATCCTACAATTTACAACACTAATCTAATTGGCACTCCCGGCTATTTAGTTTGGAAGCATTTACATGCTTTGTCTCTACAAACCTGACGTTGTAATTGTTTCATGCATCTCCCATGGCATTTGTCTGTACTTCTCACACGTCCATAATATGTCTTGTACCTCACGCTCTAACAAAGACATTTTGTTGCACTGTTTAACCTCCACGATTATCATCCATTGTACAATGTCCTGCAGTAGCTCTTGTTTGTGTATTCAAATCATTCGGTAATAATTTTTTTACAGCTTGTCAGTTTTGGAGATAACTAATTTTGTATTAGGTTTTAAATCTCTGGATAATCTACTGTGCTCAGAAATAGGAGAAAGATTTCCCTTGCTAATATCAGAGTCCCAATATGGGTAACACCTTGCTGCAAGAGTCTCGTCTTTCTTTGTAGATGCCGACGTTAAATCTTCAAACTATGTCTGAAGGATCTCAATTTCAGATGTAAAATCTCTAAAACATGGTTGTTAGGGGTCCTGGTAATAAATGCATCCGTTTTAATGATGCTGAATAAATTTATGATTTGTTTTACTGAATTAGTCGATGCTCCACATGTCGTTGCTTCTTTATTAAGTCAATGTTACAAGTATTTTAAGTGACGTAATTCCAGACCAGCAATGTTTTGAACAAGGTCTTATAATTTTGAAGAATCCATGGAATGACCAGAACCCTTTATTTTATCTTTAATACGTTTTTTGAAGAAAACAATAGTCTGTTTCACCGAGAAAACTAGTGTTGTAGTTACATTTTATTCTGCAGTTGAGAGCATATGTTTTTCTCGTTAAATCAATAACTTTAAGAAAACTTTTACTTTTTGGATCCGTTTGTCGAGGTAAAAAACGTATCGCTTAAATATGAAACGGTTTGTAAATTATTGTTGAGCTGAAATAAGACCCGCCATCTCCTACGACTAGATATTTTTCTGAATATTCAAGTGATAAATGACTGAAATGACGAGTCTGCGAGATGATTGATAAGGTAAATATTGAGCGTAGTGTTCAATACATGGTGGACTTCATTAAGTATTTTTATACAATTACTTTGAGTAAACAACAAACCGTCAATTAATCCATCAAGATCTACTGTTGAAAACAAAATAACTGTTTAGTTGTTAGTGATTAACGTCAACAAAGAGCATATCAAACGGAGGAATCAATAACTAATAATTTATTTACGAAGCAGTAGCAAGAAGATAGGAATTGTGGTTAAATTACTTTCCATTTAGGAACTACACAAAAATGATATCCATACATATCCATACACTAGCCTTGTTGTCTTAATAAAATGGAACAAATGGTGTAATAATAGGACAAATCATGCCGACGTACAGTTTACAAGAAAGAACCGTTAATACTTATCAAAACAAATTTGAGGTTTTAAGCGTTTGGCAGAAACGTTGTCTAAGTATGATTTATATTCCCGTTGGTGAATAACTGCGTAATCTATGCATATGATAAAGAGAGGATATTTCAACAGATCTGTGTATTACAATTTTCTTGAAATGGGAAAGTTTATCAAAATGCACCATCTCGATAAATACTTGTATACGTCCTTTGGTGCTTGTTACTGAAGGCAAAGGCAAAACATGCTAGAAAAGGCTTGGTCCTTTATTTCTATATAGACCTATGCTAGCTAAAATTTGGTGTTAGAATTAGGGAAGCATAGTAGGTCGTTAGTATATGTGTGTAGTGATAAATCATTTCTTGTCTTATTCTTTGAAGGGCTTGTGACTTCTCCTACAGGTTATTTTGCATAATTTTGCCAAAAGTTATTATAAAACATTACTCAACAGAACATCAGAGATCCCACGGGCTTATTAAGATTGGAATGTATAATCCGAAGGCACATAAAATAAATCAAACTTAAGGATGTTGTAAATAACAATCTAGGATGTAAGTGTCAATCATGAAACGTTGGATTGTTTATTCCTAATAAAATATCATATGTTCTTGTGACAAGAAGGAAATTACTGATGGAAACAAGTATCGATGATGTGACAGACACAACTAAAAGCAAGCATTGTGATACTTTTTTTGGTCAAATGGAAATTAGCACAAAGTAACCTTGGAAAGATATTTTAAAAACGTGAGCTGTTGTTGAAGTAAAATCAAATGATCCGCCTTCGAGCATTGTTAGGGAATATATTTTGCCACCTTGGAAAATTATTGTTAAATGTTTTCAATAAAATATAGGGCATAGTACTTCCCTTTGTGCCAGAAACTAATTTGAAGGGACGGTTTTATAGTACAAAAATACGTAGACGCAATACAATACAAAATTATTAACCTTGCCTGACTGTCAATGTTACCAACTGCTTGTTCATTAAAAAAAGGCCTTTTGAGGCTTAATTGTTGTCCGTATTTGTGATAATGGGGAGAAAATTAAAACAGACACAGCAAGAATCTGTTCTTTATGTTAAAAGAATATTATTAACGTACGTATAAATATAAAATAATAGTCATCATTTTTGCCGACACATGCTTCCGGCTCATAACATCCGAGACTCCGATCTCACTCTTTGCATGCATCGAAAACAAAGGAAAAGGAGATCTAGAGCTACTGTAGAATTCTTTGGAGATTCTAGCGGTGGTAGCACCACCGGAAGTGGGGCTGCAAGGCTTAAGTCCCTCCAAATAATAGTGTTAATAGATGCAGAATCTACTCTGGCTCTTGGTTGGAATAAAATATTGAAACTTTGCATTATATCTCAGCTACGTATTCCTTCCTTCTTCCCCCCTCCCTCAGTTTTATTCACTTTGTGCAAAGATCTTCACGGATCTACAATTTTCCCGAAACTATAACAAAAATTCGTAGAGTGGATTGATAACGATTAGTTATATGCACAGGAATTTGCTATCCAGAGGAGTGTGCTCCATAAGAGAAGGGCCTTAGCTATTGCTTTGCGTAGTGTCTTCACACCCGCCATCTTTGACATGTTGATCTTAGGCATCAGGACTGCAAAACAGGTGTAAAACGAAAGAACCTATTATATAACAGAATCAAAAATTTTTACTTTTTTGCAAAATAAGCTAATCTTCCTTTTAAAATGGCATCGTATGGCAAAATGACCCAATCACAGCTCGAGTCCTCACTGGATAGAAAATTTAGTACTATTCCGTGCCTCTTATTTTCCGAGGAATACGCCTGGATGCTTTAAAAGCACATGTTAATTATTTAATCCAGACCCTCAAAACCCTAATGCAGAAAATGTAGTTAAGGCTTGGGGGAGGGGGGAGCGAGTGTAAGGATTCCCGTATCACTAAAAGTGTTGCCTAATAAGTGTTTTAGCTGCAGAGAAATGTCTAATTACGACTCATAAAAATAATATGGGATTAATCCCCAGCTCTATAATTGTAACAACCCGCTTTTCACAGTTGCCTTTAAAAGGGTGGAACCTTAATCATCCTGTTAACAAACTTTTGCTGTGCCCCGGTATACAACGATGATATTGTAGACGAACAGTTTCCGAAAGATCTTCGGGAAAGAGTAAAAGAAAAACCTACAATTGTGGACAAAAATAATGTAAACATTTACTAAATCTCGATGAAAATGATCGGAATCATGGAAGACAGTTAGTAAAGGAGAGGGGCTCCCGTTTGTTGTATTACACGCTATCTGCCCCGTACCTCCTATCAACAGGGAGGTATGACATGCAAGTCACCAAAATGAAGATCTTCAAGATCCATCGTCAGTTGGAACGGGGGTGAAGCCAGTTTACATTGATTTATGTCCAAGGTGGTAGGTCTCTCTTCAACAAGTCATAGAAAGTCGGTACTATAAACATCCAGTCCTAAAATCTATTGGATATCAAGGTCCACTTAATCGTTATAGCATGAATACGGATTGGAGTTTAGATAGGTTGCAAACGCTTGAAAATGTTTGGCAATCCAATAAAAATTGTAAATCCTTTGAATCGTATCCAACGTTGAGTATCGTACCTGATTGGTCCTGAGCTCTCACACCGTCGGGCTATATCATCACTTCCCCTTATTTGCAGATACTTCTATGGACGATGTAGCAAGGAGTTCTCTTCCTTGGCTCCACCATGAAAGTCTTTGCAGCGTGCTACTCGTTCCCCTATCAAACATCGCCCATTCGCTGTTGAGGTACTTAGGTGTAGGACTTCCACTTATGCCATGAGTTTCTTTCCTCGCACTGCCTCTTTCCTGAATTCCCTTTCTTTCTTCTGCTTCCGTAATGAATATAACCTTAACCGGTTCAAGATTCTCAGTAAGAGGTTTCTTTTAGCTTAATCTTTCACTTAATTAACCTGTCTTTTCTATGCTTTCTTTTTTTGTAGCTCTCTAATTGTCAGTGGCATTTAAGCCTTGTTGTGAGCAACCCCATTAAAAAAAGTAAATAGTATTTCCATCACATTTGACCATATAGAGTTAATCCTACTGCGTAAATTTTAACAGTGATGAATGATAATTTTCTCTAATTAAGGAAGCGCCTTTGTTTAATATCAAAATATATTTTGAACTCTGGGTTAAACTATACGCGACTAAACTCTAAGCTAGTATGGCCTTCGTTACAGGGTGGTAACGACATGCTCAGCACAGTATTTTCTACAAGATACTGGTAGTATTTCTACCTGTCTAGAGTTATCACGTATTGAAGTATTGGCTCCACCAAATATACTTGTAAGTTAATTTATTCTATGAAACATTTTTAACACATCATGTGTGATACCTTCAATAGTATAGACATTTTTGTAGCGGCGTTTAGAGAACACTGTATTAAGGATGTCGTTGCTACCACGTAACCAAGGTCGTTTAGCCCTAACGAGAGTTTCCGGTTTAAACCCATATAATTTGGTTGTAGAAAATGCTTGTTCGACCCTCACAGAAACTTTTTATTCACGATGTTGTAGAGCAACATTACAGAAGTTTCTACCTATTTCTGCAAATTGTTACATGTCGCATACATAAGTATTTTGACCTCTAAAAGGACTGTGTAGTGGGGAAATGTGTATTAAAATACTTATTTATTGGACAAGATTTCTCTAATGTTATTCCACAAAACGTTATGAATGGAGCATTCACTCAAGGAGTTTTAGGCCTAGAACTCTGTGCGTTAACTGGCCCGTAATGACATCTTTCAAACCTCGATTATTTTTAATGTTACTTAATGTATGCAACATAAAATTTAAGATCAAGGTAATTTGACGTCACAATCAAGGGACGTTGAACTATAAAGAGCTGTTCTGCAACTACTTTATCGAACGTTGATAGAAATTATCGAACGCTGGGACGTTCGTTCGTAACATCCATACATAACCATGCAAATTAGATAAAAAAAGCAAATCTAAATGTTTAGTGTCATGATGTTTCTTCTTAGCAAGTCTCAAGGGCAACACAATTACTCGGATGACATGTATCCTCGAGAACTACTCCATCGATTGGATGATATGAGGAGAAATGGACATTTGGGTTTCTGTGATGTTACGTTACGAGTTGATGGACACGATTTTACCGCTCATCGGAACGTTCTGGCGTCGTGCTCAGATTACTTCTTTGCAATGTTCAATGGAAATATGAGGGAAAGCCACGAAAAGACCGTGAACCTAAGTGGAATCGATCCCGAAATAATGAAACATGTTTTACGATATATTTATACGGGAGAAATACTTCTTCACGCCGATAATGTTGAGTTTGTATTACAAGCGGCCAACTTAATGTTAATAAAATCGCTCAAGGATGCATGTTGTCGATTCCTTATGAGCGCTCTGACTGTTAATAATTGCTTGGGCATGCAACGATTCGCTGAAACGTACGCATGTTCCAGTCTTCACGAAGTTATAACAATGTTTATACATGAGAATTTTGGATATGTTACACAAACGGACGAATTTCTATTGTTGTCGCGGCAACAGTTAATACCATTATTATCAAGTGATGAATTGAGTGTACTAAATGAAGAGAAAGTATACGAGGCACTTATAAGATGGGTGAAACACGATCCTCTTGACCGAAAGGCATATTTCCCGGACCTTATTGAGCACATTCGTCTCCCTATGATGGCGGCTGATTATTTAATCGATCAAGTAGAATCGGAGCCTCTTTTTACTGAATTTCCTAAGTGCAGAGACTTGTTGACCGAGGCTCATCATTATCTTTTGTTGCCAAGTAGAAGGGGATGGTTTCAGACTGCAAGAGCACGACCGAGGAAGTATGAAAGTACTAATGAGATAATGGTAGCATGTGGAGGAAATGGAGAGGCTTCTACTAATTCAACAGGTAAGGTTAAATTTGTATTCTATTTTTACATCATTATGAGGGACTTTTGTCCAGAGGAGGAGGTTGTAAAATGGCCAAAATTGGGCGTCTTTACAAATATTTTCATTTTTCATTGTTTTCCCTAGGGGCAAATAGTACAGTACAATATAGTACGGTATAGTATAGTATAGTATAATATAGTATAGTATGGTATAGTATAGTATAGTATAGTATAGTATAGCATAGTATGACATAGTATAATATAGTATGGTATAGTATATATACTATACCATACTATATTATACTATGTCATACTATATAGTATAGTATAATATAATGTGGTATAGTATGGTATAGTATAGTATAGTATATTATGGTATGGTATACATATAGTATAGTATGGCATAGTATAGTATGGTATAGTATAGTATAATCTAGTATAGTATATTATAGTACTGTATAGTATAGTATGGTATAGTATAGTGTAGTATAATTTAGTGTAGTATAGTATAGTATAGTATAGTATAGTATAGTATCGTATCGTATAGCATGGTATAGTATAGCATACTGTAGTACAGTGACAATGATATAGTTTAAGTGTGAGTACAGTGCTGTATACTCATGGATTGTGGTTCGCAACTTTTCCCTTCACGCACACCCCCTTCTTGATGATAAAGATTACTTTTAGAGCCCTTCGCAAATTTGAGCAGTTAATAAACGGTGCATGAGCCTAGAATGTCAATTTCTAAAAATGCGATTAAGAGTCTCATTCGGAGGAAAAGCACTTTTCTTGTTTGCTTCTGTTTTGAAAAAAATACCTTGAACGGAGGAAAAGTGGTTACATATTTGTTCCAACTCTTAAAAGGTTACGGATCCCAAAGATGTGGTTAGCGGGGGTCCGTGAACCCCAGGTTGTGGACCACTGCTTTAGCATATGGTAGGAGAGGAAAATACCGTATGTTATAGTACAATAACTTATAAACAAATTTTGCAAATAGTGATGAATCTGGACATTCATCAGATTGTACACACAGTGAAACTAATACTGAGCCACACGGCACCACATGGTACTATATCCATGGAGAAGAACCCAGTCTATTGAACACGAGTCAACAGTGGAGAATAAAGTGAAGCAGCGCCTAAGTAAAACTCTAGGTGCGAATTACATCACAAGAGATTTGGTAGGCACATGATATTATACGTAAGTACAATCGCAGATGAAACAACAGAGTAAACGTTCAACGAGCTATACATGTTTGAAGTAAGTCTTTCCCACAGTTAACTAACGATCATTGAATGATTATCTGCAATTCTAAAACCTTGCCTAACTCTAGTAATCTTCTAGTAATTATTTTATCCCTTCTTACAGTTTTTGCATACAACTTAATCAAGGG
The DNA here is from genome assembly GCA_010016025.2 of Alatinidae sp. Z8VKAUB7J3. Taxonomy (NCBI): domain Eukaryota; kingdom Metazoa; phylum Cnidaria; class Cubozoa; order Carybdeida; family Alatinidae; species Alatinidae sp. Z8VKAUB7J3. The sequence continues at coordinate 102,713,062 of JAAAKM020006971.1, read as the reverse complement.
GACGTGGAGTGAAATGCCACGTCTAATACCTGAACGAGGATACCATGGTGTTGCTGCCATTGAGGGTGATATGTATATTGTAGGTGGGTTTACCAATCCTACCTCAGAAACAATGGATTCAGGTAAGTGCTTTCAAAAACACTTGGGGTTAATGTAGACTTCAGTTGTTATTTACTGGTGTTTTCACGGTTTTTGCAGTAGCAATGAGAACATTGGTGAGCATTTTACTGGAGCCATAATTAACATTTTGATTGATACTTCTAGTAGAGTTAGTTTTCTTATCTGCAATGATAGCCATCGCGTTGTAACTGGGGTTATCTCTCTTCAACAAATCTTCAACACGGAGGATTTCAAGAGGCCGCGTGTTCGCGTATACAACATTAAAGCATTGATGAAAATTCTATACCCTGGAATTAAGGGAAATTAGTTGTAATAAGTCAGTTCTATGATAATTATTCTATAAAACTATGCAAAATGTATTGGTAAATTCGCACTACATTTTCAGATATCATCATTTCTATTTTGGTGACCGATCTGCTTCTTCATCGTGCAACTTGTTTTCGCGATGGAGAAATTAGTGACTTGAAATATAAAAAATTCTTTCTACGCCTACAATGAAGCTATCATATTCATGTCTAGTTTTCTTATACAGAATTTACCTGGCAATCGAACTGTGTTTCTTATTTTAGAATATAGGTAGCAGATTTTTCACAATTGTCAAATTATTACCTGTTGGTACGAACGATTTTCAAATTTGGCTTGAAAATTTTCTATTTCCCGAGTCAAACAGCCGTGCAGAGAGACCCTCGAGGAAAAGATTTGCTGTAAAAGATTCTTGTGCATAACATGTGGTTCGCAAACCAAGACAATCAGCCCCAGATACTTAAGGATTTGGTCTTGGCTAAGCATGAAGAAACGCCTATACGGTCCAAATAAAAAATGACAAATAGTTTATACGCGTTTTAATGTTTTTCATCAACGAACTCTGCTTTTTCCTATTTAATAATTTGTTATGAAGAATTTTTACAGGTATTTTTATTCGTTTTTCATTTTGTAATAAACGCCGCCCTCTATTAAACGCTGCACCCATAGCTAGGGTTTATACTAAACGCCGTGGGGGTTAAGAACGGGAATAAGGTAACCATTGAGAACACACTAAGAGCGTCGGAAATTTGACTATTTGGAAATATGTTCAGGATATCTTGGAATATAAGAGGTTTACATGCAGTAACCACCCGTCCACACTGGCTTCTGCTGTGTCTTGCTTTGAAACTAGTTTTTAGAGGAAAGGTGCTGATCCACTCCAATACGGAGTGTACACACCCAGCAGCAACACACGGCATTAACGTACCTTTTTCCATTATAGCTACGTCCCAATTTTACACGCAATAACCACCTGGCCAGGCAGTCTCCTAATGTGTCTGTTCTTGAGACGAGTTTTTAACGCAAATTTGCGCCATACAGGAACCGCAAGCATTATTTATATGACCATAAGAATTGAAAGTATCCCTCGTATGCTTCAGACAAACCAGATCATATGATAACCAAAACACTAGTGTAGAGATGCTTAAGTATCTGGCCTGTTTGTGGTAAGGAATTTTGTACGAAATGAATTAATAAGTTTATATGGCTCTCGTCATGCTCTGTATTGTCAAGTATCACTTAGCTGCACTTTGCGCTGCAGAGAGAACAGATGTGTATATTACTATTGGCACTTAAATCTAAACGATTTCTACCTGGGAAATAGATCTCAACCCCGAACTCAAAAAACACTCCTTTACAATACATGTCGTAATAAGGAAGTGGCCTGGTAACGAGGTGTGACCATATGTAGTCACTACATACCTTCCTTTACACTTAAAAGAATAAACCTGAATAAGCCAAAAATTAGCTATATATTTATAAAAACTACATTTATAATACGATACCAAAGTACTTCATTACGCTATGAAACGTTTTTATCTTCTTTCCTCTAGGTAAAAGATTTTCTGTAGAGAGTGGAGAATGGGAACAAATAGCATCTATGCACAGCAGAAGAAGCAAGATGAGACTATTTTAAGCTCATCGATATTGAGAAGAAGAGAACTCTATTAAGTAAGTTGCTTAAAGTTAATCTTAAAAAAAAACACTAGAGAAATGGGAAACATGTCCCTTTCGGGGATTGAACCTCTGACCCACGCTTTCGCGGCGTGCGCTCTACCGACTGAGCTAGGTGACCTCTCTATTCGCCACATTAGCTCCCAATCATCCACCGGTGGACATCGACATTCAGCTCAGCGCAACAGCCTCTCTGCACCTCTGCACTCTGTGACTTGACCAAAGAAAGACTGCATCCGGCCCGTCTATATCCAAAGCCCATAAAGTATCACAGAGTAGAGACGATTTGAAATGTTGACGTATTTTCTATTTCTCTAGTGTTCTTTTCAAAACTAATATTTCAAATCCTCTCTTCTTGATGAAAGTTAATGCTTGGTTAGGAGGTGAGTGCGTATCTGACCTAAAGACGACAAAAAAGGAAATCCATGACGATACACAAAAGTAAAAGCAGTGTACCTGTGTTTCCCTGCAAATCTTCTCAGAACTTACCAACGCCTTTTCCAGCGTCTTGAACCACAGAATTCAATATTTGAGTTATGGTGTATTACATCTTATATTTATCTTGTTAATAGGTATTGACCTGAAATATGATATTAGTGTTTAATTGATAGGAATTAGGTTTTTGCATAATTTTCAAAAATACCTATATTTTAAGACTTTCAGACGTTGGTTAAAGTTTAACAGTCAAGTGTTTAACATTTATGTGTTATATCTAGATTGATGTACATTCTTTAGATGTTTTCGTGTTGGATTGGACTTCGAAGCATGAAATCGTATCGGATTGTACCGCATTAGAACATTAGGAGTTCTGATTGGATTCGAATTAATTCTTAGTTTTGGCTTATCTTCAGATAGGGAGGCATGAATCTATACCAGTAAAACTCTTTTAATGCTAAACCAATGTCTGATGAATTAACGGTATGTAAGATATGCCTTTGTAAATAGATTTTTACAGATATCATGTGTTTACGATCTCAACATGTTTCTCTCTGTCAATTTGCATACACCTAGCAACTTGTCTGAAGTCGCTGCATTCTCACACAGGCCAACAGACGTAAGTTTTAGTTTGTAGATACGCGGTTCACTTTCAGCTGTATCCCATTAAGCATCGCTGTTCCTCTCAGTTTGAGTCTTTGTTGTGCTTCACGACTCACGGTTGTACATTCGCCCCACTGTGTCTTACAAGTTTCCAATTTAAGCCTTCCCAGATTACTTAATATCTCTGGAAAAATAATCTTACTATCGGAGTTGGAACTTGTTATCAGTTGACAGCCTGTCTGATTTTGTCTACTCAGTCCCTCTCTGACTACATTTCATACCGCCGAAACTAATACCACCTGTTTTGCAACTTTCAATCGTCTATTTTGAGTTAGTTGGAGCTGTAAGTATATGTATTTTCTTCCTTGCATAATAGTTGTTGGAAAGACCTTAAGTATGTTCTCTATATTACCAACGATTGATCCCATTCTTTTTTTAAGTTTTTGTTATATGTGTTTTATACAGTCAACTATATTCTATCACTATTAAAAAATTGGTCTTTACCCATCTCCAAATTTGTTACTCGGAGTAAACTTTATTTAATTTTTTGTCAGCCTGAAATTTAAAACCTTGATCACTGTACGTTCCACATTTCCACAAGGCCGCTTATCTTTTAAAGATTCTGTGTTTCTGATTAATTTGTTTCTGTCTTTCCGCTTACTTAAAAGTTTAGGGTTATGAAACGACATGCAATAAAAAAGTTATCGTATATGACAGATCGTTCTTAAGGATAACAATTGCCTTTTTGGTTTAAGATTTGATAAAAGGAGACATGGGACCACGTAGGAAAAGATAGTCGCAACGGCTACAATTATAAAATCATGTAAGTATCGTTTTTTCAAAAAACGTTCCCTTAAAATGTTTATTGGTATACTTACGGCAGAAAAAAATGGTTCTATGAATATCTCTATATTTTCTATAGAGGCTTGAGAATTTTGCAGCAAAAAGTGGACATGCTTAAAGTAGCTGATGTATTTTCTGCTGATGAATAGCAATGGACATCTCTGTATGTTCTATAGTATCTTGAGAATCTAGCAGAGCAAAGTAGCTGGTCAATTTTACAGAAAAAAAGTGAACATCTCTATATTTTCTTTAGCACCTGGTAATTTGTTTTAAAAAAAGTGGACATATCAATAATAACTTACAAACTTACCCCAAAAAAGAAGACATACAGATAGTAGCTGGTGAATTTTTCCGCCGAGGCTAGGACACTTACCACAGCTTTAGTGTGGACGTTTATTTCCTAGTAGTTGATAAATTGAGTGCTTAAGTTTATTCATTTTATGCCTTGAAAGGCGCTGTTTGTATTATTTGAAAAAAAGAGAGTGCATTGTGCGTTATGTCATGGACAATCCTATCAAGCAGGTAAAAGTTACATATGTGCTCACTTTATGTCTATGTATGAAAAAACGCTGCCCGTATTCACCTCACAAGGCAATTATTTACGATAGTATGGCAAAATATATAAAACGTAACAAACATATTTCGCAGATTTAGGAGAGGGAGGTCAGTGATATTAAAAATATGTTAGAAAGTTGAGTTTATTCACACAGGTATTTAACCCCATACGTGTATTCTATCACGGCAAGACTTCACATTTAAGTGCTCGGTTGCAAGGCCCACAAATATAAAATCTCTGCAAAAGCTGCAAAACCGGCAACTGCAAAGCAGATTCATGTATCACTCTTTGCCTAACTGTTATACAAAAGATTTTACAATATTTTATACGTAAAAAACACATTTTAAAAAGCAAAACTCTTCCTTCTGTAGAGATCAGCCATTATGCTCGTTCTGTAGAAGAATTGGGAAATATTGTAGTACCTCAGGGCGATCTAAATAGTCATTCATTTGGTCATCACATAGCATCTCGCACAGCAAATGCTACAATATTGTGTCTCTTAGATTCTCAATATGACACGTTTTCTTTATATTAGTTTTAAAAAGGACACTAGAGAAATAAAAAATATGTCACCACCTAGGATCCAACCCGTGTCTTTTGCTTTCACGGCGTGCGCTCTACCAACTGAGCTAGATGACCTCCGATGTTAATATACTCTATTTCTCAAGTCGCCACTTAGCTCCCAGTCATCCCCGGAGTCATATGACTTGACCAAGGATGAACTGCCCTCCGGCCCGTCCTGAATCCAAAGCCCATTAAAGTTAGAGAGTATCATCGAAAGAGAGGATTTGTCACGGGTTCGATCCCCGGTGGTGACATATTTTCTATTTCTCTAGTGTTCCTTTCAAAACTAACATTTCGTATCCTCTCTTTTCGATGATAATTTCTTTGTATCTTATTTAAATATACTAAACGACATAAAAACCTTCCTACTTTAATGCAGCACTTAGATGGCTTGCGTGATAGGCGTCATGTCCGAGCAAGCGTATCTTTATGGTGATGTTCTTGGTGTGGTAAAATCTACTGATATGTGAATTTACATTATTTTGATAAGCTACCGTACAATTTCAAGTGGCCTCTTCTTTCCTTAAATCAGCTTTTAAATACACGAGACGAAGAATAACAGCGAAAAGAGGGAACCAAAAGAGACAAGGTAAAGAAAGCGATAGACTTGATGTCGAATTCAAAATGCCATAAGGGCTTGTCAGCTTCTTTCTTGGTTCTCGCATCCGTAGTTGATATTTGAATGTGAGCATATAAGTTTGAATATTGCATCAAATTTTCAAGGATACTCATTCTTCATAAAGGTAGAGTCTGTATAAACTGAATTCTAAGTGAGAAAAGTCCAAACAAGTGAATGTAAAAACTTCCCATCGTGAGTACAGACCATGGAGGATAGAGAAGTTTTCTCGTAACGATGAAACGTCATAAATTAGAAAATATGATCCTATACAGACAACTAATGCATAGTATAATAGTAAAGAGAATTAAAAGAAGTTTTGCAATTTTGTCTCAATATTTCGTATCTTCACTAAGATACATAATTATGAGAGATTGTGCATCTTAGTCAAGATATGTAATATCGAGACAAAATGATTAAAAAACGTCTTGTAATTTTCTTGAGTGTCAAACTTGTTGCCCAATCTAATATATTTAATGTATAGTACTTTTTCTCGACCGGATAGATTTTGAAACGTATAGTATATTTGTTTAGGTCTACAAGCAAATGCTTATCAAACTTTTAAAAATATTTATGTGCGGCCGTTCCCTTACTATTTTTTGATGACCCGTGACCCTTCATAAAGTTAAAAACAGTGATTTATTACATGACAGAAGATTTTAGTAAACATGAGTTATTTTAGTAGAATAAAAGTAATCGCTATAGATCATGTCACTGCAATAAATGCATTGCTTTTTTCATAGTTTTTAATGTTGGACTGTAATTTTGATTGTGCAGCTTGTACAGTCAGTCTCAGTTCGATTTTTGTAATAAGCAGAGAGAAAAAAGCCGCCTCATGTTCATAAGGGGTTGGCATTTTCTAACCGAGATGCAAAATGTGTTTTTTAATTACCTCAGAGGCATTTCCACTGACTTAAGCATTGTTTCATTGTAGAAGTGTTGACATCAGTAATGCCCTCAAGATCCTACTAAAAGCTCTTGTTGATTCCCTTGTGGTCCTCAGACCATAGTGTGGGGGATAACTGCTACAGACAGGGGTTTGGATTGTCCACTTCCATGTAATATAATAGCTTGGTATCCATCAAATCAGGCGAACTTTTGCAAACGATGATAGAAAGTTTCCGTTGTGTCCCTCATAGGTATACACTGCCATCTGTGATTAGTCATTGATAGAAATAGCACGTTGTACAAAATGAAATGTGGGGAGTTGCGTTAATTATATTTTTTCAAATGATGTATACAATCTGTAACGAAATATATTCGGAAGATGGAGTAAACATACTTATAATCCGAGAGCAATATCATTAATCCTTATATTTAACAGTTGTAACCATTGGTATACAAATACAACACATTGATACAGTCAAAACAGAACTGTAACGTGAAGGAAGATGTCTAAATACACCAAAACAATGCAGTCTAAAATAATAAACTTCTGCTTATTGGTTACGCGATTAACATGAAGTAGAACGAGAAAAAGAGACTTAATGCAAATTTATACTATAGCCATGTAATGTCCGGGAGCACCAACCTTGGCGCTCTTGGTATCACGATAAGGTATAACGCGAGTACGTCCTCACTGGGTATGCAAATACGAGGTAAAGTCTGTGTCTTCTCAGGTCTAAACGTTTCAGTGGTTACGCAACAAGGCTGTTACATTGCATCATTAGGAGAATAAAGGTCTGGGTACTAACTTCATCATACAACACTGACGTAACTACTCTTTAATTACAGCTTTTGTTTTGAAGTAGACATTCTTAAATCTGATTGAACACAACAAGACATTCCAAATGACCTGCATTCTGGTTCATCTTGTTACTCAAATTCAAAGAATACATTTCATCTATGTTGATAAACGGCAGAGACGTTTTTTGAAGACATGAAAGACAGGACTTGACAGAATTTAGTGCATGAAACTGAGTGTGATTACAATTGGACCACTGGCAAAAGAAAGTAAATCAATCCTAACAATGACATAAGATCTCGGTTATGAGAAGACACTTTTTTGTCATTGAAGATAATATGGTGCGCAATAAGATCGACATATTTAATATTTTTGTAAAATAAATTTTGACTGACCAAATCCAGACGTTCTTGCTTGACAAAGATGTTTGACATATGTAGATCAATATTATCTGTTGCGAAAGTTATGGATTGTATAATATTGAATAAAGTTTGATAAATAAATATCAATGGATACTTTTAAAAAGTAGGCCGTACAGTAAAGGAAGTACACTCATATGAACTTATAAATGAGAAAGATTAATGGTGTAATCGTGTGTATGGAAAAGACTCAGGAATTTTAAGGATTATAAACTTGGTGATTCTGATGAAGAAAATTCTTCTAGACAAAACCAACTATAAAAAGATTAAGCTGTTATTTAAACACAAGTTACTATTGCAATCAAATTAACTTCTTCTTTAAGTGCTGGACCTGATACAGGCATCGGCGATCATACATCTCTACACTAATCTATCGTAGCAGGTATAAAAGAGCTCACAGTAGCTTAAGTTGCTAATGGTTGCCTACGCGTTAAGGGACTGCAGATAGGTTATTACTTGTCTTCCTCATGCTCTTTTACCTTCGATTTTTTCTAACAAAGACAACCTTTCTAATGGATGGTGTTTCACAATGTGACCAACGAATTGCATCTGCCTTTTTCTGAGTGTTTTAATTAGTGTCCTCTTTGAGTTTGGTAAGACGAGGATTTCCTCATTTGATCTGTGAAACGTGAAACTACTTTTTTCTTGGATCATTGCACTTTAATTGATAAGAAACCCTTAAAAACCTGTTGTTATTGACAACTTATAACAGGCCTCAAGCTCCATTATTGATAACTTATAACAGGCCTCAAGCGATATTCTAATTTACGTAAGCTACCATTCTTTGGAAGCCGATGAAGTTTAACTGATGGATATTAAAGATATTTCAGTTTGGTCTAAGGAAATCTGTATGGTGCTATTTTTTACTTTATCTATCCTTTCTCTATGCTGTTTGTTGATTTATTTGTGCTCCGCCTGTTCTTTAACTTCGTAACTAGTAGTATTCTCCTAATCCATGATCAGATGACACAATTGACGTTGATGCGCAAGTAAGCCGCAAACGCAACGAAGGAGGCGCTATGGAATGGGCTTCTTGTCAAAGGAGACCAAGCATTTCCATGGTACAATTTAGCCCCACTTCCGTCACCTCAGCTTGGTGGAAATTTCCCAATTTTGAGTTTGTGCAACTTTCAGGAGGTGTTGAGCCTAGGCTTGTTCGTTATTCATACAACGAGCAGTTACTTCGAACCTCTCGCCGTCTCCCACTCACTCCATTTCGAACGCCGTTTTCGGTAGCAAGAAATGCTCACTTACTTCTTTACCAAGAGGACACGAGACTAAACTTATGGCAGCTGCCGAAGGACAACGTAGATGGCAATACAGGTATGTCACCGATAAAGCTGTTGGAAATGACGTCTTCTCGCGCTTTGCAAATCACTAGCTCAGACATTTCAGACGATGGCCAGTTTATTGCATTTGGAAACTGTGAACAGCTTAAATGCTGTTATATGCAACTGACCGATGAAAAAGGGAAAAGTATACAGATGCGAAAATTGAAATGCAATCACACACTGCGTGTAATTCATTGCCTGGCATTCGGAAAAAAACAACTTGCGGTGTTTCACATCGATGGCTTTACTGTATTGAATTGCAACGAGAGCGCCTTGGAAATCGAACTTTCCATTTCATATAGTAACATGCCAGACTTTGAACCGCCGTGTGGTATGATGACCTGCAGTCAAGATGGGAAGTATTGTGCTGCCGTCGATAATAAGAGCACTATTTATGTCATTAGTATGCTAGGTAAATTCAGTCCTCTAAGGCTACCGTCTTTACCTTGTCTTGTAACAGGAATGGCTTTTAAACCCAAGTCAGAGTATCTCTTTTGGACGTGTTCTTTGAAACATATCCATGTTTACAATGTAATCAAGCAAAAGTTTCTCAAATGGTCAACGAGGGCATGCGAGCTTCGGATACTTGATAATATCCTTGCCCCTAAGCCCTATTTTACGCATATTTCATTCAGCCCCACACGCGAGAACGAGGTGTATTTACTCTGTGATGCAGGACTGGTAAAGATTGATCTTCGAAAAGATTTGCCAGAAGGGGATCCTCCAGAAGGAATTGAAAGGATCTACAGAAAAAAGCGAACTTCAATGCTAAGAGCCTACATAACGGAAAGAGGGCAGAAAGTTGTAACTGTTCCACTGTGTAATTTCAAAGTTAGTCTGCTTCATACTGATTTTTGTAGTGATGGATCAATCGTTATAGTTGAGAAGGCAACTCGAAACTTCTTTGACCCTCTTCCACCCCCGCTCAGGATAAAGAAGTTTGGTTTCTAATTTTATCAGTTTTAAGATGCTCGTAGTTCGTTCTCTGAGCGAAATATGAAAATGGTAATCGTGAATCGAGGTTGGCAAAGCCATGCAGGAGTACCCATTGAAAGGAATGAAAATATTAATTCGGAAACGTTTTTGATAATAGATCTGCAATCAGAATTGAATGATATCTTGTCGTCAATGTTCGGATTTTTGCTCTCCATTTTATACCTGTGTTAATGTCTGGTGTGTAGTTCGTCAGTTTTTATATGCTGCCCATTTTTTATTTCGGACTGTTCTTTGAAAATTGGGACTGTCATGGTGAAAAACTGAACAGTCGTTTCAATTTTCGGAATATTCACTCCTGAAAAAGTGCCTCTGCAAATTTGTAAGTCCGTCTGTTGAGTACATCACTTGAGTTTGAATTTAGTCCATTTAACAAAATTTTCGGAAAATTGCGTCACAATTGGGGCTGATAATTGGAATTTGGGAAAATTTTGAATTGCAACTTTTCAGTGTCTTCATACACCAATTGTCATGTCTGATTAACCTCGTATTCTATTTGACATTATTTAACTTATGGAAAATGTGGAACTTTGACGTCTGAAAACGACCAAATGTGTCGTCTTGTATTTGAATTTGAATTGAAACATTTAGTATTTCAGAATTTGTGTCCAGTTTCTATTAAGAATGCTGCTTTAAGAAATCGATGAAAGAAGGAGTGAGGTGGATAAGATACGGAAGTATGGGTTGTAATTTGCCCGTGTAATGCCTTTATTTTGATGCTAATTTTGACTATAAGATTTGGTTGCTTTGTAGCTTATATTTCGTAAATGTCTTCTCTCTTGATTACTCTGATGCCATCGCGACATCATGGCAAAGTCACATTCCTATTACATGTTTTTTATAAGCATATGGTTTTTCCGAGACAGGCTCGGGTATGCTTAAGCAAAGCTCCATTTCAGGCTCAAAATATGCCTACCATATGCTTTTTGGGGTCAAATTCAAATCCAGAAAAAATTAACTATAATGTAAGGCTTCTATGATAGGTATAGGCTTTCCAAATTTTGTTATCTTGCTGTTGGCTTCGACAGAATGTATACATCAAGAATAACATAAACATGCGATCACAAGAATGTCACTACTCAGAAAATCAGGTTGGGCAATATGCTTAGTGTATGCTTATTTTATCAGCAATCTGAGCCAGTTTTTGCTTCAAAGCGTCATCCTAATAAAAAAAAACATGTAGTATTAATATCGTATCCAAATGTACCGGTAAGTAATCGCCTGACTGTACTCTTGGGTGTCTCATAGACGTCCCCCCGCTGATTAATTTTTCAAAAATTTTCCACCCAGGACATTCTTATTCCAATCCCCCCGCCTATTAATTTTTAGGTAATCTCCCACCCATGACAATTTTTAGAGGAGGTACTTTGGCGGGAAAGTAGAAAATGTCTATATTAAATATGAAAATCACACATTTAAGGATGACGGTGGCCTTTTACGAGATTCAAAGAAGTGCGAAGACGCACATTAGACATGTTAGCAATAATACTGTCATTGAGCAGGAAGACGAGAAAAACATTTTTAAAATCTTGGAAGCCATGTGAGAGATTACCATGACTTCTAATAACTGGCTATTCGTTTAGGGAGTTGCAGGTGATTCTTGACTTCATTTTTTACGCTTTTTGTCGAGGCCCCCCGTCTATTACATGTTTGGTCATTTCCCAACCCCCCGTCTGTTCCAACCCCCCCTGTTTATTAAGTTTTGGGGATTTTTCCAACCCCCCGTTTATCCCCCCCGTCGATTAGGCACCCAAGAGTATTTAAATATAATCCTAACGAAAAAGTCTCAATGATTACAAATGAAGAAAGCAAGCACTCGCTGCTGAATGCTGTCACCATCAACTCTCTGTTTCCAGATGCAAGATTTACGTATCATCAGGTGATGGATGCACCATTGTTGATTGTCCTTTCAGCTCCTTATGTCACAACGACCAACAATAAAACTCTAGGGCAGATGAAACCTCGCAAACCTATCTCTATTGGTAGGCAGATTGCTTCCCAGCAGGACTCCGGACATTGTCCTATTAGTTCTTCATAACGCTCGTCTTTCCTCTTCCATGCATCTTGAAAGTTTGATTCCCGAAGTATTGTCGACTAGATCATCATCTTGCACCACATCACCATGACTTAATTTTTCTTAGTGTGGAGAGAGAAGAGGCAGCTGTTGCTAAGATCTATAGACATTTCCCATTCTCCCTCCCATGCCGAGTTGTCAAGAGTCTTTTGCGGCTTTGGAATACATGCGCTCGCTTCTTTGCAAAATTGGATTCTGCCCTTCAGGAATTTGTGACTTCTTACCATCATTAATCTCGGACAATTTTATCTGGACTGCCTTGTAAAGTAAAGTATATACTGTAGAGTGTATACCGTTCTTATTCTTTTTGTGTGCCGGTTAATGGTTGTTGGGCAACCATGCCTGCCCATTGTCTCATATTAGCCTGAGCCTTAAGAACCTGTTCAGATTGTCGGTGATGCATTTTGTCTTTTCCTGACAAAGTAATTTAGCGCTTAAGCATTCCCTATTCCTTGAACACCTTTACCTTCCTTCCCTTTTGATCACTTCCTTTTTTTATGTGACTCTTAAGACCTTTACGCAAAATGCAAAGAAACGTTACTGGCAATGGAAGCGTTGAATTTCCCTTACTTTGGTATGTGCGACAAGTGACATTCTCTGTTTCTGGCTATTCCTTTCTCTCAGTCAACCTCAGCAAGATCACTTTTTATATAATGAAAAAAACGATATCAATTTACGGTTGTCTCATCGTTCACAGCATTTCCTTGCATCTCTATTTTATATTCACAAATTCACAAACCCTATTCTTGAACTATTTCCTTCTTTAAATTTTATGTTTTAAGTATGGTTTATGAACACCCAGGAAACAATTTGGTAGCAATTAAAATGATACCTTCACAAATTCATGGAGAGAAGTAATATGGTTCTCAAACTGATCACAGCTCCTCCAACAATCAAA
>JAAAKM020006971.1:102675202-102699849 GCA_010016025.2 Alatinidae sp. Z8VKAUB7J3 | reverse complement strand
TCAAATTTTACCAGAAGGTGATTAACTAAATTATATTAGTTTTGAAAAGAATACCGGAGAAATAAAAAATGTCACAACGGAGGATTTGAACCCGTGACCCACGCTTTTGCAGCGTGCGCTCTACCACCAGAGCTATTTGACCTCCAATAATAATATAACTTTCTTCTCTGGTCACCACTTTCGCTTCCAATCATCCACCGGTGGGCATCGACATCCAGCTCAACGCAATTAGAGACCAGCCTCTCTGTGTCATGTGACTTGACCAAGAAAGGATTGCCATCCGGTCCGTCTATCTGTCCAAAGCCCCTTGAAAATAGAAGAGAGATCGACCTCGAGCTCAGCGCAATTGGGCTTTGGATAAATAGACGGGCTAGATGACAGTCCTTCCTCGGTCGAGTCAAAACTGCGAGGAATTTCTTCACCAGAAGCGAAATGTGGAGTTCTATCACTATCTCAAGACATTTTCCACTTGTAAGCTATTTTCATCCTGAATGCCGCTGAATTCATCAACGTTCGCATACCCAGAGGGCAGTGGGCCCCAGTTTGAGACCTCCGGGCTACAACATTGTCTTGTAGTCTAGTCAATGGCAGATCAGATATGTAAAGACTTTTCAAAGGTCAGGTTCATCATCTTAGGAACCTTGGGGGTGTCCACTGCGAAAATTTCCAACGTTCCTTTTTGATCCTTTGAAAATTTGAGGCCCTCTAAATCTTTCGAGGCTACGTTAGACCTTCAGGAAAGAATTGCAGCTTCTCACATCTGTTTACTCGTTCCTAAGAGTCTCCTCTGACAACCAGGTCAAGTTTTCTTGATACTCTTTCATTCTAAGCTGAAAATACCCATTTCACCCTGAAATGATTTAAGATCCATTCTCTCGCATACATTGGCCTGGACTGGTCATTATTTCATATTTTGGTAGGGAAATTCTAAGTGAAGAAAAGAGGAACCCTGAAATTTTGAAAGAGAACATAAAGATTATAAATCCCTTCATAATACAGACGTGGAGTTCAGATTAGCTTTGGTTGTTTCCGTAATCAATTGTAGAAACGTCAAAGAGACTATGAACAAATACAACAAGAAGACTAAAAGTTTCTTATTGGTGCTCTATCTCTAATGGAAGACTTGCAAAAATGCGCGCACAACTAGCGCAGAATCTCGCAGGCAGAAAGAGACATATGTCCATTGATCGGTAGAAAGCTAGGGACGGGGGGCTTCAAAGCAGATTCTGCTGCAACGTTGGTATCGCCTTTCGTCCTCTTGACTACAGCAGAAGTAGAAAGACAGTTGGGAGCAGACAGATGCTTGGATTTCGCTAACATAGGTAATAGTAAGATGTACCCGACTTCCACCCTTAACGAAACCCAATTTATCAGTACGAGTTGAACTTTTGCAATAGTTTGCTGGAATTAGTGTTACAGCAACGTGCGAAGAGTCAAAATTAACACCACATACAAAACCATCTTGCACGAGTAAGGTCACCACACAAAGACACGCCGAATGTTTTAAAGCGATCTTTCATAATTTCAAACCCATAAAAAAGTCTTCAAAAATTTACAATTCTCCACAAGGCATATGACACTACCCTTAGAAAATTAATCCACTAAAAAGACATACGTTCATACAAAAGATCTCATTGGCCCTTCGTATATGATCTTCGGGCGTTGCACCAGGAATGGTTCAAAAGTAGCTTTATTTAATGTCATCTGTCAAAGAAACTAATTCCAAAAGCAACTTTTTCAATGCGCTTGACTCTTAATTAGTGCATACCCATGTAAATGTCGTAATAACCTTTTCACTCGTCACATGCTAGTGGAAAAGGATGGTCTGCAAGGAAGATGCCCCATGATTCACGTAAAGATATATCCCCCTGAATAATTTCCAAAGCTATAAATGGTTGCTCTGTAGAGGACGCAGATTACGTTTTGGGACACTAAGGGTCCTCATAAATGTTGAATCAATCATGTGCCAATTAATCGCAAGGGATGTCCAAGGCACTCTTTGTTGTATAACAGAGCAGACACTATTCGATTCTGAGAAGAGGCACCACCATGTCGTAGACTATCCTTAATGTAGATCCTGACTCTGTTTCTATAATTGGAAAGCGGCACACTATCTGACCATTTCCCATGCGTATTAGTCATATTTGTAATAAAAGTTTAAGTTCTCTGGTTCATTTGGAATGGAAGGTGCTGTCTCTGAAATAGGAATATTTTCCACATCAAGCAACAGCAGTTTCATCTCCATGTTAAGCAGGGTCTCCAAATCATCTTTGAACTCCCCTGAACTCATCTATAGTTTCGTTGAAAAGAAAAAGAACTGAATTACCCAGGTTGAAGATACACACTTTTTCAGACTAAATAAAGATAAAACGGTGCAAACAAATACAAAGAATAATGGGTAAATTTCTTCCAAGCAGAAACGAAAATCACAATTTACGTCTGTTGCATTAACCAGGGTATTAAACGGGGCGTCAGTTAAAGGCTTGTTGTGCTGGCAACCTTTTACAAACTGGGGGCCTTGACATATCAAAGATGGGGTATGAGAAAGCAACAGGTCGCCACTGCTTGGGCGTATTTCTTTTAATTTCAAAAGTTGATGGTACTATGGTATGTTATACAGAGACATCTACACTTTTCAAAATCTTTCGTTAGGATTAAGAATTTGTACTTGATATACCTCTTCCAGGATCTATTCCTGTAAACACAAAGATGCAGATTCAGGACTTTCTACTTGGATTTTTACTAACATTGAAAATGACATTTATTATTTATACATTTAACCATACTGCATTGCAGATTTTATCTGCAATGAAATATGAAAAATAAATAAACAACTTTGTGAATGGAAACTAAATCTGTGTTTGCAGTGGTATGTATTCTTGTCTAGGCTTGACCGGTCAACAAATACATGTGGGGTGTGTTAGCAAACGGACAGAATTTACTACTTAGTGATGAGTTTCCTTTAAGTCCATTTCAAATATTACTTCAGCCTGCAATATGAATAGTTTATTCTATGTTGAACCTTCAGAGCTACCTATTATTGATTATTTATACTGCTACTTTTCACAACCAGATCTTAATCATTTTAATGGGTTCCCTACGAGGAATCCTTCGTTCACGATTTACAAATACACTCATGAAAACATATATCCCTTGGTTTTTTCTACTTACAGTCCTCCGTAAAAATATACTTCACTATTACGTAGATTGTAAACTAAAATCTAATATAAGTCCAGTCATAAATCTTGATGATGATCTTTTAGCTTTCACAAAGTAAATTACAAGATCTGTTATTTGCAAATCTTCAAGTGGAGCTATTTCCTTGTTTGTGAGCGAATGCGGAAACGGATGTGTATCGATATGTGAATTGCGGTGGGCACATTTCACATAAGCATTTTCTGCGTGTTTTAAGTGCCTATCCATCCACAACCCAACGTCGAACAACATAAGGCTTGTTATCTTAAACAATTTCGGCGTCAACAAACGTTGAACAGAAACAAGTTCATGATAATTTGTTTTCCTCTTGCTCGCGGAGCAGCGACGATGTTACCCATCAAGTAGACGAAGGATGGGAAATGGCAAATGACGATCCATTACGTTTTGGAATGAACGTCTCAGCCAGTGATTGATAAGAAAGGATAACCGCTAGCATAGATTTCTTAGCAGGATTACAGGTTTCCTTTGACAAGGTAAACAAACACAAACTGGGTCTCGGAGCATATTGTGACAAGTCTTATATGGTTGGCTGTCAGTCGATGCTCGCAAAGTGACCTTTCGTTCGAGCAAACAGCGAGCAGAAAATGGTTCTTGCCAAACGGATGCAGGAATGATCAATACTTTTATTTGGCTCGACATCAACTTGCGCTAACTTCTCATTCATAACAAAGGCACTTCCTTCGTCACTGAAACTCTACCCGCACTGTATTTACTAAATTTGAAAGATACTCTGTGTCGTAGCCATGTGTTCAGTCAACAAATTCGGAAGTTTGAACCACAAACGATTTTAGCACTGTATTGTTCAGAAGGGCATACATGTGACGACAGAAGAATACAAGATGAATTTGGCAAAAGCTTCAGACGTAAACACCGCTAACATAAATACAGAAATGAAGCACAAATTTCTGTCTCTCGAGACTTCGTGGCTATTATAATCAGACTTAGTAAGGAGCGGTGGAAATTTTTAAAAAGTTCCATAGTGGGCAAATGGAACGTAAGATGGAAAGGAATATATCTTAGTTAACCTACTTTTCCAATTTTATAGTGGTTGAAAAAGGAGACACTGTCATATTTAGGCAATCATTGTTCTTAGGCTGGAGGTCAGTAGTAATAAGAAGTCATATTTTCAGCATAAACTTCACCTACTGAGGAATCCCTAAGTAAAAATACTTGTTAGGTTTAAAAATATTAAAATTATGTTAAGAAACATCTGTATGTAACCCAAAGGTGCTCTCAGTGCAAGTGTTAGTCTTGGGCAGGAGTAGAACTTTATTGTGACAAGAGGGTTTTGCCGTAGAAAGACGAGAGAATGGCTAGAACAGAGAGAATCTCATATCCTATGTTATCAGTACTGAAATGACATCGGTATCAAAGTAACAGTAACAAGAACCTCAAGCAAATTTCGAAAGGCCGGTAACTATTCAACTTAATCTTTAGAAACTACCACCTCGAAAATGGCGATCCTGCATCTCACTGGCTGTGCAGTTCTACAAACCGCATATCTATCTTAATTTAGTATCCTCTGATTTCAGACATTGTGTCAAGTCTTCGATCCCGGTGTTGCTTTGATAGTCAACTTGTCATTATGCACAGCTGAAGCAAAACATCTCTCAGAGTGCAAACTATGGTAATTGCAACCTAACCAATTCATGACGTCTGCATGAACTGTGACTGCCTTCAAACATAAATAAACATCACTTGCAGAGTAATGTTCATCTTTGAATCACTACACGATAAATCTGAAATTCTGAGGACAACTCTTGTAAAGACCAATGTTAATGTTGCATGATTTGGTAAATTTGGGGGTCCCAGGTTACAAATTGATAGACCATGCATAAATTTGTAAGCAAATAATGCAACATTGTGGGGAAAATTGTTGAGATCTCAATGGACAAGTTGTATGTATATGACCAAATTAACTGAAGTGCAGTTTGAAAATAAAATATCTGGGTCATAACATTTTTACACAATCATTCTCGAAGCATAACTTGAGGGGGGGAGGGGGGAGACAATTATTCTAGCGAATGTACTGTGGCGCCATTTACAATTTTGCACCATAATAATACTAGATATAACTAACTTTTGACTCGTAGACAAACTTTATGATATAAATACCCTAAACATAAACATAAAAGACGGGTTACTTCTATTTTGCACTTACACTCCCAAGCTCAATTTTGATGCGCAATGGTTAATTTTATTTGATAAAATTTCTGCATAAATAATTCGAAAATGTCGGAATAATTTTTATAATAGTTTGCAATCCCAAAGCATGATTAGTAGATCATTGTTAAACATAAATGCAACCCCATTAAATATTAAACCTCAGTGGATTTTCTTTGTGATAACATTGATTGCTCACTTGACCAAAAAGCCAAAACTCAACAAGCTGTCCTCAGCTATCGGAGGTCGATTCAAAGGAATTTTGATTGCATGGAGGCAGCTCAACGTGGAAGTAATATAAAACAGGGGCGTAACTTTCTAAACAGTGGAGGGGGTGGGGAGTGAAATTTCTGACAAACGAGGAAGATGTAAATACGTATATAAAGTACGTATATAAAGCCTCAAGAAAATACAATATATTAGAGGCAATAACTGAAATGATAAACTTGAAGTATTTGATGGAGGCCTAATTTCATATGCAAGAAGTAGTTTATAAACTAAGCACGAATACAATACAGTCAGATTTGTTATGTTACCTCTGTAGGTAGATGCTGGTCGTGGTCAATCAGTTTATCCGGTAACTAAATTTCATGATGTAAAATACACAAAGGCCAGATCTTTCTCAGGTTCGCAGTTGGTCATGGTTTAATTAGTCACGGCTTTGATATTCCCAAAGTGCTATTTCAATGGAATACTATCAAGGAAATGTGCTTTTACAAATGCAAAGATGATACGTTTCGTTGTTCTTTTCAACAAAACCATGTCATCACAACACTTATCAGCAGAAGCAAAAAGGAAATAAGATCGTATGGAGAAGGAAGGAGGAAATGGCTCGAAATAACTTTGAAAGCAACTGACACCATACGTGTATACTATGCAGTATAAGAAAACAGTACATTAGCAGTAATGATGGGGCAGTTTTAAAGAACTGTTGACAAAAAGTTGTTGAAATGATTGTGAAAGAATTCAATAGGTCTTGAATCCCGTTCACAGAAAACATGGATGTCAACACACCGCGTCATGATTCTTTTCACTCACAACAATCCAAATTCGTGTCTTATTCACACAAACGGTACCCTATTAAAACCTTTCTTACCTTCACTTTCGCTGAAAGTATTCCTTAGCGAGTTAAGTGTTGCAGAAAAATTTCTGACATGGTGTGTCAGAGTGACAATGTCCTCCTGATTCACCATCGGGGATTCAAAAAACTCCAAAGCTTGACTCGGTGATGGAGATGCACTGGAACTGGAGAAATGCCTCAAATTCAAAATAGGCAACGACTCAGCCTTTGTATTACTATTTCTTGGCAAACTTTGACTCCATCTAGCATTGTTAGTTGGAACTTCGGTCGTATTAGTAGGTGTATTACTCAAAGTCCTCGATAAAATGTTCAAATTCGGACTCCTGTGCAGTGGGTTTGTTTTTCCTGCGTTGAGACTATCATCAAATGAGCGCGCGAGTTTGCCACTACTCGCCTTAAAAATAGCTCTCCTTTGATCAAGCTCTGGCGTATTTCTTCCCTGTTTTATCCTTACTGATTCATCATCACTCAAAGAGCGTTTATCCTTTGCTAAAGAAGAAGATTTGCCATCTAGATAATCCAAGTCTTGACTGCGACGGTGGTTGGATGGGGCTCGCACTTCCAGATCCTGCAACGGAAAATCCAAAATGACAGAAATGCAGAAGATTACTTTCAGGTCAATCCAGTGGAGTCATGTTTATACTGTGGCTCGTGCTGGTTTATCAAATACCATCATGAACTCAAACAAGAATTAAAAAGTGTTAACTTCATACAATTCTAAGCTGCTGAACATCAGTTGGGGTAAATCGGGAGCTGGCTATCACGCTCTCTCTTCGCTGTCATCCGAAAGCAAAACATGAGAGCCTCAACTGCCCACTTCACAAACAAGATTATTGACAGATCCTCAGGACTTTAGCACCAAGACAAAGTCAAATCTGCAGAGCCTCAGCAAATAGTATTGATTCGTAATCTTCACACATGAGAATCTATGATCTACAGTCAAGAAGAATCAGATCAGAAAAGCGCTGAGCCTATGCTCGCCTTTACCTGTTAGCAATCGACTGTGATCACAACAAGAAAAGCAAGTGAAATCCGCTGTCTGTTTGATCCAAAACAAAGAGTAAGATCTTTGATTTAAATCCCACGAGATATGCTAAAGTTGGTCACACAAAACAACTTTGAAAACGACGAGGATAACAGCTCGCATCGCAAGTTAGTGTCGCTACAGCGGATACCCGACTCATTGGGCTGCATCATCTATTTCCTCTTGAAAACTGAACGCAAAAACCCGCAGCGAGAAATCACCGAGTTCGCAGCTTACTTACAGTTCGGTATCCTATCAAATGACATTCTACGAGATCAAGTGAGATAAAGCAGATACTGGGCAAGTTGGGTGATGAAGTGTGAAACAAAATACGACATTGACACTCACCGACGATTTGCCATCCAGTGCGGATCGTCGCTTGCGGATGCCTGGGAATACTGAACTCAGTTTCATATTTCCTTATATTTTCATACTTAAATTTCATTACATATTGCTGTGCATTGGTAAAGGTTTGTTAGGCATGGTGTTGTGCATCGCTATGGGCCCCTTTCTGTGGCTTCTGAAAAGCTTGTGCAGGAATGCCATGCATTCAAAGGCCTTTCTTCGTTCTCATTGAACCGGAGTGTAAAGGTAGCTTGTTAAAGTAGCCATTCTGTGGCACAGGGCAGGAGGTCGCTGTCGCAGATTAGGAAACCCTTCTTTCTTTCAAAATAGTTGCATTTTTTAATAACTGTTATTTACTGTGATGTTTATTGGAGAGAGATTATCCCTTGCAGGTATCTTGATCACAAGTGCGGTACAGAAGTTTACATTTCATGGGGTTATTTGTTCAGATTGGAATACTACATTCAAGATCTTTACCCCCTCGAAATAGCGAAACTTAACACGGTTTTATGGTTCTAATGAAGGTTTTCTTCTCGATCGCTTTGTCGGACAAGAGATCGTTTGTTAAGTTTCGTCCTTTTTGAGTAGAGGTATAGAAATGCATTGATTGATGACGGAAAAATGAAAATAACAACAACAGACCCACGATAAACCAATTCCATAACAAGACTTTACGGAGGAGGCGGGTTGCAAACCTTGCACCGTTATGATACTCCGAAAAGCACTTAGGTCGTCTTCCTTCGTTAATACATCAGGGATCTCACATCGAAACAGGCCCCCCAGCACACGGCCACCGAGTGACCATTGGACCCCTTTTAACTAATGTAATGAGTTTGACTATTGCGGCATTGCACTTCATCACTCCGTTTAAGTATACAGGGCTGTCGTTCTTGTTTGAATGGACTTCGTGTGGAAAGTTATCTTCGGCCCTCCACTTACCTGGCAGGGGTACATAATAAATAAATGCCCCCAGGTTTCCAGGCCAGTCATACCAAATGGATATCTCTCTTGATGCTTCTATTTACGAAAAACCGACATCCCTTGCTATTTCCGAAGAGGACTAAAATAACCGTTGTTCTAAACAGACCCGAAGCTGAGGGAGTGGTGGTGGGCCACGCCCCCTTGTGAAAATATTTCAGCCTATTCCACACCGCTTGGAATATTTATTTCACATGCAATGTATATACAAAATTGTTTAAGGACGACACGGAGTGCTATTTTTATAATACGTTGACTGGCAAAATACAAAAGCACAATCCTCTTTTGTTTTGCTTCGAAACGATCACACTCGCCGAAAGAGTTTCCTCTGTAATTTGAAGAAGAAAAGTGTTGCATTCCCTTACAAATTATTCTCCTTTGCGCCCCCTGCCCACAGTGAGTCAGCTTCGGCACTGCTACTGAAAAATGGCGTAAGCTGAATTTTCTTAAGGAGGTCGGATGACGCCAGCTCCCAAAGGTCCATAGTCAGCTCTCACGCCTCCCCGCATCAGATTTAATGGAAGTATTCTCACTATTGATGCACGGTTTTCTCGATCTAAATAAACTTTTGACAGCATGGCGCCCCCACTTTTGTTAGGGGGCTAGGGGCTTGAGCCCCTCCGTCTGCCATTACCAACCGGTCTTCGAAGGTATTCCGAATTTTAACGTTCAATAAAACATGAGGTACTTTGCGAAAAGTAAACAGACAGCAGTCTAAAGAGCGGCTCTCTTAGCACGTCTTGATTTTGCTCTAGGACACTTTCTTTTCCAATACAAAACCCGAATACCACTCAGGATAGCGGGGTTGTGACTATACTATGGAGATTGGAAGTGGGAGTAATGATCTGGTGTATTCATAAAACTTGGAGAAGTACTTTAAAGGTGTTGAAATTTTACTCCGTATTGCATCACTGATCGTACACTCGTCAATGTGCTATTCTTGTGGTGGTGTCGTGACTGTTTTTGTATTAAGAGCGGCACATTAGGAGCGACGTTTGATTCAGAGTCGCTCCAAAGCCGCTCCATCGTCGAAACTAATTGTAGTAGGTTCGGCGCATGAGAAGAGCGACGTTTGACTTAGGCCTTACCATATTCTCAGGATTTCCAATCAACCTGGTCCAGGAATCACGTAAAAGAGCAGTAGACTGGCAAAATGTGGGTGGGTAACAGAAATAAAAGGGTAAAATTTTGAAACTCCTTGAACGATCTGTGGATTTCCCAAGCCTTTGGAGTTATAGACAAAGTATCAGAATTCTGCAAAATGTCCTTGTTACGCTTATATTATTGATGATGCAGCTCTATTTGGCCAAAAATAACATGGTTTAGGAAAGGAATAAGTCATCTACTTTGTAGTTTGAACATGTGTTAATATGACATTAGAACACAGCGTCCTCTACAATACCAGATACAACCCTTTGATGATATATTCAGGCTGTATTAAAATCGCCTGGGCCCGTACACAATTTATTACAGGGGTCCTAAATATTACGAATGGCCTTGAAAGTTGAATTTAAGCTCCTGGGGGCACAAGGTATCTCAAATGCAGTGAGATGACTAGCAGAGATAAGACACAAGCTTACCGAACATAGGATGAGGCTATGATGGGCGAAACAATCTGGATGAAAGAGTATTGTAGACATCTTATCTAACGAGGGCATGCGAGCGCAATAGTAGAAGTTGCTGAGAATAAACTGTTTGCACCCTGAGTTCAAAAAGTTAATAACCTCTCAGCTATGTCAACAGGTAACGCGTCAAATATACGAGTCAAAAGGTAAGAGGGACTAATTAACATATTTTGTGTTAAAAATATCAAATAATTATTTAGGTTCGTGCAGACAAGGTGCTACAAGGCCTGACTTGTAATACTTTGTCAAATGTTACTGTTCTGGTTCAGCCTTAATACAAAACACTACTTTATTTCTTCGCAGTTTTAAGCATTTACAGCCATCAGAAGTGCAAGAGATTTTCATTGCAATTCATGAACATTTGAATTTCTACAAGGAAGGATGACGAAAAAAACATTTTTAACAATACAAAGGTATTTCTCTACAATGTTGGATAGAGGTGGTGAAAATGGAAAGGAATGTTGGGAATTCGATATACAGAAATTTCTATAAAGTATTTGAAGCTTGGTCAGAGAAAACACTAAAAACATCCAGATACCATATAAAAAGTGTGCTTTTTATATAAAAAGATGCAATACACTGGAAATCCTAAAATAAAGTGTGTATTACGCAAGAGTGTTAGGGTTTCAATAGATTTGGTTTCCAGACCTGACACTTTGGATGATCAAAAATGTCAAAATCGCAATTATTTTTCCTGAATAGTTCGGGGTTCATGTTTAAAAGAAGAAATCTTTGATAAATAAGAAGAAACAGTGGATTCAAATAGATCATGCAATTACAAAGTGATACATAGAGCTTCCAAATAGTTAGTACTATGACATGACTAATTATAGAGTCACTCTCACGAATTATAGTTTTGAGTGACTTACGTATATCAGTTCGTCGTATCAAGTTGTACGAAGGTCGCTTGGAGCCTGTCAGGTATTTCAAGTAAAAAATCCCATAATTTTAGAAAGGATCTGAGAT
This sequence comes from Alatinidae sp. Z8VKAUB7J3, assembly GCA_010016025.2. Classification (NCBI taxonomy): domain Eukaryota; kingdom Metazoa; phylum Cnidaria; class Cubozoa; order Carybdeida; family Alatinidae; species Alatinidae sp. Z8VKAUB7J3. The sequence continues at coordinate 102,688,451 of JAAAKM020006971.1, read as the reverse complement.
TTCCTTAATAACAAACGATATTTGACAACTATACACATCTGCTCTTAATCTCTTCTTGGGATAAGGGAACATGGCTTGCTTTTGGTCTTGTGATGTACTGTTTTGAATCAAAGCAATAATGGTTGCGTAGTATTCAAAGAGTTTGACCTTTTGTGTGCTTGTCTGCTTCTGCTATTTGTTTGAACCATCTTTTCTTAGGTTTCCTGTGTTTTTTTTAAGCAAACTTTCCTGTCTTCAACGAAGCCCATAGTTTAGTCATTGCTTGGTCTTCTACTAAACCCATAGTTTAGCCACCGCTTGGTCTTCTACTAAACCCATAGTTTAGCCACCGCTTGGTCTTCTACTAAACCCATAGTTTAGCCATTGCTTATTCTTCTACTAAACCCATAGTTAAGCCATTGCTTATCCTTCTACTAAGCCCATAGTTAAGCCATTACTTGTTCTTCGACGAAGCCCATAGTTTAGCCATCGCTTGGTCTTCTACTAAGCACATAGTTAAGCCACTGCTTGTACTTCTACTAAACCCATAGTTTAGCCACTGCTTGTTCTCCTACTAAACGCATAGATTGGCCATTGATTGGTCTTCTAATAAGCCCATAGTTAAGCCATTACTTGTTCTTCGACGAAGCCCATAGTTTAGCCATCGCTTGGTCTTCTACTAAGCACATAGTTAAGCCACTGCTTGTACTTCTACTAAACCCATAGTTTAGCCACTGCTTGTTCTCCTACTAAACCCATAGATTGGCCATTGATTGGTCTTCTAATAAGCCCATAGTTAAGCCACTGCTTGGTCTTCTACTAAACCCATAGTTTAAACATTGCTTATTGTTGTACTAAAGCCACTGCTTAACCAACTGTTGATGTCTTTTGCTCGATGCATTAGATATCTTCACTGTTCAATCTTATTGTTAATCAACTGCTTTGTTTGCTGTGTCACCACTTCTCGAGACGTTAAGTCCTTTCACCACCAACGGCAATAATAAATTGAAAAGCTTTTACTTCTGCTGTTAATTTAACTTTCTTTAGCATAGCTACATCGTATATCCTGCAATAGTCTATCGAGGAAAAGACATTGATTGTGGTTTTGTTTCACTAGACGTTACAGATAAGGAAGACATATGTAAACGTACGCCAGGATTAAGAGCATTTGGAACCAATCCCACTTTTAATGAACCTCTTGTTTACTGACGTAACTACACGTAAATATCAACAATACTGTTTAATTGACATTGACTTTCAAATTAACTTTCAGTTATCGTCCAAACTCGGGTATTCTTGTTGAATGAAAACTGCCTCTGTCATGGAGAAGGTGGATGCTTTAAAATAATAGATGCAATACATATTTATGTAAATTCAAGGAAGAGATGAAAAGAATTGTTAAACGTGGCCAATCCCAAGTTTGGGACTGTTAGAGCACACTTTGGGACCCTCAAAATTACAATAAACGATAATACTTTTCTATAGTGTATGTCTACAGACGGGAAGATCTAGTTAGAGAAGCATTGGAGTGGAATGCTAGGGGTGCAAGAGGTAGGGGTAGACAGAGAGAGACTTGGATCCGAACAATGAGAAGAGAAGCTGGAGATGAACCGTGGGACGGACTGAAAGAGAAAGCACAGGATCGAGTAAGGTGGCGAAAGTTCATTGAGGCCCTATGCATCCACTTGGACGCGACAGGAACATGATTGATTGATTGATAGTGTATCAGCCGTACAGCAGTTGCATTGTACTAAAAATGTTTAGGCATTAAAGAAAATGGGGCATGAAAATGAAAAGAAATAAGAAAAGTTCAGATGTGCCTCTACAAATACAAGTTAATTAACCATGTTTTGCTTTAAAAATTTTTCTCTTGCCTGGGATATCAATTTTTGATACCACCACTAACTTTTGATAAACTATCAACAAACTGTAACGGAGGAACTGATACTCACCTTATACTCACCTATAGCAATGTTTATACCTCTGCATCACATCCTCCAACTTTCTAACCGTGTCAGATCGTTTTACTAATTTAAATGTCTCAGTAGACTATCTCAGAATATAGGGGGTGGTAAAAAATGGAGGCAATCAGAACAAGAGGTACCTCTACAATTTCAAGATAGACCTCTTTTTGTATTTTTAATAAGAACAATTATGCGGTAGATCTGGGTATATTTGAGTTTAGAACTGAGTTCTGCTTTACACAGGTCCCTCCTCGTTCGCTGAAAGATAAAATGACGACATGTTTCAGAGCACGTCTGTCAGGAACTTTAAACTTTACACAAAAGTTAAAAGACTGTGAGATATCGTTAGAAATATTCGTTGTTACGCCAATGACCTGCATCTTATGGGGCATGGCGAGATCCTCAGCATAGTATTTTCTACGAGATGCTGAAAATATTTGAACAGATTTAGAATGGTCAACTAAAAAGGGCTTCCTCGACCAAATATACTTTTAATTTTATTTGATGTATCAAAAATCTGTAACACATCTTGTGTGTTACCTCCGATAGTATACACATTTTGCACCGGCATTAGAAAGATACTGTATTAGGAATGTAGTGGCCACCAATTATTCTAATAACGAAGTCGATCATCATTGACACATTGTAAGCGCCAATATCCGAGTTACTCATCTAGTTATGTAGTTTTGGCTATTGCCACATCAGTTGACTTGTAGACACTGAACGGAGCATTTCTTTTTGTAAGCAGTTGATTTAGTGATGTAATCGTTTAATAGAAAGTTAACACTGAAGATGGAGTTTGTCGATAAAGGAGTAGCCTAACCACTGCGCTGTACCCTAGTGGTATACACTTTTAACAGATATCCCATAGAAAACTGTGATCTCAGATGATATGTATTTGAAATCTATTGAGGGATCCTACTGCAACAATGACTAACTCGGATCCAAACTGTACATAAACACATACGCTATGCTACCAGAATCGAGAAAAGAATGACACTTCCTGCAACAGCACTTGCAACATCTTGCTAAAAAGTCTGCTTCAAAAGAGAGTGTATGGCTTAGACTGCAGAATATGCAAGGTTAGTCCAATATTAAGCAGTTTACATCCATAGAGATTAATTGCCGGGTCGCAAACTATTTCAACAAGGTAATTGAGGTGCAATTAAAAATGTCCATTCAATGGCCGCAATGCAAAGTAACTTAAAGGCTGCATCTTACAGCATTTTTAGCAGTAATGGCCAATTTAATTACCAATTACTACGACAGTGATTCAATAATGTTTAATGGAAGTTTTGAAATACTTTAGTAATGATCAGATCTTTAACTAATGAACGACTGGCTCACTTTAACGCGTGTTCGTCATAGACATAGCAAAATGCGCAGTATTGAAATTCCTGTCTGAACATCGTTTGTGCAGACAGCAAATGAGTTGCAGGGTTATAGTTTAGGCAAAGATGTAAACAAAAGCAAGAACAAAGCCGAACTTGAAACAAGATACTTGGTAGCAAACACAAAATAGAAACCTAAATGTGTGCAACTGCGTTATTGATGATAAATTTTTTTCCCCAAAACAAGTAGCACACCAAAAATTGATTTGGAAGACAATTTTGCAGGCTGCATAGAGTCTCCAAAACGCCATGTGTATCAACTCTTATATAGGAAGATAGACAAGAACGGGTGAACATTTAAGTCTCCTGTTGTTCTTATTTAGAGAGATTTGGAGCCAGGCTTTCGTAATGAATCTATTAATCCCAGCCTGAGGTTCCTCTCAATTTGTTCTTAATTAGAGTGTAGTACTACAAGTGTGATTATCTGCAAGGCCTAGCAACATACAGCTGCAAAGCTGCGTAAGGGAGTCACAAAGCGCCCCCTTCCCCCTCAAGATCGTATAGATTCGCATGTGCAAAAAATTCTAACTTAATAGGGTTAATTACACCCCGTTTAAAGAAATCGTTTGTCATGTTATAGTTGACAGCAGAAAAAAGACTCGTGGAAAAACGATTTACCCTAGCAGCGAGGATGTCACGAAAGCTCGTAGCTATTACGGTATGATTTCATTGTCAGCAAGAGATTGTCAAATTTTAAGTCACTTCTTACAAGAAAATAATCACAAAATTTATTGTGATTCAATCTCTGTCATGCCACTGCCAAACAACTTGCAGAAGTGTCAGTACTATTGAAAGCGTTACCTAGGTCAATCATGTAAACTAAAATCCTTTATAATTGCGAGCTTATTTTTAGATATTTTTAAACTTTTCAGGTGTCATTTAAAATCTGTTGGCATTAATGTGTGATGCCCTTCAAATCAACTTCACAATACAGATAAGTTAACAGTCATCTACTGTGTTTCAGGAACACGACGCTGATCTGCAGATACATAGAAGAGAAATTTTGTTAGGCGAGAGGGGTCAGTTGCTAACAATTTTAAAGCAACTCATCTTTTAAAGGAATGTTCTGTGTCAATTCTTGCAAAAGAATGACAATAGAGCATTGCTTTTTGAATAACCAAGGACAGATTTTAGGGACACAATTTTTCAAAAGAGCGGAGGCCATAGAGAAATGTGACCATAGTCCTCCAACTGTTTATATAAACAGGATATTTATAGAATGTGCTTATTAACCAATTGAGTCCTGAGCAGTAGCAGTAAGCAGTACTCTGGAATGCCGAATAAACTGGGGGGTCTGAATAAACAGGGGGGTTATCATTACAGTCTAAAGTTAATAAACGCGGGGTCCAAATAAACGGGGTCTGAACTCTAGTCTCAATTTCGTGAAAAGTTTTAAATAAGGATGACACACATGAGAACAAATATCGTAGTAATTGAGTTATTAACATGTTTCAGGGTCACATGTTGCATGGGAAGTTATTCAAGAGTTTCAGATATTATTACATTTTGTGTACTGGGAAAATTCCTTGAAATTAATAAACGGGGGGCCCTAAAAAGGAGCGGGGAGGTATATAAATTTCAAAAAATTAATAAGCGGGGGGTATGATTATTTGGCACTCGAGAGTATTCAAGAAATAAAAGGAAATCCTGATGCAAATGTAGAAAAACCACTGATAGATCTGTCTTCTCATGAAAATAGGCGTTGCCAACCCTTTCCCTGTTACGCCTAATACCATGTTGCACCCTGGGAAAGGTATTGCTCTGAAAGACGACACACTGTTATTCAAATTGAAAAGCTTTTTTTGACGTGAATAACGATTAGTTGTCCTTTTTAGAGTAATCTTTGGATTTTATACTGCAAACAATCTATTCAAACTTCTATCAATCCCAAGGATTCTCTATGCCATTAAGGTATGGTTTGATATGAAAATAGGCACTCTCCTACCCACCCCAACCAAAAGCCCCAACTTGTCTGCAACCAGAAGAAAAGGCACGATAAAATAAACTAAAAGTCTACAGTCACATAATCCACAATGTCTCAAATAAAAAAATAACAGAAAATGGCAAGGTGCCCGATTTCGTTACTACTACGCCATACGATCACACTCACACTTTATCATTTCATGTAAATTTTGTGAGTGCAAAGGTACTATGGTATGTGCTATAAGAATAAAAAAATAACTCCAACTACTTACTTCATGCCCTGTTGCTATTTCTATTGCAGTATACACTGTGCCAGACGCACTGTGAAAGAAAGAAAATATTTCGTGTCGGTATTACTTCAGGTAGTATTTTATCACAGTGCAATCATAACTTATTCATCTGCGAATGTTGAACAATCATGATGAATTGTAATAGATCAGTTATTGCCTTTGAATGGATCTCAGAGTGATAACAGCTGCACCATTATCATTCATCGTAGAATCACACAAATCGTCTGCTTGACCGCGAGGATTACAAAACAGTTATGTTGGGCGTGTGATATTTGTATAAAGCCTATGAATAAATGGAGGTCATTAGATGATTCCGAAAAATTACTTCCTTGGGCCATCAATTTAATCTGAAACTTTCTTACATTAATACACCTGTATCCTACTACTTGACGGAAACCCTCCTAACACTAATACTTTTCCTGTTTCCCAAGTATTCCCTAATTTCCTCCTGCGACCCCAGAATACTGGAAACTCACAACGCATATCATCCCCACCCAGTCAATTGCCGTACAACAGTCACAGGAACGTGCCACGTCGTGCGAAAATATGGCGCTCATAAACCATATTGTGAAGAGTTCAAATCATCGAAATTCAGTCAATATCATAAAAGTAGTTTCAAAGACTACAACGAGGCTGTACCGATTAATTTTCTGGAGACTGAGCATTGACTTCTTCGGAAAACAACAAATGTGTCGAAATGCTTAAAAACCATATCAGTTCAAAACAATCACGCGCCACTTTCTAGTTGCTATGTAAGTTGCAAAATGATTATCACAAAGGCTATCGGAAACTACAAAACATACTTCCGGAATTTTTCACTTGAAAGTGTATCATACAAGTAATTATGTAGCTGCATTGTGAACATACGATAATTTCTTGTTGTCTTTGGTATCCAGCGCAGTTACAAAGACTAATACACTTATTCGACCTATCGACCTTTTTTATTGTACCGTCATGCTTCAAATTGTCCAGTACACATTGTCCATCTCCGAATACTGTTTTCGATGAATAATTTTTAGGTGTACTAGTAACTTCTTAAACTTTGTGAGGCGTTTGTGTGACAGGATATCTTCAAGATATACGGGTGTTTATGAAACGTCAGGAAATTTACTTGATTAAATGAAAAAACCTTCAATGAAAAGGTAAATCCTTTCAGTTAGCAAATCAATCGCACTCAGAACAAATCAAAAGAACAGAGAATCATGCTCTCTTCACTCGAGAGCAACATTACATCAAATGGGTAACAGCACAACATGAGTTCTCTCTCAACTTGGGAGCGTTGCTTCAGAGGGAGTGACCAACTGAGTCGTCTCCATGGAATTTTTCGTCTTGGTAAAGTATTATATTACTTTAAAGTAATATAATATAACTCACTCAAACGTATTGATTTCCATCTCTAAAGTAGCCACCCTTGGTTGCACTGGGCAGAGCACTTGTTTCAACAGATTCATTGCAAAAGCAAACTACGGAATGCGACAAACACCCGACTACCGTACTCAAAATAATATGTTAATCGCAGAGATCCATGGTGCATCAGGAAGTGCCAACCACAACAATCCCTTAAATTTTTTCTTACCCTTGGCCAATTTTCTCGAATTTTGTATATTTCTTTTTAGGGTCACCAACACTCACAATTGTCCCTAGAAATAAGAAACAAAGGGAGAATACATCATAAGTAAGGTTAACATTGTACACATTTGAACTCCAATAAAAACATCTGAGCAAACTGTACAACACTATCTGTAAGTAAAATTTCCTTATCTTAGAGAAGTATTAGGTAATATTGTTCTACACATAAACATATCGCAAAAAACGTTTACACTGCCAGACCCTTAACAGCCCTGCATACTGTCCTACCAATCACTACCAATAAAATTGCTAACCCTTGAGTGGATGGTGACGACTCCTTCAGCATACTGTCCCTACGCCCTGAGTGTACTGGTGCGATCCCTTCCATGGGTCATTTTCACTCTCCCAATGCATCAATGCAACATCATTACCATCACACATTATAACTATTTAGAGTACACTAACGCTACTTCTACAACACAGTATCACGGTCCCTACAGCGCATCACCGCACCGTATGACTGCAAGTTATGCAGGCCACTGTGACGTACAAGTGACTCTGAATGTAACTCTATGAGACTCCTCTTGCATAACGTTAGAATTCCGGGAGCATGACAAGCAAAATCCTTCACTGTTTTGGAATTGCTGTCGCTTCTCCCTCGATCTGTTGCGCACAATACTGCAACTTCCAGATAATAGTGCGGTTCTCTTAATGCTCAATTCCTTACAGTAATGCACATTATTGCTACAGCGTCAAGGCATCATTGTCCACTATGACATTTGCAAAATATCGTTGCAATGTTTTCTGCACACTATTGTTTCAGCTGCAGCACAGTGGCGCCTTAACCACATCACTGCGACTAAAACAGCAATCACTGATGGCGCCTGTGGCACATTATTTTTCAACGAAAACACCATCAAAGCTTTAAAATTACTTTAAAAGGTTTTTTAACTTGGAGTGGTGCATCACTTCAACCCTGTATTACATTCTTGCTACTCCCCAAATACATCTGCACCACACTTTCTGAAGCTTAAATTTATTCCTTGAATTTATTTCTGGTGGTGACATATTTTCTATTTCTCTAGCGTTCTTTTCAAAATTTATTTCTATGGATAAAATAGATTGAAATGGATTAGCATTTCCACATGCAAGTACAAATAGTGAGTCTTGTTCCTGATTTTAAATATCTCACTACGACTCCAATAAAACGTGCCAGTCTTAACTCTATTGCTTGAATGATCCAATTTAATACAATAACTGGAGCCATATTCCAAACTAAACTATGTATAAATAGCAAGAGTAACTTTTATGAAGCACATACTCAGTTTAGCCATTATCTCTTCATCTGTCATCTTTCTCTTTTTAACTGGTGCTTGTTGTTGAGGTTTAGGTGCTGTAATAAAAGAAACCACCTTAAAATATTCAACTGACAATTGACGACACTTCGAAGTCTGAAAGTGGAATTACATGGTACGGTATGCAAAACGCTACTGCATTAGATGAAATGTGCCCCGCCCCCTCATCCCCATCAGCGGATATGTCATCGTAACCTGATAACCGCTGAGACACAATTTAACATGACAAATAAAAATCAAATAAAACTATCTCTTCTTAAATAACTCATTGGTATACAAACAATTCGGTAATGAACATCGTTCTGCCATATACTACATTCGAAAGTTGTCTGCTACTTTGGGATTCGTCTACAAACTGCTAATGTCTACCCGACGATATGCTTATAGATCTCTTATCTAGGATCACCAACTGTGGCCATTGTCTACTACTGTCCTATACCACTTTTTTCTCTTAACTTCAATCAGATCTTTAGCAGTCTTGCAAGCAAACGAAAACCACTGAACATGTCCACGGCGATACGTAAGATGAACAAAGACAATTCTGCAGATAAAAAACGTAAACTGTAGATACTCAACAAGAGTCGAGTGGGAACGCAAATTATCTTCTTTCAGTATCTACTATCACATCCGTGGGTAACAAAATCTTCTCGAATACCACTGGCGTTAAAAGGATTGGAGGTTCAATGAACTGTGGCATTTTCATGGCAACTACCCAACCGTTGATCACTAATAACGCAAAAGCATTATTTCAAGTCCACAAAGCTAACGGGTTTTAAGAAAGGTTAGGTGTACCTTCATTTTCTTGCGTTGCTGCAGGTACCGTCTTTCCTTGTGAGCCCGCTAGCTGATCTGCCGTAATGTACTAAAAAAGGAAAGAGAACTTAGTATATTGTCACTCAATACATCTCTATTACAAAATGAGGAAAGTGTCCATCTATACTCATCATTATCAATTTAATAACAACAGGTTTCAAAACGTTTTTTACTTTGAAATTCCTACGCTTTTTTCCAAGGTTGTGAACTTACAATACTTTAAATCTGTCCTGTCCGTTCGTTATTGATCAATACATGCAGGAGTTGCTTAAAATCTATTACATGCATAAACGATTTACGACGGCGAGTGAATAACTGAATTATACTTGAAAGAATTTTTTGTTTCTTTCAGAAATTTCAAGGTTCCGTGGCCATTTGTTTCCGGTTTTCCAGGTCTGTATGAATATTGTAACATTCTGATGCTTCACATCGTCAAACTATTATTGTTCGAAACTTACATAACGGGTGTGATATTATGAGGTCATTACTCTGGGAAAACAGTCCTAAAGATAATCTAAATCTTGCAGAACAACTTAGCCATCAATATGCCTAACTACTTTGTTAATTAATTTTGCATGTAGCATATGCAACGAAAACCTATTGTTACAAAACGTTTCAACCGGTACAGAAGATCGATGAATGCTTTCCAACAGATTCTCGCAGGTGTTAGTTACTCTAAGGTAACGACGTGCTTTTTCAGTTCCAAAGCACCTAACATTGTCAAGTTAAAGAGTCCTTCAAGAGCAGTAGTTATTAAAAAAAATAGTTTTTGCTAACCATCAGTGTAATCACAACTTTACGAATACGACCGAGCTGAAGCCTCCGCATAGGTTAAAACAGTGAAACTCACTCGTGATTTCGTGTGCTCCGGTCGCGCAGGAACGGCAGGTAGTGCATCCCTCGTTTGTGCGTCATTTGCTGCGTGGTTTGGTATTTTCTGTCGAACGAAAACAGTTTGTTATTGAAAAACAAGCACTTCAGTGTTGAAATATATTGAGTCTAGTTCTCAAACAAAGGATTCAGAGAGTTATGAACAGTAACGACTGGCAACTTTGACTACGGCTTGAAAGTTTAACCGCATAAGTGTTGCGGAAAGTCGCCACTACGCCAAATAGAGGAGATTGTGAAAATGAAACCACGCTATCTTCCTCACAACTAGCGCAGCCAGCGGCTGTGAAATCTATTACCACTTACGACTATCGTGTGGGTACTCAACTCGTTTTCGGAAATCTAAAGATGGATATTGTATCCATTACTCAATGTAAACAGTGATCCCGTTTTGATAAGTAACTAAACTGGAAATGCTCCTTACAACATATCGACCTTGGTTACGTGGTTGCAACGACATTCATAATACACTGTTTTCTTAATAACCCTGCAAAATGACTACACTATAGGAGGTTTCAAGGAAGATATGTGAAACGTTTTTGATAGATTAAATTAACTTATAAGTATAGTTGGTAGAGAAAATCCTTTTTTGATAAGAACTCTAAATTATGTAGGAATATTATAAGCATCTTGTAGAAAATAGACTTCGTAGCATGTCGTTGCCACCGCGTAACCAAGGCCGTTCCAGCTTGTGGTTTAGTAGCCTATTGACTTTGTGTCCTGAAACGGTATATTTTGAAACAACCAGACTAGTACACCAAGGTTCCCCGTTAAACTCCAGCCATCTGTAGTATCCTTAGAAACCGGTTATAATATTGAGTCCATTTAAAGGAAGACGTCGCCTTGAGTAATTTACATATGGACAAATTCATGGCATGACAAGCGAGTGAGTAAATAAAGACATAAGGCCGTGACATCTTATCATACTATCATACTATCATACTTTAAATATCATACTAACAATTTGAAAACGTACAACAATGAATTTTAGCGACCAACTCATGAAACAAATTGCACTGGTGGTAATACGAACGGTATAATGATGTTGTGGTAGATGATGATGATAATGATGATGATAATGATGATGATGATAATGATGATGATGATGATGATGATGATGATAATGACGACGATGATGATGACGATGACGGTGATGATGATGGTGACGATGATGGTGATGAGGGTGGTGATGGTGATGGTGATGAGGGTGGTGAGGATGATGGTGATGATGATAGTGATGATGGTGATGATGGTGATGATGATGATGATTATGATGATGATGATGATGATGATGTTGATGGTGATGACGATGGTGATGATGATGGTGATGATGATGGTGATGATGATGATGATGGTGATGATGGTGATGATGATGATGATGATGATGATGATGATGATGATGATGATAATATTAAAGATTGTTACAATTATATAGTTGATCAGGGTAAGGACGATGGTGAACTTACCACTTTATTGTAATTGTGCTTATCAATTTCTCTGTCGTATTCTTCTCCGGGCGGAGGCCTTGTGGATGTCGAGTTCGTTGCTAAGTTATTCAATGGAAAATGTAGCCAAAAACGTCATTCACATGGCACTGAAACGTTAATCTGTGAACATACTGTTTACTGCAACTCATAATCAGCAGGCCATCCCACTTCCAATCGGAATATAACCCTACAAATATTCTACGACCCTACAAATGCATTGCACTGGCTCGAGTTACTTCTATCTTGCATAATGCAAAATCGATGAAAAAAAGGTGGTCTTTGATTGAGAGATTGCCATGAAAAGAGTGCTCTTTTTACTCAGATTTGTTTTGCCCTTTCCTGGTCCGATGAGACTGGCCTAGTCTATAATTTGTAAAACACTGAACGAGCATCCCACGGTAGGATTCATTTAATTCTGGCATACGTTTGACTAACCTGTTTATTCCTTATTTTACACACTGTTAGAATTTGTCATTTTTAAAAATTCCTTTTGGTGGTTTGAGATTTACTGCTTCTGTCATGTGTAAAATATGGGAAAATTCGCTTCGTAGCAGCCGATGAGTTCGTAAGAGACGTTAAACATTTATGTCCTTTCAAACAGGTTTAGTATCACAACAATGACAATCTTGTGGCATGGCTCTTGTTCTGTATTGCATTGGTAGAGATTTAGTAACATTTGTTCACGTAATGGAGGTAATGACATATAGGTATTACCCGACGTCTGGTGATGTATTGGGTTTATTTGAATAGATTATGGTTGTAATTTTAGCAGCTCACAACATATATTAGCCTCGTTGCAGAACGTACTTTTCTTTACATCATTGAAGCAGTTGCCCTATCTTTATATTGTCTCGAGTTTCTACGCGAAGAATGTTTTGACCGATAACTCATAAGCGTCCTAGATGTATTAGCACTTCAGGAAGCAGAACCCATTATTGTAAACTGTCTAGACCAAACCACTAAAGTAACATCTCCACTTGAGCTGGAAAATGTGGGTGCTGGCGATTACACCGTGATTGTTAACAGAACCTCTCATACGAATACAGGAAAAGTGTACTACTGGCTTTTGTTGCATCGAATATTAAGCGATGATCGCGCCCTTGACTTAGATTCTATTCTGAAACAAATTATTTGGCTGTTTTTGTGCTATGGTATTCTTTTTGGTCTATTGTTTTCTCTGTCTATTTTCCAGTATTTCGACTCCTGTTCCCTGTGGTGAAATATTGAGATCTCTTTGAAAATGTAACCAGGGCCTTCTTTTTCAATGCCATGGTCACTGAAAAAAAGCCAAAAGGCTTTCGTTCATGGTTATCTATTTCGGTTACCGATTCGTACAAAAAGCAGTATCAAAATAGGAGACTTGGATCTTAAAAAGATTCAAATCCTAAGTAGACACTTGTGAAGATATTCGCCATACACTGGTCACAGCATTTGTATAGAGTAAAGTGAGGAAGCTTTTACGATGAATTTTCGGAAACGAGAAGACCAATACACGTAGTATAAAATACCAGTCACAAGAGCAACACCTTTTCTGCCACTTGTGTTATTGGAAAAGGTGTAAATTGTAAACATTCTTCTTGTCGACAGAGC
>JAAAKM020006971.1:102658475-102675102 GCA_010016025.2 Alatinidae sp. Z8VKAUB7J3 | reverse complement strand
GGAGATCTGGCTTTCGCTAATACTCTTAACGAATCGTCTTGATAGTCGTCAGCAAATGATGGGTTTTCAAGCAAATTTTGCCCTGTTTTGGGATCTGCTGATTTGGCTTTGTTTGCGCAATTAGGTAAAATTTGGGGGACTTCACTGCGACTACTTATGAAGGCCGGCACGTGTTGCGCGATTCTGTCATGTAACCTCTGCAACTTGCGACCTACATATTTGCCCGTACGACGTCATGTGAATCTATAAACCAATAATCTACGAAGTATTTTGATCTTCTCTTTTCCTTTAAATTTATCTTAAAATCTTTCTCACTTCACTCCATACGAATACTGAAAAAAAAATTTCATTACTCAACGCAATATTCAAATTTTGAACTACTTTTTAAGAGTCTTTTCTGTACGACTGACTTCATTAATTTCAGTTCCATTAAGTTCAGAATAACAATTAAAAACTCTTACATAAAAATTCACATGGCTTAAATAATCTTTATAGCAGGTATGAAATGTACAGCATGGACAACGTTTCATTTCATCTTATGAAGGGAATTTCTGGGAAAGATTTGGGAGACTATTAAAGTGAAGAAACGGCGAGCCTGGAATGTCAATGTTGGACTGTTGTGAGTTTTGTGGTTATAGGGGTTCCTCGGTCCGGGTAACTACTTTATGTAAAAGGTTAAGGGTTAATCTTGAATATTTCTGAGCATAATTAACTTCATTCCGAAGCCAGCAGCATGGAAAACCACTTATAAAGCCATTAAAGGACAGACACGGAGTCATAAAGCGCGGTCTCAGTATCCGAATTTCGCTGTGTGCCACGCCTTAACTGACTGCGTATCCTCCCCTTAAAGTTAAGTTCTAGTATGTCAGATTAATAGCATTTAATTTATAACAGATTCAGAAGAGTTTTTGGAGGGACGGTTGCATTTATTCATCTTTATAGGTCTCGGAAGGAAACCAGATGCTGGCACAACTTCAATACTGAAGTAATTGTGCAATTAACGTCATGAGTCATCTGACGAAGATCATATGAAGGAACACAGGTCAGAGGTTTTCTGACAACATGAGAGTTTGGATTTCTGATAGCAAAGGGAACAAAAGGCCTTGATATCTTTCTGATTATTTATGTGAAACTGCTTGACCAAATATTTCAGAAAACTAACAGGGCTTCTAGCGTACATGCCTGTGTGTGGAGAGGGCATTGTTCTCATCTAGAACCAGTTCTAGAAGAAGAGTTCGAAAAGAAACGGTGAAATCAAGAATAATTTATCTATTGAAGAGTTATCTATGAAGTCAGAGTAAGTATAGCGAAATCTGGGGTGATAAAATTGCCATTACAAAGCAAAAATAGTGTTAATGCCAGTGAAGGACATTCAGTGTTGCAGAGACATCAGCCTCAATTTAAGAGAGACTGAGTACTTGTCGTAATCATTTTTGGTCAGAGCTGTCTTGGCCCATGGTCCGGAGTAATGTACGATCAGAAACAGAAACATTAGCAGGAATTGGCGACTGCATATGCGTGGGGTAGTTGCCCCGCGCTTGACGTAGGTCTTTGCCATCAGAAATTACGTTCATGATCGAGGACCGTCTATCGCCCTTCTATACTCTTGTGCGTTTTGTAAGTTCATTCCACCATTTTATCTCTGGAAAGTTTTAAACCCAAATAATCAAAGCAGTAAAACGTCAAGATTTATCAAAGACAAAGTGAAATTACCTTTATTCAAGAGTTAAAAACTTCCTCACTTAAGCAAAGATCCTTATTCAATAACATAGTTTTACAAGATGACCTATTTGATCCTGATCACCATCATCATGATCATCATGATCATCATCATCGGACTTCATTCCCACTTCAGGTAGTGTCACCGGCACTTTATTCTGACTGTGATACTCTTTTCTCTGGCACGCACTCTCCACAAATCCATATAAATGCAGATCTTTTACCTTTTCCTCTGCCTATCCTCCCGCACTTTCTAACAAAATCCAACAGACAGTCACAGTAATATGCCACTTTGCAATGGTGGAAAACCACAGTTTACATGTACGGGTATACATTTTATGAGAAAACCTTGTTTTAATAAATATTCTCAAATTTTGTGGTATTTACAAGTCGTTATGATTAAATTTAAAAGTTCCATTCAAAAAGAATAGATCTGATCTAATTCTGGTTGCAATTTTCTCAAGCTAAAATCTGGCCAAGTGGCCAAGATCACGGAGACACCTTGCAATACATGCAGTTAGCACACCTTGGTACGGTAAGGCAAGTGATAGACAAGGTGGCAGAGTGTTTCAGGTGTTACGTTGTGGACCAAGGTGCTTATAACTCCTGTCGGGATGCTGGACTCGTGTGATTTCTGTCAACTATGACGGTGCCGTTGTGTACCACTGGGGAAGATACTCGACACGCCTCCTGGACCATAGGCGCGGAAACAAGGGGTTCATGGGGTAGCTTCCCTCTACCTGTATTCTACTGAGAAAGTTGCAATGGAATAGTGTGCGTGTAATTGAAGTACAGTGTAACCTGACTATAACAGACTGTCCAATTTTGGCGATGATAAAGTGGTAGCCAATTCATCAAGGTTAGGCTGATTTTAGCGTCCTGAAAGGCCCCTCGGGGAAGATACGACTGTACATCACGTGAATGTAATGGGACATAACGTTTCCTTATTTAAATTTTGTAAAAAGGAAGCCTGATTTGGTATCGGAGCAATGAGCGCGATGCAAACTAAGGCTTTTGTAAGATCCTTTTACGTCTTTTGGGGCACAACAAATCCCAGGAGATGTATTGACAAAGTGTGTTGATCGTCGTATATCCAGTAAGACTTAGTAAACACAATTTAGAACGTAGAACTTTGAAAATAGATAGGGACTTGCCATATGGCCTCTCTTAATACGAGACTAAACCCAAAGTTAGAGCGACCTTAGCTACATACTGGCAGCGACATGCTCAGTACAGCATTTTCTACAAGATGTTCTATTGTTTTAGAATCTTCTTCAGCTTTCTGTAGTCCCTTGTTGGACATAAGCCTTTCTCAAATTTTGCCAGCCAATCCGATCCCAATGCATCTCGTTGCATTGGTCCACGTTTCTACCCCGTAAATGACGGTGGGGGTGATGCATTGATCATACATTTGTCGTTGCAAAAGAAGTGGAACTTCTTTGTTTTTGAATACTGTACTGGCTCTGCCAAATGCCTGCCAACCGGAGGTGGTACGGGGTTTAACTTCATCTTCCTTGGACGATGTGTGGGCCGAAATGCGCTGTCCCAGGTAAGTGTAGTGATTGACCTTTGCTATAATTTTGTATAAGTTCATTGAGCATGATCTTCGTCTTTTTCAGATTCATACTGAGGCCGACTGCTTTGCTTGCTTGGTTCAGCTCTTGGAACATTTGTTGTAGCTCTTCTAGGCTGTTGGCCAAGATGATGATGTCATCTGCAAATTGCAAATGGCTGATGTATTCGCCATCGATCTTGATGCCTTTTTCTTTCCAGCTTAGCTTTCGAAATACTTTTTCTAAGCAAGCTGTGAACAACTTTGGTGAGCTTGTGTCGCCTTGTCGTACTCCACGACCAAGTTGGAATGGCTCGGAGTCCTTATGGAGTCGAATAAATGATTTGGCGTTGCTGTAGATGTGTTGGAAGATGTTGATGTAAACCGGATCGATCCCCTGCTCGAAGAGTGCTTCAATAACGTCTGAGATTTCAACGGAGTCAAATGCCTTGTTATAGTTCACTAAACCGACGGCCAGTGGGATTTTGTATTCGGCACATTTCTCGATTAGTTGATTAACAGCTCGAAGATAATTGATTGTTGAAATCCTTTTCTGAAACCTGCTTGTTCTCTTGGCTAATTTTCATTTAATAGTTTTGTAATTCTGTTTGTGATGACTTTAGTGAACAGCTTGTAGATGTTGTTTAGTAAGCTGATAAGCCTGTAGTTTGAGATGTTTGTTTGATCACCCTTCCTGTGTAGGAGGATGATGATCGCTTTGTTCCAGCTATCAGGGATCTTGCTTTGTCGAAGACACTCCATGAAAAAATTGGCCATTTTTTCGTAAATCAGGTTTCCAGCGGTTTCAGTTAGGTCGATAGTAACGTTATCTGGTCCTGGGGCTTTGCCTTTCTTAGATTGTTTAACTGCATTCCTAATCTCCCAGTCTTTGATTTTTGGAAAATCATGGAAGTAGTGTTGAATTTCTGGATCTGTTGAAGCTGGCTGTTGTTGTTGCCTTGTTGATAAAATAATAGATTTGTTGGTAGAACTCTTTTGTTCTTTCTACAATTCTTTCTTGATCTGTTGTTAATGTGTGATTCTCTTCCTGCACACCTGTGCATTGTAGTTTGTTCCGGTTCAGTTTACGTCTTAACATTTTGAAGCCTTTGCTATGTTGAATAACTTATTTGATAGTTGAAGTTATAAGATTTCTGAGATCTTGTCTTTGTTTTTTGCGAAATAGCTTGTTCAGCTCAGTCTGTTCTACTTTCTCGATGTTGTTGGTTGGTTGATTGAGATTTTTCGTTTCTCCATCGGCTTCTTTGTGGTATCTGAGTACCTTTCGGTTTTCTTTGAAGAGGTTTTCCAGTTTGTCGGTCGGGTTCTTCTTCCAGTTCAGCGAAACGATTTCGAAGTTCTAATTTGAAGTCGTTTTCGTACTGCTTGGCAATTCTTATTGGTTCCGGGTTTGAGTGGAACAGCTTCTGTCTTTCGCGCTTTGTGTCGATTTGGACTCTGCAGCGTACTATTCTGTGATCACTGTCTACATTGACTCTGTTTAGGACTTTGATGTTCTTGACGATGTTAAATTTGTCGATCAATAAGTAGTCTATTTCATTGAATGTTGTGTAATTCGGACTACACCAATTCCATCTTTTGTTTGGACGTTTTTTGAAGAACGTGTTCACGATCTTGAGGTTGTTTGCCGCTGCAAAGTTGACTAAGTCGAATCCACGCTCAATTCTCACCCCGGAACCAAAGGGACCAACACAGTCCTTATCTTCTTCTCCGTTTCCTTACCTTTGCATCAAAGTCTCCCATTATGATGTTGTAGTGTGATTTCTTGCGTTGCATTTCTGGCTGTAGGTCGTCGTAGAATTCCTCAAGAGCCTCATCGGTGGAAAATGAGGTTGATGCATATACCTGGATAATTTTGATCTTATAGCGCTTGTTGATTGTGATGTTAACCGAAGCTACACGGTCTGATGTGGCGCGAAATTCTTAGATGTTCGATTTGAGCTTTTTATGCACTAGGAACCCTACGCCTCCTTGCTTACGATCATTTCCCTTGTTAAACATTATGTTATGACTAGCTAGTTCAATTAAATTTTCGCCTGGTCGTCGCACTTTGCTGATGCCTATTATGTCCCAATTTACGTTTTCAATCTCAACTTCGAGACCCGTGAGGTGACAATCTTCTGATAGTGTTCTGACGTTGTATGTTGCGATGTTAAGATTGGTGAGTTTGTTTTTGTTCTTTTGAGTTTTGCGAAAGAAGAAAACGACGAAAGAAGAATTATTAAAAATAATAATAATAAACATAAGAAAGAAGAATACCGAAAAAAACGAGAAAAGCCATAAATACAATGAATGCTCAGGGACATCAGTGGAGAAACTAATCAGAGACACAAATACTAACCTTA
Organism: Alatinidae sp. Z8VKAUB7J3; assembly: GCA_010016025.2. Lineage (NCBI taxonomy): Eukaryota > Metazoa > Cnidaria > Cubozoa > Carybdeida > Alatinidae > Alatinidae sp. Z8VKAUB7J3. The sequence continues at coordinate 102,669,465 of JAAAKM020006971.1, read as the reverse complement.
GGAGATAAATTTGTAATAAGATTTTAGAATGTATTTCCCTTGTACAAGGAAATTGTTCCAGGGAAACTAAGGGGGCAGAGGCGGCCACCTCAAAGCATCTTGAGATACCATATAACTAAAATCTGACGTGAGCTTGTATAATGATCATTAAATCACCAGCTGAAAGACAAACATGCCATTCAATTCGCTATTCAACGTTCTTCCCAAATATGATAACCACTATGCTTGCAATTGCGTCCCAGTACTCGCCCCCTCAAGACCAGGCTATAACCCTAGGCTATTTTTTGTAGCTATTTCAAAGTTCTTCTGAGCTCAAAAAGCAAAGCTGAACCGGATTTTAATATAATTTTTAATAATTTATTGCGATCTTATTAAATTTTCTTAATTATAATGAAAGAGAGCAAGAAGTGCCTTTATTTAGAGGGAGATTGGTTTGACTCAAACTATTCGAGTAGATAAGCCCTGGGGCTATGAGATTATTTGGGCTCATACTAATAAATATGTGGGCAAGATTTTGCATATCAATACAGGAGAAAGCCTCTCTCTTCAGTACCATGAAAAAAAGGACGAAACGATTTATTTATTAAAAGGGCGCTTGCGTTTTGTTTATGGAGAGAGTGAAGATCAATTAAAAGAAAAAAATCTGGAAGCGGGCGATTGTTTTCATATTCACCCCCATCTTCTTCATCTAATGGAAGCTTTAGAAGCTTGTGATATTTTAGAAGCTTCAACCCCTGAATTAGATGATGTGGTGCGTCTTCAGGATCGTTATGGTCGTGCTTAAATCATTGTCTTCTTTTGCTGTCGCAGTCGTTTTGTTATGGGCTCTTTCAGCTTGTCAAGAGCCTGAAAACTTAGAAAAATCTGCCGAGATCTCTTCAGACCAGGTAAGTCATTCTGATGAAACTTCAGCCGCTAGAGAAAATCAGATTTTAACTGAGACAAATAGCGAAGAAATGGTTCTACAAAATACTTCTGAACCAGTAGAATCAACAAAAGAAAAAGTATTATTCGATCCGGACCATCCCCAAATGCAGGTTAAAGCACCAGAGACGTATCAAGTCTTGGTGGAAACAAGTCAAGGCTATTTTGTCATTGAGGCTCACCGAAAATGGGCCCCTCATGGAGCTGATCGATTTTACAATTTGGTGCGTCACGGTTTTTATGACGGTGCTCGATTTTTTAGAGTGATCAAATCACCTAAACCTTTTATGGCTCAATTTGGTTTGCCGGCAGATCCTCAATTAGCAGCCATTTGGTCTAAAAAAAGAATTCCAGATGATCCGGTACGCGTGAGTAATTTGAGGGGGTATGTTTCTTATGCCAAAACAAACGAGCCTCATTCTCGAAGTACTCAGATTTTTATAAATTATGGAGACAATCGTTTTTTAGACCGTCAAGGCTTCACACCGTTTGCCAAAGTTATTGAAGGGATGAAGATTGTCGATAAGTTTTATGCGCAATATGGTGAAGGAGCTCCTCAGGGGCGGGGTCCTAATCAGATGTTGATTCAACGCTTTGGTAATCAGTATCTTAATGACCATTTTCCCAAACTGGATTGGATCAAACGAGCGGTGATTGTTGAGTAATCACCAAAATACTCAAAAGACATTTCACACAAACTAAGGAGTTGTTATGAAAAAAATTCTTATTTTCTCAGTTGTGGTGGTGATAGCAGCTGTCTTTTGGGCTAAAGTCAGAAATGAATCAGGAAATTCAGAAACTCAACAACCAGCAGCAGCTCAATCAAACTTATCTGGCGAAAATCCCTTACTCAACCCTGAAAGTGAAGCCATGAATCAACAGGCTCCCGAAACTTTTCAGGTTAAATTTGAGACCTCTAAAGGAGATTTTACAGTTCAAGTTCAGCGTGATTGGGCCCCTTATGGGGCTGATCGATTCTATAATTTGGTGCGCCACGGCTTTTACAATGGCGTTCGTTTTTTTCGTGTGTTAAAAGAACCTCGCATGTTTATGGCCCAATTTGGTATTAGTGGGGATCCTCAAATTTCTCAAATTTGGGGAAATCGAGGAATGCCTGATGACCCTGTTATCCAGAACAACCAGCGAGGCTATTTGACTTATGCCAAAACCAATCAGCCGAACTCAAGAAGCACGCAGCTTTTTATCAATTACACAGACAACAGTTTTTTGAATGCTATGGATTTTGCTCCCTTTGGCCAAGTGATTGAAGGGATGGAAGTGATCGATGAATTTTACGGAGGGTATGGAGAAGGAGCCCCTCGCGGAAATGGCCCCGACCAAGCAAGGATTCAGTCAGAAGGTAATGCTTATCTCGAAAAAGAATTTCCTCAGCTAGATTGGATCAAAAGAGCTTATTTACTTTGAACATCCACGATGGGCAAACGAACAAAAAATTGAGTCCCTTTGTTGAGTTCACTTTCGACCCAAATCTTTCCATCATGAGCCAAGGCAATTCGCCGAGCGATGGGGAGCCCTAAACCCAGACCCCCTGATTTGAATTCGATGGTACCACTGTGATGATAACTGGTGTCGTTGACTTCAAATAGAGGTTGAAAAATCGCTTGATGATCTTTGGGATCAATGCCGATTCCCGTGTCCTTGACTTCAATCTCGATATCCGGACCCAAGCAACGGGTACTCAAAGTGATTTGTCCTTTATCAGGGGTGAAGCGAATGGCATTGAGTAAAAGATTTCGCACCATAATAGCGACCAAGCGACGATCAAAGGAAAATTTAGGGAGATTTCCAGCCAAATGAGTGATAAATTCAAGCTGGCGTTTTTTACACAAGAGGGTTGTTTCTTCAATAGTCCCCAAAAGAACAGCATTTAGATTATCGTTAAATTTTTCAATTTGAGATGTTTTGGATTCCAGTAAATTCATGTTTGTCAAATCACGGGCAATGTGAGTCAGCTGATCAACATTGGCATTGATTTGAGAGATTCTTTTTTTCTGTTCAGGAGTCAAAGGGCCTTCTAGGCCATCAGACAGGAGTTGAATTTGAATTTTGACTTTGGTTAAAGGAGTAAAAAGCTCATGGGAAGCCATCGAAATAAAAGAGCTTTTCATTTTATCGAGGTTTTGAAGTTGATGGAGAAGTTCTTCAGTTTCAGAAAACAGATCAAGATTGCGCACGAGTGTGGCCAACTGAGCAGCAACAGCTTCACAAAACAGAAGATCGTCTGATTGAAATTCTTCTTCAAGCGGGTTGAGGATTTCCAGAGCACCAATGACTTCTCCGAGATGAATAAGCGGTGCGGCCAGAAGGGAATGAGTCACAAAATGACTGATATGGTCTATGCGTTTTGAGAAGCGCGTATCCCGATTGACATCAGGAACCAAAATAGCCTGTTTGTTTTCGATGACCCAACCAACAATTCCTTCCATTCGATTGAGCTTGACGTTTGTTAGTTTATGATCATTCCCTGATAAGGCAAAAAGCTCTATCTGACCTGTTTTTTCACTAACTAAAAAAACAGAAGCCGCTTCACAGCGCATCCCTTGCACCAATTCACGCAAACACCGGCTGATCATTTCTTGACTTTCAAGTGTTGAGGTGATGGCATGACTCAAAGAAACAAAGAGCTGAAAGTAGTTTTTGAGAGCCATCGTTAGTTGTTGATGAGCAGGCGTGTTGTGGGCACACCTTGAGCTGTCAAATGTTGTAGAGGCCAAGTTTTTGTTTGTAGACTCAATTGAAAAAATTTTTGAAAAGGGGTCGGCAGAGCGATCATTTCTTCTTGATTGAGCCAGAGAGTGATGGTATTGTTCTTGTTTTCAAGACGCCACAGCGCGGGTAGGGAATCACGAATTACGCTGGCTGTCTTTGTGTGAATCCCTTCATTATCCGTTTGTTTAAGGTGGACACCTCCTTCATAAATTGTGTAAATCCAAGAAAGTTCTCCTGCTTGCAAAATTATTTTTAATGTGTCATTGTTTTGGGGGATGACAATTCCTTCAAAGCTCCAAGGCTCTGTCATTTTTAGAACGGGCCAAAAGGTCAAGGCTCTGCCATGAAGAATCAGGCTATTTTTATTGGTTTCCAAAGGTTGAACAGGAGAAATTCCTTTAATTGTCTGATCAAAGAACCACTGAGACCAGTTGGGAGGGGCGAAGTCACAAGACCAAATGAACGCCTGGCTATTTTCTTCAAACCGATGAGGTAAAGGATAATTGAGCAAAAACTGAGCACGTCTTAAAAGATGTTTTTTAGGCTGAAAATCTTGAGCCAGAGATTTTGATTGCAACCATTGCTGTGCCAGATCAAATTGCCTGGTAGCAATCAACCAGTGAAAAGCATGCTTGTCAGAAGCCAAAATTTCTTTTTCTTTGATTTCTAATTTTTTAAGAAAAGAAATTGATCGGAATTGTTGTAAAAGATCAAAAGAAAGATGGGTGATCTGAAGTGTCATTTTTTTTAAAGAAGTTCCGATTTCAATATTTCCGGTAGAGGGTTTGTAAGATTTGAGGGGGTATCGATTACGGCTGCCTGGCAAAAGAGTCAAAGATTTTTTAAGGGGAATGGCGTGATCGAGTGCCCGGCGAAACTTCAGGGAATCTTCCAGGCATTGTTGCCATTGTTTGAGAGACAAGGTCCATTGATCACGAAGCTTTTGACTATTGAGGTGAGAAAGCGACACAGGACTGGCCTTGAGAAGCCGAGCGAGTTGATCTAATTGATCTTGGACAGAGGCTTGGGGATTCCACCGATAAAGTAGTTGAGATTCTTTTTTCAATTGACGTAAACGTTGGGACTGGTTTAAACCATGCTTGAGTTGATTGAGCCTTTGTTTGAGGGCCAAGTTGAGGTCAAAAGAATTTTCAGAACCTTGATTCATAACAGAAGAAGGGATGTTTTCTAAAAAAGATGTTAATTCAATAAGACTTTGTTTTTTCCAGGCTGTTTGAAATTGTTTATCGACTTGTGAGCGAAAATGGCTCCAGAATTCAGATTCCATCGCCTGCTGTTGGGGTTGCCAGTAAGCAGAGTCAAAATTTTCTTGAGGGTATAATTTTTCAAGTTGTTGAGGCCACTGTTGAATCAAGTTAGCTCCGAGGGTCCATTGTTCATTTTTAAGAGTTTGATGGACCATTTTAGAGATTTGATCATTTCCTTTTCGAGCAAGTTGTTCAAGATGGGCCTTTAGATTTTTTAAAATATCTTCAATTTTTTTTATGACTTGCCAGCGATCAGGATCATTTGAAGAAGACATTTCGCTGTGGACACTTTGCCAAAAAGTAATTCTCGACGTGAAGGGCTGTTTGGCTGAATTTTCAGCGCTTTTTTGATACAAAGCCATTTTGTCTAAAAGAGACACTTGAGGTTCCAATCGAGGGGAGTCAGATTGTTGTGTGGCGATAGGGGGTAATGTGTCAACAGAGGATCTCGGAGTGGTTTTGATAAAGAAATAAAGTAGCGCCGAACCACACAAAACAACCCCGCTCCAGATCAGCGGATTTTTTCTCGCTGTTGTTAGTCGAGAAGGTGGGTGATCGATTAGAGTTTGCTCAAAAGAGGGAAGAGACCTCTCGTCTTCTTCTGTTTCCAAAAATTCAAGATCAGCCAACAAAGACGCGGTATCGGGGTAACGGTCTTCAGGTTTTTTTTGCATCATTTTCATGATGATACGGGCACAGTTTCGACTAATACGAGAATTGATCTTGCGTGGATCAGGCACTGGCTTTGAAACATGAGCAGTCATGATTTGTCCGATCGTGTCCCCTGAGAAAGGAGGTTGACCGGTCACCATATGAAAAAAAGTAGCTCCTAACGAATACAAATCACTTCGCAAATCGATGTCTTTTTCGCCGAGAGCCTGCTCAGGAGAAATATAATAGGGAGTTCCCAGGGCTGTTCCTGCCTGGGTGACGTCGGCTTGCTGACCATCTTCATATTTTGCTAAACCCAGATCAGCGATTTTGACCATATCGTCAAAGGTACCGACTTCAACATGATCTTCGCGACTGGCTGCGGAAGTCAAAAGAATATTTTCGGGTTTGATATCTCTGTGAATAATCCCTTCTTGAGCAGCGTGGTCTAATCCGGAGACAATTTGTTTGATAACATGTGCGCAATAGGTTTCAGTTAAAGCGCCGCGAGATTCCATATGCTCTTTAAGAGTGAGGCTGGGCACATATTCCATGGCGAAGTAGTAATATCCCTCGAATTCACCCACATCAATGGCATTGATAATATGGGGATGATTGAGCTTGGCGGCGGTTCGGGCTTCTCGGATAAAGCGATGGATATAAACTTGGTTTTGCGTTAACTGATCTGGAAGGATTTTGACAGCCACCAGACGGTCCATCGAAATTTGTTTGGCCAGATAAACACGGCCCATAGCTCCTTGACCAATTTGTTTGATAATGTCAAAGCCGGCAATTTTTTTGAAAGGAAGTGAGTTCACTGATTTTAATCAGATAGTTTTCGTGGATTAATATGGACTCGTTGTTTGAGGAGCTGGCGTTGGCGAGTGGCCACATAATGAAGAAGCCGGCTGGTATCTTTTCTAACAGAGGTTGGATCACGACCTTCATGGACAAATTGAAACCCGAGGTGAATTTTTTTGCCTTTGAGTGGATAGGCATTGCGCAAATCGCAATTGATAACAAGAATTTCATTTTTTTGAGGCGATGAACTTTGAGATAAATCCAGGGTCACTTGGATACGTGAGATCAAATGTATCTTCTGTAGCGTTTGATCATCCAAACTGAGACCCAACCCTCCGGCTGATAGATTATCTAGTCGTGCTTTAAGGGGAGGTACTGATGTGGTTAGACGCAACTGCCTAGAAGCACATTAGTGCAGCATATCTGTAAACCTGCAGCGTCTCTGAGAATAATTTTTTATACCTTGAGACACGTGTCGTTACTACTTCTTCTTCTTCTTCTACTATTACTACTACTACTTCTACTACTACTACTGCTGCTGCTACTACTACTACTACTACTACTACTACTACTATTACCACCACCACTACTACTACTACTACTACTACTACTACTACTACTACTACTAGTACCACTAATACTCCTACGTCTACTACTACTACTTCTTCTACTACCACTACTACTACTACTACTACTACTACTACTACTACTACTGCTACTACTAGCATTATAATTATTACAACCAAAACTAGAACAACAACATCTCCTGTCACTAATACTGTTCCATTCACAATTCTATATCAACTGTTAATAAAGTAATTACAATAACAAGAATCACACTTACTACCACTATTACTACTACGGCGACTACTACTTCTATTACTATTACGACTACTACTACTACCACTACTACCATTAATATTATTATAAATATTGGTACTAATACTACTGCTATTAATAGTACTACGACAACCACTACTACTCTTACTCTATAGAAACGAGCAATGATTTTATGCAAAAGCCCGACAGCTGTCTTCAAGCCTCGCATGCGTCTTTACTGGTTAAGTTGTTTAAAAAGTTAAACGGTCCCCTACATCACTGCTGCTGTAACTTCCAGTTCCGCTTTTGCTTTATCGATTATGGTTCTGATCAATGTCAAAACTATGTCACCTCAACCTCCAAAATACAAGGTAGTGTCAGCTCTCGTACACAGCCAGTGACATCGATTCAACGTAAGAGGTGACGTCAAATCGATGTCGATTAGATGTCGAAATGCCGCCTTGGTTCCTTTCTTACAATGTAGCCAAACATAATGGTAAAATCAGCTTACTGGGTCGGTTAATTGTCTAAAAATTCAAAAGTCAAATAGTAATATCTTCTCACACTTTTAACGTCTTTCATAAATTTAACCTTTTAGAAGTGTCAAGAGGCAACAGTACGTTTACGAGTTTATCCTGATACTCGAGTGTTTGAATGATTCATTATATATACTGCAAATTAACTGTAAAGGGCTTGCCAGTGAAGAAGCAGCTAGTTTATAGGAAGCTCTTCCAATCAGTGAGGTACGGAGAAGACAATCTGCCACGGTCCCAACTTAGCAGCCTTGACTAATAAAGAAAATTTCAAAATTTTGAGCAAATGGGGATAGCTGTGGTGTGAGCAGCACTTGTTCGTTTAACCTCGTGTTAAGACTGAATACATTTGGGAGTATCCCATTAAACTTTATGCCTGGAGAGTAGTGGGACCTGAGAATGGACCTTATGAAGTTGGCATACCATTCTGAAAAACTTCTGCGTTCGCCACTGCTCCCGATGCCTATACTACTAGTTTATCTTCAGTACTATGTACATAAGAGTCTTCTTTGTCCACATAAGGTTTCTTATTTTCGTTTAAAGGACTCCGAACTCTTTCAAATACTCGAATATCAGGATAAACAGGTAATGAAAAATTCTTCGAAAAGCAAAACAATGACAATCTTCGACATTTTGTGATACAATTTAGCAAACGGACCATAGTTGGTGTTCTAAATTCTTAACTCAATCTTGAAGAACAGAGCCATGGACTTCTAAATAATAGCAACTATAATAATATTAATAATGGATGCTATTACTTAGAAGTCCATTATCAGAGCCAAGGCAAACTTGTTCTAAGACTAGATGACAGGTAACACAAGAATGTAAACACCAAAGTCTTCTTTTATGATGAAGCAAAGTACACTGGTACAATGGTTTATTTTGCAATTGGTAAATATTACCTTATATCACCCTTGCGATTCGAAGCGGTGGCCATTTGCAATAAAAAGTCCGCTCAACTTGTCAGCCTATACATCCACAATACAAAATATCCTACTTTCCAGTGCTAAATCAATATTTTATATATTAAGTATTATAGAACTGCATTTCAATTTCTGGAAAGCAATAACATAATATTGACTTAGAAATATAAAGAATGACGTATACGTTTACTCAGTTGTCAACCTAAGGCTCTGTTTTCCAAAAATAATCTCTTGCATATGAGCATAGACCTCAACACTGCAGCATAGCAACTAATAGTCTTTGCACTGAATGATGTAAGAAGTTGAAGTTGTCAAGGAGTGGGAACTACTAAAGTAAAAATGTGGGATTTTGTAGCTTGAACCAAGCAGCAATAAATACCAGTCTACAATCTACGTAGGCTTGTAATGCGCAAGAGGTAAATTCAAGAGGTAATTTTTTGTGGAATGATGCCTAACTTTTTCCATTAATCGTTAAAATTTAATCCTTCTATCTTAACCTAGAATTCAATATTTTGGTAAAATTCGCCATTACAGTTTAACGCTAGCGCTAAAGACTTCCTTCTCAAGGTTCTACTCCTTTCAGAAAGCTTGCTTTCATTTGTGTCACCGTCATCATCATCGATTGTCATCAGTATCAGAAGCGGAAGCATTGTCACCTTTCCTCTTTACCTCTTCCTCCTCATCGTCATTCTAATATGCGCTAACAACTCTGAGCTGGCAACGAAACTTTTATATGGCTTGCTAGTTCATCTGCTTTTACACATTGTCATCAATTATGATTTATAGTCTCAAAAAGACTGTATTGGTTTCATTAGGCTACGAGACAAGACCTTGAATAGATGGGAACGAACAGCGCGCGCGCGAGAGAGAGAGTCCAGAAAGGATCGGAAAAGCTTTTTTCTTCTCTTCCTTTCTCATCAAATTTTTCCATGGACTGAAAGCAAAACGAGATAACAACGGCGAAAATATTCTTATACTTCGTATAAACAAGTTTGTATCAGTGTTTTTTAACACAGTAATTTCATAGCAGGGTGCTCATAGGAGGAAATCTGAATCTGAATCTTTCTTTGAACATTGTACAGCGACTTAAAACGTACCGGAAGTTTCTGCGTTGAAAAATTGATGTATCTACGGATATCTGTAGATTACATTTCCTAGCAACACATAATCATTTCTCGAACGCTCGGATAGCCTGGATTCTCGATACTCTAGATGGTGAACTATTATTGTGATCAAGTATCATGATTTTTGAGTCTTACTTTTTCGGTTTTCTCGACTTAATTACACGTTGCTAATTTTTAATTTTGTTGCTGTTCATCCAGACTTTTGCAATACAAACAACATTCTCACCTTTATTACGACTTAGAAATAGACACAAAGTATTATTTCTCTTTACTATAAAGAAGGGTTTAGAGAATAGCTTTATTTTGTCTCCTTTTAACAACAGAACGTATTTCTATAGTACCTGTAAGAATATTGTATTACATCTATATCCTATTGTAAGATCAATAAAACCAGAAAGGATTCTAGACAAGGATGTTAACAGAATAATATCTGCTGGTTTAAAAGGATTAGAAAACCATTAAAATATCTTAAAACAGAAACGGTACCCTTGACTCATAAACGCAAAGTCATGAATAATGTTATCTTACCAGCTATGACAAATGCTGCAAATAGTGGGACAATATCTAAGAGGCAATTGGAAAAATTACTAGTGACACAAAGGAACATGGGAAGATTATACTAAACGCAATAAACAGAGATAATAAAGATTTTAGGAGAAAATAATCATGTCGGGTACAGTTGATACAATATCGGAATTAAATCGACTAAGGTAGGGGCAGTAGCCAAAATGAAAAACGGCAGAGAGACCAAACGGAAAGCTAAATAAACACCAATGGGTAGGGTTAGAAGGAAAAGAGGAAAGACCTGGTTTCATAAAAGGCGGTAACTTACATGAGGAGGTAAAGCAAACAGCACTATATTACAGTACGACCAGGCTCGAACCTCTGCAGCTCATAACCTCTAGATTGTGCAACAGCTGCTCCAATCACTCGGACACACTGTCACAATGAGGAAAGCAGATCATAAGATAGAAAGTCATTATGGAGGAGGTTGTGGAGGTCATTTATCTGCTATGGTCCGAATGGTACGACAGAGGAAAGAAATTCAGGATATACAATGATTTTTTGAACTGCAAACAGAGAGTTTACGATATTCTTGTGCAAGATAATCGTTTCATTTCGGTGATTTTCTCTTTGTTGATTACTTACACAATTACTGATACACAATAATAATACTTATTCATCGTCATTTCAATTTGATAATTTTTAAATGATAA
>JAAAKM020006971.1:102646531-102658375 GCA_010016025.2 Alatinidae sp. Z8VKAUB7J3 | reverse complement strand
ATTACTTACACAATTACTGATACACAATAATAATACTTATTCATCGTCATTTCAATTTGATAATTTTTAAATGATAATTTCATAATTATGAATATAAACTAATAATACCAAATAATCTAATATGACTTGCCTCTCTTTAGTTTCCTCTGATCTCCCATCGTACTGGCGTTGGAATACGAGACAATAATACTATTAGCTGACTCTACTTACTAACATTGTGAAATGGTTTGATGGATAAGAAACTTTTACTTTCATTATCATCGTCATCATCCTCCTCCTCCTCCTCCTCCTTCTCCTCCTCCTCCTCATCATCATCGTCATCATCATCAGCTTCATCTTTATCGTCATCTTCATCACCATCACACGACCGCTAAAGTGGAGTTGGCCGCAAATTGTTTTCAAGTTTTCCGGTTCTGCGTTATCTTCCTTATTCTGCCAGCGGGCATAATACTAAAACTGACCCTAATAGTGCGCTGATTATCCTTTAGATTTAACTTAAAATAACTTAAAATTGGTCAGCCTGTTGTCCTTGTCACATATGATCGCTTGCACAGAGAATCCTTGTAACTTGCTTCTTCTTCGTTCATCCGTTGAATGTGGCCGAAGAAAGAGGCCTACCTACAAATCACTTAGCTCATCCGTGTCCGGCTATAACCTTTTGGAGCAATTCTGTATTGGTGGCCCTGTCAAAGCACTTAATGCTAAGCATGATACAGTAGTATGAGTTGGCAAAGGCATTGATTGATTTTATCATGCTTTGAGCGCGGATCCATGTTTCGCATTCATGGTTGAAGAGGGTAAGTTGTTTTGTTCTGAAGAGAGCCCATTTAGTCGCGATTGGTTTACAAAGGATCTTCCTTACCCTTTCCAACGTCTAATCTAAGATAACCAAGGAGGGCCTCTTAGCGTCTTAACGTCATTATTGCTGTTGTGATTAACATAGAAATTCAATTGTGTCAGAGCTGTAATCTATGAAGGACACATTCTTCTTTGTTCTTTTGAATGTATATTCTCATCCAATAACACATGTAAAATTCCAACGTAAAGTCTCTATTCAAAGATTCTAAAACTCCATATTCTACTTCTCGGGTCTTTCTGAACTCAATCTTACCCTCACGTCAAATGCGATACAAATTTAGTCTAACATGGGCGTGACTTTCCCTACGTCACTCATGCTAAGACTACTTCCAGAACAATTGCCACTCTTAAACAGGGAGCCGAGATATCTAGTCTTAGCTACCTCTTGTATCCTTTCAATCTTAACTGTATGTTATTCACCTGACGTAATTTTGAGCGTTTGCTTTATTTTTTTGAAATCCTCTATTTTTAAATTGTTTGGGACAAATAAATTGTAGTCAATTTATATATCAGTGATTTACCAACAGTCGAGTCTTTAGAAAATGAAGGAGTAAATCTCGTCTTAAAACATAATAATGAAGCTATGAAGTCAGCTACAAACATAGTGCTTATCCTTTCCGGATTTCAGCTTAACGAGAGACACAAGTTATTAACCTCTGCGGCATCCAGACTATTGACTAAACGAATTTAATTCAAATCTACCATCTAAAATGATTTTGACTGCAGTGATCTGTTGTCTCATTGCCAATTGCGCACAATAGCTTGGCTGCAAGGGGTAAAAGTAACTGCGATGCCTTAATTAGCAGATCCTTGATAAGTTAAACGGGCGAAGCCTATATTGCAACAATGTTCTTCTTAATCTTTAATTCTTATGCTAATTTGTAGCTTTCTCAAATCCTGTGACATTTGGCGTTGAAAGTGCCAACAATCATAGTGAAAAAGAATTCATACCGATGCAGAAAGTCGTTCGAAAATTACTAAATATGTTATGAAGCTCCATCTTCATGCTATTTTTGAGACGTTTTGCTTCCCATGTCTGTTAATATCGGATACTTTTAACAAACATTTCATAAAATCAACGCTACCTTGAATGAAGACCTTCAAAAGCTTCAAATAGCAATATACGCCTGCGCCGTAAGCTCAGTAATCGCTGAATTCCTCTTTAAGTTAAAGCGTCAAGGTACAAAGGCAACTTTCTTTTCAGTGGCTGTCGTACTGTGTCTTCCTTTGAAGGGCATGTCGCATATAGGAGCCTCAGTTATAAGTAGTTTCTGTGTGCCAAACTCGATGCAATGCATACATATGTGCGGAGATTGGTATTGAGGTGATTGTTTTCCTTACATAGTGACCGTGGTATGGCGTCCTCCTTTGACGGGCATATGATTTTTATCGAGGCTCCAATAGGCCTACACTGCCAAAAACTCCGATTCTGTGGTCTTATATAATTATGTTATATAAAGAATTCTATTAGCGATATTAAGATACCAAGGAATTTTTCGGAAAGTGGCTGTGGTACAGTGTCATCTTTAGGCGATCATATCGTTTTATTAAGGCTCAATTACACGTTCTTTTTATGTGCCGAACTTGATGCGACGCTAATAGATACTGATTCCAGATCAAGTGTTATAATGTTATGAATTCTATAAACGCAATTCCAACTTACTCTAGTCTGAATATAACCTGACCATAATATATTGAGTAATATTTCAAGATTAAATTTGCTTTTAAAGAACTCTATATTTCTTAGCGCTGCTCTCCTAAATAACGAATTTGATATAATCGGGCGGTATTCTTTTGTTCTGTGTATATCATCATTCAAACAACAGTCTACGGCCGACCAATTAATAAGAGACACCCTTTTGAAATAGTTGAATTCATTTTTTCAAAAGAATGTTTCAATTCCAAATGCCCTCATTTTAATTTCCAAAGACGGTCGCTATCAAGACGTGTTCTAAAAAAGACGTCAAAACAAGTATATAAATCTATGTGCACTGCACACAGTTATATGGAGCCAACTTAAAAATCAACAACTGATAAGTTTCAAGTGCGCTTTCTATTCGTCTATCAACCAAAAACGATTATTAGATACATACAATTGATCGTTTATGCATAGATACTTGTCTGGAGGAGAACTTTCTGTAATACTATTATGCAAGTAACAAGTAAAATATATAAAGATTTATTCTTGTGTTTTATAACAAAACTGGCGAATTCTGCGTAGTGCATGTTTATGACAAACATAACACATCATAATGAACTATTTCTAATCAACTTTGTAGAACACTTTGGAAGCAAAATAACAATTCCTTACATGAGAAAGTGTCGGCCCTGCATAATAATTTACGACTTACAGTAATAGTAAAGCACTTTTTAGTCGCTAATGTTATTTATATTACGCTCATGTACAGTTTTCTACAAGACATCAAATGTGCCTACGCAGTCGTGTTTCAATACTGAAATCATTTGCTAGGCCATACTTTTAATATTACGCCCAATCTTATTTTTTTTAAGTGAATTTTTATGTAGATAAAAGATTAGTTGATAGCTTACAAATTTAATGAAAACCTTAATGAAGTAGATACCTTTCTTCTCGTTTCCATATTACGGGAACACTGAATAGATTTTTACATCACGAAACCATAAAATACAAAAAAATGAAGATGGACACATAATTATTTAACACCACTAATAGATGGCAATAACTTTCTGGGTCCATCTTTAAACTTACAGGCCTTATTGATAATTTCCACCTGGAAAGTAAATCGATTGCCAGACAGCAAACTCTTACTCTCTGTGACTCGGTCTGTTGTTTTTATTTCACTGCCTTTATTTATTAACACGTCAGAGAGCCATGTGGTCAGTTTATACGTAGAAAGCTACATACGACGAAGTTTTATATCATCAAAAGTAATCATGGAGGCTTTTCTTTTAACATTTAACGTCTTTTGTAATAGGCGGACTCTGTCTCAAGAGTCGCATTATCAAGGCATGCGATGCATTATTGTGATTTGATTTCGTATTAAGGTCAGCATGAGCAGCTTTATTCCACAATATAAGTAATTAAATTAAATGTCCCACATTTGCTTAAACCTTTTAAATACTATGGTGACAAGTACACAGACAAACTATAGGGAGAACGCCAAGAAGGAAACTGCAATTGGGACCCAATTGTAGTTGCCTTCTTGGCCTTCTCCCTATATTGCTTAAACCTATGTGCAGCAGCATATGGATATAATTTCATCAGACTTACATACAATTCTCTACTTCTTTTGATCTCTCTATGCCTAAGTGCAACGAGTAGTTAAAGTCGGTAATTAATTCTGTGCGTACTACAGCAGGTGAAATCTCGAACTTTTTATTCCACACCAACGAGAAGCATCTTGTGCTAGTAATCACACTATTCTACCATATCAACTATCGACACTAAAACAAAATATGTTGATACTATTACTGAAAGGAGATAAAACCTTAAAATTTGTTGATATGGCAAAATGGCAAATAAGATACAAACTATGTCAATGTGTACTAACCTTCATCAAATATTTCCTAGCACTCCAACGTTTTCAAACCACCAGTGAATTTTTGCATCCACTAGTATCAGAACAGACTTGAATTACCAGTTAGTTAATGTCCTTTGTTGCATTTGCACATCATCATACGAAATATCTGACAGTAGAAACTCCACATGAGCATATGCGTGTTATAGTCAAACCTTCCTCCGTTCTGAGTTACCATAGGAGTTAAGATTGTAATCGCCTCTGTTTGATTGGTTTATAGGTACGAGCAACGTCTTTGTACCATTTTACTTAACAATTACCAAGTAAGCAACTTATTTCTTCACAACAAAAAAAAAAGTCGAGGAGGATAAAATTTTAAATCTTCATCTAGATACAAATATGCTTTAAATTATTAATAAGCACTAATATTGTAATCTCTGAGCCACCTGACTTGATTGTTGGAACAGATATAAGACCAACTTATAGTAACCTGTGCAGTCGTCCCTCTCTTCATTACTTGGACCTATAACTCAATGTAATTTGTGGGGCAATTGTAACAAATAAATAATGCAGTGACGGTTCGATGAATAGATTTGTGGGTCGTTCCGCCAAAATGGAACATTCTTTTTTTTGAATTGCTGTACGTTTGTTTTTATTAATGAATTTAAGCCCGATTTACTTTGTCTACAGATTACAGATAGCACGTACCTTATTAGCTTCCCTCCCCTAGTAATAATAGGAAAGCGAAGATGCAATAAGAAGGATTGAGAAGTAAAAATGTATTTTGGTAGTTACAGCCTGTACAACTGTGGATATAACAAGTAAAGCTGTGCCTCAATACTACCGAAAGGCTTGCAATTTATCTACCTCAATGCTTGTATTGTAAGTGAGCGGGCCGAATCTCGGAGAACGATAAATAGCATATTTTCGCTTATTCTTAAACCATTTCATCACATATTTAGCATATCAAAGCGTTTTTAAAGGTCGATGTATTGTCATGAAAGAGTATTTGTAAATTAACAATAAGATTGTTTCCTGAATGAAAAGTTGCTCTACCAAGCGCTGGCAGCGACGTCTCCCGTTACAGTATTGTACAGCAGAAGATATGGATTACCTGGGTTTAGGTAAACATACCCTTTCTTTAGTACATGTTCTCTTTTGTGTTGGTGCGCTGAGAAGAGAAGACTTCAAGTTATTAGGGAGTACATTATCTGATTGACGTAAAATGACCTGAAAAGTGATAATATTAAATTTTAAAATATGTTAATTTAATATTTATCCAATTTTATAAGAGAAAGTGTCCAAACAATTACAAATCCGGAATATATTTTTTGAGCTTTAAATGTCACATAGAAAACGCGGTTCTGGATTTAAGACTATATGAAAGCGTACATTTTATACCTATACATACTTACTAATATATATATGCGTCAATAAAAATAAAGCACAAAATGATAAAATAAACAAATACTTTTGTTAACAATAGAGTCTATCAGCAAAAATACCTGCTGTTGCTGCTGGTTTGATTTGGCTTTTGCTCTACATATTGTCGACATAATGTTTATAATTGTTTGAAAGGAAATACAACAATTGGCAGAGTTTTATCTTTTTGGTAATAGTTGCATCTTTCGAGAGGAGAATATCTTTTTTGTTTTAAACAACTTTTAGTATCAGTTGACTAGTTTCTAAGCCAATATTGTTTGAAAATAAAAATTTTGAAACTCATAGTATACATGGAATCATTGTAAGCTATTTTACATTGAGTACTTCACTTATGCCTTGCAAATATTGGGAGTACTCAATATATCAAACAAGGGGAGGTGCAACAAAGTCAAAAGTGGGGCGTTAAGATATGATCCAATGTTACTGGTCTTTCTTCCTTGGTTTTTTAATCATTGAAGATTCTGCATCTATTAACATGATTTAATAAAAGAATATCATTTGCACTTTTCGTTCTTGTTTCCGTGTATTCTTTGTTCTCATTGACTTCTGAAAATTATTACGTGGCACACATGTGGAGGGGATCAACCCCCTCCCCTTCCACCCCCTCAAAACAATTTTATAACTGCATCATTTTGTAATCACGTTTTCTATCTCTTGATATTTTTAAGACACGCCTATCTCCGCAAAGGGGATATTTACCAGAGGATCTAAAGGATTAAGACAAAATTAACAATACTTTTCTCTGCCAGAAGACTTGTTCAATGCAAGCTCTCAATAAGACTTACACAGAAACTTTATCTCTTCGTCTTTCTCTAGAACACAGTCAATCATTAAAACACAGTGGGATCTTTGTTTAACTTCAACAACATGAGAAAAATGAAGGAACGTTTTACAGAAGTCGTTTTGCTTCTTTATATTTTGAAGCTACAAAATTGGATAGGGTTTGTTTTAAATTCCGTTACGAATAACTTTTAATGATCTTAATTTTTTAGTAAGTTAAATTTTTTTCTTAAGATTTATCAGTTTATTGAAATACGGTATTTAACTCATAGTTAGGTCTTAAAATTTACAGTAGTACTAAATCACATTTAATCAGTGGTACATTTGACGAGTTTGTCTTAGCTACAGGCCATTTATACGAAGTGCTTTATTTATCTTAATACTCTCAGCAGATTTAAAATGTCTTAGATACTGGTTAGGCTATTTCCTGATGGCTAGAAAATTGTTTTAAGATGTTTGTCAATAATAGCTGTTAAAAGCAAAGGCTATTTTTGATTTCCGTAAATTATGAAAATTGCCTCTCTTTATTTAAATAGGAAAAAAATCCCATTTGTATTATTGAGGAAACATTACCATTTCATGTAAATTCCAGCTGTGGTTATTATTTCACAGGTTTTATCAGTCCTCCCACAATTAAGATACTAATTTTACTGCTGGATTTTGTATTGAAGGGAAAATTTAAGACTCTGAAAGTCGCTATCATCTTTTAAAAAAAAACAACCTGCAAACCAACTCTTTAAGAAAACGTTCGTAAATATTTCTGTCGCTTTTAGTCTGTTTTTAGAAGAGTATTTAAAAAGTTGGTTTGTGGTACATAATTTGAATATTGCCTTGATTAACAGATTCGTTCTGCTAAACGTTTTCGCCATACACTGATCACAGCAATCATATGGAGTGAAAGTACGAGTATTAACTTCATTTTTTAAATATTTTATTCCACATGCTAGTTTTGCTTTAATATTGCATTGTAATACATAGTTTAACATGTTATATATGCGCTATATATGTTTTTGAATAATAATCATCATAATAATAACAACAAACGTAAGGAGACCCAGACCTCAGTGATAAAGTGCCGGGTAGGCCGTATAGTTACACGCTGCCTTTGATTTCCGATACGCTCTGCAACGTCTCTGGCATCAAAATTACTCCGATGGTACAAGCAATACGAAAACGTATCCTTGTAAATTATATGACTTTTTTACTTCCCACTACCTTAAGAACATTTTTATGACTCTATTAAAGATAAAGGTATGCTCACTTCTGTTTATTCTGCGTTGCGGCTATATAATCTCGAGCAGTCAGTGTTGTATGACAATCAAAAAATCTGGTACCACTGTTACCAAATACAAACACGGTGAAATTGGTACAAGATAGACTGATAGCAATGCATGGCAGGCTATTTTTAAGAAGATGTGGCCCATGGTTAGACATATCAGTAATTTCCAGTAATTTCCAGACCATCACCTCTTTGTAACTTCGTGATTGGCAAAACTTTAGTCTAAACAATAATTCTGGACCTCCGCATTTTGGATAAAAGTAGCA
Source organism: Alatinidae sp. Z8VKAUB7J3 (assembly GCA_010016025.2). Classification (NCBI taxonomy): domain Eukaryota; kingdom Metazoa; phylum Cnidaria; class Cubozoa; order Carybdeida; family Alatinidae; species Alatinidae sp. Z8VKAUB7J3. The sequence continues at coordinate 102,650,252 of JAAAKM020006971.1, read as the reverse complement.
ACGATTTTGATTTTTAAAATTAGTAATTTTTATTAATTAGGTTATTCTATATTTATGATTTTCTTGAGCAAATGTTTAAATATTTTATGATACACTTGATAAATCCGTAAAACTCTTTATACACCTCTTTCATATAATGATTCATCACTTTGAGTCTACGAGAGATAAAAACGGTAGATAGGAAGCTACTGGAACATAACATAATCGTCGCAGAGCCTCTTTAAGCGGAAATACATCATTCATTAACATTTCTCAACTGACATCACAGTAGGTTCTTCAAAAAGGATATCCAGGGCGGCGACATGGTGTGATAGTTAGCACCGACGAATTAATTCTTTGTGTATTTTAATTGTGAATAGGTTGTTGGACACATGATGAACACTTTTTATCAGAAAAAGTAGTTTGATTTCAAGTACCTAAGTTGTGGCTTATGCCTACAGGTTCTATGGTTCAATGCTCAATTTTCTATTGCATACAGGAAGTAATAAAGTCAAATAGATTGGGTCTTTTACAGCGACAGGGGAAGGTAAGGCGGATTTGGGGGGGGGGGGGCAAGTAGGCCTTTTTTTTTCACATTCCACTAAGGTGCCTTTGGTCATTGTGCGGAAAGGGTGTTTTCTATCGATATACAAATCTTTCTTTGAATGTAACACAATGTCTGTCGCTATCAATTACAATTTTGATAAAACTTAAAAGTGGTATGGGAAAAAATAGATTTGGCTAGTCTGTGTGGGACATGGCCCCCTCTGTCCCCCCCATTTCCTCTTCCCTGTTATATCTGTTCCAACAGTTAAGTCAGAGATAACAATATTAGTGCATTTTTACGGAAATCAGAACGTTGTTACCTTTCGAAATGTATCTTGTTGCTGGACATAAGGGGATCGTTAGATAGTATCCAGGTCTTCATCCTCCTCTACTTCAAGTAGATCCTTTTCCATTGTCATCTCGTGACCGTTTGATTAATAAGCGTTCTCTTTATTATTCTAAGAAACAAATACGGCCTGGCACTACTTCAAGAGACTAAACAGACTTTCATCGACATTTATTGTTTAATGAGGTTATGATCAACTGCTGGTAAATTGGAGAAGGTTGTTTCTAATGTTCAATTGCATGCACATAATGTAAACATGAACCCTAGACATTTTATATTATAGGGTTAACAGATGGAATTGTTTACACATAAAATTTTGCCATGATCAACTCTCCTTGTTAGATTGTTGTCTTTTAAATGTGTTTGACAACTTATGCAAAAATAATCCTTGAATATGATCCCAATTATTTAATTGCACTTTATCACAATTGTAAGTAAAGTAATTATAAGATGCGAAACCCAATTTCTGGCCGCATCGGGAACCATTGATTTCAATTTCCAATCTTTCATTGGAGGATCAAAATGTGTTTCATAAGAGATGCATGAATTCATCGTCGGGAGAATCTGTTCTAGTTAAGGGAGACTTATGTCATGACAAGGAATCTTCATAGTTTAAAGGCGATAAAAATTTCTCCGTTGTTGCCTACGGTATGTTTCGCGTTTTCCCTTTGCACTTTGCCCGTTGCCCTTTAGATATTAGAGTATCTGATGGATCCCCGAGCGTAAAATCTACTTCGGCAGTCACTTATTGTTCGTATTTAGCCAATCATTTATAAAAGACATGTGGAACACCCCACTATGTAGTACAGGCAGATTTGTTCCTTACGTAGTTATCATGTCGGGCGACTTACCCGGGCCCATTACACTCCATTTCTCTATACTTCTCGATCCAATATCACTGTTGGAAAGCCCTCAGCAGGAATGTCGGCATTGTTGGAGATTTGGTAAATATAGGTGGTAAAAACGATACGAGTGCCTGCCACACCTAGTAGGTCTATATTACTTAGTATGCCCGGAAATGTATAGATAAAACATTGTACATGAACACATAATGCATCAGAAAGAGCCTGGGAGCAGTTTTATTATATAAAAGGAGGAGGTTTATTAACAAGTTTTATTGTCTTGAACTGCAAATATATGTTAGCGCATCTGTTTTACTTATTCATCGTACAAGGATAGCTGTCTTTCATCATGCCCTTTTTCAGCTAGCAGGCAACAGATAGCACTTTTTAGCTGTCTAACTTGCAAACTAGCAGCCTGATATCACGTAGCATTTGTCTACGGTTGTGTTAATTTTATTGGTTGTTCGATGTTCAATTGTTTTTGGTTGTTTTTTGCAATGACCGTAGACATTTTATGTCAAACAATGCACTTCTCTCGCCCTTTTGTTATTTCTACACTATACGTATTTTCCAGTTAAAATCCTCGTACGTGTGCAACTACATAGAAACGTAATTCAAATGCAGTATAACATAACCGGCTTCCACGTTTTTGCAATACGAGGGTTAAAATCTTCAAATCTACTTGAAAATGTATATCGCAATAGTGAATATAAAATGAAAAGTCAAGTACTTCATTTGTAAGCTTACTCATTTTGTAACTATTTAAGCGTTTAATTTGTTAAATCCCTCCTTTATTGTTATGTGCATGACATTTTACTTTCTGCGTATCAATTTAGCTTGTCTACAAAGTTAAAGCAAATTTCCTACTGGATGAGTTGTTGCCAATAGGATCTATACAGTCGGTCAATGTTTCTAATTGGGCCTCCGTGGCAGAGCAGCTGAAATCATGCTTAGACAAGATCAAGGTAATGCTATTGATGTTTGAACTGGTTATAGATATGGATCAGATATTTTTGTGATTTGTTCGGGTAATCTGTTATGAGCATATACGAAAATTATAATTTAAACCACGCACTATTGTGATGATCTTAAAAGCCTGTTAACAGAGACATACCTAAACAAGAGTTGCTGTTGGTGCTAATTTGTGGTTATTGGTTATATGAAGCCCCCCAACGCTATAGGTAACCTGGCATTGTACTTAAAGCTTTCTTATTTAACGGCGAGGTATTGTTGTCAGTACCCGGTATAGTTGAGTTGCCTATCAAACTTGCGAAGGTCACTGAACAGTGTCAAAATTTTGTTAAAACTCAAGAACAGGCTTTGGAAAAGTCCTTTAAAATTTGGACTATGTGTTAATAACAGGGATTAGTGTCTGATATAGAGGGGACAACACACACATACGCATTCGCTATTATAAAAAAGTCATCATAATTCCGCTGCCACGAGCAGCACCTTGCCTTCCTTCTTGCTGCCCTCGTCCTTGCCCTCCTTCATGTCCTCGCCCTTGTCCTCGTCCTCCTTCATGTCCTCGCCCTTGTCCTCGCCCTCCTTCATGTCCTCGCCCTTGTCCTCGTCCTCCTTTTTCAGCTCGTCCTCCTTCTTCAGCTCGTCCTCCTTCTTCGGCTCGTCCTCCTTCTTCGGCTCGTCCTCCTTCTTCGGCTCGTCCTCCTTCTTCGGCTCGTCCTCCTTCTTCAGCTCGTCCTCCTTCTTCGGCTCGTCCTCCTTCTTCGGCTCGTCCTCCTTCTTCGGCTCGTCCTCCTTCTTCGGCTCGTCCTCCTTCTTCAGCTCGTCCTTCTTCTTCACCTCACCCACCTCCTCATCCTTCTCATCTTCCTCCTCCTCATCACCATCAGTATTAGCAGTAGCATTGTACGAAATATGCAACCAAACCGGAAACACAACCCTCAACAAACGCAGTAGTTTGTGTAAGATGTCGAAAACATGTCGACACACTTACAGTTTTGATCTACGAAGTGATTCCCTAAACAAAATGAAGAATGAAGCGCTC
>JAAAKM020006971.1:102633774-102646431 GCA_010016025.2 Alatinidae sp. Z8VKAUB7J3 | reverse complement strand
TGTCGAAAACATGTCGACACACTTACAGTTTTGATCTACGAAGTGATTCCCTAAACAAAATGAAGAATGAAGCGCTCGATTTGTCATAAATCTTTATTAAATCCTGAGTGAAATTTGTAGAAATGTTTTAGCGGACTTGGTTAAATACTGTACAAAATATGTCGATGCAAGTAAGGGGATAATTTCCAAACTGACAGTTCCTCGAGGGATGTATTCCGAACAAATATTTACACGGGTTTGGGTAGGGATATTATTAATGTTAGGATCAGGGATAGGGTGAGGGTAAATATTGGGTGTGGATAGGGGTTTATTTCTTAGAAAAAACTTCTCGGGAATGACTCTAGAACCATCGTTGCCACCATGTAAGCAATTCTGATTTTAAAAAGTCGTAGATGCCATAGTTATTAGACTGTTACTTTCCTTGTCACTGCTTCCTTTCTGACAATTTTCTATACCTTGTAGGATCTGGAGTACGTCATAAATTGCTGCCTTAAAGCTCAACTTCCGACCTTTGAAGCGACTTACGATATGCTCATGTATGGGAAGGAATATGTAAGTAAACGTATATATTTTTTGATTTATCAATAATCATCAATGTAAGATGTTTGAGTTAAATAGTTTATCTTTTTTCTTAAAAGTATATCCTGTTAAACCTACCTTTTTTTCCATATTGTTTAAAAATGTCGTACGGTTTACCCTTGTTATTTGTTTATTTGCCCTACAGAAATAGTACGATTTTTTTTCTTCTTTCTAGTTTGAGAACTTTGATTCAAACCAAAATACATCTTCTCCGGCAGTTCAGAGTGTAAGTGCGAATTTAAAGGGTACATTGTTGATGTAACGTGTTTAATTGCATTCTACTAGATGGTCGCTGGACTTCTTTCATCATCATCATCATCTTGTGAGTACTGTCGATATTTCCTGTCGATACGGACGTCGATACTGTCGGATTTGCTTTAGAAACCTTAACTTTAACCTGCATCTTTAACAATTTACTGCTATGGTAGGCAAATTGTACAAAGGGAAATATATACGGAACGTGACTCCACAACGTAAAGCCATAGCATGATGCTAAAGCGTGAGACCATGAAGTGGCGCAACATATGAGTTCCGTATCGTAAATGCCGATAGTTTTCTTGCCTCATAGAACCATGACAAATCTACTAATAAATTTATAGAGCTATTATGTTTCATTTGATACCTTTTTATCGAGCGATATCAAAGAGAAGACGTATGCATACATTCATAAGCTTTTCCGTATATAAAATTTAAAGAGAGGTTTAACTTTTTAGTATTTCGATTAAGATTTTTTTGTCTGATCAGCGGTTTCGCAATCTACCTTGCCCTAGGACCCTTACTCTTATAGTTGTCAACTCGTAACCAACTGTTATGAAGTTCAAACCAAGGAGCAACATGCACTACTCCGTATATCCCAAGATAGGTTAAATTTTAGTTTTGCTTGAACGAATTGCATTTCATAGCTCGTTATCGAAAAGTTAAGGAGAACACATTTGCTTGACTAAGCGATGCGCGCACGATCATATACAATTTAAGGGTTACTTATTTTGGACCTGATTTGAGCGATCCACCTGAGGAGCACCTGGCACCCTCCAATGTAGGTGAAGCGTAAACGAGTTGTCTATTTTATGTACCCAAGGTTTATTAATTTTTTTGTTTCCATTAGCTCTTGGAAGGACTCAACAGGCTTGTTACCTTTAAAGTTGCCTTTGGCTTGAAAAAGTTCAGGTAATTGTTGTCATAAAGTGCATTTTATTGACCTTCTAAGAGCTATCTGATGGTTCCTGTTTGTATACACTTGTGCGTATCAGCTGTGGGTTGCTCGGGAAAATGTTAACCTTTAAAGTATTGCAACAGTCATTAAAGCAATTGTTTCAAACCGTTTCTTTATATAAAGCATGTTTTGGCAATGTAAGTATTGAAGGAGGCAGTTTGCGTGTACACTCGTTAATATGTATCCACTACGAAGAAACCAACTCGCACAACTTATTAGAGCTTATTATGTTCGTCTCAGTAACAGGACTTCATACGGACCCAGATTCACAATTACTGAACCCATTTTGAGAACTGAACCCGTAGTATGTATGTTTACATTGCTTTAGGTTAACAGTAGCAAACACTTAATACAATTTTATGATGAATGTAGTGCTATTAAGGAATACGTTTTGGCTGATCCCAGCGTGAGGCATTGCTTCAAGACTTTGTGCCGAAAACATAAGTTTGTACAAAAATTTGATTGCAGGGTTATTGGGTTCAGGGACGAGAATTACAAATGATAAGTTTAAAAGACTAATAGAGAAAATGAACAAAATCTTGTGCCCGAAATTTATGACGAAATGCCACCAACGTCGTACAAAACAATTTTCAGCCACTTATGTATCTCCGAAGCAAATTGGCCGAGCGTTTTCCAGTTTTTCCCAACCTTCCTATTTCGCGGGTCACAAATTAATCGTAATATGCGGTGGGTGATCTTACTGGGAGTGCAGTATAAAATATGTACTTGTAATCCCAGTCGTTTTCCAGTTAATAAGAGTTGCTGCGGAACAAGACGGCTTGTAGCAAGCATAGGGTGTAGTATCTAATTCATTATGGATACTTTCCGTGATTCTTTTGAGGCGGTTCTACTGTGCATTTGGGTGTGCCTCAAAGCTTGCTTCTCTTCCTTGTAGCCCCTATTGAGGTATGTTGCCCTTGGACGCACCAGCTGCCCTTTATTTGTTCGTAAGCTTGTTGTAGGTTTTATGGTTTATCTGAGGTAGTTTCAAGATCCGGCCCATTACTAAGCAGGGGCCTTTGAGAGATTGCGAGGCAACATAGAGGGTTTGCGTTTTAAAGGAGTGAATTTTATCACTATCAGAGTTATCATCATCATTCAGTGCCAGGTGTGTTGCTGACATCGGCGACCATGACCTTCCAACCTTCTAGCCTATCCATATCCTGAGATTTCGTAGATAGTTTGTTCTATGTCGTCCTTTCGTTCTCTTCCCTTCGATTCTGCCCGTCAGTCATTTGTCTTTCTGTCCCGTCCTTTCTGTTTATGTGAAAAAGAAATTTTATCTGCCTTTTTCTAATTGTACGGATCAGTGATCTTGACAAATCATTTTCATTATCAGAGTAAGAGTCAAAAAAGATATAATTTGCACTGACTTGCACAGGGAATTACCTTTATTGCGATTTTCGAAAGCGCAATGCAAACTTAGAAAGGCTTGCAGCGGATAAATGTCTGTAAGGTACTCTTTACAAGCTTCAGTACTTCACGTTACTTGTATCATTTTTTTTCTAGTGGCAATGTATGGAATTCCTTCTTGAATGCATCAATATTTGACGAAGTTTGCAATTGCTTTTTGACGAATCAATTCGGTCCCGGGATACTGTTATGGAGGAGACATCAGGTAAATTTCCTCTAGCATGAGTACTCTGTTTTGAACGGGGTTTTTTCCTGCCATTAAGGCCTACATTAGGTTGAATTTGCATATTGACGTTACAGTGGATTTTAAATGTGTTACAGTTTTCTAATTAGAAGCTACCGTATACAGAAATTTGCACTTTACATCTTATCCATGAAAGGTTCAGGGATTCTTGTCGATGATAAAAAGGATTTATTTTGTCATGTCTTGGGCAGGTATCTTTGTGTCGTAGTTTGCTTGATGAGTTATTAAATGTAAATTAATATTTCACATTTGCTACCATGCCCCATGGCTGAAAATAAACCGCGTTGGGTAAAGTCAGTATGTGTAGACCCTTCCTTGTTATAGTATATACTGGTTTGCTAGCTGCTGTGTTCTCATGGGAGGTTGGAGGCAGAGCCGGATACAGCGGACGAACGAGGAGGACAGTACGGGTTTTTCTGTGCCATACTCCGTCATTCGCCCAAGTTCATATTGTAAATGTCGTCGCTGAACATTATTTTTAAATCGCTTCTGAAATGCAATTCGTATTCCACGTTATTTACGTAGAAAGAGTTTGAAGAAGAATTCACTACAGCCAAGTTGACCGAGCTTTTGAAATCCATCTCTGCGAACGTACCTTCTGAGAGAATTATACCTTGGCTAAGGGAAGACCTTGTTCCATTTGTCTTGACAGTACTTCCAGCAGGACAGGTAAGTTTCTTATCTGCTCGTAAATTACCTGGATATTACCGTTCCTTTTTACCAGAAGACATGTCCAACATGTTGCATCATCTGATGGCGATTACGAAGGAGACGGTTATTTACAATTGCACTCCCCTTCGCCTGGGATTGAAAAAAGTGTGGATGTGTGTTCACAAGTAGAGGTTTGGAATTTCATTACCTTCATGGTCATCGTCGTCGTTGTTTTCTTCTTTATCATCATCATCATCATCATCATCATCATCATCATCATCATCATCATCATCATCATCATCGTCGTCGTCGTCGTCGGCTGGGCTTGGCACCCAGCAGCGACTGTACGGGATCAGGTCCGGCTTCCGGTGGGAGAGGTTTTCCGGGGGGCAATTCACCTTGTACCCTTAGTGAAGATACGAAATATTGAGATAAAAATTATTGCAAAACTTTTTGTAATTCTCTTTAGTATTAAACTTGTTGCCCAATCTAATGTATTCAACATACTTCATGATCACAATTCTTTATTTCTTGGACTAATCTGCGAAGGTTTCCAGCTTTTTCTCGTTCTACATAATTTGGTCGCACCCAAAAGCGTCTTTTAACTTGAAATATATTTATATCAAGAACGATTACAAAGTAGCAAAAGGTTCAGGATATGCGTTCTTGTTTCATCCATGTTTATCTGTCTTCTCGCTCCTTTTGCTACGTGGAAATCGCACAAAAAGAAGCGGAGCAAAATGTAGCTTCGGAAAATATTGGTAGCGGCTATTTTTTCCACTTAGTTGAGATCCAGCTTTAGTAGGCTTCTCTGGTTACCCATTAAATATCGTTAACGACATTAATAGTTACTTCTAAGGATATCCGTGAATTTTCTCCGTTATACATTTCTAGCTTGCTATCCTCAAACAACAACAGCAGGAAATATAGTGTAACATCAATAACAGTGGTAAAGTTATAAACGTTCCTACGTGGAAGTCACTTAGCATCCTTGATAATAAATCATTTTGTATAACCAATCCTAAGCCATGGAATATTCTTTCATTAGAGATATGCAATTACCTTGATTTAATACTATTAGGAGGGTTTTGGAGACATATTTTTGTCAGTTTTGAGAAGAACACTAGAGAAATAGAAAACATGTCAACATCGGGGATCAAACCCGTAACTCATGCTTTCGCAGCGTGTGCACTTCCAACTGAGCTAGGTGACCTCCGATGTTAACATACACTATTTCTCTAGTTACCACAGTAGCTCCAGATCATTCACTGCTGGACATCGACATCCAGCTTAACACAATTGGAGACCAGCCTCTCTGCGCCATGTGACTTGACCAAGGAAGCGTGGGTCACAGGTTTGATCCCCGGTGGTAAATTATTATTTCTATTTCTCTAGGGTTCTTTCCAAACCTAACCTAACGTTTCAAATCCTCTCATCTCGAATATATATATATTAGTAAAATAGCTTATTCTCTTATTCTGCTTATTTTTAGGCATTACTGCTATGTTATTACACATACTCACACATGTATTTGTAATCTAGCTTTATCTTCAGAGTTTTGTTTATTTTCAGTAAAATTGTAATGCGCAGTTGAAAACAGAAACATTGAAATCTGCTCAATGTTAATTGTAATAATAACAGTCAAAATCAAATCTTTACCTTCGCCGCTGCAACTCCGATGTCCTGCCACTATTTCAAGATCCCAGTTAAGCATGTTTTATAACAGGGGCAATAGGAGAGAGTCAGAATCTGTTACCAACAACTCTATGGCAAAGTAGCCCACCTCCTGGGTGCTGCTAGGGACAGTAACGTTTTTTCATTGCAAAATAATTGCATTCTGCTGAATGTCGTTGTGTCATATTACAAATATTGACAAATGCTGTACACAATCCCCAAAACATAGTTGAGCCCACAAGGGTCTAACTCTCTAATGACGATTTTATTTTGAGAAGTGTAAGACGGATAAAGCTTTGAAGAACATCAATGTTTTATGCCATTCCGTATGTTTTTTGTATCACATTGTGCTATACATTTATCTAACGAGTTATTTATATTTGACTATTTGAGTTAATCTACATATACAGTACTGTATACATAATTGAGGAAGTTTTGTACTCTACTGTACTGTACTATAACATTTTTTCCCGACAGACAAGGAGTGCAGGGCACTACCAAATTTTTTCATAGGGCCAGTTTTATCCTTTTTTGTATGACCCTCTTACCACAAGTAGCTAAGCAATGCTGCATATACAAACCATTATCACCAGTAGGTCTTAGTTTTACAATACAAGTATAAAACGGACACACTAAATGTCGCTGCTTCCTTCGGGTTTCATGTTGACATTGCGTCCTTGAAATGATAAGAGAAAAATCAAGTACAGCCAGGAAATGTAGCACACTTTAACCAAATCTTTCTAGAGTGCCTGATTTTAATAAGACAGAACTTCAAATGCAATCTTGCAACCCTTGAAAAATATATATGATGATAATTTCAATCTACTTCAGCTTAAATGACTAAACATTTTGCAGCAGGCTTAACGTCATGAACTAAATCAGTGCTTTTCAACAGGGTTCAGGGACCTCCTTAGGGGTATTAGAGACAATGGGTATTTGAGACAATGGGTACTAGGGAGGTCCAAAGTGTACTTAGAATCTAAGTAAGATTTCCCAGCTACATACTTTTTCGGGAAATCTTCCTATAAAACGATTATTTTCACAAAGCTAATAGTATACTCCATTGGTATTTTGTACAAAAACACCGGCAACAAAAACCAACAACAAATATATTGTTCCCGCTTACATACCACACTGCTAACTTTCCCATTTTACACCTTGTAACAAAGTTAGTTTATTGTGCATTTTACACGAGTTTATAATCCCTGATTGTACTCCTTTGGATTCAGTGCTTTCTGAGTAATGTACAGACACAAACACTAAACGCACAGGTACAGAGACGACATTGACGCGTATCTGTCAATCAAGCTGGGACAGTACCCCTTCAAATTTAAAAACAGGATCAGCAACTACGTACGCGGTTGTTATTGCGTACATAAGTTACTTGTTGCCCGTAGAAGAAGCAATTTTTCAAAAATATTTATTTTTCGAAGCGTATTGATGGTTGCTCCTGCAAATATGTCATCAGAGAATAATCAGAATCAAGTTTAAGAACACATACGTTACATTTTTGTAAAAAGGAGGTGGTTGGCGGTCTCTCAGTCATAGACCTTTGATATGTAGTAGGACCTAAAAACATTAAACCATCAAACACGTTCATAAACTAATGAATAAAGAGAGCCCTTATTCTGAGAAACAATTTGGAAAAGAAAGCCACGAGACACGCTGAACTACCAAGTTTGGATCTCCTCTCACAGTCCATTGGAAGTATCCTTGATGAAAGGAAACAGAAACTACAGTTTATCCTTGCCAGAGGACCGTCATGCCCCTTCACATTTAAAACGGTCGGAGGCCCTAATTAGCATTTTTTTATGTAAAGCTATCTGTGCGCTTTTACTTAGCAGTTGTTTTCCTTGGTTTTCATAAAGCATTTGATCGTAAGGGTACAAAAAATCTACGAGTTTTGGCTCCTTTTGTATATACCGAAAGCATCAGTATGTACCATTGTGATTCGGTCAATACTTTGTAACCTCACTGTCACCAGTAATCTGGCTTAAATTTCGTAGGCAAGGAGAAAATTAGGCTAGTATTGTACTTACCATGTGCTTAATTAGGGGGCGAAATTGAAATCAAATATACTCTTAAAATGAATTCTACAGGCAGGTTAAAGTCACTGTTTAACTGCATTAATCAAAAATCACGTTTCTACGGTATATGTTACTTACCTGATAGTTCACAAGCACCTAGCAGTATAAATGATGCTCAAACCCAACCTTTTGTATAGCTCAAAAGTCCTTCACGACAGACTTCGTGCCCTACATGAAGGGAGATTTCTACTATGAGTACACTTAAACTCTTTTTGGTTACCGGTATTAGATGTTCTTGCACAGCTAGGCTTCGTTGAAAGTAAAAGAGGATCATTTACTAAAATCCCTGTTTATTATTATCTAGGTGGTTTCCTGTAAAAATAATCAAAACTATTTAACTTTGGAAGCATCTTATAAAATAAGGACCTGATCAAAGATAAAATGGGGGCATCATAAACATCCCCTCTATACTGAAAATGGGGCGTGCAATACTCCATATCGGTACAGTCTTAAGCAATAGTTGCTCACTTCCATCTGGACATTCCCCTTTCCCTTTGCTATTTTGTTCTTCCGTCTACCAGTACCTTGTCTAATCTGTTCCTTCTCAACGTATGTCCAAAATGTTGTTCCTTCCTTTTTTTGATTTTTTTTAAAACGATCTTCCTTCTTTTTCACTCTTTGTAAAACCTTTCTGTTGGTAATATGTGCTGTGTAGGGTATAATCATAATAGTACGATTTGCAAAATGCTCTTTTCAACATGGATCGGACCTTGTGATTTGGAAAAATTAATGCTTTGTGATTAGGATTATCATCGACAAATCAGAGCGGTAATCCTCCCCCGCCCCCTATACTCTTGGTTGCGATCCATCGAATATGGATTCATGCCCAATCTGGGAGACAACCCAACATTAAGAAACCTGGTATGCAAATTTGTATGAAATACGTCAAATTAATTTTTGAAAGATTGTATCTCTTCCTGTCTCATTGTACTGTCCTTACAGCTATTATAAAAGCGAAGTGCCGGTCATTTAGTATAGTTCTATAATTATGAGATCAGAGGTAGGAGTTTATTGCATATTTGCAAAAAGACTATGTTTACAATAAAGCTGGTAAAATTATAGAAAAACTTTTCATTTCCCCTACCCCTGAGATTCCAACTCCTTCTCAATCCCCTTACTTACTTACTTTACTTTACTTTTGATGGGCGCCAGCCCGAGCCGATGTTGCCATTCCTTTCTATAGATCTCGATCTAGCATCATTGTTTTTAGCTGATGGAGGTTATCAGCTTCAGCATCTTCCAGGAGAATATCTCTGAATGTGATTGTCTTCCTACTTATGTTAAAATGTCCATATGTTGTTTTCCAGAGGACAAGTTTGGATGCTTCTTCCTCATTATAACGCACACAGTGATCTGCTAGTTTCATTCTCCTCACCCTGATTGTATCAGACAGAGGTGGAAGTTCACCGTATAGCTCTCTGCTAGTTGTATAGCTCTTTCATGATACTTTCAGAGCTGCACATAGTAGACGCGTATAACATCCATAAACTCTCTTTTTCAGAGCTTTCGTGAGAGTCCATGTTTCACAGCCGTAAACAAGAATAGATTCGACAGTAGCTCGAAATATCCTAACTTTCAACCGCTTATTATTGTCCAAAAGCGACTCTATTTTTCATATCAAGATATTCAAGTGTTTAGATAGATAAATGAAAATGTCCAGAAATCATATCTTAAAAGTACGTCAAAAACAATAGTGCTTGTCTTTCATATACAATTTGCTTCTGAAAGAATTTTTATGTAAGAATACTTTTTCCTGCCGGGCCCTCTAACCTTAATATTTTTGAGACAACGCTACCCCAACTAGCAATTCTACTCCCCTACTTATAAATGTAAGCTCAGTTATCGCATAGTTGCATTTTTAAGGATAGCTCCAGTCCCTACTAATCCTGAACAGACCCATTGTAAGCATCAGCAATCGAAACCAAACGTAGAGAATCCCAGAAATCTTTTTAGCTTCCCAACAATCAGAAAATAAATCCTAGAAACTCATTGATATTCCTTTGAGATATGAAAAATCACTAGCAACTATGAGAAAGTAATGAAGATTTCTAAAAATCCTGAAAAAATGTCTTTAGGGAACTGAGGCTAATTTCACGCTTACGTGATAAAGTTGAAATTAATTTTCGCATGCGCTGTATACAATGTACGCCTGATACGAATTCTTGAGATTCCTTACTATCCAGAGTCCAGCTGAGAGGAATGGGAAAGAAGATACAGGTTTGGCGGGAAAATTCAGCCATTCCTTGACGACCTCCAGATTTTACTATCACTCATTGAGACATAAGCAGTGAACATGCAGACCATCCAAAGAGAGCATACGGACAATATAACAGGGCCTTGATACAATGTAAAGGCTAAGCGTGTCACAGAAGAAGTAAGTAAGGTTTGTAATTGTTATTCTTTTGTGTCTTCTACTTTAAATGTCTTGCAATGAGAATAAATGTCAAGTTTTTACACTTTCAGATTTACACTGCAAACGTTAAAAATTTCAGTATGCTTTTGTGTTTTAAGAGAAATCATTAAGTACATTAGTAAACTCCAAATAGTTTACGTTTTGCAGGTTTAATGCTGTCAATGTTTTTGTTTTTGACGCTATTTTGATACATCGTAAATCAGATTTGTGAGACATTGTTGACTTTTCTAAGCATACAAACATTGTCAAAGAAACATACCTATATTCACATTCTTGGTAAAATCAATATTAATCGCTGTATTAGTTATACAGCTCGGGGAATAGCCGTATCGAGAGATTCTATACATTTCCATTTCGCCTAGGTGTCATTATCAAAAGTTATAGCACTTCTGCATCAATGTTGCCTATCCCGAGGGCCGGAAAATGGATGATTAAAACTAAATGTTTTTGAATACCTTGAGGGGGTTTGACTTCAATTATACTGTACACAAATTTGCACTTTATTCTATCAAAGGTATTAGAAAAAATATCACCTATGAGCTACATCCCAATATGGAATCATTGATGCATAAAATATCGTTTAAGTCAGCTTTTCGGAATTTTCTATCCTGTTAGCATCCTTCCAGAACCGTTATAAAATGTGCTGTTCTCGTTTGCCATACTTGCACAATATGAACAATTTTATTATTAACAATAATCATGAACCGTTTCTGCTACAATTTAGTAACGAAATCGTAAACGTTAATGGAGGGTTGAAGTAATGTTTATTCTACAATCCTTCATATTTCCTGTAAAGCTTCCCTAAACTTTTATCTACTAGGGCAGCAGTAGCTTTCGTTAAGAAAACGAAACTGCTCTCTAGCTAATTTGTCAAATCATTAGTTGAAGAAAATGGCTCCAAAAACTATTTCAAGGAACTTACTTTCTAGTTGAACCAAATACTTTTTGCACAATAGTAAAAACCATTCGGAATTATGTTAGTTTTGCATAGTTTCTCAGGGCATTTCAAATATGACTTTGCTTTGGGGTTATTATTTACTTCACAGTTTAGGAGGTTGAGTCATTTCTTGATTTTTATTATCCGCAGGAGAATCCGAACTCCCAGCAGCAGACTGAGTCTGACTTAAATTGTTGGAAACGATAGAAGTTATAACTGACTCTGAAGATGTTCCATTTAAATTCTTCCCAGTATCTGCATTTTTATTTAGCAGCTTGATCAGAGGTGAAGTGCTGTTAAAACTATTTGTGTCAACCGAATCTGCCTTCTCAATATTCAGCTCTTTTGTCTCATTCATTGGCAAATTGTTCATCTTTAGTACACCAGTTTCCTTCTTGTCTACAACGCCATTACTCGTCAGCATGTCAGCGGTAGCTAACTTTATAGAAGCAGCACTGACAGGCTTTGATACGACAGCCAAAGAGCCACTGGTGGATGCTTTGATGTGCTTGGTACTTGAATCGGTGCTCTTTTTCTTTTTCTTTTCTCCTCTAGAATTTTAAGAATTAAAAGGAATGTCATGAAACGACATTCATAGTCAGAAATACCAAATAATCTTAAATGATTTGATAAGAAAAATCATGTTGAATGAGGCAGCGATCTGTGGCAACAGTGCCATAAGATAAAAATTCCTATGGTATAAATGGTTACCAAGGGTGGAACACAGTCTGGAAACTGCATCACTTACAATGGAATAAAAAGGAAAATAAGAACAAGAAAGGAAATGCTATGGACTGCAGTTGGAATTATCAATATTAATAATACAACAGAGAAAGATGACAAACCCATTGGTAAAAGATTTTATAAGTGACAGGCTGGCAGATGTCACAAAGGGAACTGTTGACAATTTAATAAACCAAGCATGTTTGGAAACACTTTTTTCTTAACGGTCCTGGTGTACGTTAAATTGCTGGATGGGAATTAGATTTGGTAAGAATTACCTGGGTGGGAATGGTCCTGGGAAGGAATTATCTCAGTAAAAAGGATATGTGTTGGGGAGGCGGGTAATATTAAGGTGGAAATTATCCAGCTGTCAATTATTCTTACTTTTTTTAGGGGTGTCAAGTAGTTATGAAAAGCAAAAGAAAGAAAGCTCAGTAACTATAAAATATCAACTTACATTTGCGCTTCCATCTTCTTCTCCAACTTCTTTTGTTTCCTTTCTTTGCTTAGAAGTTGTTTCTTTCTCTTTTGAGTACTAAGTTCCTTTGGAGTTTTATTGAGGCTTTTAACACCGTCTTTTGTTTTCAACTTCTGTATCAAAACAATTAGAAAATAAGTTACAGTCTTCGCAGCATAAAGTTAAAAGGTTCCATCACAACTGCAATGTCAGCAATCTAGTTGTTCCTGTTATTAAGGAGTAAAGCAAACGAAGGAAAACACCCA
>JAAAKM020006971.1:102605941-102625375 GCA_010016025.2 Alatinidae sp. Z8VKAUB7J3 | reverse complement strand
GCCTCCTCCCATGTTTTATTTGGCCTTCCTAGACCTACTAAACCAGCTGCATCACTCACTCTACATGTACTAACCCAAGCACTCCCCTCCATGTAATGATAAGTCGCTACACTCATCTTCCCTTTCAGCTTACTATCAGCTTATGAGTTCTGTGTATGTAGTAATAACTTCCTAATATATCAGTTGTATCAGTTGTTAGTCATTAGTTATTGTCAATTAGTTTAATTTACTCCCTTATATGTATACTTTGTAAATAAAAAATAGATTACTTTTTGTTTGATAGAACAGGACTTGCCATGTTCTTATAATCATCTCTACATATAACATTACAGTTCATTCTCTCAATGTGCCCAAGTCACTGTAGTCTACTCTTCTGTACACATCTCCCAATACTGTCCAGATTTAATCTTCCCCTGAGTTCATCTGATCTAAGTCTGTCTATAAGGCTTAAATTACATATCCAACATATCATTGTCATATCATTTCTCTCAATGCAATGCATATCCTCAACCCTTACTGGCCAGGTCTCACTTCCATACATCATCTCACTGTGCACACATGTCTGATAGACTCTTCCCTTGGTTAACAGCAGTAACAGTCTGCTAGTTAGTAATGGTGTGATAGTAGTCTCTGTATGATAGATTTGGAACATCCATAAATTGTTTGACAACTCAAAACCAGGAGTCCCAGAGAGAATTAACTCCTGATGCAAATTGTCTGAGAGTTGTCCATTATGGTAACAATCAACTTGTCGAGATCCCAGAATGTCATACATGATGTCACTTGTCTTTGAACACAGGTCATTAGTGTCTAAAAGATTCCTTCACATATAAAAGGCTTTGCTGATCTACAAAAAATATGCACACTTATCTACACTTATACTCTTACGCGTAATGGAGAACATATATATATATTTAACAATTCTATTCTGCACCAAGTCAATCATGAGAGTTTTGTTGCCATTGCTGTTCAAAAGTAAAGTCTGCCAAAGCATATAACTGGATGACAAAGAAGATCTCAAATCGAACCAAATCCTAACAAAGCCATCTCTAGTAACATACTTTTGGTATGAATTAACTTTATGATTATCTTTACTATAAAACCTTTTCTAAATTGTATGTTTTAAGATTATAGTGTTTTTTAATTTCTATTGTGATACATCAAACTTATTGTCTTGTTTCTGTTTCATCGCATCTGTTGCAGGCCATTCTCTTCATGCGGTGACTCTTTAACAATAGCATAAATTCCATAAAGTTATACGATTACGAACTGCTTCCTAACTCTTGCTACCACACCAGCACAAGCTCCTCCTTAGGCTCCTATGATGTCTCTGAGGTAGCATAACATTTCAGCAATCTCAATTGCCACACCATTCAAATATATTTTCTGAATATTTGAGTTTCGCCAACCACCTCCATTTTCTTACACCTCTTTCGTGTGAACTGTTTGTCATCTTTACGTCTGCCAGTCATCACACTGCAATTCTAATATAGGCCTACCCAGTGCTTACAAGTACTACAAAATATTGAGTTGCTCTGTACTCCCATTTCACAAATTAAGCAGGGGGAATTTACCTTTAGGAGCTTACCAACACCAACATTACTGGTTATCACTTTTGCCCTGGTGACATTCACTCTCAGACCTCTACTTTCCAGAGCTTTCCTCCGGGCATTTAACTTCACAAGCAGTTCCATTATATCACAGGTAAGTGCTAAGTCATAAGCATGTAGAATCTCTTCTGGACAGCCTGTTCGAGACTCTTTGTTTAATGCTTCCGAGACAAATAAAAAGCAATGGACTCAGTACAGATCAAAGCTACTACTGAATGTGCTGTTTATCCTCACATGACTCTGAGCATTCCTGTACATTGCTTGCATAGCCTTCATCAACCACTCACTTACCCCTGATTTACACTTTAAGCAAATCAGCCACATCTTTTGGAACTCTCTCACATGCTTTCTCCAGACCAAGCAAACACAAAATGCAAGTTCTTCTTTGTACCTAGAAACTTTTCTTGCATTTGTCTCAGGATAAAAATAGCGTCGGTGGTTCCACGCCCAAGCATAAAACCTAACTGCATGTCCTCAACATTGATCTGGCTTCTAATTTGCCATTCAGGTATTCTCTCAACCCACTTTAAGAACCTGTTCAATCAACGTCAAGCCTCTGTAGTTAACTCTATCCCGTGCCTCTCCTTTACCCTTGTAGCGATTTACATAAGTATCATTGAGAAGAGAGGATTTGAAATGTTAGCTTTGAATAGATGATCCCCAGTGGTAACATACTTTTCTATTTCTCTAGTGTTCTATTCAAAACTAATATTTCAAATCCTCTCTTCTCAATGATACCTTCTACCTTAATGGGCTTTGGATTGATGATGGGCCGGATGGCAGTTCTTCCTTGGTCAAGTCACATGCTGGTCTCCAATTGCGTAGAGCTGGATGTCGATGTCCACCAGTGGATGATTGGGAACTAATGTGGCGACTAGAGAAATAAAAGTATGTTAACATCGGAGGTCACCTAGCTCAGTTGGTAGAGCGCATGCCACGAAAGCATGGGTCACAGGTTCGATCCCCAGTGGTGACATACTTTTCTATTTCTCTAATGTTCTATTCAGAATTTACATAAGTGCCCAGTCTTCAGGCATAACATTTCCTCTCACAATCTGATTTGTTAAGTTTGTGATCATCTCAATGCCTGTTTCACCTGGAGCTTTCATCATTTCTTCATTTATTTTGAGCTCAAACTTATATCAACAGAAAATTATTATAATCTATGTAATGATATGTAGCTATATATAGGTTTTGTTAAAGAACTAAGAGCAGAACAGGAAAGTTGACCATGACATATATATTTTTCAAAACGGAAAAATTGATCTGAATGTCAAAGGGTTAATTTATTACAGTAAACAAAATTTTGCTTCACTCCCATTACTACTGGTGGGATTGTAATATCAAATATTATTGAGAAAGTTAGATTATTAACTTATATGATTATTTATGGATGTAGATACCATTGAGCTTTCAGCACAGGTGTTAAAATGACATCTAATTTGCTATCATTTAAGTTTCATGATTGAGTGACAAATGTGAGGACTGTTCTTTTCTCTGCCATCAAAATACAACGTGTTTGTAGTCCTTGAGGTGTGATATTCTGATCTTTTAGTGTACATTAGAACTAATATCTTTTCTTGTTTTTACGGAATGGCAAGCAATCACTATGGCTGTTGGTATGCACGTCTTATTTATTTTGTATTATTATACAGGGAGGACAGATTCTCAGAAATGCTGTAGCCTTAGCTGCTTTGTTGAAACATCCTATCAAAATTGATAACATTAGAGGAAATAGAAGCAAGCCAGGCCTCAGACCACAGCATCTAACAGGTATATATATATGAAACTTGCTGCATAATGTGTCAGTTAATTTAAAAGTTAAAGCATTTTCAGTTCATTTTTAATTTTTACAGAAGTTATACATAACTTATATATATACTAGAGAAACTAGTTAGCATCAAGCGCTGAACAATTTGTAGGACATTTTGTCAATCCTTTCAGTTGACATTTAATATCATCCTGTACCTTGGTGTTAGAAACTACAACATATTAATAGATACAAATAGTAAATATAATAAATAGAAGGAACTCACCCAATATATATCAGAAGGAGTCGAGGAGTCTATACCTTGATGAAGAGGTTAGCTTGTAGCCATATAATCATGATGATACCAGTTCTATCCACATGTATTACAAACACGACTTGGAAGCATAACTGACCTCTTAGCTCATAGTTCACAATTTAACTAACTAGAAACTATGAACACAGCACATTTACTTGAACAACTATCCTCTTTCAAGATGACTAATAGCTGCTAATAGAGTTGTTTCCAAAACATAACTTCCTACTGCCATGTACTCACGCATTTACTTTACGATACATATAGCCATGGAGAGCCATTCGTACAAGTACCTGTGGTTGTCTATTAAAGTTTTAACACTGAAATGATAAAAGGGTAAACTGTATATATATGCCCACACCTACAAATTGATTAAAAAGCCATAAAAGTTATTTTTATTGTTAATGTAATTAGAGGGGGGGAAGGGGGGGGGGGGAGGGGGGGGGGGGGGGGGGGGGGGGGGGGCAATTAGGCTGGGTTTAGTTTTTTTTCTCTTTACTTTCCGCTAAGGTGCCATTGGTCATTGTGTGGAAAGGGGTGTTTCGTGTCATTAAGCATATCTTGCTGTTAATGTGACACAATGCCTGTCATAATCAATTTCAATTTTGATAAAGCTGAAAAGTGGTCAGGGAAAAAAAATAGAGATTTGGACAATCTTCGGGGGGCATTGCCCCCTGTGTCCCCCAGTTCCCCCGTCCCTGTATATGCCTTTCGAAGTCAAGCAAAAGTTACGGTGAAGACGGTTGGGGGAAAATCCTTTGCGTTCGCTAGTCCCCGCTTTTGTAACGCATTGTAAGTAAATGTAAGACTCTTGAGATCTAAGATCATTGTTATCCTTTTAATAGAGATGGGAGAATCATTTGCTGCTAAGTAGGTTTTTTATGTAAATGTATTACTGCCGTTATACTTAATAGTTATTCCTTGTTATGTAAATACGTAATGGGAGAGTGTAGATATCTGAGTTAACTAAATGTGTCAGATGGCAATCCTTCATATTGACAGGTCAGAGAACTGTACTAAAATGGATTCTCTCAATTGTCGCATTTTTCAAGTATTAAATTGTTGGAACAGTATGATCTTGCTGCGAAAACCTTGTTTCATTAAAGGTAAAAACAACAATTTCTTGGCAATGAAAGTATCATTAAGGTGCTTGTTTCCTACTATTCTTTTCCAAGTACAATATACAATTAAAGATTTCCTGTCGATCTCGTTGCAGTAGTACGTCCGGCCCAGTCCTCGGTGAAATTACGCTTGAAAGAATTGCAACTCCTGTTTCCGTTTCCCACTAAACACATTGATGTCTGAAAAGCCGATCTAGACTATACACGTCATGGTTTAGGCAAAGGACGGCAACATTTTTTCCTTGGGACCCGAATCTTTTATGTATGATATTCATGTTGGAGCAGGCCTGGCCGAAATGGGCTTAACAAATACATGTTGTTGCATGCAGCCAGTAAAATTGATTATCATTTTGAAATATTTCGTTTGCTGTATCTGGAGGTGAGTTAAACAAGTTAAACTCTCCTTTATATATCAATCTCTTTGGCCAATTTGTAACTTGTACAAGGAACTAGCCATTTAAAACACAATTATATTTATGCAGAATAGGTTCTTGACAAATACGATGAGCTCCTGGGGGCTTAGCAGCAATTGAAGAACTTGCATTTGGTCTGCCTCTCGTCACAGAAAGCTGTGATACATTTCCTTTGACTTTGCCAGTTGTTACAAAGTCTTTTTGTGTCTTATCTTCTTATAGCAGTTTCTATGATAGGACGCGTTATACTTTTTACGCGTCTTGAGCTATGAAACGACAGAACAGACCATTGTAGCAGTTGGTAAATCAGAACCAAGTTCTGTTAGCAGACTCTGCAGTTTATTGAGCATTTCCCACTAGCCTTGTGACAAATTTGCTAGACCCTGGTTCTGACCAACCATGCAACTATGGCAGCAAGGGTTGCTCTTTGTCAGTTAGTCGTAATGATTCGTCTGTCATGCTTTCATCCATCTAAAGAGGTGCGACTCGTGTGGCTACAAGCCCTCTTCATTTGTCAGTTAATGCTTAAACAACCTCTTTGGCAATTTCCTGAAGAAAATCAACGCTAACCATTTTTCGAGAACAATAAAGCTTAATACAGCTTATAAGTCGTTTTTTCCCAACATGCAATGATATTATTGCAAGGCATTAAAAAAGTTATGCCCGATAAATGCACAGGTCTTACAAGGGTAACCAATAACGTCTGTCGCTTTGCACGATTGCACGAAATCGCAGGAAATTTTAAATAGTCAATCAAGCATAGCTTTTAGCTGTACGAATAAGCAGAGTACAAAAATTCGAAGTTTGAATGGCGAGTGTCTATTCAGATGTGTAAGGACATGAAAGGAAGAGACGATTAGTATTCACAGGAATATTTCCCCTCAGTATTCTTCCTATTACAACAACATAGGCATGAATTGTTGTACCCTTATAAAGTAATAAGCTTACGGGCTGCGATTTCACAGGCAATGATTATCGCCTTCTTGACGCACGAACATTATCCAGGTTCATCTTACATTTCAAATTTCAATTTTGGGTTAAATATGCCAGTCAAATTTGCGTATGACATTTAAAGCACATTCGAGTCATCTACTGTCCAAAAATCTACGTTATCTTTAATGCTGCTTCAGACTGATGATAAGGAGCTTCCATTTCATTTTTTCTCTACCCATACCAACTGTAAATGTTTTCTCTAGGTTTGGACTTGAGCAACTTTAAGATCTTCCGACAAATTCTTTGCTTCTGCCAACTATATTAATAAAAAGCCGCAGAAATCTTGTCACCAAGATGCAATAAATTTGTGAATAAGTATTTCCTCCTTGCTAAACTACGCTGCTATTAATTATGAGAAAATTTTACAGCAGGCGCATTCTTCTCAGCACTGATATCCCGCGTATATTTTAAGAATCCAGAACATGTCGGTATCCACAGATTGGATATTGAGGGGTTAACCCCTAAACTTTAGGTGGAACCCAAATTTTCTCTTTTCTTGCTATGCCAGGACTCAAAGATAAAAATTGCTTAAGATTGTCGTGTCAAGCCCCCCTCGTCTCCTTAGAAAATTTTTAACAACTGGCTGCGGGACCGCAATTAAACCTTAATACGTTTAAAATTACCTATTCCCCCAAATTGTGAGCCATTCCCTAATGGTGTCAATTGTCAATTATGCAGGTTATTGCATTCAATGGCGGCTTCCACTATCGGTCGTGTTAGGTTACACATGCAATAGCGAGGGAACATTACAGTTGTTCTTCAGTAGTAAAAACTCATTAAAAACTCATTTTGTCACTCCTGTTGTCTAAGTAAATACAATTCAGCTAGCAAATACCTTTCCAATGTTTTATAATGCCCAGTTTTGACCAGATAAAACTTGCCTTTTATAGACAGTGACAAAATTTTACGTGACGTCCACCTATGATAAAAAGCACCAGACAAAATGCCGACCAGCTTTTTGATACTTTTAAGTAATCTGAAAAGGGTAAAAACAACAACATACTGTTTAAGAAAGCTTATATACATGGAGCCCTTATTTTGGCGAATTAGTCCAACACTAAATCAGTTTCATACTTTTTAATAGTGCACAGGTTGGTTTAGAGTAGTACGAAACTTTTGCAGACACTGTTTGCTAACGAAAAGACAACATTGTAGGTAATTGTTCTGTTGAAAGTCGTGTTAATTGATGCAAGACAGCAACAAACTAGAGGAAGAGTCTAATTAATGATATATCACAGAACGTATCAGTTTACATTTCTACGACTTTTCTAGGTGCCAATTTATTTGCACAAGTCATGAAAATTTTAGCAGTTAATAGGTTTGTTGACATGAAATTACGCTTTTAAGTGTACAAGACATACTTTTATAATATGACCCAAGGAAGTCATGCTCCCTTCTCCCTCTCCACTTGAAAACGGATTAACCACTTCAGGAATCTACAGATTCTAAAGGCCCTTTTAGTTTTAAAACCTTCCCTGGTGCAGTCCTACTTTCTCTTTCGGAATATTGATCTATACGGTTTACTGGTTATCCTTTTATATCTGCATCCATTCTCCAGGTTTCACTGTATTGAACTAGATTTGAAGACCTTGAGTCAATACTAGGCTCAAGAAGCCTTTAACTTGAAGAGCCTTCATAACTAAGTTTGTAATTCTTTCAGATTCTCCGTTGATATCTTGTAACTTTAGCCCATAAGTGCATTTTCTTGGGATTTCAGTTTTCTATTTCCTCCGAGATAGCTTCTGCTCTAAGCACTTTCATAACTAACACAAATCAAATACCCAAAATGCACAACCAACAGCAGTTCAAACCAGTGTAAATAATGTAGCACAGTTTTGCCTGATAAATTCCATTTGGAATACCTCGTTTGAACCGTTCTGTAACTTTGCGATAAAGCGGCTTGATACCTGAATACCTAATTTAAAGAATGACTTATCAGCATACGCGGTTTGTTATGGTTGGTGGATCAATAATTCGAGATATTAAACCGAAAATTTGCCTTTGCTCTTTTAAGGTTAATCCAACAAAGACAGAAGCTCCAGTCTCCGAAGGACCAACCAAAAACTTGGCTTTAAGAGGCTAACCAATAATGAGAACAATTGACATTTTTTAACATACTATACATTGTATTTACTTATATAAAAAAGGGCTTGCCAAATATGTGCCAAGAAGAATATGTAAAGTATCGAATAAGATAACAACAGAATCTCATTGATGTCCAAGGATGTAAATAGCAATAGAATCGCGTAAGTAACGAAAATTAGTGTAGCTGTTCGCAGCAATGATACTAGAGTACAAACAGACTGAAACAGCTTCACTCTAAGTATCATTGAGGATACTCACAAGACAAGAATCAATTGTACACACTAACACAAGAAACTGTTGCTGCAATTAACTTTTCTTATTGGGGCAGTTTAGTTCATCCGGATTAAACTGTGCTTTTGAAGAAGAGGCGGTATATAAGGGACTAATTAATTTTGTAATGGATGGTCAGTGTATAGATTCAACCCACGTGCACATGAAATGTAACAGAGTCTTTCAGTATTAGAATCCACGGTCCCCCTGATCCAAGTTATCTCTACATTGTTACTCATATTGGCAACATGTCAAAGCCTGATTCCTGGCGAAAACAAAAGTTTCGCTGTTACAAGAAGGACAACATGAAATTTGAAATTAATAAATCCCAAAGCAAAGAAAATGTATGCTAATGTATTTAAGCTACGATTTCAGGAAGCCGTCCATCACAATTTGAAAGTAAACAAGGCGGATCAATGGCTGAGGACTTATGAGTTTAATGATAAGTAAAATTCATTTATTTACTTTTCTTGTTTACTTGCAGTACCATATGCAATGAGGGCTTATAGTTATAGTAATAGTTAGATACTTTTGTTAGGAACCGCCATTTATTAACATTGACTTTAGCATTGAATAGGATGAAGTAAATATTTATCCCCATGAACGACAATACATTTTGTGAATACATTTGCAGATCTAACTTATTCATCTTTGGATTATACACACATTTTCTTTATTTACATGCACTCATATATACGTACTGTGCTGCAAATGAGTGGAATACATCCATGAAATAATTTTAACTTTTAAAAACGAGATATTCATTTGCCAACAAGCCATTTTCTAACGCTGACTTCAATAGTATACGTTTATCTTTGAACCACTTATTTTGATTAAATTTAAATTTGTACAGCATAAAAATGGCGTCGTGATTTGACTCTGCAGAAGTACCGTAATAGTGTGAACATTATTAACCTGCAATTTTACCAACCATTATTTATGTGTTGCTTCATGAATTACCAAAATAGAAGCAGCTGTTTGAGACGCTTTATCATCATATAGAATTTGAACATAATAACGCAAAGCTCGATCTATACACATCAGGCCTGAAAGTTACAAACGGTCTTAGATTATCCCAATTTTCAGTAGAAATCCCCCCGAATATTTACATTAGCAATACTTATTTGCAATTTGATATTGAAATATTCAGTTGCCGTCTTTTTAAAGAAAGGGAGTGCCTTTACAACCATGCATCTTTGATTGGAACGGCCGTTAAAGGATTCCCATCTGACCGTGAAAATATGCACAGACGCATATCTTCTTGTTGTAACACTTGCAATTGAAATGATCTTATATGCCACACGATACTGGAAAATATTTCATTACATGCAGTTCCATCGATGTCTTACCACTTGTATGTGGTGATGACACTGCAATCAAAATTAGGAAGGTAGATGGACCTGTCAAAGGCAGACGGTAATGAACAAGCGTTTTAAAAGAAACAGAATTTACCATTGTACTCGACTAACCCACAACCATCGTTAATTCTTCTTTTCTGCACACTATTCGTCACCGACCATTAAATTTAAAAAAGTCTACTGTTTGCTGCAACTTGGACACCATAACAAAGGGTGCAGATATCTTGAGTAAATCCGAAGCACATTTGAAAAAGGATAGGTTTGTCGAAAGAAAACGTGCTAGCATGCTGACTAGATGAAGTCGCATCGATGATAGAAAACTAACACAAAGCTAACAATAATGAAACATGTTTTCCGACACTGTTAAGATCTTTAATCGAATCCTTCATAAACAGAAGCAAATCAGTCTGTGTCATTCGTGCACAATTCGAATCTAACGTTGAAAAAATTATTACCATTATACATCCTGACGAAAACAGATTTGTATTAGATTCATTTATTTCAAAACTAGAGGACATTGGAAAACGTCTACTAGCCTACCAATAAAAATTAGTATCTTGAAAACTCTTATGTGTACAATGACTATAATCCTAGATGAGCGAAACGCAATCGGTTGCAATGGAGAAACGAATCTTTCCACTTGCTACCAGCTACATTACAGAGTCTGTTACAGAGTCCACATTCAGTTCTGTTGCATTTCTTATGATCTGTTTATTCACTTTTTGACAAAGTATATTAGAAAGCCTTATGTTGCATCATGGTTTGAAATTGTGTAAGTTTTGGTTATCAAAGTTTGTATTGTTTAATTCATATTTGTTCCAATTGACCTTTATCACACAAAAATTCAGAACGAGGCCGGACCCGCAAAGAGCTCGTCAGGCCGTAGGTTTACTTTAAAATTAAGGTATAAAAAGGAGGGCATGATATGTGTTTGTGAACAATATGATAAAAACGGATGAATATTTTTAGTTGTAAAAAGTATTCTCAATCTGTCATGGACATCTTTTAAGGAAACAAAGATTTACAAACCTTTCAACATCTAGTAGTGTTTGCACGCTATGTGTATGTCACTGGCTACTTTCAGAAGTCAAGAATTGGTACCACGATTTATTGAATTTTCGATCTTTCGGTTTAAGGTGTACTTATACCGTAACAATTGCACTCATGATGCATTTTGCAGAACTATATCGGTTCACAGAAACATGGGATAACTTAAGCAAGGTCACTCTGGTCGTCATCCTGCAATTCAAAACACATTGCATTAGGCATATCTATTTGTTTTGTTCAGATTAAAATCTTGACAGTTCTTAGTTCATCGCTTAAATATTAGAGTGATCTGATATCACTGTCTAAAATATCCAAAAACTAGTAAACCTAAGCATTCAACGATACTTATTACAACGGATACAAGATGGGCCACTACAATCTGACTGGGTTTGCAGTTCAAGACTTGAATTGGCAAAGTTAAGCAATTTTGTCTCCACGATTACACCTGAAACTACGACAACGAAGATATTGCCTTATAATGTATGTTCTTGTAAGGCAGTTAGGTTCGCAGTTACAAAATTGGAATGTTTTCTCGTCAATTACACTCACCATTTTAAACCTATGGCCGTGTAGATAAAGGCACAATTTTAGTAGAGAAACGTGCAATGTGAAGTGGAGGTTGATGTAGGGAGAAACCGCTGACCTATATCAGACGGCCCTGCTTGAGAAAGGAGACTAGGAACGAGCTAAAATGTCCTTTGTAAAACACAACGCTAGTAAAGAGAAAGAGGCAAGGCAGTGTACAACGACAGAAATTAACGAATTGTGCAAGGACCGTAGAAATAAAAGGAGGGGACAGGGGGCTATCCACTGCTTATCAGGGGGCTGGTATGAGACATAGGGAACAGATGGTTATGCTCCTGCTTCTCCGGCCTTTTGGCAAGAACGGGTGTTTGACCACAATGCCTTCCTTCTGGACACCGATAAAGTTGACTAGAGCTCTAAAGTTATAGTCTAGTAACGACATTCACGCGCCCGTTGAAAACTGGTCACCATTACACTCTTTCAATAATTAAAAGCGCGCTCCCATGCAGACAATGAAGGTATTTAACGAAGTGGACTCATTGACTTAAGGCACTAGTTCGCGCGAGAGATAAATTAAAGATAGCCGCTGAAAATTGGTCACAGGTATTAACTAATGGGTACACACAGATAAGAAACAGAATAAACAATCCTTAGCAATGTGACTCTGCCATAGAGCAACACTTACTTGAGAACCAAGACTGTGCCAAAGTGTACACGGGCGATTGCTTCCGTATCATAGTAAAGGCTAGGTCTGCATTTTATTGGCCGTACTAGAGTCAGTCCACATAAAAGCAATGAAAACCTTAGCGATGCAGACAAAAAGAATTCGTTTTCTCACTAGGCCTATTTAATTTATCTTGTTTTAGTGGATGCTGATTGGTTCAAAAACAGAAGCCATTCAGGGCAGTCCAAATTCTGATTGGCTCTTTCAAAACTATAGTTGGGTATAATCTTTCACACCTCTCATTTCGGTCATTCTGACGTTAGTAGTTTGAGGAGTGTCACACGAAAAAAGCTTTTAAGTGCTCAATGTTTTTGCTATTTCGTACAATATTCTTGTTTTGTGCTACAAACAATATAATTAACAATCCCAGTAACAAGCTCAAGAGGGAAAACTTCGCGATCAAAGTTACTAAGTGTAAAGGACGTTCGAAGAAAACGCGGGGAACGATAAACCATTTTCGTCATAAGAGATCAAAATGCGTAAATATCAACTCGGCCCAATTAGACGGGAAAGAAGTAACTGATAATGTCAGAATTGCGCAAGCGACGGGTGACTATTTGTGTAGCATAGAAAGGAACATAGTGATAATATACAACCGCAACCCTATTCTTCATTAAAAGTAGGCCTAAAATAAACATAACGGACAGGGGAGCACCTGTTAATTTTACGTTTCGCGCGATTGGTCCAGCTTAAGTAGAGAAAGCAGTAAAGGAACTGAAAACATCTTTAAGCCTTGGGCGGACGAAATGGCATGCCATACTGTCAGAATTGTCTGCCAGTCCACCTCAATGTCCCTTACTAAGAATTATAATCTCTCAATCACAAAAGGAATTTAACCAAATAGCTGGAAACTAGTAAGAATAACCCCGATTTTAAAAAGCGAGTGGAGTGATGATCGTTTGAACCACAACCCTGTATCTGTGTTGCCATTTTTTATCAAACCTATTTGAAAAGCTGGTATACTATCAATTGTGTCAGCATCTCGAGACCAACAATAAACTATATTTCGATAAATGTGGTTTTGAAAAACTCTGTTCGGACATTTCCTCTCTACTTAAAGCTACTAATGATTGCTACAAAGACAGATAAAACTGAGGTGAGATTTATTGATTTTAAGAAAACTTTTGAGAGACACTTAACCATAAAATCCTACACGAAAACTGGTGACGTTATGCAGTGCCGGCTTTTAGCAAGAGGAGGTCCTGTGCCATAAAGTAATTTGGCGGCCCTTCCGCTTCATTGAGTGCACTGAATGAGCTGTGTGGGCCTCCCAACTTCCATCTAAGGTGCGGGGCCCTGTGCCGCGGCACAGTCGGCACCCCCTAAAGCTGGCACTGACGTTATGGTGTTAACAGGACAGAGCACTAGTGGTTTAGTTCCTACTAAGAGAATCGTAGGCAATACTGAAAGATCAATAGAAGCAAAACGATAGACATGGGAGTACCAAATGTATCATGTCTTAAACCTATTTTAATATACATACTTGATTTATCCTTATCTTTAAATAGAACTATTATTCACGCTGATGATACTACTATTACGTTTCCCTGGAGATCTGGTTTGAGTAGAGGCCTGGCTTTAAATAATAATACAGACTTATGGGCATTGCAAGACAAATTGATAGCCTTCTTAGGCCAATGTTTAGACTTAGACTGAATATTTCCTACCTACAAAGAAGGCAAATAGTATATATTTCTAGTCTCAGGACTGGTATCTGATTATTAAATTTAAGCTTTTTATTGATACTAAACGACATAAATAACCTTTACTAATGAAAACACCCCGACAAAAGGCGAGATCGTTCAAAATATTCTGTAGAGAATGTGGTGTATATGATTCAGCTGTTGTGTGCTGTGCTGTATAACCTTGAACACTATTACAGGAGATTAAATTTATCTAAGATTTGAATTTCAGATTGACATTTGTCATCTTGTCTTTATACGATTTTTTGTGCTGTTTTAATTGGCAGTAATGGTATAGCAATGTCAAGATTAGGTGGTGTAAGAACGGGACATTTCTTGATAGAACAACAAATTTGAAGGGATTTCACAATATAACATAAAACATTTTGTGACTGTATTACGTAATACATACGTACAAGTTTGATAACAAGCATTGTGAGTTTAGGTTGTCAAGTGCATATAAACGATTATTTTAACTCTAACGGTTTTGTTCAAAATATATTTTCAGCGTTAAATCTTGCTTCCCACTTTCTATCTTTTGTACAGCTTTACCTAGAGTTGGTGAACAGTTGGTGAAAAGCATAAAGATACATGCTTAAAGACTGACGTAAGGACTGGAAACCAGTGGTGATATCAGCCCTGTATTGCATTGATGGTTACCAGTGTTCCTTTGACAGGTCATTATAGCACATTGGTACAACAAAACCAGCCTCTGGGTCACTCTCTCTTAATTAACAGGGTACTTTCCTCTACTCCGCAATAAAAGCAATGGCCTCTGCGTTATTGTGTAAAATCATGTTTTTCCTATCCACATCAATCCATAAATGCTATTTATGACAGTATTCAGTGCTCGTTTTCTTGTACGTAAGTAAATATATATCTCTTTTTATGGGATAGTAAATGGAATGGAGGTCTTTTTACTCGGTCAATGCTGAAAGTTAAACCTTCTCTAATAGGAAGTAGAACTGGGTGCCCTTTACTCGTTCAAGAAATCGTTGCTATCCGCAAGACAGGAATAGAAGCGCTTAGCCTCCAGAGAAGAATTTAGATTTTCTAGAATAGACCAATTCATGCTCTTGCTTATATCAGAATTAAATTCTCCTCTTGTGAAATATTAGTCTCTGTATTATACCGTTACAATACAATACACTATTTCTTTACCTGCACTACACTGAGAAGCTGTGAGGCTTG
The DNA here is from genome assembly GCA_010016025.2 of Alatinidae sp. Z8VKAUB7J3. Taxonomy (NCBI): domain Eukaryota; kingdom Metazoa; phylum Cnidaria; class Cubozoa; order Carybdeida; family Alatinidae; species Alatinidae sp. Z8VKAUB7J3. The sequence goes on along the minus strand of JAAAKM020006971.1, from coordinate 102,610,293 downwards.
TTAAAATGTGTGCGTGAATTGGTACAAATAAACGATTGTATTAACTAAATAAAACTAATTCTAATAAAAGCTAAAAATCCGATATGAAATATAAAAACTATTTACAAAATATTTTAAAATTTCCTATACCGTTCACAAGACTATTTAAAATAGTCAACAGGTTTAAACGACCGATATATCTATGACCGAAGGCATGAAAGATCGTTCCAAGTGCTATCATGTAGATATATGGAAATGTGCTCTGTTCAAGTCTGCATGAAGCGCTCTTTTCCTGAAATAGATCTGGATGCTAATTTTCTGAATAAATCTAAGAACGGTACATCTAAAGAAGATACAGAAACAAGTAAACTTTCATATCTTCATAAATTTCTTACATTCTGAAACTGACACCCATTCCCTTGCACTGTTGCAGAATGTGGCCCTTTCGTATTACGGAAATGCAAAATTCCCTTCCTAACGTGTATTTTATATGCAACTGTAGATCCACTTGTCTGCCGTACATGCCGAATGCCAACGCCTGAACATGCCGAATGCCAACGCCTGAACATGCTTCATATTAGGCTCCCTTCTTACTGTCTTTTATTGTACTCCATTGTTATATGGCCTCTAGGGCTTCCCTCCGTAATAGGCCAATCCCCCCTTTACAGAAGATGTAATTTCGTGCTGCTGTTTCCTTGTTTGGGCACTATCTCCATCTGAGTGGGAACTCAACAAACGTGATACTTTTTCATTTAATAAATTTGATGTTTTACAACAAAATGTGTCTATCTGTGTCTCTTATAAATGTTGCGTTTCATTTGAGTTTTCAAAAGCTAAATTTACCACCATGAATATTCCAATATACTGCCTAGCGAATAGACCCTTTCCTTGCCTGGTGTATGGATATGTGCACTCTCTGATATACTCTGTAACTAAGGTCTATTTGACTATTTCTCTATGTGCACAAAAGGTTGTCAAAAGGACTGCAAAAGGTATTATCAGATACCATATACAAGGAGTCTTTCAGAGCAGAAGCATGATGTGATTTAACCATCTGGATACGCTCCTTAAGCGCTCTTTTTTATAATAATGTATTTGCGTTGCAATTTCATTTGTACATTTACCCTATACAGTGAAATCCTAAATCTAAAATATCAACCAATAATAAATTTTGGCAAGAATAATAATCATCTTTGTTTTTCCATATCTCAACTATCCAATTGGCATTATTTTCTATATTGCTTCCATTATTGAATATCTGTTTTAGCATTTAAAAGCATTACATAAATAATTTCAGTTATTAAGGGAGTGGTACAATAATTATAGGATATCCCATCTCACAAAAATAGCGTAATTATCGACTGGTATTTTAATTTACAAGAGTCCAAGAACAGTTACTTAGAACTTCAGAATGTAAAGTGAGAGTGACAGTCAGACTTGCATAAACATAAACACCATTTTTATCAGCGCCTTTATTTATCTAATATGTCACTAATCTTATGTGTATCAGCATGTGACAAAATCGTCCTTAACCTGGGTGCAGACTATCCCAGCTAAAGTGGGCACTACGTCAGTTGTTTCTGTCTTCGCGCAGGCTAAGTTGTCCTGGGTTCGACGTTAAACTACACCCTAGGGCTCCTTTGGGCAAGGATAGCACCCTGTGGCTTCAGGAGCACAGCATAGAATTCTACGTCCGGCGCTCTGCCAAGCAAATGTTTTTTTTTCTGTGGCGGTAGTAAATCAAGGTCTAGCGGATACAGAGTGTAATAACTCCGCCAACGGAACAAATCAATTTCCTGCTTAGCTGTGACTGCGAGTGAATGCGGAGCTAATGAAGAGCGAGGATTTAATTAAATGCAAGCACGTCAAAAGTTATCTTGAACATTGACAATTATGACCCAGAGAATCTCACAATCAACCATGAAGAAGTGAAACTGTGAAAGAAGTTTGTTATCTTGGGATAATGCTCACCTATATTTACTGTACAGCGACAGATGGCAAATAAGAAAACGAAATAACATTGGCTACAAATGCTGTTGTCTCTCTTATAACGATATGGAAAGGTAAATGCACATCCTCCGAGACAAAAACTAAACTGAACGAATCTGAATGCTGCATTTCTATAAAAAAGACAGGAAGAAATTGCGAGCGTTTGAACGATGGAGCAATCGCCGACTACGTCACATCAGCTGGCCTGAGAAAGGCCACAATGAGTGATATGTTAACAAAACTGGAGACATTCAACTGCTTCAGACGTCGAGAGCAGAAAGGTTGCTTTTGCCAGACAGGTGGCAAAACTAAGGGACTAGATTCTGAAAAATAATTAAGAATTAGCTCCAAATATTCTTGTGCTAGGATTAAAAATAGAACTTACTTATATGATTATTTGATTACACAATGATGAAGTTTTCTTTTCAAAACTGTCTAAATAACCCTTCCTAGATCTTTCTTGGGACTTCCGAGGAACAACCCTGTTGGGGACTTACCCCTTCAGTTCTCAGTGATAGTAGAAAAAACCAATTTGGTTGAGTTGCTATTCCCTTGGTTGACAATCCCTTGGTGATAGTGACAAGCCACCCAAATTTCCGATCCTGGCTACTTCCCTCGGTAATATGTTTTGGGACGTCTGTTCAATGATATTCCAAATTGACAGGATTTCAAAAGATGAAATCTAAATACACGATTGCCAAATTCTTTCCATAAATTTGATTGAAACTAAATAATTCTTCAGCTATAATTTTTTTCTAAATCGTTTTTTGAGGGTGTGGTCCGTGAATTGTTTACGGCAATTTCGTCCGAACTCCCCACTGTTGATAATGTGTCAAGCAAAGAGATCAAAGATCCAACCATCATTTGGTATTTCATCATTTACAACAAGCTCAGCTTCTCTCCCATCTTCGTCTCCTTTAAAATCGTCATAAATTATCTATGCAACTACTTAAGCAACTCCAGGCTTTATTTTTGAAATTTGAAAAGCAGCTCTAGGCTTGACCCCGAAAATGGAGTTGCTTATAAAAAAACGTGTATACATTTCAAGCCACTCCAAGATAAGGGGACCAGGAGAACATTCCTTACTAGTTCCTGAATAGATCAGCACCTGAGTTGGGCATTGACATAGTAACGAAGAGGCATGAATACGAAACCTGAAGACGTGGCTCCCAAGGGCTACTAATTCAAACCTGAATTACTACTTAAGACCCAACTTTGCGTCAGAAAGGCGTTACATAGCAGGGTAGCAATCATAATTAAAGACATTGGATAATAAAAAATGTTACTAAGTGCTAAATATGGCTTAGTCTCTACGCAGGAATTTGGTTGCAAGTTCTTACGACAGATAATACCGAGCTGGCTATTTTATAAAGGGAAAGCTGGGATACATTTCTACATGCGGACGATCCGGAGCTGTTAAGGTTTCTATCAATTACTCTCATCAGTTCATGTGCTCCAAGATCAGCGTTCTGCAACCAGAAGTCCAAAAACGATATACAGGCCCGTAAGCTATTGAGGGCGGGAAAAATAAGTGACGACTTCTGCTTGTTTAGAGCACCATTTCCAAAGTAGAAACAAACCAAAGAAACATAAATATTATCCAGCTACTTTCCACTTTCAATAGGCTTTGGACAGTATGAAGGGACGGATGGCAGTCTTTCCTTGAGTCACGTGGCGCGGAGAGGCTGGTCTCCAATTGCGTTGAGATGGATGTCGCGGAGAAAGTAAACTTTTTCGTAAAAGAAGAAAGAACGGAATATTACATAAGAGAAAAGGAAATAACAACTTACTGCTTTTGCATGGTCCCCCTCTTTTACTGGACTTGAAGTCGCTGATTCTGTAGCTGATTCTTGGCAATTGTTAGCACTAGACGTTGACTTGCTGGAGCTCTCAGTGGTAATAAGTTCGTCTAGATGAGCATCAATCCTGGTAGAGGAATGAAATATAATTACCATTACAATGAATTCACGACGCACGAATCGGTTTTGGGGTCGGAGAAGGTTACTCCAGTGCATCCACCCAAGACACATTTGTCTAATTGTGGATTGCTACCACGGCGAGTAGTACCCTTGAACACGAATCTGAGGGTCTAAATCAAATCTTTATGCGATGGAAAAGCAACAAGGAAGGGATAATCATGACTACTAACACAAATGTCAGGAAAACCATTTGTAAGATGCTTCTTGGTCCTGTCGAGTTTATTGGAAGAAGGTTGGCGTTCTAAAGTCGTTATATTTTCTATCAAGTTTGTTTTTGTCACTAAACTGTGTACAATTTACGCGTTGTTCACATGAACGTGGCTATCCTTTACTTACTTACTTACTGGTCGTTTATCCTCCTTTGTCCACTTGTAGTGGGTCTGAGCATCCCTTTTTGTGTAGACC
>JAAAKM020006971.1:102592611-102605841 GCA_010016025.2 Alatinidae sp. Z8VKAUB7J3 | reverse complement strand
TTCATCTCAATAAGACGAACGAAGAAAAAAAAGTACAACTTTAGTCTAAAACTAGGGCAAGATATAAATATCGCACTTGGGACAAAAAAGGAGTCGTATCTGTTGCGTACAGTGGCATTAGGCGCCAATTACCTAAATTTCTCTTCACGCAAAACCGTTCACTGTGATGGGATCGGATAGGAGAGAAATCATTGCCGTAAATGAGAATGTGTTGACTGCAGTACATTTCCACGAAAGACACGTCCATAAAGCATCGGGTCAGATCAATGTGACTTCAACTCCTCATCCAAATTGGCCAAAAGTTACGAAAAGCCGACTGAAAAATATCGTCAAAATGTAACGGTTAAATGAAAGGTCAATACGGTTCACGACTCAACATATTCTAAAATGAAAATTGTGTCAAACCAGGAAACCAACTACCGTTCACTCAGCCTGCAATCTTTTTTAATGCTGGAATATGAGGATTGAAAGCTGTTTACAATGAGAATTTAGTGGCAATTTTTGCTGTCAATATGGTCCATAAAGACAAACTTTGCGGTAAAAATGCCATATACCACCATGGATTCTGAGGCCCTCCAGCTCATAGACACATTTCATTAATGGAGAGAATAGGGGCTTTAAAATCTCCTCTTTCACGCCAAAGACAGTATTTTAATAAGCACCGGGCCTAAAATACTGACCCCTAAAATAAGCGCCCAACTACAAGCTCATTCAATCAACAAGCTCGGCCTCTGACTTCTTAACGTTCTTAGTTCTGCGAAACTGCATGTTATTGAGCCACTTTTCGGTGAATATTAAAATGATGGAATTTTCATTAATCAGAGTTTTTTAAAAGACGTAAATTTAGTAGTATTATCCAATAAGATTTTTAAAGTTAAATAGCCTAACTTATTTCCTTTTAATAAGAGTTGTCTTCGAATAAGCGCCCCCCCCCCAAATAGCTCCTAGTAAATATGTGCCTAGAAGCAAAATGGGATACATATGCTTGCCTTAATGGCTTATGTTGTTGCCATAGTAACAAACACAGTTTCACATGAAAAGTAAATGCAAGTCGCGAATATCTTAGCATGAATTTATTAACAGCGCATTCAAATTACGTTATTTCGCCGTGTGCGGTACAGTGTCCGCTTTTCAGCGCCGCTTAAAAATATTTCTTTTTATCGAAGTGTTAGGTGTCAATAGTGCAATAGTTACTGCGATCTTTTAGACATAACTGAAATTTAGAGAAGACACTAGAGAAATAGAAAATATGCCACGACCGGGGCTCGAACCTGTGACCCACGCTATCACGGCATACGCTCTACGACATTAGCTAGGTGTCCTCCGATGTTAACATGCTCTATTTCTTTAGTCATCATACTAGCTCCCAATCATCCACTTGTGAAACATCAATACCCAGCTTAAGACAGTTGGAGACCGACTCATCTGTGTAATGTGCCTTCAGCAAGGAAGGACTGCCATCCGTCCCGTCAATCTGTCCAAAGACCATTGAAAGTCCCACAGTATCATCAAGAAAAGAGTTCCAGTTGTGACATATTTTTGATTTCTCTAGTGTCTTTCTAAATTGACATTTGAAGTTCTCTCTTCTCGATGATTACTCAAATTTACGAGCAATCTGATGACATATAACTTTGGTACTTCTCAGAGCTACTTTAAGTTTCGCTTACAACATCAAGAACTAGGTAAACATCATCATCTTCATCACGAGTGAAAATTTCGTCAAAAAAAATTAATTTCCTCAACTGATGTCATGATTTTGAGATGTTATCTTACCAGTCCATTGCAGGTTGAACACCCTTGTTTTTGGTGATGACAAGAGCTCGTTGAGCAATGTCTTGTCTATATCCTACAACGAAATGGAAAATAAATAGTTATTAATGCATAGCTGCAAATAGATAAACATGTCATTCACTATGTTGAAGCCTTTGGAGTAGGCGAGAAGATTAAAATAAACAATACTAATTAGTAACATATATAAATTATGGCAGCTTTGTTCACTCACAAGACAAAAAAAATAATCAGAAGCAATGCACTGAGCTGAAAGGTAGAAGGATAACTGACCCTGGGCGTCCAAGGAAAACATTGAAGGTAACCATCCTAGAGGGTCTTAGAACATCAGGGATGCTGAATGACAATCCACTGGATTGTCACAGTTGGAGACAAAGACTGCGTGTCATCAAAACACGTCCTACTCTGGGTGCAGAGAGCTGGGAAGTTAAACTAGAGTATGAATGAATGAATAAAAAGCAGCTTTAAAAACAAAGTTTTGAAGAAATGCAGCAGTAGAGGAGCAAGATACAGGGTAAATGACGGATGTTATAGAGGCTGATCACCTGCGGTCTCTTGGGGACAGCGATGATGGTTGCCAGACCGCTACGGCAAGGTGTAGTTTTAATTTTCAATGTTCAAGAAGCTAGCATCTACCATAGTCGGAGACGCCATATGGGTGTGTGCAAAACTTATGACTGGAAACTCTGAAGGCTCATCTTGACGGTTTTGGAGGCACCATTACGCACCTCCAAAGGCATAAGGACTGGCTTTGGATCACAGATAGAGATGCATTATCCAGAATATGTTGGCGAAGATTGATTAAGCATCAATCAAATACAACTTAAACCAAAAAAAATACAGTAACTCTTTTCCTTATGCACCAACAATTCAACAACCTGCAATTTGGGATCATTTGGATACGTTTTCAAAATTAATGTCCCACGTAAACGGAAAATTGAGCATTGATGTGACTTAGAATAGGAAAATTTTACTGCGACTCATGTACCATGATCTCGCAAATGTGAATATGTTAACATTCCAGATCTCTCTAGATAAAATATTCCTATTCTGGTAATATATACTATGTAAATATATGATTCCCTTTCATGCGACAGAATGGGTTCTGTGTTCATGTAATATTTTCCTTGCAAATACATATCAAACCAGCTAGTAAGGGACCAGTCTTTGAACCAGGTGTGTGCTACATATCTTTTTCACTGGAATATCGATGCACGTCATTTCATCCAGGAAAGAAACAACAAGGGTATCAGACAGCAGCATCATAAAATACTAGATAGTGTTGTGTATAATTTACCAAATTTTATATAAAACAATTTACCCATCTCAGTCAAGTATGAAAGCAGCGTCATATCTGGTTTCACCTCAGTATCAAACATACTGTTTCCTAAGAAAAAAATCAGATGACAAACATTCAGAAATTGTGTGTGGTGGCAAAACTCACTACGAGATAATGTAAATGTGACCCAGTCACTTTACACACAACATGATGCCCTCATTACCTGCAAGTTACCCTGCTTCACCTTGCTTTAGCTTGCTCTACAATTCTGTAACTGTATTTCTATACTACTCACGTCACACTGTCATTTTGTTATTACCGCCCAGTTTGTTTTGCATCTCAGTTTTAGGCATCATTCTGTGTATGTTAAATTGTTTGGGCTTGCTACAAGTTCGCTTTTATTGTCATATATAGCCATACTAGTGCAAGTAACTTTTTTGCCAATGATTCTATGATCCCTGTTGATGCAACTGTAGCTACAAATGGCAACGTACTATCAGTATCTTAATCCAACATCGTATATATTGTGACTTGCTATAAATAGGCGTGTTGTGCCAAGTTCCAGTTGGTTGAATTCACTAATTTCCATAAGATACCCTCTCAGTTGCAGTCGTGATTCTTATCATCATACTGACGCAACTTCACTTGTCTGCGTAAAGCACCCCTGCTGTAAGCCATCCCTAACATAAACATAAAACAAAAATAGGTATCATCATGTTATGAACAGTGCAATGGTCGTGACAAAACTTCCAAGTTGCCCTGACAAATTTTCAGTCAGTCAATATTCCACCATTTCACCAAATCAGGACCAGGTGAGATGGTGGAATAATCAAATTTAGGATTACTCCGCATGTTACATTGTTTATTCATTTATTAAACATCAGCTCTTTATAGGAAACAGTCAACTTGGGTTACAAGGCCAAAGACACCATTAAGCAATGTGAGTCTGCCATAGGGCAGCACTTGCTTGAGAGCCCAGACTGTGCCAAAATGTATACAGAAGGTTCCTTCTGTATTGTAGGCAAAGCAAGGTCTGCATTTCATTTGACTGTAAATAAGTTAGTCAATATACAAGCAAGAACAACTTTACTACACAGACAAAAAGAATAGCTTTACTACTTGGCTTATTCAATTGATCTTGTAGTGAATGCTGATTAATCCAAAAAGCAAAAGCCATTCAGGTAGTCCATTTCTAATTGGCTTTTCAAAAATTCAGCCGGGTTTAGTGTTTGGTATGCTTCATTTTAATTGCTTCTTATGATTGTACTCTGAGGAGCGTCTGACAAAAACTATTTTTGCACACAATGTTTTTGCTATTTTATGTAGTATTTTTTCATACCTCAAACAAACTAAATGACCAAACAATAATGATCACAGAAATGATATAGATACCGATTGAGTAAACCACTTTATACTTCCCAAGCTAATCCAAACAACCATTACCAACACCAGTAAAGACCACATCCCTCCTTATCACCATAATTTTAACCCCATCTACATCATCATGATCCTCATTTACATCATCATCATCATCATCATTATTATTATTATCATCATCATCATCATCACCATAATTATCATTACCATAATCCTTATCATCATCATTACAATCATTCTGATCATCATGATTATCATTATCATCAGCAGCATTATCTTTATTTTCATCATCATCATTATTGTTATAATCATTATTATCATCTACTTTAACATCATATTTATTATCATCTTTGCAATCATCATTATTACCAACACCTTCACTACCATCCTCCTCCTCCTCCTCATCATCATCATGCTTATCATTATCATCATCAACATCTTCATTATAATCATCTTCATCATTATCATCATTATCATCATTATCATCATTATCATCTTCATTATCATCTTGAGTATCAACATCATCGCCATCACAATCATCATCATCATCATCATCATCATCATCACAATCATCATCATCATCATCATCATCATCTTAATCATCATCATCACAATCATCATTATCATCATCATTATCACCACCATCATCATTATCACCACCATCATCAGCAACACCATTATCATCATCATCATCATCTTCATTATAATCATCTTCATCATTATCATCATTATCATCTTCATTATCATCTTGAGTATCAACATCATCGCCATCACAATCATCATCATCATCATCATATTGCCTTCAAAACACCCATGTGGCTTTAGTTACTAGAAGGGTGCGTTTAGGGCATTAGCAAAAGCCACTATGGGCACCTTGCCGCTTCTCTGTTGGCCTAACTATATAGGATAGAGCTTGTACGCTTATGAAACGCTAAATTGACAAAAAACGCACCAGTTGAAAATGTTCTATAATCATATGGTCTATAAAAGAGTTTTCCGAACCTTTAATCAAAAAGGAATTCTGTGACCAGTGCAGGCGAAATTGTTAAGCACTATAAAATTCTTTGCTATGCGCATTTGTCAAGGTTTTTTACCACAAATACTTTCGATTCGTGAAAACAAGCTTTGGATGCCCGGAAGTTTCGTACCAGAGTTAAAAGCTGCTCATTTTAGTCTTAATTTTTCTTTAATTTTGGATATCCTTCTAATACTGTTTTCACATCTACAACTATGTGGGTGCAAATTCAGTGTCGCTTTCAACATTCATTCTGGTTTTATGTGAGCATTGTAATTTCCGAGGCAAGCATGGTGTTCTATTGTTACATTACATATGAATTTAACACAGTTAACTACTTTGATATGATCATGATAAATGGTTTAACAAACTTATCAAGCTTTAAACACCCTAACATATCACTTGTCAGGGGTTCCTTTGGATTCCGAGAAATTCAGGTTGAGACCTATCAGCGGGCACGAGTTCACTGAGGCAGGATGATATGAGCTTTCCTCAATGCAACAGCGTGTGATTTCATTAGGGACAAATCAATAGTTACTTTAAAACCCAAGAGTTACCGAGATAAAGAGGTGTTGGCTGCTTTACTTGTGTCATAAGTACTCTGCATAATATCTTTCTTGACATTGCTAGGTTATAGTTTCTGTGCAAGGGCAGCACAACAAGCTAAAACGAGTAGTCAACATAGCAAATTTATTGAAAGAAGCCAGAAGGGATAATGCAATACTCAGAATATGTGCATGCGTTATGTTCGATAGACTTTTTCATTTCAATGGAAAAGAACACTACTTTATCCTGAACTAGCAATGCACAAAAATTAAAATAATTTGAACAAGGAAAACAAACCTATAGTCGTTTAAAGGCGTAAGGTACATTTAAGAAAGTGGTAAGAAGGAGATCTTTTTTGAAAAGGGTAATTACTAAAGGTTTTATCTAATATTTCCCACTAACTGGGAGTTATTTCTTGAGTTTATATCAATAAATGCGTTAACAAATTGCATACTTACGATGCTGATGTTATTACGTAGATTTTAAGTGTATGCTGCTTGCTGCGATTCAGAGAGTCCAACTTGTTGCAATAGCATGAATCGTCCATTGAAAATACTGCCGTGGTAGTTCGTGTTCTCCACTTAAAACATTTTTTCCATATATCAAGCTAGGCCAATGTACAAATACTTCAACTGGAACGGAAGCGCTTATCAGATGATGAATTTTCAAACCTTGCAAAGTTTCATTGAATGTTTCCTCTCTTTACTACGGCCACCGCCATGACTTCTTCTCGAGAGCGTCTTGCGGAAAGAACTCGTGTCTATTTAAAAGTGCCAAATAATACGGCAATAAATGTCTCAATAAGTTAGAAAGCGAGTGTGCCAACATCCTGCTTCTTTGAAGAGTCAAATCCTTGTTGTCTTAACCAACTACGACCTTTATCAAAATGCTGTAGTAGTAGCCTTTGCTGGTAATTCAGAAACACTTCCTATCAATCCATAACACATGGCTATCCTTTGCTGCCTGACTAGTAGAAAGGGCGCGAAAAGAAAACGCTTATCCTTATATATTACTCATTAATAACCCCAGCGGAGACAGCCTTAAGAGGAAACCGAACATGCATGCTTTAACAAAGTCCGTGTCCAACGGATCTTTTTTTACCCCTTGTCACTACATAAAGACTGCTTTACCTAAGGGAGTAAAATATATTAGTGGAAGAGAAAGGGCTGTACAAAGTAGTGAAAAGAACAATCATTTGGTGATGTGTGCAATTCAAATAAGATGTAAATTATGTGTAAAATTATAGGAGTGATAGGCCTTAGCTTCTATAAAGCACGGTTAGAATTTTATTGCAAACATTGTAGTAAAACGTGCCTGTTCTCTCTTCCACATTTTCAAAGGAGGGGAGGAGGGAGGCTATGTTTCGCAGACAACAGAGATCATGGCCGACATCTATGCATTTCAAGGGGAAGAAGCATACGTAACGAGAAGAAGTTAGAGCAAGTGATAGATTGGAAAAGCTTTGTACGGAAACACAGGGTTCCATTTCATTCTGTAAAGCCTCATCGTTAAACATTGTTATAAAATGGCGAGGTGAACCAAATGGGAGGTATCGAGTAATACCGTTCTAGCAAAGTTTTAAAGTTTTAAGATTCTCTGTTCCAGAGTTACACATCAGAATGCCTGTTACTTTGTACTACCCATGGTGTTATTGATATTCAAATACTAAGGATCTGTAAGTGCAACTCTTCTAAAGATGTCCATAAACAGTTTACTTTCTTCCCCTGTCTCTGCGTTTAACATGTTGCCACTGCCCTCCCTTCATCTTGGACTTACCTCCTTTCCACTTTAATTATAGGTCAATATTTTAGTCGAATATTGGTTTTGGTAAATAATAGGATCTGGGGTTGGACTTTCATCAAATTTTATCTAATTTTCCCTATGCTCCTTACTGTTGGCTTTGAATTTAGGGTATCTCAGGCCATTTCTATATCATTTGCCAAAGGGTCATTTTGTAGAACTACTTCCGACGGTAACCTTTAGCAACGGTTATTTAGTCTGACGGAATCATCTCATAATCATGTTTTCCCTGATGAGCAAGGATGTAAGTATGAAACTATGATTATAACCTCTTTCTCTAAACAGAATTCGTTAAAACAATATCACGCTGCAACTTGGTTAGCCTTATAGCAACTCGCTCCAACTGTCAAAAAGGGTACTTGTCGTTTTAGCTTTATAGCCAATAATGAAAGCCAGTGTATAGAGCAAAACTTTATTGGCTTTGTGTATAATGTTTCGACATTCACTGCTCCAAATTTAGATTTGTAAAGTTTACAAAACACTTGTTTGCTATGAATGAGTTGCTTTGCAGTGAATTGCACTAAGTTAAAAAGCAGGAATTAATGACTCTTTTAGTAGCATTGAGATCCCGATTTAGTGTATCGAGAATTCATTCGGAGAACGTGAGTCTGTGAAACGATTCATAAAACGATTTGCTTCTTTTAATGGTGAAATTTCCCTACATTTCTGAGCAAATTGGGTTTTACAAGTTATTGTGGCATGTTTGCGAAACAGCTCTTGTAACTTTCTGTCTAAACACCTGATTATGATCTCAATGATGGTCATTTGTCTTGCCTTGTCAAGTTGGGTTCAAAAGCAAGTCTAATCTTAAGTGTAAACAAGAGAGAAATTGTATTTGCGGAGATCTGGTTATGTTGATTATATTTTTTGGTATGCAAGATGTGCTCCAGCCTTTTCCCGATCAGCAGTCATGTATGAGCTCCAGAACGAATAGTTGAAATGCCTTTATTAACTTGTACATTCGAATGTAACACCACTTTTAGAACAAAAACATACATCATTAAAAAGGCAAGAGACCTACATATAAAGAACATCCCTTGGTATCCTAGAAGTTACACGATTTCACCGAAATACGTGTGTATTTTTCTGCGTCGAGCAGGATTTTGGTGGCCTATACATTATCTCTAAATGTCGATTACTCCAAAACAAAAAAATCCATCAAATAAGAGCTAGTACTTGAGGTTGCAACCAACTAATGTGCTTAGATATTTTAGATAGTTTACTTAGATATGGAACTCGCTTTTAAGAATGGAAATTACTTCCAAGGATGGCGGTAAATGGGGAACTTGCTGATAACATACTGCACCTTTAAAATCTTATAGACCGTCAAGTTGTACCTTACTCTCAAATGCAAATTTCAAGTTACTTACATTGATTTGATCATCAATGGCTTCTTCATTTATCAGACATCCGTCTTTAAGTCATAACAAACACACTGAGATAGAAAGCATAGTTGGAATACGTAATGAAGTAACCAATTGCTATGGAAACACGCTATTGTCGTTCAACATCTTGTACAATAGCATGGGTACTTTTAAGATAAGGATACTTTTCTCTTGCAGCCCTATCAGCCTCATTATCAATTATCAAAATATATCGATTGAAGACCACCCCAACAGAAGAAGACGGGTTGCACTATCAATATTGCAACCGAACTTAAAGAAGTTGTTGAAATCGAAACAAATTCCCCCTATCGTTCCTTTGACAAGTTTCCCCTCCCAAGCTTTCACCCGTAAATTCAGATCCAGTTTGTCGCCGCCGCTACGTTAACAAAAAGTTTGAAAACCTGAGTGCATTTCCAGAGACAGAAAATCAGGGGAAAAGGACATTGAACCCTCCGCACTTTAATCTCGTTTTCAGAGCGAGAATATCAACATTTCTTGTTTTGGGTTCCTGCAATGATGTTTTCGAGATCACTGGGTGCTTGAGATGTTCTTCGTGCCTTTGATACGCTTCAGGACCCCAAATTATGATAAGATACCATTCAGAATGTAGTTCTTTCAGCATATGAGACCATGTAGCCAAATATTTGCAAATCATAGTGTTAGTTGTTATGTCAGAGTTGATACTTTCTTCGGTCACAATAGTTGTTCTGGTCTTGTTCTGCTTGGCCTTGACGATGTGTTTCGTCGATTGTGTTGCTCTATGCTGCTTGTGCAGGTAAGATGGTCATTGTATAACTGCGTGAATGTTGTCTAATATTTTTTTTACCTCTTATAGTTGATGTAGTATTTTGTTACAAATATCACCATGTACGATCTGATAAGCTCCCACGCACAAGAGGGGCAGTGAACATTGTACTTGTATTTGAAACAAAAGCCACATGCAAACGTTGTTCTTTACTGACATTCGTAAATCGCAACAGGGTGCAAATAACATCTTAAGAGAAAAAAACCCGTTTATTTACAAATGATAATGCCCTTAATAAAGAAGAACTTTAATAATAGTGCAGGTAATCTGTTGACATGATCGATTAGCCCTATACCTGCACAGGATTTGTCAATAGCATGCACCCACACAGATTGAAAGCAACATAAAACGAGCATGTTATTAGTTACTATTTGTAGGCCTATTTACCATAGTATCTATATACGTTGAAAACTGGTTGCACCATATTTCCATCTTTTAAAGGCGGAGAGGAGGGGGCAGGGGAGAGTAATATAATACTTTTCAGGTAGTCGTACGATACTCATTTTAGGCCAGGCCAGGATAAAGACCATAACTTCTTTGTTGAAGAGTTATTAATTTGCTACCCTTGGTAATGGTTTTTAACTTCTTTTATCATTTATCTTTGCAAGCTGCGCTATGTGAACTTTAAAGAGAGTTAATAATTTTGACCAAAGAGCAATATCTGCCATGATAGATACCACTTGAATTAGTCTAAAGTCAATTATTACCTCCCTTTTCACTTTCCTTGATTGACTTAAAATACTACCATTACCATCCCAGCAAACAAGTAAGACAATGGCCATGTCTTTACATAGCCATATGAGTGACTGACTGGCATTTTTTTACCCCATTTGATAAGTATTCCTGAAGGAGATCAAGTAAAATTTCCTATCAATCTCTATGTAATCCCTTCACCCTGCACAGTAAAGTTTATACCATTCTATGTATATTTTAAGATTGTTGATACAAGCCTTGAGTTTAGAGGAATTTAGTGGTGTATGTGAAGATATTCTAAAAGGTAGGATCCTGTGTAAGTTGTGCGTCAGATTCCACACTAGATCCAAGATGTCATATCAAATTGTCATATTCCATGTTTTCAGTCATTTTACATTCAGCCCCCCTTCCACCCTTACACTAATCTTAATATTTATTTGTTGTGAACAATGCATATATTCTGAAAATTTGTAAAGCAACGTGATCCTCCTCCATTTCTCTAGCAGGAAATCCTAAATTAGGGAAACTGGGTCATTATATCAACCCTGAGCATGTGATCAGTGCATGATAAATGTATGTATTACAAAATGCAAATTTAATAATGGGCATCAAACTGTTTAATGTTGATCATGGCATTAATGACGTAAATTTCCATTAACATCAAAATGGCATCCCCAACAAATCTAAGCAAATTGTATATATAAATATGTAATCGTATTTTCTCTTTAAATTCAGACCCAGAAATAAAGAAAATGGAAAGATCAAGGTAAGAAACCGCCTTACACACTTACAACACACATGCTCATAAATGTTCTAGTGCACCTTCAAAATTGGAGGTATGGTGTGAAATGGGGGAATAAGTGGAGTCTTTCTGTTGTATTTCACAAGCACTGTAACACAATGTTTCCACCATAGAGAACATTGATGTATGAAACTTTCATTTGAATGTCTCTATTAGCATACCCACAACAAAAAAGCCAGATATGTTTATAACATCCAAAGGTGATAAAGCAGTGTATATACTTGAACCAACAGTTCCATATGAAGACAATAACAATGTGGCACAAGTGTGTAAGGACAAGCATTATGAGGGTCTCCTGGAGGATTATGAGATTGCAGGCAGGTGAGAAACCCACTTCCTAGTGGAGGTGGGCTGAAGAGGTTTCATTGGTCACAGACTGAAAGCTTGGTTACTCAAGTTAGGTTTGAGTTATAAGAAGGTGAGTAAAGTTATTGAGAATATACATGAAACAGTAGGGAGAGCCAGCCATTGGATTTGGCTGAAGAGGTATGATGATTCTTGGTTGCAGAATTGAATGTTGTACCAACTAACCAGTAGATCTAACATCATGGCCTTGCTCCATTGACAGAGTCCGATGCACATTAAATCTGTTGAGAGTTAGGCACCAAAACAGACCACATTCTCTACTGATAACTCCATATGCTGTTTCTATTGTTAACATTGGGGTCTGCATTTCCTTTCTGATTTGCTCTGGCCAACGCTTCGGAGGTCTCCCTTTTGGTCTCTAGCCACAGAACTGTTCCTTGTATGCTCGGAAAACTAAACTGTCTTCTCCCCTTCTAATGATTTCTTACTAATTTTTACAAAACCCTGGAAAGTCTAAGAATTTTACCCATTGTCTTATTTTTTAAATCAAGCAATTTGAAGTAAGTTCTCATCATGTTGTCACCCAGAAATTCCGGAAGTCGTTTCCACGTTTGTTAAGTTGTTTCTGGATTGAGAAACTAGGAATACTGTAATTTGAAACAAAGGTTATTATTACCCTTATGATCATCGTAAAAATTATTCCATCTTCAGGTTCCAATTGTGTATTACCATCTTTAATTACATCGAAATTTAGGTTGTCCGGAGTTTGATACGTGTATTGGGTCGTATTCGTTAAGATAAGTCTTGGAAAGTACTGGCATTGACTTCTATCCTTTCATTGTCCACAAATTATTGGAGCAAATATCCTGGAAAGTAAGTTATGGAAAACCGTGAGTTTTCAGTTTATTTTTTATGACCACCCTGCTAAATGCTCCAATGATCTGTATGCTTTGAAGGTTGTGCTAAGCAATCCCGATGCTACCGCTATAATATTATTTGTGTTGGAAAGGAATTCTCATATTCCTTTATCCATTTTACCATTGCTATGAATTTAGGATGGGTACGTTACTTACATAGCAAGAGCAATGCCCCCAAGACAACCACCATTTTACGGATGTCAAGTATAGCGCTTAAATAAATGTTTTATTGTTGTTCGTTCCAGCCGATTTGCTATAATAAGTGTCAGGCTTATGCTTCAACAAAATGAATTAGTCAGTTGCATTAATAGGTCCTTTGCATTGACGCAAAGGGACTTTCACTTCCGTTTGGCGTATAGAGGGCAAGAACCAGGAGTTCAGAAGAAAAGCGACGCAAAAACAATGTGGGCGGCGGTTCTGGTTACGCATATTGCATAAAAATATATTCCTATTAATTTCGGAGATCAAAGTTTAGGATACCGTTTTCGTTGCCGACATTCATAAACTGGTGAACAAC
>JAAAKM020006971.1:102582125-102592601 GCA_010016025.2 Alatinidae sp. Z8VKAUB7J3 | reverse complement strand
CATACTTAACGTAGAATCACCATTTATTGGATATCTTACGGCAGACACCTCAAAGTATTTGAAATCGAAGACTGAAGAGGTTTTGAAGTGATCGTTTGAACAGTTTGATATGTTCTGCTCGGCTTTTCGACATCCCCTATGTAAACTTTTTTATACACTTTTAATACTGCTGTAATAATATAATTGAGAATTTATAAATGCTGTTCTCCATTCGCCAGAGCATGTGCGGTAAACAGGACTTAAGAAGGGAAGGATACTGTATTGTCAAGTAGAATTAGGAACCAAGGTCCTCAAGTGTGGTAAGCTCCATAACAGAGCCTCAAAATCGGTCCTATAGAACCTTCTACGGTAGCGGTCATATCTACAATACGTAACGTTTATAGGAGAAAAAGATAGATCAAATTTGACAGCGGTTTCTACACTCCTCTTAAGAAGTTCCTGACTAGAGTGACGTAAAGTACAGTAACTTCTTCCAAATTTCAGAACATTTCCTCAAATATTTTTCCATCAAATATAAACAGATGTTTAAATCATTATTTATGAAGATCCAAAAGTGATTCTCATACGATTTTACTTGGAGGAAGGAGATTATAGAACCCCGTTAGCAAAAGCAGATCCAGCAAAATTGATCGTGTATTCCGCAGGGACCACTTTTCAGACCCATATTGAGAACGAATATATGGTTGCTAAAACCTAATGGCAGACATAATAGAAGAAAAAGTCCGAACACCTCAGCTCTACAAAATTGGAAATATGCGGACGAGAAATAGCAAACTAAAAGTTACCCTCAGGAGAATACGATTAAATTAATTTATTGAGCATTACCAAATCGGAAGTAGTACTTCATTGGTGGGGCTTTGCTTCAGGTAGAGATAATTTACCATCAATTTGAGTTATAAGACGGATTGTTATACTTAATAAGAAAATAATACATTATCGATGTAAGCTGCTTGTCGGCAATACTGTTCACCATTACATGGCCTTGAACCCGTCAAAGCACGTAAGTCAACCATAAAAAGAGCATGAAACATACGAAAGTTTGTCGATTGATCAGTGTGAAAATACGTTTATAATCGTCTAATCGTCTATAAATTTGATCTGTCGAAGAAAGTACCGTTCTTTTTCTAAAGCTGAAATATCATACTTGTTAAAATTACAGGCTCGTGGACGCCCCTGATCATCGCCCTCATAAAACGTTCATATGTCCATAAGCCATTCCGCCCTCCGTGTCACTGTCATCTCCAGTATGTTTGCCCAAGTATGCGTGACGATCTGCGAAAACCCACAAACCTTGTTCGATTGATCTGCCAGAATACCCATGTAATGTAGTACGTGGTGGCATTCAGCTCATCAGTAAACATAGCAGTATTTGTACATTCCAGTTATCGACATCTCCAACACAAGGGTGAACTTTAGATAGATAGGTAAACTTAAATAGACTCAATAACAATCATATTATCTATTTTTTGGAAACCAAATATTGCTAGTAAACAGGGTACAATAATCTGTTTCTTGTTTTGCATAATTAACTTGGAAATCGCAAGAGAAGCAGGCATTTCAATAAAATTGGGGAAAACTCCATGTCATTACGCGTAATAACTAATTCACTCAGTCATTTTACGTAATGATTGAAATCAATATCAGTGTTCGGATTGTACTAAGTAACTGAACTAGTTTAGGAAACAAGTAAATTAGTTCGAAAGGACAGAAAATCTAGACTGCACAACTGAACTATCAATATAATAGCCTTGCTTATAAAGTTAAGAAAGGGGACGGGAACCCAGCTAGAAGTTTAGCTCGATTGCATAAGCAATGCATCTATAGGCTCGCTACACTAGCTGATAAAGGACCTGAATTTGAACTCGAGCTAGCATAAGCCACAATGGGCCTCTCACAGAAGCAACTAAGAGACTGAAATTTTGTTTAAAAGAGAATTGTACAAAGAAAATAGTCTAACTGCTAGAATTAACTTTCTAACTAAGTCGAAAGAAGTGGAATCAGTGCTCAAAAACAGGTTTATGCTCCACGGGTATTTCATCTTTCTGGGCTGCAGGAAATAACTTTTTTATGAAATAATGACGTTTCTTCATCTATTTGCCTTGTAGAAAATTGTTGTAATGATTGCAAAGTCCTCGTGGAATTAATTTTGAATGGAGCACAAAACTGTGGTGAGCTTGAACTAGGATAACATATGTTTTACGTCAAAATGCGTATCAGCTTCCATATTGTTCTGAAATCGAGGGCTTTCTTTTTGGCGTTGCCTTACAGAAACTGTTTCACATAAAACAAGTCCTCTATCTCAAATCTTGTTAAACCGCATCGTAATTCCAAGGGCTAAACAAACTATAGTCTATGTACTTGAACTTGACTCTGTATACTTCTGTGTCAAAATAAATCGTACATACCGTATTTCCTCTAATTATAGACCCGTCTATAATTAATTGAGGGCACCAAAAGGGGGTCTATAATTAGAGGGGGCTATAATTAGAGGGGGTCTTTAATTTCCAGACCAAATTTTTCCAAAAAAAAGAGCATATAGAGTTTCATGAAAAATTACGAAAGTACATTTATACTTTTCATCATTACATATATAGTTTACACCAATACCTTTTCATCACTGAATTGCAGCCAACACGAGTAACCGTTTGCATACATTCAGTGGAAATTCAACAGACCTCGATATCTTAGTCCGAATCATTGTCAATACGTAAATGTTCAGAAGCACACATTTTGCGTTCCGTTTCTGGGCTTACAAATGGATTTCCGAGAAAAGGCTCGTTCAGAGTGCCGGGTTGCTCCTTGAGGAATTGCACACCTTTTTCGCACAGTTGATTTTCCTTAACGCAATGTATTTTTCATCATCAGAGCCGTTAATGGGTAAAGTGAGTGCACTGAACTTGAACGACTAAACAATGATTTTCGTTGAGAGACTGTCCCGAGAAGAAAAAATCCATATCTGCCACTTTCATATAGATATAGAAGGGGTCTGTAATTAATTAAAGGCACCAGAAAAGGGGGTCTTTAATTAGCGTGGGTCTATAATTACTTGACATGATGCGAAAAGGGGTTCTATAATTGGAGGAGGTCTATAATTAGAGGGGATCGATAATTAGAGGAAATACGGTATGTAATAAAATTCTGGAAATCAAATGCGTTACATCTAAAGAA
This sequence comes from Alatinidae sp. Z8VKAUB7J3, assembly GCA_010016025.2. Lineage (NCBI taxonomy): Eukaryota > Metazoa > Cnidaria > Cubozoa > Carybdeida > Alatinidae > Alatinidae sp. Z8VKAUB7J3. The sequence continues at coordinate 102,589,433 of JAAAKM020006971.1, read as the reverse complement.
GCCTTGTCCACTGTGGAGATGCAACGAGGAACAACTCAAAGTCTTACTCACGTGTTCCCAGGTACTTTTAATCATAACCACTACTTCACGACAGAGTAAAATACGATTCCCTTTAACTTTTGGCTGACAAATTCTAAAATTGTTTAATAATTTTTAGTGCTTAGGCATCAAGTGAAATGCCTGACAGTAAATTGTAGTCATTACACGAAATTCCTAGAGATTTCAGTTATAACATGAAATGCTTAGAAATTATGAAAAATGACCGAATGAAATAGCCTTTGCACGTACAGTAATGACTGAAATTTTCGAGTATTGGCTGATTTCACTAAATGCCTGTAACATATGTATAGTCTCCCCATTTCTCAAATGTCTACTTACAATGATACAATGGTTTTCACGTTTTCTATGTTTTCCACCCATGTACTTACAAGAAATTTTTTTAAGTGTCACTGCGAGCGCAAATGGCTTCTACATTGTTTAGATCTATCCAGGAGAGTCAATAAAAGTACTACTCTACTCTATAGTGATTTTGTGAGTAATATCATTGTTAGCCAGCTTGGCCAAGGGGGCGTGCTTCCCAGGGTAGTAAAATAACGAAGAGGGAGAACACGGTAAGGACACTTACAGACTTTTATAATAAACACATATAATGACCTAAACACCTATATACAATTATCAAATCCACCTAACGAAATATGAAAACAAGTCAATCAGTGTTCTCCAAGCAAAGTGAGTTTCCCAGAACTGAGTTCATTCAAAGTTCGTATTCAGTAGCAGCAATGTAAAAGGTAAATCGTATTATTGAAGACGACAATAACGATGGCGACGAATGGCCAAAACAGCAAACATGGCGGCAGCGGGACGACCACTGACATTTGACTGGAGACTCTTGAATATCTACTGGCACACGAGGCCTACTCCATAGCTCTCTCTCCGGTGCAATGAGGCTAATCCTTTCTACATGTTTTAAGCAGTGGGGCCTAAAAATTGTGATCCCCAATTATGGTATCGTAATAAGTATTGATGAGTTCACATTTATATCCATAAGTGGGTCGTTAATACGATCTCTGCCTACTGGCTTTCCGTCTTGTACATATTTACCCATATTTGGATGAAGTTGACGATTGAACATCGTAGTGTGGCGGAAACCCATGTTTTGCAACATGACAACAGTTTACCCGCGGCGTGTCCTACCTAATTACAACTATGACTTACAATATCGCACAAAAACCAAGCACATATTTCCTAACAATCATAAACGTTATCTGCAAAGAGTGAACATGAAGTGGGATGAGAATAAGAAAGATCAGTGACATCATTACGTAATACGTGACTAACAATTTCGAGGAGGCTTTGTCATTGACCAGAATATTGCAGGCAGCGAAAAAGATGATATCCTGTAGACTTGCCTACAATCAGGCAAACATAAACTTATTATCACAATTAAAATTGTAATTAAAGCGATGGAAATGAAGATCACTGAAATCAACCGGAAGTTTAGTGGCGTTCAAATTTTACCGTTTACTCCGTAAAGTTTCCATTTTATCAGTCTTATCAACTCTAGCAATGAAATTGCAATTGAGACTGCTACTTTCTCTGCTGGAATAATCAAGTTGTGACCAGTACTTATTCCATAAAGAATAAAAAGCTATTTTGATATCTTCAAGTTTTGTAGGCTTATTGGATTTGAGGTATCATATTGTGCACCCGTGAGTTTTTCGTTAAATCACTCTTATAAAGTATTCTTTTGGGCAGCTAGTTTGGCGTTAAGCCACTAAGTATTTTGTAAAGTAAACAAAGCTGCTTGTAAGGGTCATCATTCGTCAGACAAGCTCTCACATCCCAACTGCTTCTATAATGTTTATTAATGTGTGCTTTGCAAATATCAAGTTAAGATACTGTAGGCCTACACATTCAATAAGCTCTTGAGGCGATTCTTTGTTGACGAAGTTAAATTACATCTGCATAGTCTTTAGTATATTTAAGTAATTTAGACGCAATTTCTGGTAAGATGTAGCAATGCTCCTTGTTCAGCTACATTTGTATACTGCGAACGATGACTGTCCTTCGAAAGAAATACCAGCTAGAGGTCTTGAATACGCATACACGAAAAATTTCAAGATTACTTTATCGAGAAACGGATGTAGACAAGCACCTTCTCAACATTTCGTTGCACGAGCTTTCCTTTTTTCAAAAGCTAGTGCTATGTCGTGGGCTCAATTTTGCGATTCCACAGCAGATTTCTCCAATCGAAGTAAAACCAAACTTTGAGAAAGGTTATTGGAGTCTCGAGTCGCACCTACCAGATGATAACACGAAGGAAATTGCAGCTGCTTCTCTGCGAAGTGTAGCGTTACTGTACATCAACTGCAGACGCTAAGCCGCCGAAAACACTCCTGAGGGCAATTTACGAACTAAAACGACGTGACGATATCATAATCACAAAGCCTGATAAAGGATCGGGAGTTATTGTTATGGACAAAAGTCACTATGTATGTCTTCTTCATGAGTCCTCTACCAAAGATGACAGCAAATTTAGAGAAGTGAATCCTATGAGGCCGAAAACAAGAGGAAGACGGCCAAATTATTACCATCCATTACTACAGAAAGAAAAAGAGATGGACAGCCTATACGTCAAGGTGGCTCTCACTTCATCTGAATAAATGAATAAAGTCTGAAATTGAAAACTGAAGAGATGCCGTCACACACCGTTGCGTTATGTTACCAAAACTATTATCGCACATTTTCTTCTACCTCTTTTACGACAAAATAAACTAGACCGGGAGAAACTGTCCCAATTTTACCCTAGAAGTGAATAAAATGTCAAAAGCCTAACGTATGGCTAGAGAATAATTAATCACAAGGATACAGCATTACTTTATCACGAAAAACGACTGCAGGGTTCTAAACAAGCAATGTGGATGTCAAGTGATTTTGTAAAGATTCAATATATAAGCAGTTCCAACAATGCTTGGAAAAATCAAGTGATCGGCAAGAGAGTTCAGTTCCTTCCAAATGCCAAACGTCATTTCTCCTGGAAAGTGCTTTAAAAGATATTCCGGGAAATTACATAAACGTATTTGAACGTATAAACTAAATGTATTAGGCTGAATTTCAAAATTACGGTTTAGAATTTCGCCTTTTCATTATTGAACGGTGTACCCAAGGGCTCTCTTATCTAAATTCATTCTTTCTTTGCAGCCTTCACTGCTCAAGAAACAAATATAATCAATCATTGAGATTAAGCACCATGCTACAAACTCTTGGACGTATAATAAATAGAAAACGAGAACACGACTATCTCAACTACTTCTACGTATTGTAAGGCCGTTAAGAAATTGACAGAAGAGGGCGCATTATCAAATGAATTAAATAGACTTCACGCACTTGACCTGATCTTGCAACTTATCATAATCTTCTTTGTACTTGTTCACAGTTTGTATGTTTGTCCTGCAAGAAATAATACAAGAAATATCATTAGATACTAGCTGACAAATATCACGCGAAATGTATCTAAGACCGAAACTTTTGGCGTTATTCGCAAAATTAAAATTGCGCAAAATTAAAATTTCGCATCGTTTCCCTTTTGTTTAATTTCTGTGACCCAATTGCGCGTCGAGATTTTGATTCGCTAAACGAGGCCCACAGAATTTCACGAAATTTAAGTGGCGCAAGACTTTGGCCACCTAAGGTATGTCGTGACTGTGGCATAGCCTTTTAGGCCAGAGGCCAGTAGATATTTGGCATGGCCTTCAACGCCAAATAGCTGAGTCATTCACAACATTTTTAATAAAGAATGGAAAATGACATGGGACCCCACAGGAGTTTGGTGTGCAACCTCCAAGTCAGCCAATTTATCTGAATCTAAATTGCAGTTATCCTCTTCTAAAAAACTCAAGCAATTATCCTCTGCTAAACTTACGCAATTATCCTCTCCAAAATTTAAGCAATTATCCTCTCCTAAACTTTAGGAATTATCCTCTCCTAAACTCAAGCAATTATCCTCTCCTAAACTCTAGCAATTATCCTCTCCAAAATTTAAGCATTTATTCTGTCCTAAACTTTAGTATTTATCCTCTCAAATGCTTGCGCAATTATCCTCCCCTAAACTTAAGCAATTATCCTTTCCTAAACTCAAGCAATTATCCTCTCCTAAACTCTGGCAATTATCCTCTCCAAAATTTAAGCATTTATTCTCTCCTAAACTTTAGTATTCATCCTCTCAAATGCTTGCGCAATCATCGTCTCCTAAACTCTAGCAATTATCCTCTCCAAAATTTAAACAATGATCTTCTCTAAACTTAAGCATATATCCGATCCTAAACTTTAGTATTTATCTTCTCAAATGCTCCAGCCATTATTCTCTCCTCAATTGAAGCAGCAAAAGCATTGCTTTGCGTTCATATAACATTCCTTCATTCCCGACTCCTTTTAGCATCAGGTTTCTCAATTTCTTGACATTTCATCAGATGCTCTATTCTCTTCTATCATTTACACATCATACATAAAAACATCCATCACTGTCTGATCTTCCTCTATTATTCCTCCTTTCTAGGTATACCCCTCGGTCCCCTTTCATCTACTTCCAAGTCTGTCGCCCTGCCAATTGCCTCCTGCTCACCTCTTCGTTTTACATGGCCATATTTTCTCGATGGAGCCAAATATACAATCTTCTTTCATATACCATCAATCTAAAATCGTTTACGATTTCAAATACATCACCAGAAAAGCCAGATACAAACTTCAGCTTCTATTTCGACAGACTATTTCAAGGTTTTCAGAGTTTGAGAAATTACTTTCTATGAAAGCCAAGTCTTGTGCTCATACCCATGATTCTAAAATCGTCTATGGATACAAATTAAGTCTTCGCTTACAAAACTGGGATTTGTCTTCCGCAGCCGACCCCAAAGTTCCGACAACTTATTATAAGTAAAACGCCAAACGGGGAAACTTCATTGATAACGTTTCGTCTAACTGACTTCTTCAGGTCACTACTGAAAATAGGCTCATTAGCTAATTGAATAGAAGAAATCTGTCAGACGAAACGTTGCCAATGAAGTTTCCACATTTGGCGTTTTACTCCAAAGTTCTTCAAACATCTTAAAATAAGGTTCAACAGAGTTTTATGGTGGGTAACGTAACAGCAGCTAGTTGTAGGGGACCATTCGACATAAGAGAGGTAGCGGGTGTCTTACTTGATGTATTCCTCCAGCTTTTCAAGCCTAGTCCTCAGCTCAGCTTTCTGTTGTTCCAGCTGGTCTTTGCGAACCGTCAGATCTGATTTCTTTTGCTGAGCTTGACTTAATGCTTGGGCATCGGATTTCTGCTGCCGGTTTATCTGAAATAATGACACAAGAATGAAACTAAAACCTGATGTAAACACAGCGGAAAAAATGGGGGGAAAAGCAAATACTTTCTTTCTTTAATTGTATTATATAGGGGTAAACTTCTCGTCGTTTATGCTTTGGCGCATGCGCATGAGGCAATTGTACAGCTTGAATCACAAACTTGTAGTTGTCAGTACGTGTCCGCTTCTCCAAGCAATTTTTAAAATCCGTACAACAAAGAATATATCTAACATTTCAAATCCTCTCTTCTCGATGATCGTCTCTAACTTAAATGAGCTTTGTTGTGATGACGCGCAGTTCTTTCTTGGTCAAGTCACATGGCGCAGAGGGGCTGGTCTCCAATTACATAGAGATGGATGTCGATGTCCACCGGTGAATGATTGGGAGCTAATGTGGCGACTAGAGAAATAGCGTATGTTAACGTCGGAGGTCACCTAATTCAGTTGGTAGAGCGCACGCCGCGAAAGCGTGGGTCACGGGTTCGATCCCCGGTGGTGACATATTTTCTTTTTCTCTAGTGTTCTTTTCAAAAAGAATATACCCTACAAATGCTACACAAGATTATGATGGGGCTCCAAGGAATACACATTACATTAATCAGCAAGTAAAGCCCAAGGTTTTGGATACGGAAATGTGATTTATGGTATCCGTACAATAATACATCCTAATACTTAGGAATACGTGTACCGTAATGATTCGAATTAACGCCCAGGGCACTTATTAAAATTTACACACAAAAAGGGGAGTTTATTGGAGCAAAGTCTTTATCAAATTTTTTCATTTTCAACATTCATTTACATCTGTAATCAAAACATATAATAAAACTTATTTGCCTCGAAATTTCTATTGCTAGTTTTATTCAAATTCGGCAAACAGTTGTAAACCGTATGATATTCACAAAGTTTCTCATATTTTCCTTAATATGAGCAAGGGGCATTTATTTAGCTTTCAGCCAAAAAGGAGAGGCGTTAATTCGAGGGAAAGAAGTGGGTAAATTGGAAGCTGTACGATATAAAATATTGTACCGTAAAGCAAAAATATCAACTGCAACATAGTATAGCATAGTACAGTATTTGTATAACTTAGAATTCAATAAGAAAACACAAAATACTATACGGAACTCATATTGTCCCTTAAGGCAGAGGCAAATCATCGCAGAGAGTATGGTATTGGACTGGTAACCTCCAAGTCTTGGGTCTTCAAGTCCCCTCGGCACGTTAAACTTACGTTCAGAAATACACTTAGCTCCTACAATTCCCATCATCAGTTGCTATTAATTGCTATCAGAAAACAGTAGTCAATTTTAGTAAACTACATAAAAACAAGATATCCAAGCAATAGTTAGCGTGACTTAAGACTGTATATTGTATAGACTACAGCTATTATAGTTAAACTACCAAACTTTCCAACTGGAGCGGATCTGTGCAAACGGTAACAATCCACATCTCGGGTTTTTATGTTGCTATTGGTCACATAGATTCCGATGATCTTGTGCTTTAAGTGAATAAGATTTGTCAAAATCTCTTAACACTGGCACCGAAGCTCCTTCGATTAGCAATATTGGACCCACTGTTCCATGGCATTGTATTATTGTAATATTTGTCATAAAGCATCAGCATGAAACAGCATATATCATATTAACATTTTTAATTGTACACTATAAATTGTAATGTTAGTAACCGCTATTAAGTACTTGATACGCAAAATAACGGGTGCAACGATCTTAGCTGTATTTGCGTCAAATTCACGAGTTAACTGTTGTGCGTGCGCATGACCGTCGGGTAGACGTAGTCATAAATTGTGGGTTGTGAGTTGGAGTCCCGTTGCCGCTGGAACGATGGTTTGCGCGCCGGGGGGCACTTTACTAAACTTTCATTTTACCAGGCCAAGGTTAATGTAACTAGTAACAATTTTGTATCGGGTCTCAGTAAATCGAATTCCACTCAATAGATTCATACAT
>JAAAKM020006971.1:102571504-102582025 GCA_010016025.2 Alatinidae sp. Z8VKAUB7J3 | reverse complement strand
GGCCAAGGTTAATGTAACTAGTAACAATTTTGTATCGGGTCTCAGTAAATCGAATTCCACTCAATAGATTCATACATTCAATGGCGCCTCGCCCCCCACCCCCCTTTTCCCTTGTCACCTTCCTTTGTGCCAATTGCATTAAATTTTCCTCAAAAGTCCTACCTGATCCAACTGCGATTGAAGTTGTGCAGCTCGTTTCCTGGCTTCTTCTTTTAAGTTGTTATATTCTTCCACCTAAAGTAAAAATACCAGCTTATCACCTTTACAAAAATATTTAAATGAACATACTTGAAGTGTGGTAACATGTTATTTTGTAATGTTGTGTACAATTTTCACTTTCATCTTCCAGCCCTGTGAGTTTTTCATTTCATGTATATCCTTTACAGGAGAGAAATATCTCCTTAGCCATTTTTAAAAAAATTCCCCCCCTCCCTCCCCCCCGGGTTTAAGAGGGAGTGGTTGCAACAAGCAGTCTGTTAACGAATACGATTAAATATCAAGAAAGAAGAAACAGTAAGATGAAAGGAAGTTGGAGTGTAAACGTAATTCCACCTTTGAGGCCATTTATGAGGTCTACTCAAATAAAAGCTCTGTTAGGCCGCATTTGAAAACTGGGGCCTTAAACAGGGCCAGACACTTTTGCTGGTCACCAAGGAGAGGTAAACTCCCAATTTCAAATCAACTCCAGCAAATTTTAAATTGTTAAAAGTGTGTACCACTAGGGTACAGCGCAGTGGTTAGATTATTCCTATATCGAAGAACTCCATTTTCCATGTTAACTGTCTATTGAATGATTACATAACTAAATCAAGGGCTTACAAAGACAACTGCTCCGTTCGGTGTCTACAAGTCAACTGAAGTCGCAATACCTAAAAATACATTATTTTTTATTTTTTATAATTTAAATTCTTATTCTACAAGACGCTAGCATTTTAAAACACAATAAACATCTAACCTGGGATCCCATTAGCTCTAAACTTTGTCCCTGACTCTCTTCCTGGACTTGCTCGTCATATTCTTGAGCCATCCGCTCCACTTCTTCTAACTCGCCTTTCAATTCCTCGATCTAAAATGGGTTGGTTATAAAGAATTAGCTTATTGTCTGAAAACATAAGAACGTTTAGTACAGATAATGTTTAACGACATTGTGCTTCTCGTTTCAATTTTTCAAGAGAAATCTGGAATGCGTGAGTAGCAATGCATTAAGTGGTCATTCAACATAGGACAGTCTCTCACAACGTATCTCGCCAAGAAGAATTATTCTGCGGTATTAGGGTCCACCGTAAAGCTTTTCATGGGAGGCATAATAACAACTTAAACTGTATATTCTGCAGAAAAAGAAATTGAGAAAATTACTTGCAATGTCGCCAATTCACACACTAATTGTGATTTCTTCCTAATTTGAAAATTTTAATTGCTAACTGGTGTAGTTGATGAAATGAAAAGTGTCTTTTATTGCATAAGCGTCTTAAAGTTACACATCTTGATATAATGCATCGAGGCGAAATACAGTTGCCTTTGCTGGCGTCAAATAATTGTAAGATGTTTTCTTTCCTCTTTCTTGTCTAAAACCGCTGCAAGTTAGAAACCATGCTGCCTATGCAGAAATCATAAGTGTAAATCCCAACGTCACAGCTTTGGGTCTATTCGGCCTCATTGTCGTGTTGGACAACATAATTAAGAGCTGTTGTAAGTGGCCTCCCGTGAGAATTTCTGTTTGATATTGATATGGTTATTACAGCAAAGTGTGAGCAGGACTTGCAAGAACTGGTCAATGTGCCAAAGAGGCATGGGCAGCCAAGTTCTGAAAGTTAACATAGTAAAAAGCGAAGTCATGATCAGCTGAAGCCACGAAATGAAAGTTAAGAGCGTAGACACCAATAACATCAAATTAAACAAATTTGGAACGATTCTTAGTGGGAAAGGTGAGTTGGATGAGGGAGTGCCATGAACGATATCACGATATCAGAAGGATGGAATATATGGAATAAAGTCAGTGGCACGATCAGAGTTCGGAGGAAGCAATGAAAGTTCACAGTGCAAATCTACACGACTATTGCGAGATCTGCTCTAACGTATGGCACTGTAAACTATGAGGCTATTGGAGACGACGGAGATAAAAATGCTTCCTTCTTCATCACAGTTGATTAGTTATGTATTGAAAACAAGCCCTGTACCTTCATAATCTGTCCACCATTTTACTGAGTAGTTTTTACACCCCTAATACCTACACTTGATTTATAACAAACTTTTTTTATCCCTAAAAAAACACATCTTGACAGAAAAACTTTTAAAAGTTAGGTGAGACAGAATCGCTAATACAACTTTTAATTGGAAGTGGATACCACCATGCACAAAATTTAATTTCGGCTATGGTTGACAACCCCCACCTGCAAATATCAAGCCCCAATTGTAAATGGGATTCGAGCCAACATCCACCACAGTTGTGTGTGTATGTGTGGGGAGAGGTGGGCGGTTCCAAATTATGTACATCTATGCTAATTCATTCAAAAAGAAAATTGTGAAGTTGACTCTTGGCCACCTTTTCATGACAGCAACTTACTGATGCTTTGTTCATGAACGAATCACACGAATCATTGCATCCACTTCGTGTAGTTCATTGATTTTACGATGCCACAACTATATATTGTACGATTTCTTGTCCTACTTCGCCTCCAATTTTCCCTGGCATAATCAAATAAGCCTACTGAACCGACATGAATAAATGGTATGGAATTTATATGAAGTTAAAAGCTAGAGGTGTTCTCTACATACACAATAAACATGCGTGATAATCCCGGCACTATATTAAATACATCTCCCAGACTGAGTAAAATTATATGCAAGTTAACCGTTTGAATTTACCATACTTACAAATCTAGTAAATCCTATAGTCCGTTACTTCTATATGGTGTTCTATAGTTCAAAGACGGCGCTATAGAAGTGATCGGCCAGAAACTAAAGGTGCCCTTGATTTCTTTCACCACTTTTATGAACATTTCATGAACTTGTTATGATCACGCCGCCATTATGCAACATTGTTTAGAATCTGGAACGAGTAGTTCCCAGTCTTCCAACATTGTTTTTCGAGCACACGATTTCATCAACTGGGTTACGTTGTTTCTAACATTTGATAAAGAAGAGAGAAAGTTAGAGACAGAAGAAAAAGTAGTACGTTTAAAGGCATAATCAAGGTAGAGCATGGAAACTTCCAGCTCGCAAGGAAGAAGTGAAACCCAGAAAGCCAAAAAATGTGGTATTTCACAGTCTAGCTGCGTTTACACGAGCTGTTTCTGGTAAGAATTCACATTGTTTATTTTTTGGTCTCACTCGTGAGACAGAAAGGGGATCCCACCTAACGTCGGATAAAATTGTAGTTTGCGTTGGCTGGCGAGGTCTCGGAAGCATAAAAGCGCGTGTATAGGTTATTGATTGGTTTGTTAATAGCTGAATGCTATTTGCTACATCTTTTTAGGGGAATGTAGTGCTGTTTTTTCGCGATGGAATGGCCAGGGTCATGCCCCTAAGCTGGTCTTTTCAATGTACAACCGGCACATACTTCAGGCACTTAAGCACTACTCTTTAGGAAACGAATTCCCCGGCATCAGGCATTTAAACAATCAGGTTGGAGAGAAAGATCTTGATCTAAAAGAACTTGCACTGAATGCAACTGATTCTTGAAAAGCCGAAATAATTTGTAGGGTGGTCTGAAGATTCGATATTTTGCAAGTAGTCTGGAGCTGTGTCTCTGTCGATTCCATAACACTCTATTTTTGTCTAGGTTATGGTTACAATTTTGCCGGAATTGTACCTAATGGGCATTGCCCGTAGCATAAAATAGGGGACTTGCACATTTTACTTGTCCAACTAGTGTATGAAAAAGATCAGAATTAAAATGTAACGATGCTTATATATATTACCTTACAAAAAACAAATGAGGCATGTTTGATGTTCCATTTATTGTTATTTCTTGTCTATACGTGATACATTTCTCCGATGTGACAGGCTATATTGCTGAAACATATTAATTTAACATTGAAAACATCACATATGAGCTTGATAGGTACTGGGAAGTTACAACTTAATTCCCATTTCCTTCCAATTTGTCACATTTGTTAAATATATCTTACTATAATTACTGCCTGTCTGGTTATATAATTAGTTGATGGGCAATGACATTTGAACAGACATCTTAGTGTGTCTTCGAGTGGGCATGTAAAGTGGACACTCTTGTGTCTGGAATAAATGTCCTGGGAAGTTTATTAATTTACAAGAAAAGTTCCACCCAAAACATGCTTATTGCAGCCACCCCGTTTGTTTATTTTTGAAACTTTTTTCACCCACACTGTTTATTTCGGATGCTTGATTTCTGTTCCGTAGCTCATAGAAGCATGAAGAAACGTATTGAAAACAAACTGTAAGCTTAGATTTGTACTTAGTTTAAAAACGTTTCTTTACAGACTTTAAAGACTTCTTGCATATTACTTAGATGTAGTTTTGTACCTTGTACCTCTGTTTGATTCATTTATACACGAGCCCTTAAAACAAAGGCTCTTAGAAACACTACTGTTACATGGAGTTCCACATACTTTATAGAAATTTTGCGATAAATTTTTCCACACACCTCGTTTATTTATTTCAAGCAGAATTTCCACCCACCCCATTTTTTCCATCCAGCCCTTTTATTTATTTTGAGCAAAATTTCCAGCCACCCCATTTATTCCAGACACGAAAGCAAGTACCTAAAATAGTGTTTATCTGGGCTGTTAACTAAATGTTAACTCCGCAAATTCATGCCAGTCACAATTGGTAGAAGTCTGTCTATAAAATTGTTGTCCATTATGCTCATCAGCGAAAGGTGGCATGCCTCTCTTTCAGTTTATATATGTTAATAAAATATATGAAATAAGGTCAAAATACATAAGATATAAATATATGTCACCACTGTGGATCGAACTTGCAACCCACACTTTCACAGTGTGTGCTGTACCAACAGAGCTGGATATCAATGTCCACTGATGGATGACTGGGAGCTAATGTGATGACTAGGGAAATAGAATATGTTTACATTGGAGGTCACCTAGCTCAGTTGGTATAGCAGATACTGCAAAAGCTAGGATCATGAGTTCAATCCCTCGGTGGTGAGTTATTTTATTTCTCTGGTGTCTTTTCAATATTGACACCAAATTAGAAATTAATGTTACTGTAAAATATGACAAAATCAGTGTTTTAGGCTTTAAACTTCCTTTGAGAGTTCCACCCAGTTTCTCCCCCGGGGCTAAACTTCCTACCCTCAGCCATAGGGTAACACTGATTTCTTGGAAGCATCTTTTTGAATATGTAGATGGCTACAAATGGATTTATAAAGGCTATACTGATAATTTATTGGAACTGTTGTAGTTTGGGTTCAATAGCAAAAGTCCGTTTGATCCATTTTTATAATTTATGGAGTTCTAATCATGTTGACTTGCTTACATTATGTTATGCTGTGTTTTATTACAACCCAATGACAGTAGTGGATCATTCTGCATATATTTGGTAACTGTAGGAAGTTTACGGAATGTCATTCAGTATTAAAGAAGGTTACCGAATGTTAAGGAATATTCTAGTATTGTCACGAACGTACTAGATTGATCTATTATTAAATATACATGGTCACTATTCTATAAGGTTATAGAATATTGTAGAATGCCCTGGAAATACAAAGAGTAATCTATAATAATCTGATAATATGATAGGAACATTCCAGATTCCTTGATTGAACATTTTTATTGCTTGCCATGTGCTGTAGCAAATTGAATTATTTAATAAAGAAGATGCTGTGCATTTGCATGTTCAAGCCTGAAGTGAATGTTCAATTATTCCTTATTGTGTTTCAATGTTATAAAATGCTGTTGATTTCTATGTCACCACTGAGGATCAAACCCATGACGCACGTTTTCGCAGCACATGCTCAACCAACTGGGCTAGGTGACCTCCGATGTTAACATACTCTATTTCTCAAGTCTCCACATTAGCCCCCAAACATCCACCAGTGGACATCAATATCCAGCTCAATGCGATCAGAGACAAGCCTCTCTGCGCCATTTGACTTGACCAAGGAAGGACTGCCCTTCTGCCTGTCTATCTTTCCAAAGCCGTTTGAAGTTAGAAAGTATCATTAAAACTAACATTGCAAGCCCTCTCTTCTTGATGATATCTATTTACAAATATTATTTATTTTCTTGTTGCATCTGTTTACTCTCCAGTGAAGAGAATGTTTGGAAACTCTGCGAAAGGATTCGCAATGAGCAACTTAGTGACCTGGCAGAATACTATGCAGTTTTCATTTCTAATGATTCAAGAGAGGTAACAGTAATTATGTTTTCTATTTTTGATGAAATTTTCAGTTTTAAGTGTATGATAAATGCTTTACTACCCTGTCTAAGATGGTTTGCAAATATGTTTCTACATAAGCTTCAGCCCTCGTTGTTCTCGGTCAAAACTGTTACAACAAATGTTTTCTATTATGCTTAAATTGTAAAGCAGAGGTTGTGTAGATGTGACCCGGTCACTTTACACACAATATGTTACCCCCATTACTCTCGTTACCCCACTTGACCTAGCTTAACTTAGTCTGTAATTTAACCTATTGTATATCTTTCTTATTCATGTCACACTCGCGTTTGTGATTGCCGTCCAGTTTGTTTGGTATATAAAGTTAGGCATCATTCTTCATCTACACATTCACTGCACATTTCTTTTCATTGTTGTATGTTGCATGTCAGTGCAAGCAAGTTGTTTACTAGGACTCCTATGACTTGTATTTAAGTGTCTTTTTCGCAACTTCAAGCTATCACAGCCACAAAACTATTTTATCTCAATCCAATATGGTATTTATTGTAACTTGGTATATATAATGCTGCATTTCCAAGTTTCAGTTAGTTGCATATGCTGATTATCGTCAGATACGTTGCTTCACTGTTTGGTTGAATAAATTTGTGCTCCTGATGCTGAGTGTCGTTGATAATTTCTTGTCAGTGCCAAGTGCCCCTGCCGCAAGCCACGTCTCACATAGACATCAAGGATTTTCAGGACATATTTAAGTTGGTTGCCAACAAGTGATTTGGTTGTGCATAGGATTACCATAACCATTTCTAAATTCTATAGGAATACATGCCCTTCTTATGTGACAGGGGCTTTATTCGCAGGCATGCGGAGTAGAGTTTCATGCAGCTCCACCAAGAGGCTGCATTTCTCATGATGAAAAAGTGCTCTAAACTGACATTTCAAATGCTTTCATCTCAATGAGTTTTCTTTGCTACTTATTTACTTACTTACTTACTTTCTTCTTACTGACCGTAGATTTGTTTATACTGAGGCCTGCATCCCATTAGCTTCACAGACAGATATTTTAAAATAATTTTTTATCAGTGATGACATTCACTTTTTAATTTTTAATTGCACGTTGATCAATTTAGATACCACTGTGGATGCAGAGGCATGGAGCTGATCCTTTGTCTCCAGTTGTTTGGGTAGGTGTTATTGACAAGGATTACTTATGCTATTTTTGTTTTGTTCCCCCTTGACTGTTTGTAGTAATTGTGTACTTTACCTCCTCTCTTTCCAAATTAAAGAGATGGGTTGTGCTCTGACCGTCATATATTTACATGTGGCATTTTTGTCGGCAGCAGAGGATGTGTCTTGTGAATTCTAATCACCACTGTTGATTCCTAGAAAGTACATCAACTGGGCAAAGGTGACATTATTTAATATTGAAGCCTTGGTCACTTATTTGGGACTCTTCAAAACCTGCGCCTTAACAGGCAAATTTGTTAATGTAAGGGGTGGCTTGTGGCAGGGGCGCTCCATGCCACAGTAAATACAATATTGGATTATGAAACTTATCATACAATGATACTAAGTTGTAAATAATATGTCAAGAGGGGTCATTGAATTATTAGTAAAAAGTTACTTGCACTCATTTGGCAATTTTCAACAATGACATCGAATGTGTAGTGAGTGCGTAGACACAGAACGAGACGTAACTTGATACAAAACAAACTAGATGGTAGTAACAAATGGTAGTGTGATAGATATATAAGATAGAGGTGTGATACACAAAATTATAGAGAAAAGCTAAAGCTAGGTCAAGTGGGGTAATGAGAGAGTTATAGGGGCAACAAATTGTGTGTAAAGTGACAGTGTCACATTAAGCTTCATGCCTCTGGAGCAGAACAGGACTTATGTTCCCACTGATTGTAAAACTCCTTGCATGGCTGTATTTTGGGTGTGAGGAAAACGAGTTTTTGAGAACAGAAAAGTCTTCCTTTCCAAGGCAGAACTATGCAGACACCGTTAAATGATATGATTATCATAAATAACTTTGATAGCATTTGGTTCAATTCTTCAAAAGTTGGTTGGTGGTAACAATTTGAATATTTGGTGGAGTAATGGATTCATTTTGTTAAATGTTTTTAACCATACACTGATCACAGTAAATGCATGGAGTGAAGTGAGGAGGCTTATAGAATAAATTATAGGAAATGAGAAGAGTCAAACATGTCATAGAATATAATGTCAGTCAAGAGAGTGACACCTTTTTTGGCCACTCATGTTATTGAAAAAAGCATAAATTGTAAACACATTCTTTTCCTCAACGGAGACTGGGCTTCTTTGTTTTGATAAATGCAGCTTCTAAAGCAGCAAGATGAATAGGAGATTGCGCTTTTGGTAATGCCCTTAGTTTGTAGTGACAGGCAATTTTTTTGCAGATTTGTGCCAGAGTTTATCAGCACTGTAACAACCAGTATATACAGACCTGACCGAGGCTTGTATTAAGACAAAACTTTGTTAGAATTAATGCCAAAGAGATTTACAAGAAGCTTTGCAATCATTTTGTCTCAATATTTTGTATCTTCAGTAAGCTACATTATCATGAGATGTATTGTAGAAAATATATAAAAAATCGTGACAAATTTATTGAAAAACTTAAAAATATTCCCTGCAGTTTTAAAATTGTTGCTCAATATCATTTATTTATTTATTTAGAGAGCTTTCCTTGCATTTTCAATAAGTATGTCTAACATATTTGATAGGGGCGGCACAAAATAGAACTGATGCCGTGAAATGCTGCAGGTGCTCTAAGTCAAGTAGAGTGGATTTTGTGAAAGATATTCTGTTGAATATAGACATGTTAATGCAATTTATCAGCTACAAGGTACAGTAAGCTAAGGCTTTAAGGCTTTAAGTACTGTATGATTTTATTTAAATGATAATTTTCTTTTTACTGGCAAAGCTTCATACCTGTAAGACATCAATCACAGACCTCTTTACTTTACATTCTCCAGGCTTGCTGCACTGTCATAAAGCCAGTATGATCAAAACTACAGTAGGCCCCATACATAAGTGTGAAGTTTAGCCCTGGCTATGACTTGATACAGAGCTCAAAGCTAGCTACCTGTAACAACTCTTCAGTGCATACTATGTCGAGCTGAAAATAATTGCCCACGAGAATAGGCATTTTTAGCAATCTCTCCACATCCTGTTTACCTAATACGTAAAAGTCTTCAAGTCTGCGAAAGAAAACAAGCCACTCCAACTCAAGTCTGTAGTAACAAAAATACCTTACGGTACGAATCAAGTAATAACATCTCCAGTTACTTGATAGAGATTAAGGCAATATGCGAGAAAAAATGTCCTCTTTCAAAACACAAGAGAATCGATTAAAAAAGTAAGTAGATTAATAACTTACTTAAACTATAGATATCTGGCACATCCTATGGTCATAGGAAGGTCCATCACTCATGTTGCTGGATTTCGTGAAATTAATCTTCCTCTTTGTTTTCCTTGCTTACTTTTCATTTCATGATTACGAGGCTAGCCTCATTTACTATAGCAACCACATTAATCGAAGCAATAAACATTGCTGTCACCAACTGCTCGTGCACAAGGGATTTCACAATGGTCTCCCTATGTGTTTGGAAAGTTCCATAGATGCACCTTCCAAACACCCCTTTCTTGTACAGGTACCGCGTTAATGAAAATCACAACCAGACTGCAGGATGTCTCATCATTTTCCCACTGAGACATTTGTTCTAGGCTGCATGTAATGAACAGCACCTGCTATTTCAAAAGGCACTAAAGAAACTCAAAGAAAAAGTGGTTTAACAACAGCTGAAGCCAAGGAAAACAAACCATTAAGACTGTACCCATCCTAGTAAGAAAAGTTCAGGTGCCCTTACCTTGCAACAGGCGATATTCATATGCATGTTCCATACTCTAAGGGGGTCATTTTGCACTACTTATCTGCTGTCGAAGTTTTAAAGAGGTACACACGGAAAAGGAATAGATATTAGACTGTGACGTCATAAAATTACCATCGATACGATGACATCATGATCAAGGACTTACATATCATTAGTACTGATATGAATAATAGATAAATTTTTTGATTAACTTTGCAAAGAATGTCTCATACACCAACGCTCTTACGCGAAGAAAATCTCCGAATATATATCCATTTCCAGAATAACAGAAAAT
>JAAAKM020006971.1:102544136-102567263 GCA_010016025.2 Alatinidae sp. Z8VKAUB7J3 | reverse complement strand
GGGGGGGGGGGGGGGGGGGCGGGGGGGGGGGGGGGGGGGGGGGGGGGGGGGGGGGGGGGCGGGGGGGGTGGGGGGGGGGGGGGGGGGGGGGGGGGGGGGGGGGGGCGGGGGGGGGGGGTATATGATACAATCAACCTGCAATCTGTAATCATCCTTTAGGCTGCCTGTTGTGAAAGTGGGAACTGCACTTCTAATTGCAAAGCAGTAGGTAAATACCTTTTAATACTCACTGAGCAAGTCTTTATTTCGAAGATAGCTGTTATTTGCAGGGTTTCCACTGTAAAACATCATACTCAAAAGTCCTAAGATACAAGTTGCTCTTATGTGACTATTATCAGAAACATAACTTTAACCTCCTATTTCCCAAAGCTAGAGTTAACGTCCTAGCTATTTATTCTTTATAGGTGCTCTCTGCAGGACAGTACTGAAAAGCATTTATATAACAGTAACTTTTATTGCATGCAATTCCTTTTCTTTTGTAATTGGTAAATCGATTTGGGGAGGGAGCAAATGCAAATGAAAATGTAACTTCCAGCTTCACATTCTGATTGGTAATCCTAGTGTACTAGAAACCCTAAATATGACCCTCTTCAAACCTAATCACTCCATAATATATAGCCCCCCGTTTACTAGCATATATACACCTCCTAATGAGTGCCCAGGTATTTTATTCTGAAAGTCAAATGAAACTCTTAAAAAATGTCTTCAAGCAAATTAAAAACTACAAAAGATGCAAGTATAAAGTTGGCCATTTACTCTGATTAATTTTTTTCTTGTTTTTATTTATAAAACTGTTTTCTTTCATATTTTTTCTGTTCTTTCCCCACGCAGCTTAAGCAAGTCCAGTAGTGACTCTGAAAGAGGATACTGGGTCAACATTACTTCACAGCAGTAAGTCATATCCTACATTACTCTTATCCTACTTTTACCCTACACCTACCCATACCCCTGTAGGTAGACCCAACCCCTAAGCCTATGCCTACCCAACCCTATGTTAGAAACAGAACAAAGCAGGTTTCTCTGCTCTTGGTAACCCTACCTGTATTTGTTAAAGTTAGAAACTTGTTGTGATAAGACCTAACACCTTAATTTGATAAATTTGAATATACTAACACTTGTCGACTCAGTAGAAGCCATTCTGGTGGAAGAAGTTATCATGACGTGAGTTAGGGATGACACACATGAGGACAAAAATCGTACTAATTGACGAATAAGCAACTGTTTTAGGGTCAAATATTACATGGGAAGTTATTCAAGTGTTTTCAGATCTCATTTACATTATGGGTACTGGCAAAGTTCCTTAAAATTAATAAACGGGGGGTCCTAATAAGGAGCAGGGAGTTATAAATTTCAAAAAATTAATAAGCGGCGGGGGGGGGGGGGGGCAAGATTATTTGGCACTAGAGAGTAAGACGGGGGAAGATGTTGATAAATGCCGAGATTCGTAAATGGACCCAAAAACCCCTAGAATTCGTACATAAAATGTTTGTAGTGAAGCCTACTTTAGGAAACAGAATAACCCTGAGGAGCCAATATGATGTAATTACAGATGGCAGCAACACCACTGCAAAGAAACAGAAGATACGTTTCAATATATTTCTATCGCATCATTGGAATGGAGTGTTGATATTCGTATTAAGTCTGTCGTAAAGTTTCAGTCTCACAAACCTTTAAAAATCATCGATAACAATAGATTATTACAACTACAAATAAAGTATACATTGTTTTTATTTATGTTTATTTTCTATTGGGCTCTTATAAGTCCCTCTGTGTAAGAACTGCTTTCTGTGAATGTATGTCACAGTGACACACGTTCTTAATACGAGGTACTGTCTGTAAGTCAAATCCCATACTACTCAATGTGGGGATTAACTGACAGCGTGTTTTGGCCTTGTGCAAATCCTCGCTAACCTTTACACCCTTTCCGGCCCTTTCACCCACGCTTTGCCATGCCCATCTCCTACAAACATCTCATGGCCAAATATGTTGACAACGGGAAGGTTGATTGTAAGAGATTTGTTGTCTTTATTTATACAAATAATGTCGTGAGAACTAATAGTACCTTGCTGTGCTAGTCGAGAAACCTTACCCCCTTAAAGTCTACTTTGCAGCCACGACGTCAAATCAACGTTCCATGTTTTAGATAGACACTATCAGCTTAGCCATGAGCAACATAGCACTACAGTTGTTTTGATATCTCCGTAAGACAACCGTAATTCACGGAGCACTATGCCACAGATCTAGACAAAAGGACGTCACGTTATTGAGACTGCGGCTACAAATAACATACGAAAAAAATAGGAATAGGTCATAGTACGATCAGTTAAGTTTAAATAATTTGATAGAAGATAATTTCTTATAGGAGCGACGCCACCAACACAAAAGTAGAGAAGGCGAGAGATAAACGAAAATTTCCTTCTGTTTATTCTTTTAAATCTTCAGAGAAAATTTTGAAAAGTAAGATCCGACATGGGACTCTCTTCTCTTCTTTTCGTTCTTATTTCAACGTATTCTTTGTTCTCTGCGCCAGAGAAAATATCAATTGGCAGATAGTAGAGGTGACCTCCACCCTCTCTGGCTGCTACTTTTTAAAGAATTTCCACTTGATTCCCTTAAATACTGGGCACTCACACTCAATACTGCATTTCTTGCTGTAGCCGCTGAGCTAAAAGGGGACTGGATCCATGACGTTTTGCATAAAGGTGAAATTCTATGGGCCTTTCTGGCGGCCATGTTGATTAGCCACAGGGAGTTAAGTTATACCGCTGTTGCATGTGTGTTCGGCACTGAAGAGACTGTTAAAACAAGGATGGGTTCACACGTCAAGTCTCTTGGACTAGTTTATTCTAAAGTATGTAAAGCTTATGTCAAAAAGGTGAAGAGGGATCATTCATATCCTTGCGAAAGGTGGGTGAAGCCCCACTGCTCAACGGGGGGTGAATTGAAGTACTTTTATTGATTTACATGTGTCCTTTTACATTTATTGATGTACTTCGAAAGAGTGACCAGGCTGTCTTTAGATTAACTACTCAACAGTAGAGAAGAGTAAACCCTAACTCTTGCAAATATTGACAACCAGTTCTCCGTAGCATCAACTTTTGACCGGCTTTCGGCGATTTTAGATTTTGTACCCGAAGCACCTTCCCGTCACATATTCGTATTTACGAAACAACTATTGAAAGAAATTGTTTACGGTGCTACATTTAAATACAGCTAAGAAAATTATTGTTATTAAAGTTGAAGAGCCTCTTCGCCTGACTCTCAACAGATTGTGGTGTCGTGATTAGAAAGTTTTAAAGAACACTAAATTGGACCAAAATGTTCAAAATTTACAAAAATTAAGAACAGAAATGATTAAAAACATACAAAAGACTCAAAGTACGGACGTACACGGCGGCATTACCTTTTTAACTTCCTCGGGGCATTTGTAGTGTTTATACACAGCAACAGAAATCCAGACTTTCTTTTTATGCCTTTATCATATACCATGCCTATATGTTCTCTCATATGACCCAAAGTTTGGCCTGTACAGACGAAATATATGCTTGAATTTTGTCTTTGTACTGCGAACGTACTTGTGGTTAAAATTTGTAAAGTGCACCATGTAAAAGCACGAGAGAAGATATAGGCAAGGGCACTTTGAACCCGGAATAATGTTCCAACTTGCAAGGTTTTCAGCCACTATTTATAGGGCGGGAAACAAAGGTACCTTATCAGTCAAGGTGCTGTTTTCAGGTGAAGGCAAACACATCTATTCGTTGCGCAGAAGAGAATTATTTTAACACTATAAACTGCAAGCCTTTCCATCTAAGGGACTCTACGACAGAGCGGTAGATGTTGACTTAAATATATTCGCCTGTGCGACTCATCAGGCCTCATAAGCAAATATTCCTATTCTGGATAACAAATGAAAAGGCATGCTTTCAAGGTATTTTGCATTGTTAATGCATGGTGGCTAGCTGGCATCCCAATGTCGTCTTCCACCTTAGATCAATGGAGCCAATCTATGGAAAATACGCTGTAGCATGCCTTAACACGATATCCACTTCCTAAAAATATAAACAGATACCAAAGCCAGGTATCTGGAACGGCCATCGGAAACAAATTCGCCCCGCCCTATGATTGTTTATTTAAGAACTGCATAGAAACAGAATAGAGCTTTTAGCCAGTAAAATTTATAGACTTTGGGTGTGGTTCTGATACCTTTGACGACACCTTGTTTTATTTGGACCCATGGGGAGGACAACCTCCGTACCTTTTTAGAAGCTTTGGAGTATTTGCAAATGTTTACTCGGATAAAACCAATTACCGAACAGGCGCGCAACTAGAAATTTGGAAGGACAGGCGAGGTTTCCAAAATTCAAGGCACTTGTTCGGCGCCTTCTTTAACTCTGCTTTTACAGGTTACATACTCTCACGTGCATACAAATCATTGGTCACTATCTCCTCAAGGTGTAGATTCTGCGCTTACGTACATAAGAATGTTCAAAAGCGTTTTCATTGACTCATCATTCTAGTAGCGAACATGTGGTGTGCGTTAAGTGCACAATCTTCCAAAACAGAAACGTTTTCCTTTTTGCCGAAAATCTTCTGTATTTCCCTTTGTATAGCGCAAATAGCTGTTCGTTTGTGAGAAATCTTTGGAAGCATGGCTATATCCACGAAAATCCCCGCGAAATTGTTGGAGTTGAAGACTCGAAGATTTAAGTTTGTAACTCCAATTTTTTTCTATAAATTTGAGTTTACTATGGAATTTTCGAACGAATAACAACGAAAGCAATAAACAGAACATTAATTTTAAGTTAATACAATGGTGCTTATGACAAGTAAGAAAATATCATACCTGATCATACAAAATCGATAGCTCGCTAAACATTCGTCGATTTTGTGTTTTGAAAATATTTCAACGTCAACTTCTCAATCAAACGGGTTAACTACTTTTTATCATACTTATAATCAAGTCTAAGAATGGACGGGCTTTAAGTTCATTTAAGCTGGCAAGAGGACCAAGCGAGATGGAGGAAGCTGGTCAATAGTACATTTCTTGTGCCTGCAAATCCGACCAAACACACCAGACTTCATAATAGCTGAAAGGTGACGGGTTATGTTTGGGTAAGGCAACGATAACCAATAGTCAGCATTGGGCCATTGTTATTCTTTTAGGTATAAGGGGTAAATCTCTGCTTTGGGGGAAAGTCTTTATCGCAAGGAGTACCAGATTAAAAGATGTGCCTAAAATATTTGCCCACGTGATTAATATTACCTCATAGCTTGTGTACGCAACTTTTATTCGCACTGTTATTTGTTCTGTTTTTTTTATATATATTTATACTTTTCGTTTTTCCTGACTTTATCTAGAATTTTTCTCTAACTTTTTGACATTCTAGTGACATTTTTACTACTTGAGATTTTTTCTATATTTTTTTACATTTATAGAAAGATTTACGTTACATTGTCATTGCTTGATCCCTCGTTTGTACACTGAACACAATTGGTAGAAAGTCAAAACAACAACAATATGGAAATAGCGCGAGTCTTCCTACGAATCA
Source organism: Alatinidae sp. Z8VKAUB7J3 (assembly GCA_010016025.2). Classification (NCBI taxonomy): domain Eukaryota; kingdom Metazoa; phylum Cnidaria; class Cubozoa; order Carybdeida; family Alatinidae; species Alatinidae sp. Z8VKAUB7J3. The sequence goes on along the minus strand of JAAAKM020006971.1, from coordinate 102,561,714 downwards.
GCCGGAAAAACTTTGGGATGGCCACAATTTCTTCTTAAGATATTCAGTTCTTTACAATAAATGCAATTTCTGAGAAGGGAAGATGGTTATTTGCTTTTACGCTCTCCATTATTTTCGAGGAGAGATGCTCCCAATGCACAGGAACTTCCTATCCGTCACCCGTATCTCATATACATGAGTCACCACTTCTCATCAGACCACAAATGTCCAAAGATCCATACATAAGTTTCATTTAATACCCTTGACTGGTAAGTTGTTATCATAACAATTGGCAATCAAAATGCCCCAAATTATTCCTCTTAGTCATAATTTGTTGCTGTCAACAACAACTTTACTTGTAAACAAGTTCTACAAATTGCCTCACTTCCTACAACCAATGGAATATTCCAAATACACAAGGCAGAATACCGTGAAGAATTTTCTATGATACCGTAGTTGGTATTTGAGGTAGAAAGACATCGGCATGGATTAGATGCCTAATTACTCTGACATAGACATAATTTCTTCATAATGACCAAATTACCGTGAGAATTCATGGAAGAATAATTTAGGATTTCGATTCGGGGTCTGGGTAATGAGCAGAGTTGATTAGGGCCTGGTGACCGTTATCTTTATGAATCTTCTTAGTTGATTCAGTTGACGTGGGAGCTGTCCAACAGAGGTCGCCATCAGTGATCTTTGTGTAGTAGAAGAAACTAATGCCAAGTGTCTTCCCACGGGTACATGCAAGAATGGGAATCTTCTATTACCCGCGGATAAATATGTGAGAAGATTGGTAAGAGTTATCGAATGATGCAGCTTCGGCAGAGAAGGGAAACTGGGTGCTTCAAAGCTGCAACCCAAAACCGAATATATAAGGTCTATGAAAACATAAACGTGCTTGTATTTGACCAGGAGATGAGTCTAATGCATTAAAGAAAACAAAGAAATTTCATATTTCTGTAGTGGCGAAACTTGTATTATGTCGAATTAACTTTTCCTCTCTTACTCTGAGTGTCTTCATGATACACTTTTTTAATAAGCAACTCAATTTTCAGGGTCAGGGCTAAGATTGCTAAGGGTATGATACACTTTCAGGGCTACAGTTGCTTAACAGGTTGCTAAGGTCATTCTTTCTCTGTGATACCGTATCATACAAATATATACAATTTCTAGCTTTTCTTCTGTCAACTTACAGTGAGTTGTACATGTAAATAATTGCTAAGTGTAGGATATACTTTCAGGGATAAAGTTGCTTAACAGGTTGCTAAGGTCATTTTTCTCTGTGATACTGTATCTTATAAATATATACAATATCTGGTTTTTCTTCTGTCTACTTACAGTAAGTTATACATTTAAATAGTTATGTATTTGTTTCGAAACAAAAAAGAATTATTCTGCCTTTATTTTTAAAAAAAATTGTAATTTTGTTCTGTGAAAAAAAGTTGCCAACTAACTGTCAGGGCTTAGTGTTGCTAAGCAAGTTGCTTATTTTTTTGGCTGATTCGAGGGCTGAAGACGTAGCAACTGGGTTGCTTATATAAATAAAATGTGTATTCTGAGATTACTAAAACAAATATCTCTCCTCCGCAGTCTTCGGGTTTCGGCTCATAATACGGTAACTATTGTCAGATTTCTATCGTTTTCTCCTTGTCTATGAATCCATGATTACGTGTGCATATACAGGTGAACCTGTCTTTAGTGGACATGATATATAACGGACACCTGGTAATAGCGGACGCATTTTCTAGGAACAGACGGAATCATGGTCAAGCTCTCATAGAAATATCTCTATATAGCGGACACACTTTCGCGGAACCACTTGAACGTTTGCCTTAGAATTAACCTGTTTATAGTGGACACGCGTATTTTACTCGTATTTAACCCCCCATAGCCCTATGTTTCCGTGGCCTCTGAGTTATCAGAATGGTATAAAATGATAAAATTCATAAGTAATTTTTGAACAATGTAACTATTCCAAACACTTTGCTACTTTAGCATCTATGTTCTCAGCTTAAAACATTGTTATGCTTTAACGTATCTTTCCTTTTCTTTTCTTTGCAAAATGTTGAAAATCTCTAGATAGCGGACACCTGGTAATAGCGGACATTTTTACCAGGAACCGCAGGTGTCCGCAATAGACAGGTTTGACTGTACAATCGTTAAGTTAGATGGGCGCGCGTAATGAATGAGTACCCCAAACAGGTTAGAGGTTTGAAATTGGAAATCCTAAGATGTCGTTATTAATGGCCACTGAACCTGATCATGGATTGGTTGTTCGGTTTGACCTTCAGGTAGATTAAGTAGAGACACGATACTAGGATTATTGCGTTAGTTTTGAAAAGAACACTAGAGAAATAGAAAATATGTCACCACCGGGCATCCAACCCGTGACCCACGTTCGATCCTCGGTGGTGACATATTTTCTATTTCTCTAGTGTTCTTTTCAAAAATAACATTTCAAATCCTCTCTTCTCGATGATGATTATTGATTTCATTGGCTGTGCTGATGGTACGGCGATATCTGGAAGAGTGGTCGTGCACTTAGAAATTGTAACATTGAGTTGTACAATTTCAGCATGAAAAATAAATGGCATGGAAGTTAAAAAAAATTATTATATTTATTTTCTTTCTATCCCCTTCTGATGTTACCTACCTTATTTGTAGTCGACGTACCGCAGCTGAATGTAAGTTACAAGCCGCAGAAGATTAGTCCGAAATTCCAAGGCACCGTGCGATTGCTGCTCCATTCGAGAATTCGCGATTCATACATGCATCCACAATTCAACACAGATGTCATCAAACCATTGCAGATTGAGAACATCTTTGATCAGGAGGTAGAATTATTCTGTGATGCTTTGTTCCTATTTATTTATTTATTTGTTTATTCATTCATTTATTCATTTATTTATTCATTCATTTATTTATTTATTTATTCATTTATTTATTTATATATACATTTATTTATTTATTCATTTATTTTTTTTATTTATTCATTCATTTATTTATTTGTTCATTTATTCATTTATTTATTTATTCATTTATTCATTCATTCATTCATTTATTTATTTGTTCATTTATTCATTTATTTATTTATTTATTTATTTATTTATTTATTTATTTATTTATTTATTTATTTACTTATTTAAGTATTTTCACTAGTTGTGGGCGATTGGATTTTCTCTGCCTTCGGTTTATCGTTCGTTGAGATGCAGCAAAATCATGAATCTGGTCATTCTTTTGGGGTAATTCCGGTCAAAGCTGTGTTTGAGGCACGTTTACTGTAGTTAATTATTTTCTACCAGCAGAGACACATCATCAGTCAGGAAGTGGTATACCAAAAACATACAATTAACTAAATTATTTTAAGCTTACACTGATTAAGAACAAATGTTGTCTGTCAGGACTGCAAATTTGGTGCCTTTATATTTCGTGTAGTTTAATTAATCAACTGATAGATTAATTTATGCAACAGTGAAGAAGTAGCAGAATTTTATGAGTTAATACAATGGACAGAGAGGGAGGATTGAATTAGGGAGCAGATTTTACTTTGTTAAAGCATAAAACGGGGAGATGGAAATTGATTAATCGGTTAACAGTGTTCCCTTAGGGTCTTTTTCCAAATTCAAACAGCTGTTTCTCGCGCTTTGTATGAGATTTAGGCATAATATTTTGCATATGGGCATTTGGTAGCAGGTTAACAATCTTACTGCGGTTATGAATAGGATTTCCCGAAAAACATATTGGAACGTCATTATTTTAGTACTGTCTTTGCCATGATGACACGAGTGCAGATTTTGCGATTGTGACGCGATATTTCGTTTTGGCGGGAATCGACTATTACTTAAAAATGTTTTCTTTTCTGATGCCATTTAGGTGCAAAATTTATCTGGTGGTGAATTGCAGCGGGTTGCACTTACCTTATGTCTCGGCAAGGTATGTACTATGGAACGGTTAGAATTAACTGTGTATAGATGTAGATAAATAATAAATGTGGAACCGAAAAGTTTAAGCTAATAGTTTTGTGTGTGGTACAAAGCAAGCATTTTGCATGAAAAAGCGAAAACACTGTGTACTTAAGAGCTTTCTTGTCTAACACTCCTCAGAGATACAGTAGTAAGGAATAAACCCAATAGTATTTTTGAAAAAGCGAGTCAGAATTTAGACTGCTGACTTGTATTTTTGGACCAATCAGCGTCCACTGCAACTAGATAATAAATACAAGCACTATTTATCCTTTTTCCTTCGAAACTAGGATACTTATCACTGCTGACAATAAAAGAACTTCTAATTTGTGTAATAATGGTTATCTCGTTCCAAGTTATTGTTTCGTGTGAAGATTATGCCGTATAAACTTGGTTATCTTAACATCTATTATTGGAGTGCCAAGAGTAAATATGGAGTTTTTGGCTGTTATCGTTACAGACCAGTTATGTCGTCGTGCGTTTTACAGGAAAAGGTATTCTGTTTGTGGAAACTATTCCACATTCCTTGCAATCGCTTGACTTTTGGTGCCATTAAGTGGTAGCATATTTTCTATTTCTGTAGTATGTAGAGTTAAAGGTAAATTCAAAGGCACTACGCATAATTTGTGACGCGCATGAGGAACTTCCATTATCAACTTTTCTGTTTGAATATCCCAGAGCTACTCTTTTAAGGTCAGAGTAAAGGTTTTAGGAAGAACAAGTGCTGAAATTTTTATCCTCAACTATCCAACTTTAAGCGAAAACAAACAGTTTGTCCCTTCATAACGTTTTTGCTGTACTGATGTTGAAGATGTCTCTTTAGTCACATTGTCGGAGGTTCTAAGATGTGCGTGCTGCTTTGCAGGGTTCGCATTGAGGGCAATCGGGGGAAAAGGGGTCTTTCCTGAATTTCCTGAATTTCTGGAGTCATTTCCTTATGTAAAGGCCAGGACTTAGAGTCTGTACTTTCATGAAAATAGAATTCCTATATGTTATTTTGTTTCTTTTGGTTGGTTTGATCGTTTCAGAATCATTTTGACGTGAAAAAGAACTGCTTCTTTTGTTGTAATATCGTGTTAGGCTTAGATTATTCACAAATATATCATGAACACTGATAATAGTCAGGGGAAATATGGATTTTATTCGATTGCTGAGGGAAAATCAGGGTATTTAGGGGCTGCACGAATCCTGTTGTACGTGAGATCGGGTTGGGGTCATATTCCCAATTGAGTTCCACTTACATTTTGAGAGATGAGAGTGTAAGGGGAAGGTGGTGTACTCGTGTACTTGGTGTTCATATAGTTACTTTTCAGTTGTTTTTATTTAGTAGAAATGTCCTTACATACAGCTTTTGAATAATTAAACTCCTTGCTTTGTTCTATAAACAGCCAGCGGATATATATCTGGTTGATGAACCGTCAGCATACCTAGATTCTGAGCAACGTCTCCACGCAGCAAAAGTTATCAAAAGGTAATTTTTTATTTTTTCCAGTTCGATGATGCTTTCCAGTTAAGTGTTACCTAAGATACCTCTTACGTGCTATAGATATTTCATTTATAACCAAGGGCGCAACTGCTGATCTCATATATCACATCCACACAATTCTCATATCCTCTAAGGTTCGGGCATTTTTGGCAAGGATCGGATGTTCACATTGGTAATAGATGCTACCCATGGTTCTCCTTGGCGGTTTGGCGTGTACTCATGGCATGTTTCTACACCAGGTAGCCCAAAATTGAGGGCGTCGCCCGCGGATAGTCGCATCTACCCGTGCTATATTTTTCGACCTGTATAGTTTTTCAACTGTTTGTTTAAGTTGGTTGGACATCAGACTTACTGCTCATCATGGGTCTGGTTAGAAAACTACAAGACGGTCTTAGCCATTTTGTTAGGATCCGATGTAATATCTCTTCATATTAACTACAAATGCTCTCCAAAATCTGCGAGAGGCGGCCCTACTGGGCGGTTGTGCGTGGCTCATTGCTTTGTCCGCCTGGTAGCCCAAATTGAGGGGCGACGCCTTTGAATACTCCAACTACCCTTATTATATTCGGTGGCTGGTATGGTGGTTTAACTGTTTAAACTCTGAAAAGATTCCTGAAACTACAAAATTTGTAGATAATATTTAATAACGGAATCTTTGATATATGAATTTAGATGCCAGTGCGATGCTAGGTTTGTTGGAAGGACGTCTCAAAGACTTACAGATCGTATGTCGCAACATATTCCACCCGCGTTGAGAAATATGAAAGCCGTTCGTGAACGTCAACAACCCGAACGAAAGTGTAAAGCAAATGTGAGTCTGATAGATTGTGATTCGGCCATCGGTACACATTTACTACATCAGCACAACTGTTTGGGGGCCAATACGAATGATTGTTTTCGTATATTAGCTAAAGCTAGATCAGCTTTCCATCTGAAAGTTTTAGAAGCGGTTTTTTCATCAAAACCCGGGATCCTTTACTTAGCCGACAAAAGGAGTTCGTGTTTTCTCTGAAATTGTTCTAACAATTTTGGCGCCTCCAAATTGTTAGTAGGCTTAATGATTGTCCAATCATTGGTCGACAAATTTTTGCTTCGATCCCTTTCTTTGTTTGCGAGTTATCATAAATTATGCTTGAATGTTTGAACAACTAGTTCTTTGCTCGAGCCATTCTGATGAGGGTGCAACAAAACCGGTCAATGGCATTTCACTAATGATTCCGTTATTAAATATTATCTACAAATGTTTAAACTCTATAATCGAAACCTCGATCATCCTAACTTCAATTAGCTGAGCCCTGATTATCCGAACCTCGATTATCCAAACCTCTACTAACCGAATAAAAAAGGTAGCTGGTTCCAACCCTGTCTCAGGCGTCTCGGTCTGACATTGAGTGAATCGTTGTACCTCATATTTCTCGCAGATACATTTGCAGCGAGCCGAGTGAGTGGAAACTGAGTGGAAAAACACTGCTGGTTTGAAAAAAGCCTGGACAGCTGAATAAACATCATTAGCTATTTCTTGAAACATACTCCAGTGTAACAGGGGAAATGTTTACAAATTGGCATTTCGTTTTAAAAGTGAAAATTTTCAAAGTAACTCTTCAGATTTCTCACACATGCAGGATGTTTTCCCAGCTGCCATAAGTAGAATTGATCTGTTAGATTGTTTCAATTAGTTTAAAAACCAAAACTATACACTCCTCGATTTCTTCATTAGAGGTAGTACAGTGACCGAACCAGCTGTTATCCAGCTGTCGTTGAATAGGGGCTCAGACTGAGGAGTCGGGACATAATTGGAAATTTGAAAGAGAGTAAAATTGAAAGAGAGTAAATGGAAATAGTGCGAACGGGAGCTGAGAGAAGTGATTTGAAATTACTCTTTGCAGTGCATTATGCATTATTTGACTCTCTTATTGTTTCGTATATCTAGTTAATATCCAAACGACTACCTATAAAGCAAGGAAACGTTTATTTTTATCGGCGAAAGGAATCGAGAGATGGGGAAAGGGGTTAGTTACTGTAAATACCACCGCCCCTTGGGTGTCATACACATCTTTAGCACCCCGCATGTAAGTTTAACAGCTTCAACTCGTTAATGGTAAGCTGCAATTTGCAGAAAGTATGTGATGTAAGGTTGAAAAGCAAGCGTTTGTAATTAACAAACAAAACCAAATAGGAAACTCAAATCATAGTCTATAATTTTCTTACAGTGTCACCCCGAATGGTTCCAGTGCCCACAGAAAGCGGTACTACTCTCATGGGAACCATTGTGCTAGAGTAGTTGTATTTATTGTTTATTCACGGAGAGGGAGGAATCTCGTTGTCCAACGAGGTCATAAGCGTGTGGATCCCAATTTTGCTTTTTTGTAAATGGATATCGGGCCCAGCTAACTTCATACATCAGTTTGAAGTAGAACACTAGAGAAATAGAAAAGTATGTCACCACCGGGGATCGAACCCGTGACCCACGCTTTCGTGGCGTGCTCTCTACCAACTGAGCTAGGTGACCTCCGATGTTAACACACTTTTGATGATACATCAGTTTTAAGAAAGTCTCGTACCGTGATGGAGGCAATGACTGTACATGCCTTATGTTAGTGCATAATTTTTCCATGTCCAACTCTTTCGAAAGGCAATAACTATACAACCGTCTTTTATCTTTTATTGTCTTTCGTTTCACGTGCCGCTCTTTCGGCTGTGCGTGAGTATCTTAGTGCCTATTTTTTCAGGTCCCACTCGTTCAACAAGCGCCTTTTGGTGCCTAATTTTTCATCCCCCCTTCTTTCAGCAAGCAATGGCAGTACATGTGTCTCTTAGTGTCTATTTTTTTCATGCCCCTCTCTTTTAAGAGGCATTGACTATACAAGCGTCTTTCAATGTCTTATAGTTTCTCGTCCCTCTCTTTCAACAGGAAATGACTGCTCATGCTTCCTTTATTGTCTTATTTTTTTTCTTTTCCTTTTTCTTTCAATAGATTCATTTTACACGCGAAGAAAACGGCATTTGTAGTAGAGCATGATTTTATCATGGCGACGTACTTGGCAGACAGAGTCATCGTCTTTGAAGGTGAACCATCTGTGAAATCATTGGCAAACAGGTATGACTTGGGAGTTCTTCAATACATGTAAATGTCGTTGGCACAGAACTGTTCTCGGCAGGGTGGTTTGGGGTGTAAAGTATCGCAGCAAAAGTTTCTCTATCGTTTGGTTCTCTTGAATTCCAAGGAACTGAACTTTCTAACTCATCCCTTCCACATGTAATGCTTTAAAGGAAGATATTAATTGGTATTATTGTGTCAGACCAGCTTTGACTGTTCCTCTGACATGCTTAACTTCCACTGCTTCCCTTGACAGCCGAATGACCAGTTTGTGGAACAAATTTGAATATTGCATTAAATAACGGATTTATTTTCTTAACGTTTTTGCCAGACACTGATCATGGCAATCGCCTGGAATGAAGTAAGAAAGCATTCTACTAAGACTTTATAGGAAAGGGGTCCTCATATACTCTTGGGTTCCTAATAGACGTCCCCCCCGCTAATTAATTTTTCAAAAATTTTCCACCCAGGACATTCTTATTCCAAGCCCCCCGCCTATTAATTTTTAAGTAATCTCTCACCCATGACAATTGTTTGAGGAGGTACGTTGGCGCGCAAGTAGTAAATATCTTTATTGAAATATGAAAACTACACATTAAAAAGATGAAGGTTGCCTTTTACGAAGCTCGAAGAAGTGTGAAGACGCACATTACAGATGTTAGCAATAACACTGCCATTAAACAGGAGGATAAGGGGAACATTTGTAAAATCTTGGAAGGCAAGTTGGAGACTACCATGACTTCGAAAACCTGACTCTTGTTTATGTTGTATTTCCCTACGTTTGGGAAGTTGTATTGATTCTCGACTTCAATTTTTGTCCAGGCCCCCGTCTATTACATATTTGGTCATTTTTTAACCCCTCCCACCCGCCCGGTTTTTGCCGTTTGTCGATCTTTCGTTGGAAGTAGGTTGGGTTCAAATTAATTTTTTCATATTTCGCTAAGTTGTCCTTTGTCATCGTGTGGAAAGGGGTGTTTCGTGTTGATATGCATATCTTACTGTGAATGTGACGCAATGTCTGTCGCAATCAATTACAAATTTGGTAGAGATGAAAAGTGGTCAGGCAAAAAATTTAGATTTGGCAAATCTTGGGGGAGCATGGCCCCCTCTGTCCCCCTGCTCTCCCGTCCCTGCTTCCTTAAAATCATGTAAGACCGTTTGATGGTCTCACAAAATACCATTTTAAGTTATAATAAGTAACATGTGGGATGTACGATCGAGTAGATTCTGATTCCAATTTCAATGGTGAAGAATACAGTGATGCTACAGGAGTGGTGCTGATATTCCTGGTATTCAAGCAACTGATGAAAGTGACGAATTCAACGATATGACCGTAGAGAATGCTAATGATGTCGGCAATATATTTTATCTGTGCTATAAAAGTTTATTTCAATAAGTGTATAAAGTTTTAAAGCATACATATTGTTTCGTGGTTCAAAGGTCATATATATGGACTGTTGCAGGAAAATATTATTTCCACTCATACTTTTCACGAATGTTCCTTAACTGTTGGATTAGTTCTGCCTGCCTACGTTTCTTAAGAGTTTCTTGAATATTTCCAAATCTGAGCTTAGGATTTCTTATAGACTGGTTTCTTGTAAGAAAAATAACGTGTACTATGATAAATATGCAACGTTCTAAAAACAATCTAACAGGTTGCACCTAAGATATATTGGAAATTGTTTACACTAACATTCGTCATACCTGTAAGATCAAAAGAGATAGAAAGTTAAGTATACTAGTTAAAGTTTACATAAGGTAAAAGAAAGGGGTGTCCTTCTGCGTGCACTCTTATGACGTCAATGTATTTATGTTGCTTTGCTCGTGAGCTGATCCTGTTCGTGGGATAACCAATATAAGTGTTCCAGTCGTTACATGCAGAATTTAGGCATGTGAGTTGGTATACAACGTGATCTTCTCCATTTTGTTTTTTGCTAATGATGATTTTGTACGATCGATAATACACTTGTACCTTGACTTTTCTACTTTAGCAAGCGGTTTGACGTGGCTACTAATAATCGATTTGGAGGTTTTTCCTTCCTTTATATCATGGGTTTACCGTTGACCCTGGTAAAATAATTTGATTATTTGCGTTTTGGTAACACTTTTGTATTTATTTGTTCTCGCATGGTGTTGTCCAAGAACGTTTGGATGCACGAACTATTTCTTTCATTCCATTATTTTTAAATGTTGAGCATGAGGTTATCTGAAAATCTGAGCCAGCTGAGTTATCTGGGAATCTGAGCTGGTTGAGGCCATCCATGTAAGGTATATTCTGTAAATAGCTGGAGATCTGGATCAGCTTTGGTTTCATCTTGAAATTGTTGAGGGCGCTTTGTAAAGATTGACTTCAAGGGCTGGTGGTCAGTGACAACGGAAAAATCTTGACTACAGATAACGCTCTGGAAGCGTTCGCATGCAAAAACGACAGTCAATGTTTCTTTCTCAATTTGTGCGTACTTGCTTTCAGCTTGTATCAAAGAACGAGAAGCATAGGCAATAGGTCTCCCTTTAATTTGAACTTGTTGTTCTAGACGAGTACCAAGAAAGTGAGAACTTGAATCACATGAGATTCGTAGAGGAAGAGATTTGTTGTAAAATTGAAATACTGGTCCTTTAGTGAGGATAGCTTTGAGCATGTCAAATGCGGTTAGTTGAGGTTTTTGAAAGGACGATTCGGAAATAAATTTGAGAAGGAGACGAAGTGATGCTATGATGTCGAAGAGATTCGGCACGAACTTGCCTGAAGAGGATCCCACGAATCTTCGCATTTCAACTTTGTTGCATGGCACCGGCATGTTTGCAATTGCTGCAATTTTAGCTGTATCAACTTGAATGCCTTGGAAAGAGATTACATGTCCTAAAAAGACAACTTCAAGGGTTTTAAAGACACATTTACTTTTGTTTAGCTTAATGCCAGCATCATGAATTTTGAGCATTACACGATGGAGACGATGGTCATGTTCTTCCTTTGTTTAGGCCCAGATAACAATTTCATCTTGTGAGTTGGCTGTGCCTTCTATGCCTACAAATACATTTGCAATTTCGACCTGGAGCACTTCACCAGTTGAGCGAATGCCATAGGGCAGGTGATGAAATCGATATTTTCCAAAGGGAGTAGCAAAAGTAAGAAATCTGGAACTTCCATCATCGACCTTGATATGCCAAAAGCCTTGCAAAGAATCTACTTTAGAGAAATATTTCGCACCAGCCATGCAAAACATGATGTCTTTGGCAGTTAAAATTTAAAAGTCTTCAAGCTTAATGGCTTTGTTTAATGGCCTGGAATCAAGACAGAGACACCGTTTCCAATTGGGCTTCGTAACTATGACCAAAGAGTTTACCCAATCTGTTGGTTCTTGTATTGTGCTAATGTGCCTTGTTGAACTATTTTATCAAGCTCGCTTTAGAACTTCTCTCGGAGAGCCAATGGAATCTTGCGCGGAGGCATCACCACCGGAATGGCATCTTCTCTCAGAGTAATATGGTGTTCACACAGAAGGCTACCCAGCTCACCAAAGCAGTCGGAAAATTCCTGGAGAAAAGGTGGAGTGTCCGTAACAACTGAATAGATACGCTGGATGAGATTGAGGTTTTCACTAGTTAATAACCCATTATTCGGTGATTAGGAGGTATCAGCTACTATGAACTGCACAGAGTCAAGGAGCTTACCTTTGAGGGAGATGGACGGAGCACATTGTTCAAGAACTGAACTGGATATGCCATTGTATGCTGACAACGTTATTGCAGTTGTTTGAGTGGAGGTTTGGGCTTCAGCTTGAGATATTGTTGTTTAGGAAGGACATTGCACTGTGCCCCTGTGTCGATCTTAATGTTTACAGGTGATGTAATGACATGAAGGTTAATAATCCTAGTGGAGTCAGGAGCAGGAGTATGTGACGTTGAAGTGTCATTTAGATTGACCACGTCAATGAAGAAATTCTTCAGAGCTGTCGTCACTTGGAGAGTCATTAACTTGGTGTATATTCCGTCGGTGGCAATATCGAGCGAAGTGATTTTGACACCATCATTTTGTGGAAGTTTTCCCATATGCATAGCATTGGCCCCTTCTGTAGCCACGCCCACAAAATTTGTAGTACTTGATTTCAAAGTCATGAGAAGTCGAGGTCTGAGAATGTGACTTATGAGGGTGAGATTTATGAGATGAAACGTTTGTCTTCCGATGGAGGACGTTGAGACTCTGATACATTATCAAGAGAGGATGAGGATTCTTTGCGTGATTCTTCACGTATTTTTGGGTGTCCTCTGCAGCCTGTCCCAGCTTGTTGGCTTGTTGTACGTCTTGAAACCAGGGGGGTATCAAACTAGGTTACTTCATAGAATCTTCAAACAGTCCTAAGACTTTGATAAATTATTTAAATTACAACAGCAACCAACCAGTAGAGGTAGCCACCATATCAACAACAAAAGTAGCCACACCAACCATATTCATTTCCAGAAAGGAACATTTTCAATATTATTTTTTTTGGGGGGGGGGGGATACAAAAATTACCGCCTATGGCGACGGACCTGGAGTCAAGGTATACTATGCACTTATGTAATGAACACAATTTAAGATTTATGTGGTAACCTCATGGATGTAATTGAGCCCATACTTACTGTAGTGTCATCTGGCGTTTACCTTTCCCAAGTCATTAATTACTTAAACGTTAAATTATGAAAATTAAGAGCACTTTTGCCGCCGAGATGTTGGAAAAAAGGATAAAATCCATGCACGTAAGAAATTGCTTAAATAATAGTACAAGCGGAAATGGATTTCTTTGCAAAGTGTTTCTCGAGGTATGCAGTATGGAAAGCTTCATAGATAACGTAGAAAGGAAGGTTGAGCTCCTTTTCATAAAACTTTGACGAAATATTTAGAGGGTAGAGTCCTTTTTCAATAAATTATCAATTACCAGAAAATTTCTTCGTTTTTTTCTTAGTTAGATAAATTAGGAGCACATTATCGGTAAAATGAAATGCTATCCATTTTATCGTCCTAAAACGTGATCTTAACGTATTCGTGATGGATACTGAAGAAGAGCCGCGAGAAAGTGCTAAAATATATTTATGTTTAAAGTAGAAAAAGAATGCATATTTCCTGTAGGCAGTGGTATTTAGGCTTCCGTTTATCTTACAAGCAATTTTAATGGATTTTGTTCGAATCAATTTGATAAAAGTTATCATAAAGTTTGGTTAAAAGTAGTGTGAATTTTCGCACTTAATTTAAATTCATGTCTTGAATAAACAGGGACGGCGAAACAGGAGACAGTCAGGGGCATGCCCCCAAAGATTTGCCAAATCTCATTTTTTCATTGAACATTTTTAGCTTTATCAAAATTGAAATTGATTGCCACAGACATTGTGTCACCTTCACAGCAAGATATGTATATCGACACGAAACACACCTTTCCACAAATGACGAAAGGCGTCTGAGTTGAATGTGGAAAAACAAATTTGAAACCAGCCTACTTGCCCCCTCCCCCCAATATGCTTTGCCTTCCTCCGTCCCTGATAAACAGGGTATATATAGTAGACAGTGGGACATCAGCTGCTCATGAGCCCCTTCCCCATTTTAACTTTGTTAGGAAGGCACCTTTGGAAATGTTATACTATGAGACAGATTGTATATTTCAATATAAACAGTAAGTGGCAAATAAAGCTAAATTCATTTCCCTATTCGACTATCTAATATAGTCACAGACCAGAATTAGTCCCAAATGGAGCTAAGCTTATACGCAAAGTACGTAGAGGGCGTTATGATTACATACCTTCATCTAAAAATGTGAGGGCAAAATGCATCCATGGGTTGCAAAATTTCTTGTTAGGAAAAACAGAGCAGCGGTTGCTCCATTGTCCTTGCCTGCTCTGTACTAGCGTTAAAATCTTAGCACCAAAGTTCTCCTGCCCAACATAAAATCCTTGATGATTAAAATCTCCACTATGTGCGTAATCCTTGAAATAATTGGCACTGTGGTTAAAAGTACATTTGACCCAAAATGAAAGTGTAAAGTTAGATCCAACTGGTTCACTACAAGGACAAAAGAAAAACTGGGACTATACAAAAGTTAGTGAAAAGCTTTTTATCGCTTTTAAACAAAAGCAACAATATTTAGCGCCAAATTCAAAATTTTGGTTCCTGGTCTCCGAAAGCCGAAAATTGGACCTAACCAATATGATTATGTCTAGATGTAAAAGACTCAATATGTCTGTTTGTATGTTGCTCTTCTTCCCGTACACTGCTTCACCAATTGCAACTGATGTTGGAATACATGGGCAGGTTTATGGTTGCTCTGTGCGTCAGAAATTTGCAAAATTTTTGTGCTGAAGGAAGCCAAAATTAACGTCAATGCGTAAAAACAACGACCTTTTAACACTCCCGTATTAGTGGGATATAGAGAAGTCCTGTAGTCAAACTGGCCCATCCTCGGATGCTCCGGGGACTATTTTATCCCTACAGTTTTTTCATTTGACTTCAAACGAATGGGATTCCAGTAAAATTAAGCTTGAGAATGACCGTCAACAAGACACTGAAAAAATTTGTGTTTCTTACTCAATTAGTACCCGGGCAACGCCGGATATTCCTGCTAAGTTATTTTTTATTTTTGGAAAGCTTTGAATGAGCAGATTGAGGTTCTAAAAGGATATAGATCAAAAACAAGTATCTTTTAAGTAATTGGTAATTTTATGTTCCCAAACCTTAGCATGTGCCACAAAACCTACCGAAAAAATAATTTTCACTTTTATAGACATTGGTAGGCTCTCTAGTGAACACTTGCAAAGAGTTGATTTTTCCCCCCATGTATTTCAAAAATACTTGAAACAGAATATATATTCAGTGGTATGTTTCATTTTATAAAAATGTGTCATGTAAAAGTATAAAGTAAAATCGATTCACCAAGGCAAGATATAAAATCAATTAGACATTTATAAGCATTAAAACAGTATAAAATGCATAAGTTAAATAATGTTAAATTTTAATGTTAAATATTATCTCTCATAAATGTTCCTTAAATTTTGAATAAAGTCAGTGAGACTTTCACTTTGTCAAATATCAGTGGGTAGTTTGTTCAATGTTTAGTGCTCATTTTGCAAGTAAGAATTTTACCTCAGGTACAAGAAGTATCTATTAGTCCTGTTTCCTTCTTAAAAAAGTCTCCGTTTCTTGAGTTAAATGACTTAGCGGTATGTAATGGCAAAATGCAATGCTATCCAACTAATGGTTCTAAGATAAGGGGTTTGAGGATTTCTGGATTTTCGAAAAATTACTCATTAAAGAAAAACTCGACTTAACACTTAGACAAGTATCGCAAAATAAATCAATACCAGCACTTACAAAATTATTGGATAACGACAAATCAAAACAGTCATAAATAAACGCTTTTTTTCTCGCCTGATTCCATCATCAGTTTTTTAGTTCGACCTTGTTCAAATTGTGAGTCCTGTGTACAAAGACGTTTTGAAGTTTTCACATACTTAATTATCCATTTACTTGTTCACTAAGATTAGAGAATGCTTTTTCATTTCACAAATATTGAAGTTTGGAGCTTGCTAATGGCCTGATACATTCTGCGATCCATGAAAAGTAGCTTGTTTATTTCTGAATTTGTGAGCTTAAGTTTTGTTTTGGAACTGTACAGCAATGCTAGCAGCAAAATAGAGCTACTCACTTGTATAACACTTTACAGGAAGAGAAAGTACTTCAACAGACGTTATTTTGAAGAAACATTTTGATATAGGCCTTCTTATATCTATCTACAAGAAACCAACATTCACTGGTTTGTACACCGGACGAGAACATGTTTAGCAGGACTATGCAACTATATGAGAGTAGAACACAAGAGGTAATACGCTTTGTGTTTCTCAGCATTTTTAATGGAGAAACACTTGTCTCAATTGTAATAGAATCCGGTATAATTACCAGACGGAGGCTAGCACTGAGAATAAGGATGTCTTTGGTAATTATTCTTTTAAGTCACAATTACCACTTTATTGAAAGGGGTCAAGTACGATAGGTATCGTCGGGATGTAATACTCCCACGTTGGATTGCTCTCTTTTCCTTTACAGAAAGCAAATGATAGTAGCTTATTATTCTTAACTTGCTGGTAATAACTACTTTATACAGATATTTGTCGAACATTACTCAGATTTATTGAAAATTGTACGTTTGTGATGCTATAAAGTAGTCCTTCCTTTGATGGCTTTCAATACTTAAGAGATGCCAGGGGGTGCATGATAGCCTGGGGGTGCTTGGTATGCTTAGCATTCTCTAGAAGTAGACGTCAAGGTAAAATAGCATCCCTTAGTTCATGGTCGTCTGTCCTGGAGTTTTGTGTCAGAGCGTTTCTCAGGCTTGTTGAATACCCTGCTCCATACATCTTTTCAAATATATCAAATCTGCACACCTAAATTTGAAAATTTTGAAGTGCAGTTAACTACAGACACCTGGAACCCTGGCTCGCTTTTAAAAAGGGCTCATCGACTTTCCAGAAGGGGTTACACAAAAATTACGTTAATTGGTGAACAGGCTTGCCCATACGCCTTAAATTTAAGAAGCATGCCCTAAAATATACTCATAGGCAATAACCATGCCCTACAGAGACAGTCTGGCTACGGCACTGACACTTAAGCGTGATGCTAGTCCTTTATATAAGTACACTTAGTTCAAGCTACTATATAAAATAATATTACCGCCTATAAGAGAAACTGAGTACCCTAGACGTCATAGAGGTACTCTTGATGGTAACGATGGAAATGTTTTAGACAGGTACCAGGTAACAATATCCCTGCTTACTAAGTTCGGTAATCGATCATTAATTTTTACCACTACTTGTCAAAATATAAGAAAAGAACTCTAAGCCCTTGGTGCCTAACCGTTATTCCATCAGCTAGTTCATTTTTGTAAAGAACACTAGAGAGATATGTCACCACCGGGGATCGAACCCGTGACCATGCTTTCCCCGGTTGTAACATATTTTCTATTTCTCTATTGTTCTTTTCAAAACTCGCATATCAAATCCTCTCTTCTCGATGATGCTGTTTCGCCATTT
>JAAAKM020006971.1:102522301-102544126 GCA_010016025.2 Alatinidae sp. Z8VKAUB7J3 | reverse complement strand
ATGTTGAAAAAATGAAGATTTTAGACTATTTTATAATTGCACATGGTAAAGAATGTGATTAAAGGCTCTTTTCTAAATCCTCTCTTCTCGATGATGCTGTTTCGCCATTTTCCTTTACAAGCAAAGTTGCGCATCTAGTTTTAAAATTATAATAAAAGTACAAAACAACTTTATTATTAGATGTGCTGACTCTTCCAACTAACAAAACCCTAGCATTTATGTCAGTATTTCAATGTTACTTGAATTTTTAGTTTTTTATTCTATGCGAGGTTTGTTGTTGTCTTCATTTTCTTTGATGGCTGTTGATTTAATTCAGTCGAGGTGTTATATCAGACTCTGATGATGGCAATCATCGAGGACAATTTTTCTTCCCCTTAGTAGGTACAGAGAGTATTTCTGCTGTTGGCTATCAACAGCCTTACATACAGAGATTCTATGCTAATCGTTTTAAACTGAGTTGTCGATGACTTCAATATTAAGACCTCTCGGTATGTTCTTACATAAGAGTATGCCTGGTACGGTAGTTTAAAAGGGTCTTTTACACCTTCTTATGAGGCAATACCTGATCGTAGGTGCAGAAGACATGAAATTTATGTAAGAACTATGACCCTTGGAAAGGATCTGATATAAATGTCATACCCTGCTATGAAAAGTCTCAGACACAACGATAAGTCGAAAATGACATGCTTTCAAACATATAATATTTAAGCGATGTGCACAGCTTTTAGTATTTGAAAGATAGTTTAAACATAAGACAACACTATACGTCGTGGCAAATATGCTGGACACAGTCCCCATGCCCCACTGTATTTGATCTCTGTAACTTAAAGAAAGCTGTCACAAACTGCATAGATCTTGTGATAGCAACTAATGGCTTCCTCTCAGCTGTAACATAAGAGTTCTTAAAAGTTCTTCTTTCTCTCAGTCAACTCAGGTACTGTAGAGGTTCGTATCGTAAGTCTTAGTTCACAAAATTAACATTTTGCCAACCTGGTCATTCCTAAATTGACTTTTTTTTAAGATCTACTACTTCAACGATCAAAATTTAATACAGCAAGGTTTGTCTTTGGGAATATACTCTACTAATAAACCTTTCAAAATTTAATACTCTTAAACCTCGGCTTCACAAGAAGAGACTTTTAAAAAATAGCATAACATTTGTTCCATACGCAGACGTGAAGTAGGAAATTTCGTGTCACGAAATATCTTCTTGTACTGAAAGGGTCAAATCTCCATGACCTCTTAAGGCACCACCCACGCAGAATATTTCTCCATATGAAACAAACTCCTCGACGTTATATGAACAATGTTAACATGGAAACTGGAAAGAAAACAAAGTTATTTGTCATTTCTGTTTGATCTGATCTGTTGTCATGTGATTAGGAACCAAGCGGTCGTCTTTTAATGTCATTAGCAATCAAATCGGTGCTAATTCACGGTACTAAAACTTTTCCACCTGCTCCTTGTTTAATTTTCACACTACAATTAAATTTGTACCGCTAAGACTTCGCATCTTTGCCAAGTTAACGATCATTCGACTCAGTCTCGCTGACATAGATGTCTTTGAGATACATTTAGTCGTTCAAGTTTGTTAAGGGGGTGTGTTTTCGAAAAAATACAATGTATAAATCCGATAAACGAAAAAACGCCAAAATATACATAGTTATTTAGGTTTGTTTCACTTTAATTAGCTGGCAATGCACTAGAGATTACTAACAATATACAAAATAATGCAATAAGAGAAACAAGCACCAATTCACTACAGTATTTCATTTTTGAAAAGTTGGTTTATAGTACAAAACTTGAATATTGCGTTGAGTAACTAATTCATGAATCCGTGACGCAACGCAATATTCAAGTATTTCATATCATTGAAAATTCATTTTGCCAAGGTAAACGCTTCTAATATCTATATGATGCGCCCTCACTACAGAAAATCGACAGTGTCATAAGATTTGGACTCGAAAAACGTTTATACACTGCAATAAGTCCCAATTAGTCCTTTAGCGACAGTACATTGAATAATATCACTTTTTATCACAGAAGGAATATGATTTTTAAATGCACAACAGGCCTACCGATTATTTCTTTGCAGTCACAGATTTATAGTTGATAAAAAAATTGTAATGGGCAAAGTCTGGTTAAGGAAAATGAAAAGAATCCTGATGCATAAAGAACTGCGAGGTATCAAATAAATACCAAATGCTACATATTCTTAGCAGGTATATCTTTCATCTGTCACCTCTATAGAATATGAAGTACTTGGAAAATAGCAAACAAAAACACATTTTGTTGCTAGAGTTTATAGTTAACCATTCCCTCCATCTGGTCGAGTTATATTAGTCAAGTTATAAGTGTAACTATGTAAGCAACATCATGAAAACATTCCTTTAAATTTAGGTAGAAAGATCTCAGAAATAGTCCTACTCACTTGGGAATAGTGAGAGGGGAGGAGGTATAGTCATTTTCTATTGCAAGCATTTCAATAAGATATTTCAGTAATTGTTTCCTTAATAAGACTTCCAGTATAGAAACTCAGGTTGGGACATTTTTTGTCATAAATTAAAAGTAGAAGCTATTATTTGCTTGTCCGTGGACTCAATCAATCCTTGCCAAACAAGAAACCCGGATCATTCTCCTGACTTTGCCTTGTTCGGTCTTGCTGAGCCCGACGATGTGCTGGAGGAAGATTTCTCAAATCGTATATAACAATTTCATTCTCTATAAGAAAAATGGTTCAATATTTGCTAATTAATCATTTCGTTGAATTCCTTTCTGTATAAACATGAATAAAACTTTCGCAAACCTGAGTATTTCAAAGAAACAAGTTGATATCACTTGGAATTTTAATGTCACAAAACTTCAACTGCTTTATACGGGAGAATGCATTTCGAGCGCCCATTACCCGAAGGGTAGTTTTTGACCTGCTGAGACTTCACCATCGATGAAACACTATTGCAGAGCACAATCATTGGCCAGTTTAGTTCTAAACCCTATTATCTTTTTAATATTTTTGTACTACCGCCTAGATAACAGGGTCAACCAAACTGTGCATACATTCTATTTGCTTCTCGGATAAAGAGCGAATTAAAACACAAACCTTGAGAGAAGTGCGGTCGACATTAAAGCTATTAATTGATAGGCAAAGGGCTGCCAGATCCAATGCTTTCAGTGTCCTTTATGTTCTGCTATCATTGATATGGATGTCCACTGTCAACATGTTTTACTTTATCAAGGCTAGAGCGCCTAATTGACTGCCAATTCTAAACACTTCATTGTAAATGCTGATTAAAGGTTCATTTTTCCAGAAAAGAACTATTAAAGAAGTTTTAAGCTACGAGAAAATGACTTTAAAAAACACGTTTGAATCTGCATGCCGCAGAAAAAGTACTTTCTGAATCACCAAATTATTTCTAAAGTAATTTAAACTCATAATCTCCAGCTTGTGTTTGGGTTATACAATATGATGTAGACATTTAGTGAAATAAGTACCAGACAAAGTTGATTTAGAAATCGAACTCCATATTATTATCATGTTTGTATTTGTGGTCTAGTAAAGACGATTTCAAACGAAATTGAATTTGGTATTCATGGATGAACGCGAATTTCACATTTACCTTTATTGTGATCTAGAGGAATAAATCGATTAGGCTAAGAATGCTTGACTACAGATACGTTTTCAGTCTGATTAATATTAGTTATTATTACTGAATAGACAACAAAATATAACAGAAAAACTTGTGCAAGTCTTATTTTTTTCATGTCTTTACTTATTGCCTCCACAATAGATGTAATCGCGATTTCTTATTGGCCTTTTTGTAGATCTATCACTCTATTAGGGCGTAACAGAGCAACTAATATCCGATGGGCCAAGGCAGCCTGCTCAGATCTGTCTTTTATGTGGTTACGTGTAGACATAGGTGATTATGTCGTTGAGCCATGCGATATGGGGTTAACTGGTATTAGATTACTCATGCGTTCTGTATTGCCGATGTGTATTAAAATGTCCATAACAAGAAACAATCTGATTACCAGAACATTCGAGAACATTCGTTGTCTGATCTTCACATGTTTGACAGTTCAATACGGCCAATGAAAGGCTTTCAGTTTAGATGTATGATGTAGATGTTTAGAGCCTAGGGCTCTTCAAACTTTGCGATAAAGCACTTAGTTAAAATTAACTTTAATTTATTCCCCCAACGTTAAGGAGAAGACTGGGTGCTAGTGTGTCACATGAACACTGACCAACTCACATAGATACACCCCGTAAACTACCTATTTGCATGCTCTCCACAGCAAAACGAAGAAAAGTGGGGGACACAAAATGTTGAGATGAGAGAAGTTAAAAAATGACAAGGAATTTGAAAAAGGTTTAAGTAAAGCTTGACGATGCAGTAAATTGTCTAGTGACAGGTTGATTGTAAAAGGCCGAGCTCTTTGCTGGCGCTGTGTGAGTGATCTGGATCAGCTGGGGAGTGAGTGGGCTTGTGAGTGAGTTAGTGATTGGGAGTGCAAAATTGCCTCCGCCCACTAAAATACTGGCACGGCGACATCACTTACATACCATTACTGTAGATGTATAAAATCTTATGAAAACTGGATCACGTGCCATATTCCAATCTCATTGTTCCTCTTTTTACCAATGCGAAGTCAGATAAGCCATTGTTTGAGGGTTAAATTAACCACTTCAGACCAGAGTTTGCAATGGAGTCCAGGGATCTCCTTTGGGGTATTTGAGACTATAAAGAGGGTAAGATTGGGTAGGGGGTACTAGGAGAGTCCACGATATACTGAGGGGGTAAGCGAGGTTTCTGTTAGTGAATTTTCTTGTCAAACTAACAAAACTAGTAGCATGTTCCATTATTTGTGTTGCGTTAAAATGGCAGAAATAACAAAAGGATAAATTAATGTTGCTTTCTGCTTTTCTCCCCAGTTGCTCACATTTGTGTTTCATACCTAATAAATACGTTCGGATTAACAGTTTATTAACAGTTCATTGCACGTTGTACATGTTGGATATCAGTGGTATTCACTAATAAATCATAACATTCCTCTGCGTGTGTGGAAGTAAAACGTCGACATGAATGTGCTGGAAGGCGTGGGAGTAATGACGTGGGTTCTTCTACTTTACGAACTAAGAAATTGCTCAAGAACAGAACAGGGGTCTGGAAATTGCCAATATGTCTGACGATTATGAATATATGATGCCTAATTGTCCTCGCTTCCGCTTAGACATGCCCGATGATTATTTTTATCCACTTTCACCATCATCATCGTTCACTTCCCTTTACGTTAAACACAGATGACCACAATTATCAGGTTAATATTCTCTGTTAACGTAACAGTGCCGTAGTCAGTCTATCTCTGTAGGGCATCCTTATTGCCTATGAGCATATTTTAAGGCATGCTTCAAAAATTTAAGGCGTACGGGCCAGCCGGTTTACCAATTAACGAATTTTTTGTGTAACCACTTCTGGAAAATCGGTGAACACTTTTAAAAAGCGGGGCAGGGGTGGAGGAGCGAAAAACTGGGGGGCCTTAATCCCTATTTTAACCACTAGACATAAAAAAATTGGCATCATTTTAACAAAAATTCCAACATTTTTAAAATAGGGGCGGCTGAAGCATGCTGGATCAATATTAATTGTTTTCCCAGTACTCAAAATGTAAATGATATCTGAAAACACTTGAATAACTTCCCATGTAACATTTGACCCTGAAACAATTGCTAATTAGTCAATTAGTACGATTTTTGTCCTCCTGTGAGTCATCCTTACTCAAAATTTTCGCGAAATTGAGACTGGAGTTTAGGCCCGCCCGTTTATTTGGACCCCCCGTTTATTAACTTTAGACGGTTATGATGGCCCCCCTTTAATTCAGGCTCCCCAGTTTATTCGGCACTCTAGAGTATGTAGGTACTGAAATGTCGCAGAATAGACCCTTCTCTCATTCTGTAGGCTAAACTACTTTGCGAAAGGTATCTTAAACGATTTTTGAAATAAATTTTTGTAGATGGCAGACTATAATAAAAATAACCTAGTACTATGTTCGGACGTGAGACGAGTAAATTATTTTTGTCTATCAAATTTGCTCTATTTAGCTGTAGCGTTTTTACATTAATACATAAGTGATGGAGTCAAATTCGATATATTACATTGTGGCCAAAATTATCAACAACTTATTGTAAGTATTGAAAAAGTACGTTTGAGAAATAGAGAATATGTCACCACCAGGGATCGAACCCGTGACCCACGCTTTCACAGTGTGTGCTCTACCAATTGAGCAAGGTGACCCACGATGTTAGCATACTGCACTCCTCTAATTGCCCCATTAACTCCAAATCATCCAACGGTGGACATCGTCATTCAGCTCAACGCAATTGGAGACCAGCCTCTCTGCGCCATGTCACTAGACCAAAAAAGGATTGCCATCTGGACCGTCTATTTGTCCAAAGCTTATTTAAATTTAGAACATGCAATCGAGAAGAGACGATTTGAAATGTCAGCTTCGTCAAGAACAGTAGAGAAAGAGAAAATATGTCACCCCCGGGGAATAAAATTTTTAAAGTTACCTACTGGGCAAATACTTCAACTCTGCAGATGCTTGAAATTCTCCTAATTTGAGCTTATTTCTTACGGAGCCGTTGTTTCTTTAAGAAATTCTCCTATATTACAACATACCGCGTTGTTCTTAGCCGATGCACCATCCCCGACAATTCTGCATATGTATATTTGCTGATAGTCCTTGTGTGATGTATTTTGATAAACCTCTGTTTCTGCACCTGTAGCAAGCTTAAGATAGGTAAAAACCTCCGAGATAAATTGATTCATTCCATCCACGTTTCTACATTAACATTGGAAAATTTTGTCATCATGGGGCTCGTTGTAAAGCTATTTCATTTTTTTAATATTTCTTAATTTTTTTTATTCATATTTCTTTTTCACTTATTATCTACTGAAAAGTCCCATAATTTAATAGAATAGGATCGAAAAGTGCTGGAGAATATAACATACAACGCGAGAGAGAAAAATTTCAAAAATTCATATATTACACCATAATTACGCATTTACAAAATTTTCATACTACAATTAAGTATAGTCCTAAAAGATAATTGTATAATTAAAATGTTTTTATATTTTACGAAATTTTAGGAGGTGTCTAAACCTTATACCCATATAATTCCCGGCTTCAAATACACTTATTTTTTATAAGAAACCAGTTTATAAGAAACCAGGGCCCAATCTTTGGATTATGGAAGTGCCCACGTGTAGGAGATCTTTTTTGGATTACAGAGAACTTAAGGGGCTGTCTACCCTTCTTTGCGTCACCAATAGCTCTTTTGGAAATCGAACCCGTATTCCCTGGCTTTGAAAGTAAATGTACTATCCACTACCACCACCAGCTTATAAAGAGTTTACTGAATCCAGAAAAACAGTATATTTTTACCTCAAGAACATTAGGGAGTCTTGGATATTTAAAATATATGCGAAAGGACTCTAATTTATGCGAGTTTACAAATGAGAGCATGCATTAGCTGTCGGCGTTCAAAAAATCAAAAATATGTTTTCCCTTATGGCTTACCAGGTTCATGTTAAGCAATGTTCTCGTTGAGGAAAATCTGGTAAAAAGGACGACCCCAGATAATTTTATTCTTGTCGTATCACCTTCGTAAATAAGTATTATTTTCAATCCCTGCTTTTAGGTATCCGTTCATGTATAAATACCTGTACGGTTGAGTTGTGAAGTCCATATCAATTAGGTATAAGTGATATGAAATCGGCTTATGAGAAATTTCTTCTATCTGGGAATTCCAGTAAGTCTTCGAATCCGGACAATCCTTTGGAAGAACGCGGCACTTTTTCCTCACCAAATGACAATGTTCTAATAAGACATCACTCTGTCGCTGGAACTTTTCAATTAGCTTATCTGCATTCTCAACCCTTTTTTCATATCTTTTAATCCTTCGAAGGAGAGGAAGTGCAAATTCGTCGAAGCACGGATTCTTGCATAAATTATTAAGGATTTTCTTCTCTAAGGAGAGCGTGCTCATGTTCTCGTCCAGCGACTGCGGCAGGCTTGTCTCTGCCTTGGGTGTGTCCTCCATTTAAAGTCGTGTTTGGTCTGTCCGCTCTATGCTCAAGAAAGGTATGAGAAAGTCTTTCGCTCTCCGAGTGTTTGCTTTAGTGAGCTTCAAGCGTCCAAGAATAACGATTGCGTTCCAGGTGGATAAAAAATTTATGTAACAAAAAGGTATTCTTGAATATTACAATAAACTGTAAAAATGTATAAACTAATTCTTTTTAACAAGTAAAAAATTTTGTGCAAATAATTGCAAGCGAGAAAAAATTCAACTGAACGCAAGGTTTATAATATGGAACGTTCGAACATTCTCTAATTCGAAATTTGATTCGACGGCTGCTGCCATTCAAATCTGTAGAGATACCTGTAACATCTAAACAGAAAGTTGAAAAAACAGGCTGAATTTATCAACATGCGTCGGGAATATCCGTTGGCCAATTATTACAAGTACCATGTAAAAAATGATACGGAAAGACTGGTGTTTCACCAAGAGCGGCTCTTATGTCCAATATGTGTATATATGGGGTTGCGACTTCATACTTTTACCTTTTACAGTATAGTATAATATAGTATGGTATGGTATGGTATAGTATAGTATTGTATTACAATGTATTGTATAGTATGGTATAGTATAGTTTAGTATAGTATGGTATAGCGTAGTGTAGTATAATATTGCAGTGGATAGCGTAGTATAGTATAGTATAGTATAGTATAGTATATTATATTATAGTATTGTATAATATAGTATAGTATAGTATAGTATAGCATAGTGTGGTATAGTGTAGTATAGTATAGTATAGTATAGTATAGTATAGTATGGTATAGTATAGTATAGCATAGTATAGTTTAGTATAGTATAGTATAGTATAGTATAGTATAGTATAGTATAGTATAGTATAGTATAGTATAGTATGGTATGGTATGGTATGGTATAGTATAGTATCTCATAGTATAGTATAGTATAGTATGATATGGTATGGTATAGTATAGTATTTCATAGTATAGTATAGTATAGTATGGTATGGTATGGTATAGTATGGTATAGTATAGTATAGTATAGTATAATAGTATTTTATGGTGTAGCATAGTATAATATTGCATAGTGTAATACAAAAATTGAGTAATACGGTATGTAATTGCATAGTGTAGTATTTAAGCACAGTGCAGTTTAGTATAGATTAGGTTGATGTAGTCCCCTCACTCTCTTCCTGTTATAATTATTACTTCCTTTATGTAATTAATTACCCCCAGCAATGTAATTATTCTTATAAGTATTATGTGTAACACGTGCTCGTAGTTCTTACGGATTTTTTGGTAAATGATTATGGAGATATTCTAATTACGGCTTCTTACTTGCCTACATATTTACTTACTACTCAGCTTGCGACCCTACAGTTAATAAGGAAGTGCGTAGGTTATTACAGCACAAATATAGTATAATATAGTGAAGTTTAACAAGATAGATATACTATGTTTAGGTAATATTTTAAAAATTCTCCTTGCTAATATTTGGAATTTCATGTTTTTACAAATTACAATGTAGAGCGTAACTACATTTAGGGAATGAAATTATTAAGATAGTCAGTAAATGCTGATATTTATTTCTACCTTGAACGGCGTTCTGTAGGGAAAAAAATGTCCGTATAGTTGAAAGAGAAACGGTCTTGTTAAATAGAGAAATGTGGAACCAATATATGAGGATATTGTATACTCCACGTGGATTTTCAATCAAGCAAGACAACATTGCCCTGTTCAGAGATGTGTGACATTTATTTGGCTCAGGTTCACTTTTCAATTAACAGTATACAATCACATAAATCGCCAGGTCATCCTCGATATCAGCACGGTACTGTAAACGTTTTGGCGTGATGATTGCTGGCTTCAATTTAAAGCATGGTACGCATTTATCATGACTGGGTCATTCAGCAACATTCAAAGCTATATTTACTACTATATAAATGAAATAACCAATGAAATCTATTGGTTTGTAAGGCAAACAATTAAGAGTGAATATAAAATGACGTAGATCTTTTCTGAGTTTTCAAACGGTTTGGCATGCAAATGTGACGAGATTCCGAAATGCCTTATGTGGTCTTCAGTATACTGAGTAAACATGTTATGCTTGCATAAATATATCTGCATTCCCTAGAGTTTAAAATAGAAATAACACGTTGTCCAGCATCAGTTTTCAACGTTACGCAGGTATTACGTTAGGAGAGTTTGGGTGGTTTCTACTCTGTGCTTTCTTAACAAAAGCGAGGCTTATTTCAACAAGGTTTGAGGTTTAGTTTTGAATGCCAAATAAGCATATGGTACGGCAAAAACAACTGGCTCTTTTAATTCTTTATAAAAAAGTGACAATGTTTTAGTGTTGGCCAGTCTGCGTCGACATTAGTTGGTTGATGTATATCTACTTTAGTTTTGAAGATAGCGAGCGCCAGGGTGAGATGGGCGTTGTCGGAAACAGGGGAATGTTTACCATCTCATGCTATATCATTTTAATGGCACACACTATCAGTGCTTTGTACATAGATAAACGAATAGCTACGGATAAACCCTGGGATTCGACTTGCAGCTATTGGAGATGGTCCAAATGCAAAGGAAAGAGAGAAAATTTAGAGGTAATCAGCTTTTTTCATATGTTATATAATATATGGTTGGGAAGCAAAAATTAGGAATTTACAAGAAAATTTCCTCGAGATGCGTTTACGTATCATGATATATATATTATCAAATTATCATTTTATTTTTGTCGATCAAAGCAACACTTCACCAAATAAAGAAAAGCTGACCCTATATGTTTGAAATAAGCAAATATAACCTCATATAAAAGATACGTATAAATATATACATATATATTTACTATTAACTGCTCACTCATATATGTATATTTATATATCGTATCAATAAATAAATACTGGTATTAAGATCTTCCAAAATAATTCATTATCGAAAGTTACGGATACCTGCATTTGTTTACATGCATTTGTATTTACCTATAATCATTAACTGAGATAAGAAGCCAAATAATTTTTTGTTGCATTTTTCACCACTTATTTTATTACTAATACAATTATTTTATTATGATCATTATTATTATTGTAAGATCATTTTCTCATCAATGAATGACAACTATTTTAACCAAACGAAAAACCGAACGTGCAAACAGGGGATAAAAGTAGTCTAACACAAAATTTCTGAGGATCAATACCAAAGATTGTTCATTATGTGCTTTTCCATAATGGCAAGTACTTGAATTTTAACACTTCTTTAAAAAATAGATTTGTTCATTTTAATGTGTTTCTATTTTGATAAAATTCAACTTTTTAATAAGATCCAATTTTTTATTATATTCTGCCGTTAATAGAGAAACATTTCAAAGTTGTTTTTAGAGAACATTTTAAACTTGTTCAACTCACTGAGCTTTTATAGTGATAGTAGTATAAAAAACATTGTTTTGAAAATAAGGAGGCTACGTCTATTCTTTAGTGAAAAGAACATTCTGGTTATCGAACGACACATCTTAGCTCTAGTTTTTTGACAGAAACGTTTCATACAGTATTTATATTAAGCATCATTTTAACACAGTAGAAATCATCAAGTGAAACTTAAGATTTATATAGACGTATGTCAGAAACGTGGTAAGCACCTGGATGCTGTATTAACCTTTGTCAATTTTTTTCCAGTTTATGCTCACTTTTATTTTTGAAATTTCAATCTTATCGCATAATATTCGTCGATTTAATTAGACAATAACTTAATTTGATCGCCTCACTTTAATGCTTTAGGATTTTTTCATCATGTGTATAGCTTAAATGTATCAATACCCAAACTGATAGACGTAAAATCTTTTATATGATACGGCAATAAGTCTAAAAACGTGGAAGATCTTTAATAAAATATGCATTACACCTTCAGATCTTTCATCTCAGAATTTATGTTGTGGTGCTCTATAAAATACTGAAACGTAACCACTCTCACTCTCATCTATCTGATGAAGATAATATCGAAACGTTAAGATAATGTTTATTTTTTTAGCTTTATACAATATTTATACGCATAGGTGTTAAACGGCTTTTGAGAGTATATATATAACCTTAGCGTTCACTTTCGTCTACTCAACATCACAATACTGAGGAAAGGGGAAATTAGCCTTTGATGTAGTGTAGCCTCGTTGTCACTTGTAATACAGCGACGTTATGGAATCCAAGGATTCCAAATGCGAACGATTCGAACGTTCAAAATTTCTGTTATTAAGCGATTCTAAATAATGTAACGAACTCTACAAACTTTAATACAACATGCCATGAGTACGACCTATCTGGTCAGATGAAGGAATAAAGATTCCGAAAGCTCGTCTTGAGCAGCCAGGTTTTAACGTTTTCTGTATCTTTTTTTAACTTTTGGCTTTTTACAGTCTGTTTAGTTTATATAGATAGATGGATACATAGATCGATAGATAGATAGATATATCGTTATTGCTGGAAACCTGTAAGTATAAACATGACATTACTGCTTTTCAGGAGGTAATTTCTACGGCCAGGAAAACGTAAGAGTTTTTGTTAGTCTATTAGGTATCATAATTAAACATGACTTGATAAAATTCCTAGCAAGCTGTCACTTGTGATGGGGAAATTTGTGAATTTAGGATCCTGGTAGCCGCAGAACGATTTACGAGCATAAATAATTTTATTTAGACCTTAAACCTTTTATTTACTATAGCCTTAAATATAAAGAAGTGCTGGAGATCTAACAAAATATTTTGTTGGTGGAAAGACGTACTAAAAATGGCAGTACGAACTTTTAAGGCTTTCGAGCCAATAAAAATAGAAATTACTAAGTACGATAAACCATGCGCGAGCCACGCAATCCGTCCTGGCCTCAGTTGTTTATTCCAATCATATCATACTGGATTCCAGGAAATTATTCGCCGAATATTATTCGCCGGAGGAAATAGTTCACCAGCAATTGTTTGCCGAGGAAAATTGATTGTGTGCAATGGTCGACGATAATCATTCACCACTACATTTTTTCTCAACATTCTACCCTTATTGATTAATTAGTATTCACCAAGGAAAATCGTGTGGTGAACCATAGGCATCAAACAGTTTACAATAGTGAATAATGTTTGTAGGTCAACAATTGCAGGCGAATAAATGTCATGATGAACACTTTTTCATGACGATAATTATTGGCAAGCAATGGTAGGCAAGGAATTACAGGCAAAAGATTTTCACACAACACTCCTTCTTATGAGAAAATTGCTATTACCAGTCTTTGGCAAACATTTAGCAAAACGAATCTACGGTGAAAGGATTAATATTATAAGTAAAATTGTGCTTTGACTCGTTTTACGGTTCAATTTATTTTGCATTATTATTCTTTTACTTTTATAGCAAGGCCACCTGATCCTCAACTAGCGTAGTCATTTTCAAGATCGTTATAGCCTGAGGATGGTGTGATGAATTAATTGAAAGCTGGGTTTATATCATAACTCGCTTCTACTGTTCAAACTTTATCCAATATGTTACATGTGTGTATTCTTTGCTGGGTCTTGGTGTTTATCACAACGTTTCGGTTTCCACCTGGTAAATACATTGCTGTTATTTTCTGCAATATTTTATAGTTTTTACAAACGTCAACACGGAAATAGATTAATGGCAACCACATAACTCACTACGTATCTGTTCATTTTTGGTTGTTATTAACTCAAACTATAAGTTTCCTTCTTGATAGATTCACCAGGTAACATGTTGCATAAAATAGATATAAATATCGGAGTGTTTATAGCTAACTAATCACTGGTTTCTTTTCTCTCATCAGATTTCTCGCTATTGTAAAAGCCAACGACAAAAGCCTTGTAAAAACGGAATGTGTGGTACTAAATTTACCGGAAAGACTGCTTTATGTGAGTATTTCTTTTGTAAGTCACTATACAAATAGTGAATTTATGTCATTGAAAAGTTTCCTGTAATATACGGCAACTTTTCGACAAACTTTGCATTTTTTGTACGAAAACATCTGCACATTGCTACATTTTGAAGAGGACGCTCTTAGGATATCTGATGTGGCGTTAGTTAATTACTAAAGCTAAGCATTCCACTAGCAAGTAAATGATCGGGTTATTAAATGTTTAATCTTAAACATAGCGTTCTTAGAACGGCTAGACCTTATGTACTCAAGGATTTTTGGCGGTCTCCACAATCAAAATTTTGCAAAATATTGTGGGAGCTCCTGTGCTGCTAGCTCCGAAGCTAATTAAAATCATGTGTCTTTATAAAAGTATGATACATAAATGCCAATTCTATAAACATTATAATCGAGTCACTATATATTTTCGTTACTGTGTCAGGTACAACCTACCTAACTTGAACAAAATGCTTTCGTGATACCTCTCGATATGTGGACATCTGTATGTTTGTATGTTTGTGCCGAGTATTTCTTGTCCCTCGTCTAAACCAAAGAATCTTTGTAGTTTGCACTTACAGTACTCAGAAAATCCTCTACTCAGTGAGTGTCAAGTTATCAGTATTAATACTGCCATACAATAATTTTATAGCTCGGTATATTATTTATTGATGCCTATCCTGTTATATCGTTATAATGAACGATGGTAATCCTTGAAGAGTTTGAGGTCTCGACAACAATCAATTCCAGGAAACGAAACGTTTTCCTTTCACGTTGCAAAACTGCAATTTTTATTCATCAAAACCCATTCAAAATTGTACTAAGTTTACCAATACAGAAGATATTTTCGTACCTCAGCCATCAGCAATCAACCATGTAAGATAAGTTCAACGAAAGTGTTTACAAACACTACAGATGTAGTTCACCATCCCGTTTGCAGTGAATTACGTTTGTAGTGTTTGTAAATACTTTCGTAAAAGCTATCTTACCTATCTTACCTTTTATAAAATATGGCATTTAAAATTTTAATCTACTTTGCTAAATCATTCCCTTTATGCCAATCTTTAACTTAGAGGAGCAGGATATTATTGTTAGTTTTGTATAGATACGTTCAGTTAATTTGTATGTGAAACATATAACAAACACGTGAAGAAATTAGCGAACTCAAATAAAACAAGACTCACATTTGAAATTTTACTGTTGACAGAACGTTGCTGTAAACATTGACTATCGACCAACAAACCACAAGGCCAGTAGTTAGATGAGAGCATAAGGGCAGTAACCCTAAAGTATCTTTCTGCAAGCATTAGCAACAACTACTGATGTATTAAAATTGTATAGAAATTTAAAATATTCACGTTTTCTGCCCCTGCTCAATTCAATCTGTGATTACTTTGCATCACCATAGGTTACATGGCTGTTACATGCTCACAAATTTTCCATCAAATCTTTGTTCCAGGAGGTCTTAGATCCCCTCCACTGAGATATCGTAAATCATTAAACAGTTAGATGAGTTTTTAGCGATAGCAAACACGTAGAAAGGTCATTCTATTAAGTTCTTGTTAGCAAACATAAAACAGCACGAAGGCTATTATTTATAATAACACGTGCGTCAATAAAAGCAATCAATCTTCACTTTTCATCTGCTTTACTTAACAGACTTATCAAGAACGTTATTCGAGATATGCTCTTCCGTTTCACTAATTTCGTGGCATGATTTTTCTCCATTGAGGACAGTTTACTTGCACAGATTATAATAGATACGGATATAGAGATCCATGCCCTGCCCTACATATAAAATCCATGACTAAGTATTCATACGAAGTAAAGATGGCATTATTTCAAATTTGCGGAGCTTGGATATTGTTAACAAAAATACCGTTTTCAGATCGATTTGCAATCGCGTTACGCCACACCAGCCTTTCCAAAATAACTTCTGATTAGTTACTGTGTCATCGAGACTACAGTTAATCTGTCAATCTAATACCTACACTCGAGTACGAAGTCTAGGCCAATGAAATTGTCCGACACTCAAATATAAAAGGTGATAAAAAGTAATTGAAAATATATTTAAGATGAAGTTATACACTGACTTTTATTCATCTTAGTTTTTTTAGTAGGAATTTATGTTGATTATCTTTTTAATGGCATCTTTTATTTCTGTGGGCGTGACTTAATAAAGTCTTTTAAGTAATTAAACTTTTGCCCCGTTTCCTTACTTTTCTACATTACTACACGCTTGTTTCTCTTGCGGAAATCAGTTGACATTTTTGAATAAGTATTTCGCTGTTTTTCACTTACAATATGTTGGAGAGATTAGTTTATGAATTCCCCATCAATAAATTAAAATGAATGTAGTTAACAAATAAGCTGTGATAATAGTAAAGGGAGAACATGTTATCATTCAACACCTTTTTAAAATTTCCTGGTATTTGAAGTGTGTCAATAAACTATGTACATTTGTCGCTATTTCAGGTCTGCCTCACCAGTCGTGTACAGAAATCCTACGTGAGTCAAACTTATCCACAGAGAACAGTATTATCAAACCTTCATTTTCAGAAGTACACCTTAACGTCACTTGCCATAAAGATCAGAATGGCCATGTGTGGACATGGTTCTTGCACGATTTGACGAGCTTCACGTTCACCCGAGGATTTCTCCATCCAAGGAAATTTCAGCTAGATTATGCCAACAAGTTGCCTGCCATTGTAAACTATGTTAATAATTCCAATTACTGTCGGCAGTGGACCTTTGTATCTTGCAGACAAACTCGATTTATAGGACACGATTTTGGGTGGCTGGAAAATAGAGACGGCAAGAAAATGACATATTTTGGCGGTGGATCTCAAAAACTGGGTGGCTGCGCCTGTCGGAGAACAGCATCGTGTTACTCTAGCTCTGCAACATGCAATTGTGACAGCAACAGTAACAAATATTTGTCTGATTATGGATACGTCACTAATAAATACGATTTACCACTTACATCAATTGTCCTTGGTGATACAGATGATCGGGATGAATTTTATAACTTCACAGTTTCTGCCTTGGAGTGTCGGGAACAATGAAAATGGATGAACTTGAAGACAGCATAGGAGACGATCAGCTTTATTTAATGCTGTTACAAACGTAAGGGTATGAATTTCCGAATGATTATAGCACCCAGATATGTTGAAGCATTTTGAAATAACAGTAAATGTATTGTAATCCTATTACCTAAGTAAACCACACTGACAGTGATTTTATAACATGTAAAAAGGCACTTTGTATATGACTTCACTTTGCCTTTGTAAAGCAAATGCAGTGCGGCTAAAAAAGCACCTATGTCCGATTTATTCCTGTAGTTTTCCTTTGTAATCATCTACAGATCCAACTATACCCAAATATCTTATTTTTTATAGAAAGCTATCTAACTTTGCTCACAATAAGATATAAAAGGCAGCTTTTGCTTTAGGGATAATGAAAGAAATGATGAGCACGCTTAGATCATTAACGATTGTAATATGGGATTGTTAGGGTCGATACCGGTAAATCAATATGTTCTCGCTGGTTTGCAAGAGTTCCTAAAACATGCCACTTTTACAATCATTGTTAGATTCACTGCTATGCCTTTTAAGTTATCAATATCTAGATCGTAGCACAATCGTAACACAGGCATGCATGAAGTAGTATGTAAAACGTACCTTGGCTACGGTAACTACGTTTGGCATAAACTGATGATTATGATTGATAAGGGGCTGCAGAATTGTATAACTGAAGTGCAATAAACAAAGGGGTTTTCTTCGCTGATCCTTTTAATGATTTGAAGATACCAATCATGGGACAAATGTATCTATAAAGCAAAAACTTTTGTATTTGAACAAATTTTTTGTGATGCAAATCCGAAAGATTTCTGTAAATAGAGTAAACAAATAAGGTCGAAGCTTTTTAATTGGCATTCATCAGAACCTTACACTAATGTATAAAGGTGTAGATTTCAAAAGGATTTCTAATACGCACAAGAAACGAGCAGTTTTGTGGATGTTTGGGAAAACACGAAATTACGTAGAAACTGTCAGGTGGAATTTTTAAGAAAAGGCAAGACATATAGACGCACTACTAACAATGATACAAAAAATAAAGATCGAAAAGTCCCTATATTATCAAAAAAGTTAGTTTAGAAAAGTAATTTTCTTCCGCCTGCTTTAGTTTTAAACCGTAAAATTGAATTGTGGTAGTAAACTGTTACCAGCGACAATGAAGTTGGTTGATTTTTTTTCTGACAATGTTTTGATTCTCAACCCCGATCCCTATATAATTTACTACGCTGATATATCAGTTCTTTAAAGTCGACGTTCTCATAGCTTCTCATAATAGTAAATTTAAATGAGTAAAAGAGTACAATTATTGATCAACCAGTAGAGATCTGATATTAATAAGTATTTACAGGTACAGAGAGAGAGAGGAAGTTCTGGTTAGACGCTCGCACTATTGACGACTTCTAAAAATTTTTGTACACTAAGTTAAGCCTTCATTAATAAGAATTAATAGTATCTAATGTTCTGATTGTCGCGACTGAACGATGCTGAAGAATATTAATTCAATGAAGAAACTGGTTTGTCTTCTATCAACAGCTCGTCTTTTTTCAAGGTTTTTACAAGAATGAAAAGTAACACGTTAAATGCAAGAGTAAACAACTAACGTAACCATGGATTTATCAAATAAGGTGTTGTTCAAGATAGCAGATAACCGTAGCGGCTGCCAATCTTTGAGTCCTTTAGAGTAATTAAAAACAATTAACCGTAAAAGTTTAGTTTCAACACTAATATCTTGTTATATCTTGATTTAACCAATAGTAGGCCTGTTTATTCAACTCCGAGTCTTCCCTTAGAGGTCTTGCCGTTTTTTTATTTTCGTGCCGTTGCTTCAAGTGTCAGCCTAAACATAGTAATCTACAAGAGTCTTCTACAATTTCTATCAATGGATGAAGTAACTGTCATTTGGTGTCACACTGTTTCCTCACACTATCCGTCAAGATAATGTATTTTGTTTATCTGGCAATAAAAAGATATAACTCCCATCGACTTTGCCTTTTAACAAATTGGACAAAAATCGGTGATCCCTGATTGGTTCGGTTTCAAACCCTAGTGCGTACTTTGGCACCTTTGCTTCAAATTTCAGCGACAGTACAGTGTGCTCCATGACTGTTTTACAATTTCTATAACTTGACAAAGCATTTTATTTTTTAGCTGACATATAATTATTTTAAGTGCAATATATTAATAAGAAAGAGATGTAAGAAAAAGCAACCACACAAAATAAAAGCATGGGCAGTATCAGGACCTGATTGAATGCCCCGGTTGCCCTGCCCTACTCTGCCCTAATCTTCTCACCAATGTAAGGTGAGTAGTAATTGGGAAACGTTAGGACTTGGAATTATTTAATAATAATGTTAAACCTATGTTTATCAG
The DNA here is from genome assembly GCA_010016025.2 of Alatinidae sp. Z8VKAUB7J3. Taxonomy (NCBI): domain Eukaryota; kingdom Metazoa; phylum Cnidaria; class Cubozoa; order Carybdeida; family Alatinidae; species Alatinidae sp. Z8VKAUB7J3. Next base: position 102,524,693 of record JAAAKM020006971.1, on the reverse strand, counting down.
TAGTAAAAATTGAAGTGACTTGGGATCATTCTAATATACTTGGTAAACATTCACTTTTTAAAAATACTGAACATCAGCACACTTTTAGTATAAAAATGGCAGACAAAATTGGTTTCATAAAATGAAAATTGAAACAAAGAGAAACGAAAAATTGGGTTCAATATTATAGTGTTTTGTTCTTGTGACTTGTTCTTCTTCTACAAGACAACAAAGTTGCATGTTATTGTAACTTTTCTGTTGCATGCGTAGCCGATTCGTTCAAGGCAGATCCCTGTGACAATGCATGACCATATGTATGCGACGTCAAGGCTGTATGGTCTAAACAGTCCTCTCCCCCTCAAAAAAACAAAATAAAAACAAAAACAAACAAAAGCAAAACACTACCCTCAAAAAAACAAAACAAAAACAAAAACAAACAAAAGCAAAATACTACAACAACAACCACACACTAAAACAAACCAAGAAAACACAACTGCCATCCCCTTTTTCATCCAGTCATCTTCATTTATCTATCTGTTGCAAATTTCATTAGAGGTAGAACATTAAAACTGCTATGCACGCCCAAGACTTGACCATCAACAAAAGTGATTATGACAAAATAATTAAGACATGACAAACTCTATAAAACGCAAATGGTAAGAGAGGAGCAATGCACTTACCCTTGTTACATGAGAAGCAGTCACTGTAAAATATATCTTGCAAGACCTGACCAAAGGGAGCGTTGCATAATGCAAATCATATGGATTGTACCTTGCTGTGATGACATTATGGCCCTTTGGCAAACAATACACAAACTCTCCATCATCTTCCTTTGGCAAAACTTTCCGTGTATCAATGCTATGATCCTGCACCAAGATGGGATAATCTCCATCAAGTATTCGATCCACTTGCCAATTCAGCCTTCTCCTAAGTTTATAAAGGATCATCAATATGGAGTCACCTTCATACTGCTCCCGACTTGCTAACATGCCATCCATCAAACCAAGAGTCTCAGCCATTTGTACTCTTTCTTTTATGGGTTCGGAACCCTTGTTATTTTGTCTATTATTATTTATGTCCAGTGGCACATTACTGTTTTTCTGAATAATAAAAAAACACATTCTAGATGTTCAATATAGCATTGGTGAAGATCAAGATATACAAGTTTTACAAGTGACTTCTTATGGGTTGGGGTGTTATCCTCACATATTACTCAATTTACGCTTGCCATAACCTGGAATGCATTCTGCTTCAACAAATATGCACTGACTACAGTTGCTGTGTAACTCACATACGTGAGAACAGTGTTTTAGACAATAAAAAATGTATATATATACCTGTAACATGCCTGTATACTGATACACCCATTAGAAGAGAATGGAGCCAATTTTGGGCATGTGGGTGATAACTTTGAAACATATCTAGGGGGAAATTAGCCAGTTTTATATAGTTTGAATAGTTTGTATGCATATTTAGAACAAAATTTGGTATAAAGGCTGGTGTATGAGTAATCCCAAAATATTCATAATTCATTTTTTTAATATTTAAATGTCTTTACAACGTTAGTATCATAACCCAAATGAGAAGAGTCTCAGTATACTTGATTGTATATATCATATCACCTACATCATCATTAACAGTAGCATCATCATCATCATCATCATTATCATTAAAAGCCTTTGATTATAAAGTCAACATTGGTTACACTGCCCCTTGTAATTTAGCTTACAAGGTATGGTCTTGTGCCTCAGATTGCTTTAGTCTCAGATTTCATTTATAATTCATAAAAGTGTGTTGGGTATTTCCCCCCTTGTAAGACCTTTTGTGGAGGCTCCCCTACACATTTTACCCAAAATGTTTTGTAAAACAAACTGTTCTAAGAATTTGTTTACACGGGTACAGATCCAAATGGAGCATTTGCATGGGACCAGGTCAATCTGAACTTGATTGGATCTTCTATCCATACCAGCTTGGGTCCACTTATGAAAGTGAACCAGTTTGGATCCATACCTGAAAAGGTCTCAAAAATGAGGTGAAAAATACCACTATGAGACAAATTTGATGTTATGCCTTTTCAATTTGTATTTTCGTCCTTGTATTGACACATTATTCAGAATCTTCTATTCTTTATAATTCAAAGGTGCAACTTATTGCAGCTCGTATTGCGACACAACAAACCATTGGTTTGCTAATTGGATTAGCATGCAGAGTTCTAGATCCAAATGGGTCTGATCCCTTTTCTAGGGTGTTTATAGGGGACTGGATCAATTTTGATCCATACCAAGTTGGATCTGTACCCATGTAAAAAGGGTCTAAGATGGCTAACGTGAGAGTTCATTCTATGTTAAGTTTTCTCTCATTAGTCTCTTGACACACATATTGATAGCTTTACTAACAAATGTAAGTAACATGT
>JAAAKM020006971.1:102509624-102520667 GCA_010016025.2 Alatinidae sp. Z8VKAUB7J3 | reverse complement strand
TGTCCCTCAATTCAGGCTACCAGGCACAGAAGCTAGTCATGAGACAGGCTTAATTGTCCAGTAGGACTGCCCCTGCAGGATAGTGATTCTCTAATAATTGTAACGAGCCCTTATTATATAAGCACTCTTATGATGGTCAACCTACCCCGTCTGATTTTAGGTACCCAGCACGACAGAAGACAAGAGAAACTGCTTTCACGAAACATGTTAATTGTAAAATATCAGACCATTGAAATTCAAGTCCCTTTTTCATATTTCTTTAGCTTGTCATACATTTCCTTTATTTACCTCCTTCATAACTTGATAGAGATTTTGGTCATTGTCTAATATTTGAATGACCATTTCCCAAAATGTCTGATGTTAAAAGGACTCATGTGAAATTAACGTTCTCACCCCTACACCCAATTTAACCACTTCAAAGTGAGAACTATGGACACTGTTTCAACATAATAACGTACATGATAATAGGATGCATGGCTGCTGGTTCAGGCAGACTAGTTCCAACCCGTTGCATTGTAATCTCATACGCAATACATGTAAAGTGGGCACCTATGGCAGGCTGTGCTGCCTTTTACTTTTTACAAAAGTACATTGAAAGTAATAAAATCTATAGAAGTATAGTATTAGCACTTGCCGTTGGCTACTTTCCTGCTCCCCGCCCCCTCCCTTTCTCCGCCACACACAAACCCCACCCCACATACAGCTCAACAGATTTTTTGGCCATGTCCCACTATTCTCTCCCGAGATAATGCCAGTTGTCGGTAAAGCACTAATTTCAACGGCTACACAACCCAGTTAGTAAATAAAAACGTTTGTTTGTTTGACCTATTCTTGCCATCCAAATTACCGGTACCAAAACAGCACCTTTTCCGAGCACGTAATTAACAATACCGGCTTAGAAGACATAAATTGGCTATACAATTTACCTGTCCAGGATTTTGATTTGCCCATGAGTGACCACTCGCTATCTTCAAAACTGAACTGTCTTGAGGTGTGTTGTAGAGTCTGTTTCTTAGCTCGTGCAAAGCTGAGTGATCTCTGGTTTGTGTCATTCTTGAGTTTCGATTACTGTGCCCACTTGAAGGGCAAATTGTAGTCGTTACAGGACTTGTATTTAATTCTCTTTCGTCAACTTCCACGATGCTTCGTTCACTAGGCGGTCGAGGGCTATAAATTGGAGTTGTCTGTAACGTAGGCGGTGCACTATTGACACCTTTATACGGTTGAACATTGTATCTCGGTATTCCTGTTGCATTACGATTCAGTTCTGCATCTGAAAATGAATTCTGCGGTGCAACAGCAGCTACATTATCGTCTTCCATTATTACCTCATGCTAAGGGTTATTATTTATTCCTATTGAGGTGAGTTCAATCTTTAGAAAAATCTCCATTGAAACAGCGCGCCACTAATCTAACCTTTGTATCAGTGATTGCTCTTTTCAGCACCATCTTTGTTTGGTGTTGAATACTAGGATTCATCTAGCCAGCGGTTCGTGTTGCCAGGATACAAGGACGCGCAATGATTTGAAAATATCCAACATGTCTCCAAAAGCACGCAATACAAATCTTTGTGTTGCCTAGAGAAGGTTTTAGATATTTTCGCAAGAAGGATCTAACCCCTTTTTACAAGGAAAGCCCTTAGAATGTGTATCGTAGGAGCTCCGTAGGGAGGTTTTGGATATCCCTTTAAAAGACTTAGAAAACTAAATGTTCCCCACGCATTTTCCCAGTATTTAAGGCGATTGACATGCTGCACAATTGATGTATATTGTAGAATCCCGACAGTTGAAATCAATTCGTGGTCAAAGCAGCGGGGGGGGGGGGGGCCCATTGGCCTTTTCACCTGGATCCACACCATGGCTTATTTGAAGATGACGTCTTCATTACCATAGTTCTCGGTATGATGGAGAGTTTTCAAAATTATCATCGAGAAGTAAGAAGAGATATTAGGAAAGCAGGAAAAGTTGACGACCGAGATTCATAGGCAGGGCCCGCGCATTTACGATGAGTGTTCTTCAAGCCGAGCTAGCGTGAAAATACGTCGATTCCCATTCTTGTAACTGACACAGTACATACAATTCATTCATAACAGGCTCTGCTATTGTTCTGTTTTTGAGGTCAAGACAACGTTGACCTTCCCATTATCCTAACTGCATACCCAACAAGGTTTTTACCCAGCCTAAAAATAAACTCTTTCACTAAAGAAAAGGGTATGATAAAGAAGAGAGGAAAGCCGTGTATGAAGCCTCGATATTATGCTAGCAAAATCCCAAGTTTTCAGGATTCGTCGATAATAGTTGAATGCGACCAACGTCTGTTGGGCAACTAGAAAATTTACTTCAATTACGCTATCTGCTGCCATGTTATTGTTACAACATTATTTTGCCAGGTAAAAATGAAGAATGGAACAAATGATCGCCATTTGCCCTTTGCATACTCATCGGTCGACTAAATTTTTGTCACTAGCATGAAAACAAGAGAGTGCACCTGATAACAACATGCGTGTACCATTTGTGGCTGAAGTGTGAAACAACTTACAGATATCTAGATAGAAGCAAATGCAGTGGTTATGGGTCGTACCTCGACAATTGCGAGCGCGTATTTGGTTAGCATTTTATACGTTTTTCGGAGAAGGGGCATTTTTCACTTTGATATATCATAATGCATGGGAAACCAAGAACGTCGGACCTATCGAATGACTATGGGACGATTCTTGCCCGTATATCCATACGTATGTGTGTTGAGATATTCGTTTAAAATGGCGTCCGTAAGATATCATTTCAGAATTGCCCAAAATTGTGTCTTTTGGTCTTAGTGAACAAGTTTAGAGTCCAAATATGATGACGTTGAGTTCAATTATCGGAAACAGTGATTCAAGAGCCCCATCATTGAAGTTGGTTCACCGGTGGATGATTGGGAGCTAATGTGGCGACTAGAGAAATAAAAGTGTGTTAACATCGGAGGTCACCTAGCTCAGCTGGTAGACCGCACACCGCGAAAGCGTGGGTCACGGGTTCGACCCCCGGTGGTGTTTTAATCAAGTGTTTTTGCTAAAGGTAACACACTTTTGACGTGATGCCAACCACTTCATCAAGATAATCCTTGCAGAGTTACAACATTTGAAGTACGTTTTCAGGAAATCTCGCTTTTCTAATAAATCAAATTGTCAGTTTAACAAAAAAAAAATCTCACTAAAAGTTCCAGATAGTTCGAAATTAAATGAGGAACTGAAAAGTTGTTCGAGATGGCCATAAATTCAAAATATAAAGATCCGGAGAGCATTTTTGATCAATAAGAGTGTGATAGCTGAGAAACCGAAGGATTCTACGAAAGAGCAGATGTCTAAATACCGAGAGTGAACTGCACCTAAGGTTTTGGTATTACCTACTAAAGTTGTTCCTACAAACATTTGCAGAAGATTATCTCCTGTCGGCTATTCTCTTACCATATTGACAAAGGGTTTAAAGTATCTAGGATAAGTAGTTTTAAAAACACTAAAAATTAGTTCTTAGTTGCATCTCCAATGGTAGTAATATTTTGAAACGTCCCTCTGTAACAGAAAGAGTATTAAGTATTTGTATGTAAAACAAAGCTTGTTGGGTTGTATGTTGGTAACGAAATAAGTACTATATAATTTAAAAATAACTAGTGAAGTACAGAAAGCCCCCAGGGTGAGTCAAGCAACAAACACTTTTTCACAGGGTCAGATTAATCTACTATTTGAGCAGCGTTGATCTAGACAGAATGTAAACAGTATTTCTCCATTCACCAAAGCAGCTCACTATCCAGCTACACACAATTTGAAGGCCAGCCTCTCAGCGCTTTTTAATGTAAAACTCCAGAGGGTTAGTGTTTCAGATACATCATTAATGCAGATTCAGAAGAAAAGGTTTCATGAGATTTCTGAAGAATAGTTAGGAAAACAAAGATATTATACTTTTCTATGCTTTCATCTTTGTAGATGGAGGTGAAGAACCTAAGATGTCTTTTAGCTACGCTTTAGTGTGTAATCAATATTATCATTATAAAATAAACACCAACAAATGTTTCATTGGGATACAGTCCATGGTAGCAAGTACCTATAAATATGCTTGTGCTTCATGTTTATTTATAATGCGAGCTATCTCTAACTAATATGGTTCCTCTGCAATGTCGACCCTGATCGCTATTTTATCTATATGCAACTGCCATTCCCATCAAAGCGTACACCACACGTATCATTATTGAAATTGGTCTTTCTCTCTTCTAACACTTCATATTTCCCATTGTTTCTCCCCTTATCACTTTTCTTTCTCCTTAGCGGCAATTAGTGCTATTCTATTGTTTGTAATATCTGGTATTGTCTTTTTTTATTAACTCGATTGATCAGGCTTGTAATCTACCTTTGAAAATGATGCGAGAAAATCGAAAGCTCAGGATCTAATAATATGTTCGTATTTTATTGTGTTTGCATCATGTTGCTTGCGGGGCCATTTTGCTTGGTTATTTTCATAATTACAATAGGAAAAATTATCATACCTCATACTTCTACTTCATAATTTGTAAATGGTGAATTAACAGAGTAGAAAATGAGCTTAACTGTATCTGAACAATTAAGCAGGTCTGTATTTCATATTTTAATTGTTGTGCTATTTTAGACAGTTTCTAACGCAGACCTTTCTTACACAAGGAAAAAACAGTACAAGTTAAAAACAAGTTCAATTACTAACACAAGTAAAGATGGAGAGGGGCTTTGGGAATGCGGTGTCTCTTTCGAGAATACGACTAGAATGTTTAAAAAGAAAGGTAATGGACATCATCATACCAACGATAAGATTTGCCAAGAAGCCTAAAAATGAATATGAATTAAGAGAACTCAGAGAGAGGCTTATTGCAACACACACACACATGTATGGCATGGAGACCAGTTCAGAAACAAGCAAAGTGATGGACACAGCCAAAGAAGAAGTGCAGTTGACTGATCAAATAACCATTTCAAGCAAAGGACATGAACAAGTTAACTCTTTCAAATACTTGGTAAGTCAAATTAGCTACAACCTTTAATCTTAAATTGAGATCAAAAGCTGCATTGCTGTAGCAACATGGGCGTTAGCAAAACTAAATATCATCTGAAAGAGCAATACAATCACACTCAAAACAAAAATCCGGCTTATGAAAGCCATAGTGTTAGCTACAATGACTTATGTTTGTGAATAATGGACATTAAATGCAGAGTGAGAAAGAGAATCAATGCGTTTGAGATGAAGTGCTACCGTAAAATTCTGAGAATTTTCATACACAGCACACAGAATTAACGAGAGCATTAAAGGCGAAATTGTTCATAGAAGCGGGAACCAAGAAACAAAGCTGGCAAATGTAAAGAAGAGGAAAATGCAGTGGTTTGGGCATGTCACTCGCAACCGCGATTCTCTCAGTCCAGCCAACGCTATAATGCATAAAAGGATGCCAGGAAAAACAGGGAGAGGAAGACCTAGAAAAAAACTGGTTACCTTTCAGTGGTCGATGCTACAAGGACAGCAGCGGACAGACAGTCATGGAAACGTACCGTTGAAAATATGAAAGTGCACCTACGGCCGAATGGCTACGGACCAGGGTTATGATGAAAGTTCATAAGAGAAGAGTGAGTAGGACACCTCGACAGAATGAATAAGATCAGGATAGTCAAAAGAACCGAGAAGCGGTCACCAAGAGAGGAAAGAAGAACTTGAGGGAAGCTATTAGCGTAGATAGAAAGACCAGATGGAGAAGCTAGCAGTAAGTAAGTGAATGGAAGTGGCTCAGGATTGCCAAGCGTGGCTTACGTGGCATAATGATCTAGTAAGAAAGAAAAAAAAATTGGAAATTAACACTAGAGAAATAAAAAATATATGTCACCACCGGGGATCGAACCCGTGACCAACGCTTTCGCGGTGTGCGCTCTACCAACTGAGCTAGGTGACCTCCTATGTTAACAAACTTTTATTCGTCTGGTTGCCACATTAGCTCCCAATCATCCACCGGTGGACATCGACATCCAGCTCAACGCAGTTGGAGACCAGCCTCCATGTGACCAGCCTCCAGCGCCATGTGACTTGACCAAGGAAGAACTACCACCCGGCAAGTCATCAATCCAAAGCCCATTAAATTTAGTCTATTTGACATATTTTCTATTTCTCTAGTGTTCTTTTCAAAACTAACATTTCAAATCCTCTCTTCTCGATGATACTTTCTAAAAAAGAAATACAAACAAAAAGTTGTATCTCTAGTGAATTAACTCCGTTGGGAGTATTGGAACTCCAAGTTTGAAATGCAACGCTGCTCTGCGTGTACTCGACCTCATTACTTCAGTCTAACAACTTCAGTCACTATCAAAGTATTGGATTTATGAATCGCATTGCAGAAACTTTGTTTTCCATAACATGCCATACATTCTACCATCTGCGTCACTGGATGCCCTATGCTGGACAAGGAAGAATATAACTTCCCTACTTTTACTATCCGAAGATCTCGAATTCTCACACTCGACTACGTACGGCAGATCTTCCCTTTGGTACAGGGAGAGCTTAAGGAGAATGTACCTCTCTAACAATAAACGCGTTGCTACAATAAAGCCCAATCTACCGCTGACAAGCATCTTACAATAATTCTATAAACTAAAAAGTAAAATACCGACCAGACCGAACAGGCGTTATTTGTCATGTACAATCTATAGTTCGCAGTGATGAAACCGACGGAAAGTATTCAGGCCAATACATAGAGAAAAATAAGAACAGTGTAGTCCTGAAAAAAACCCAACGGCATTGCGTGGCGCAATTCAAGGGCCATCCAGTGGCAGCAAGTAGGGCATCTGTGAAGCAGAAAGGGCACAAGTTTGTCAAGCAGTGGGCAGATAATTAATACCTGGGGGACCAAGTAACCAGAAAAAATGCACGTTTCTGGGCCTATTTATGTTCGAGTGTGCGGTGTTGCGTGACAAAGCCTTACATTGGCAGCCCAAAGAACACAACTGATTAAGTGTTAAAAGTAAATTTAAAAAATGCCAGCTAATACTGTGAAATATAATGATCAAACAAGACGAAAGTAGAAACAGATGACTGAGCCAATATCTCTTTGAAAGTGTGAGTTTCACTCGGTCGAATAGCAACACAAATTCCCGCGCTGAGTTTGTATCAAATTCTCTTCAGCTGCTGAATAATAAAAACATTTTAACAGGGGACCTATCAATAGTCATAATTTCCATCATTGGTATTCTTTGTTGTGATTTATATAAATGTTGGAGTTATGTGCACGTGTACGTCACGCATATCAGCATTATTAAAGTCAATTTAGCATCCCGTGAGACATATCTCTAATGGCGAGAATTGATCAAGTTATTCTTAAAATCAATTTCGTGAGCTTCCTTGCAAGCTCGCTCTACGACCAACCAAAAGATGAGCGGCTAACATTCTAGATCACCTGTGTCTCATCGCGGCGCACCCACAACCAAATCTCTTCAAGAGAATATTAATCACTGATTTGTAAAATTGAAAGTAGAAATAATTCTCTTTTCTGCACTTAAATGATGGGCGACTTTTGACCTATTGGGCGATTGTTATCATGATAAAGCCGATTTTAGCCAGATTTGTTGATCTGCTACTAGAATCAAATGACAAATCTCTAAGCAGCCACAGGCTTACCAACGCAGACATTGACGATCCATCACGAATAACAACACGGTTCAATTATCAATTCCTTTCTTGCAACCTTCTGCACCTTTCATTGTTTAAACACCCCAACATGAAAAAGAAGAATGTCAACTTTATTGATCATCTTTTGAAAAATATTTATACATAATACGTGTAAAGGAGATTTGTTTAGACACTGACCGAAGAGATACAGTAGCACTTTAAAATCTGCCTCATCTTTCAACAAGACTAAATCTGACAAGGAAATTTCGTCAAAGTTCCAACAATAAGACAAACTAATATTGTGAACATGTTTTCTTTCCATACAGCATGCTGCCACAAAAGTTTCCCCAAAAAACTTTTAAAACATGAAAGTAACGGAAAATTATTTCTTCCACTACATTAGTATGAAACATATAAACGGCGGTCGATGAACATTACGAAACAAGTGTTTACGTTTAGCTCAGAATTTCCACTGCAAACGTCGAAGTCTGTACTGAAATAAAACAACACGTGCAAGGAGCAATGTTGATGGCATATTTAAATAAGAGCGAGATAACGAAAAAAAATTGACATTTGTGATTGATAAATTCAAAGGAAACACTATAAAGAAGATCAGAGTCGGTAGTTTTCCTGTGAATAAGGTTATATTTAACGACGACGGCAACAGTAAGCGTAAAATCAGAGCCGGTTTTAGGGGGTACCGACTGTGCTCGGGACAGGGCCCTGCACCTAAGATGGAAATTAGGGGGGCCCGCACAGCTTCTTGAAGAAAATTTTTAACGTATCTTTACAAGCCAGTCTGAAGGGGGCACAAATCACTCAATGGCACAGGGCTCCCCCTTGCCAAAAACCGGCAATGTGTAAAAAATGTAGAGTATCTTGAGGCAATGGAATGGGTTTCAAACATTTATCTCACAGATGGTACACCAAAACGTGTTACAAACAAAATAGCTTTTCTTTGAAATGAAAAAGTTACATTTTAAGGCGTATTACAGACCGTACCGATAGCGTCCCAGTTTACAATCCGCTACTGTATACACGAGCAAAATACCGAATAGTTAAGAAGTTTGCCCAGAACTGAAATGATCAAACATTTTATTAACTCTAATCTGTGGGAGCTTTTTTTCCACACGATTCGGCAAGGGCAGGGGTTAGAGTCCCCCTTATGTAACTTTGCAAGTGAGACTCCCAAGATCCTGCCGTTAGGCACATTATTTGTTAATATCCTTAATGACGAAAAATGGAGAAAAACGTTCGCTTCTACAAACTAAAGTTTTCCTGTTGGTGACCTATTTGTATACCAAGGTTACCGGTTCGCATGCCGTTTTGGTAAACTATGAAAAATATGAAAGATGAAGTACTAAAATCGACACTTATAAAAGGTCCAGAAGATATCACCCCTCGCCATACACCCAAACCCCAACATACCTGGTCCTTATTGACAAAGTTTCGGTAATAAGTGTATTCTTATTAGGCATAGAAATAATGACCACAAACTGTATAGTGTTGGGTTTGTTGTACTTCCCCATACTTTACGGCTACTTCTATTTCTAATTTTCGCTGTTCTCATACACTTATTTTTTTTAAAAGAAACTAGGGCTCAATCTCCCCAAAATTTAAAAAATTCGAGGGCAGGATGGGACTGCTCTAAGAAACCTAAAAAGTCTTTGAAAGCGGTTTAGACAGTTTGATAACGGGTTATTTTACGAATAGGCTAACCTGGAACAAAGGGTACCCCAAATGAAGTGTGAATTTACTAAAAGCAGTGTGACTAATTGGCACTCTTTTGTTTGAAATATTATGCCTTGTCTTTACACATGCACACTTAATGGGTGTGTCAATCAGGACCGAGCAAGCTAATAAGGGAACTTGAGTCAAGTGGAAATTTCACATTTTACTTCATCCTTTAGTATGCATTGAACCCCCGTTGTTTTCTAGCCCCCTCCGCGTATTCCACCCCATTCTATTTAGTACCAGGGAATAAGAAACTGCTAAGAAAATTTGAGGGCCCAAAAGGTCAATATTTTAAGAAACTTCGAGGGCTGGACGCTGAGGTAGCTTCTTATAAAAAAAATAAGTGTTAGTCGGAGGTGCTTTCAATTAACATCGCCCTGGAGCATCAGTTGCTTATAAGATAAAAAGAACTTAATAGTTTGAAGCAATTCCACTGAGTAGCAAAATAGTAGTGAATAATTTTTATAATAGTAGTGAATAATTTAAATGAATTAGATGCGTATTAATTTCTCAGATTAGACTCTGATGGACAGAAACTACACCTCACACCTATTGTTCTTCAAAACTGTGTTGATGATGTCATCGTATAGAAATCATTGGCAAAGCTTATAGATTTTTCTCAGACATACAACAAAGAGATATTTATCAGATGTCTCCTATTTGGGCTCTTCTGGACTTAATTAAACATTGCTAGGAGACACACTACAATCTTTGGCGGTACGAAACCTAATAAACCTTTCTTGGTTCTTGTAGACACAGCTGTTTTACGATAAGCCACCTATATTTGCGTCACCGCTGCCTCATTTGTATCGATAGGGAGAATTGTTCGGTTGTGTATTACGACTCCTTGAGCCAGTAAATAGTCTTGTAAAGGAGACTTTCAAAGACACGTAGCATATTATTGGTGAACAGTTAAATGGAGACTGCAAGGATGACGTTATTATAGCTAGATCGAAAGAGAGACAACTCCATCCGAGGCTACGTTTACAATAAGCTGCTCAATTACTTAAACATCCAAAACTTTTTATTATATAGGCCTCTCTGATAGTCGAATTGTAGCACAATCAGGCATAAAAGCATTTGGATGCCTAGAAATGCTTACTAAATGTAAGCCGAACCGTATGGTTGATCAATGCACCACGTATATTTTACTCTGCACAGATTTCACCCCGAGCCCAATATCAGCTCACAGAGAGGTCAAAATTAATTGTCTCTTCCACAAGTAGTTAAGGTGTTAGTGCCATGTTGTAGGTCATGCACGCTATACATTAAATGAAAAGCATATATGACATGGAAGTAAGCACAAACTCATTGAATGGTTATGTACTGAAAATATTTGAGCGCTGCTCGAGTAAACGCAGCGTAGTACGGATCCTAGACAAATCATCGTATTTAAGCAGTAGAAATGCAATACGTAATCATATTGCTTCAAAATTTTATGCTGCAGCAACCGCCATTCAACGTTATTTAGTTTTTGTGGAACTCACTGCGATCCAGATCTAACTGCCAAATTCTGCAGCGTACGAATGAGGTTATCCTTGATGGGTCAGACAGGAAGTCACTAAAAATTCAAAGAAGTCACCCAGCTCAGTTGGTAGAGGACACGCCGCGAATGTGGGTCACAGATTTGATCACCGGTGGTGACATATTTCCTATTGCTCGG
>JAAAKM020006971.1:102494626-102506633 GCA_010016025.2 Alatinidae sp. Z8VKAUB7J3 | reverse complement strand
AAACCATCGTCTCTGCAAAGCAGATGAGAGTCGATCGCATCTCAATCTTTATGTTTACACACTATTCAACTTCTTCAGGTCACCTAAAGATCAATAGCGTCAGACTGCTATTCATAGTTGCGTCATTTGTCATCACAGCGAAGAAATAACACCAATGGTAATTTGTAGGTTGTGGAAATAACAGATAAGCGATTTGGTGATAACAGACTTGATTTTTAAAATCTATTGATGTCAGACTGTCTGTGAGAAGAAAAATATAATGGGAGCAGTGTCAAGTCTTTTAGGTCACAAGGTAAACAAAATTAAGAGTTTGTTTAAATTTGTTTTGCAAATATTTCAAAGTTTAATTTTGTTTGTACAACTGACTAAGAATTTCGTATCAGTGCAATTAAGGAGTGTTGCCAACAATCAACAAGCTTTTTGTTAGCGCGGAAACTCTTGAGCAAAGTAATGTAAAACGCATGCGCATTGTTTTAGTCGCTAGTCAATTACAGGAAAATATCCAGACTTACTTAGCAGCTTCTTTCATGTTTACTCCAATATACTTATTTCTCGACGGGTATGTAAGGTGTGATATTACTTTCATTAAAAGTGAATTGCTCAACACTTTTGTAGCTGATATATTTTGAACATTATGTTTTGAATGCGGATTGCTTTATTAGTCAAATGCTTTTACTTGTAATAAGCAGGGTGCTGTCGCTTGTCTGATTATGAATGACCAAAACTAATGTGTTTGGGGTGGGGTGGGGGGTGCTTATTATGCCGGAAAAAGAAGGGAGAATTTGACTCCAAAAACTAGACAGTTAGGTTCCTGGAGTCAAGTCATAAAGAAAGCGGCTATCTGACAGCATGAACGTAGCTTTTTTCACTCAAAATTCAGGAGTAATTTCATTACATATTGTAGAGCATGTAAAGCATGTCATATTTTTTCAACGCAGACTTAAAGAGGTTATTGGATTTTTTGAAAGTTAAATGATATTTTGTCAGAAAATAAATATGAAATAGGCACTCCGCGATAACCTCTTTTAACCCCTTTAGCCAATTTTCTTCCGGACAACCACAGCTACCAATTATGCAAATTGGAGCAGAACAAAGGATTTAAGTGAAAACAGCACAATAGCTGAGGCCAAACTGGCACTTTTGACCTAAGTGAAACAGCGGCTTTAATTAGGGGAACGATTTTTTGTGTGTGACCGCAATTCCCATGTCCGATCTAGTGATGCTGCGTGTCAATAGTAACGTTAAAGAGAACAGTTGGGTTTCGGGTTACATTCGGCGTGTCGAGTAAGTAGTGCTTCGTTACCGAGCAGGGAATACTTTAATGTCTGCCTTCTCAGGGGAGTTGCCACTAGCTGCATCCGAAAATAAACAGGAGGGGACCCAAATTCTTCCTTTTGACAGTTCTCTATAGAAGTGTTTCAGCTACCGAGTTAGAGCTCCAGTGTCTCTAAAAGAGCAAAGAAATCACGGTTTTAATGGATATGCCGCGTCACCTACTAAAACTGGTGACATAAGTTGCGAAAGCCATATCAAACTTGACCAGCACTAGGTCGTTTTTTGCAGTATTGAATGTTTCACGTAATCGGAGTAACACTTTCCACGTTAATATTGAAGTATGTACATCATCGTGTTACGATATCGTACACGACGTTACCTAGTTTTCCTTCTTTGCTGCACAAAAAAGTGCATTAAAAGCGCATGACATGATCTTCGAATTAAGATAATAAGCTATAGCAGTATAGTAGAACGCGTTTACACTCCTGCCAATGTTCCATTTTTTAACGAAACTGATCTGACCTGGGGTCAAGATCCTGCTGTAAATTAATTTTGAAGTGTGACCAAAAGCCCTGGGATAACTGAAATACCAAGTCAGATTTGACACCTCAAATTCCGAAGCAAAAATCCCTTTTAATCTAGGGTGTATGCATGGGCGCACGGCCAAAGGAGCTGAGGGGGGCTGCAGCCCTACCAGTTTGTTAAAATGTTATATTTTGGGGGGGCAAAACATTTTTCGGGCCCTTCTATAATTCCTTAATAAGAAATAAAAATGAAATAATTTTAAGTCTTACCAGCCCTCTGAATTAGCGTCGGAATTCCTGCCGAACTGAAGTGCTCTTAGGATAGGAAATGATGCCAATCTGAAACCGGATTCTTTCCGCTAATATTTGCACCAAGTTCCCCTATAAATACCTTTGCAAACTAGGTAATAGAAGGAAAATGTACAAAATGTGTGTTGTTTAACAGGACTCTTGATCCAGACAGGACACGAAGGAATGATGGATTCTTTGTGGTCGCATTGCCACTTTTTCATAACGGGAAATAAACAAAAGGCAGGGCACAAAAGAATGTTGAATTCTCTGTTGACTTAGACCCATACAAGACAGTAGTTTATCCTATCCTCCTTCGATTCAACCGTCTGTAGAACCGTCGATTCACGTCCCAATAATTTTCGGGCAAAGGAGAATTGCTTCGGGAAAATAATCCACAGCCCCCCAAATATTTTCGTCCGTTGCGCCTATGGGTGTATGACCGCAGCCGATATCATTAATTAGCGCCTCTGTTGCACAAATAGCGCCACGGGACTTTAAAAAATTATGTATGGTTGCCTTACTTTTACACCTACACCTTTTTGTAAAAGTGAACTTGACACGGATAGCAGAAAGGCAACTGTTAAGCTTAGCATCCTCTAGAAGTGAACTTCGAGGTAAAATAGCATCCCCTAGTTCATGGTCGTCTGTCCTAGAGGTTTGAAACGTGTCAGAGCATTTCTCAGAACTGTTGAATACCCTGCTCCATATATCTTTTCCAAGATATCAAATCTGCACAGCTAGATCTGTTCATGTCTTGTCCCTTCACGTTAGAGCCCTTAAAATGATTCTAAAACGTTTCCAAAATGCAGAGATATATCGACAAATGTCATACCAAACTTAAAAGGGTTAACCGATTTTCCAGAAGGGGTTACAAAAAAATGACGTTAATTGGTGAACGGGCTGGCCCGTACGCCTTAAATTTATAAAGCGTGCCCTAAAATACGCTCATAGGTAAAAAGCATGCCCTATAGAGATAGCCTGGCTATGACACTGCTTCTGGCACTTTATGTCACTTACCAACTCTTGATTTGACAATGACTTCACACACTGTCAAAATGCCCTTTTGTCTCATGTTAAGCGATACATATGTCCCAGGAATGGGTGGATCGCACTGCAAACGTATTGCTTCTCCATCATATGATTGTCCGGTTCGATCATGGCAGATTGGATTCTTCATGTTGTCAAGGAGATTACCAATTCGAACTTCAACATTGCTAAATCGATTACCTTTTTCACCTCGATTGATAATTGTGACATCTGCAAAATAAAGATAGACTTCACTTAATTGAAGGCCAGGTGTTTATATTGCTGGGGTTATAGGGGAAGGGCCTCTGTTTGCTTATTATTTTGTTAATACTATCGTTAGTATATTCTTAGAAGTTGACGCGTTTAAGCTATCAGCATTCTGAACATTCGTATGAGAGGCAAACACGTGTACACTTATTTTTTTATAAGAAACCAGTTTATAAGAAACAGGGCTCAATCTCCCCAAAACTTAAGAAACTGGAGGGCTGGATGAGTCTGCTCTAAGAAGTTTGATAACGGGTTATTTAATGAATAAGCTAACCTGGAACAGAGGGTACCCCAAATGAAGTGTGAATTTACTAACAGCACTGTGACTAGCCCCCTCCGCGTATTCCACCCCCGTCTATTTGGTACCAGAGAATAAGAAACTGCTAAGAAACTTTGAGGGCTCAAAAGGTCAATATTTTAAGAAACTTCGAGGCTGGACGCTGAGGTAGTTTCTTTTTAAAAGAATAAGTGTAATTGAAATCACTCACTAGTACTTCCTTATTTCTTATAGCGTTTTCTTACTAAATAGTCACGAATGCGTTTGATGGTGTTCAGTAAAAACTACCAATCGTTAGTCTAGGACTAAAAGTAGCCTTCAACATCAAGTATTTAAAGACAGTTAGAGAATCAATAATTGATTAGAATTCTGGTTCAATATTCTGAGGACTGTTCCCAATTTATTTACAATATGTAGCAGATGTCGTCTTCTTTATCTTCCTTTCTTCTATATCTACATTTCAATTTTTCTTTTCTTTACAAAACTGAATCTAGAAAAGACACTAGCGAAATAGAAAACATGTCACCACCGAGGATGGAACCCGTGACCAATGCTATCACGGTGTGTGTTCTACCAGCCGAACTAGGTGACTTCCCACGTTAACATATTCTATTTCTCTAGTCGCCATATTAGCTCCCAATCGTGCACCGGTGGACATCTACATCCCGATCAACGCAAGTGGAGACCAGCCTCTCTGCGCCAGGTGACTTGACCAAAGAAGAACTGCCATCCGGCCCGTCATTAATCCAAAGCCCATAAAGTTAGAATTTATCATTGAGAAGAGAGGATTTGAAATGTTAGTTTTGAACAGAACACTAGAGAAAAAGAAATTATGTCACCTCCGGGGATCGAACCCGTGACCCAGCATCACGGCGTGTGTTTTACCAACCGAGGTGACGTTCTATACTCTCTATTTCTCACTCTTCTGTGTTTTCTTAATTGACATTTCAAATCCTTTCTTTGCAATGATACTTTAAAACTCGGTTTACTTAATTAACTATCCATTCGTTGATCATAAACATAGGTGCGTGCATTATTAGACACTCCGTTATCATCCAGTTTATGATTGACGACCCCCACCTGTCACTATGTATTCTTTTCCTAAGTCCACTCTCCACCATGGGTTCAATTCCTCTTTTGTGTGAGTGCAAGACTTGTCCTTCCAATGAAACTTGTAGTTGCCATCCACACCACGTTGTGGCCAGCCCTCAAACTCAAGGCTAGACTGCACGGCATGCTGCTTTAGTGCAAGGTCTTAAGAATGAGAATAAAATATTGTTTGTTTAAATCAGATATCATAATAAAATTTCAAGGCATTGCCAAAACACTATTGTCTTAAGAATGGTTTGTCTCTGACTTTTTTCAAGTACAATTTTTAGAATCTGGTCAAACAAAGAACTGGGACGGGACTAAATACGGAGTTGCGTTACGGAAATTCCAATTCCGATATGAAATGGAAAATTGTAGTTCTATTTTTTGACGCACATATATATGTAGCGATTTCAAAAGTTATAAGAGTAGGCGGCAGACTTGTTAGAGTAGGCTTTAAGGCCTTGGTTATGAGTATATATGCACTGTAGGTGCGTAGCACAAGCTGGGGGTGTTGTACGCCCCCAGTGGGTACAGCCGCAGCCCTGGTGGGGTCCAGAGGGCAACGGCACTGCAAGCTCCGCGATTTTTGTATTTTAAAAATCTTAAAGTGAGACTTTATTTTACTTTTTGTAGGGTGTGTATTGTTTAAAATTTGCTCGTTTGCTTCGTCGATCAACAGATGTTTAACACAAGGAAATTCCTCAAGCAGCCTTCTGAAGCTCTAACGTCATTGTAGCAAATTGGAATAGGTCTGCAACTCGTTTAAGTGGTGGGTTATGCAATATTCAAGAAACACCTCGTCAAATTCAGATAATTTCGACTTAAGGTTAGCTTAGAACGAAAGCCCTTACCCCAATTTTAACAATCCGAAGAGGCTTTATGGTCTGATTGGAAAGGAAAAAGAAGGATTTTGAAATTCAAAATAGAGGCTGCTTTACAGCAGGAGTAAGATTCCGAGCGGGCGGGAGTTCTAAGCGTTGCACCTGTGCATTGACACTGTTGACGTAAGCTGAAATGATCTCAAGAGTCCGCGCGGGCCGATTATTCAAATCTGCCGTCTTTAGAAATTGCACACCCATGCTTACCCTTGACAGATGGCGATGCCTGAATAATGCCCTCAAACTCATCACTTGATTAATGCAGCAAATTATAACCAGCGTTTTTTGCGTTTTTTGCTTTTTTATCCGGTTTAGCAGCGCTTGGCTCCCGCGCAAAGTTAGCTGGGCAGTTCTACCATTTCTCAAATTAGCTTGGAACTAAATTGATAACGGTAAACGTTTCGACGAGTTTTCAAACAGCTTTCATAATGTGAACAATGTTTCTTCAACATTTTGGATGTACTTGCAGTCATGTTCATTCGCATTTACGCCTGCCCGTGATGTCGCATGTCATCAATAGGGTAATTTTCCTGAATACACTTCCTCTGCAAACTGCAAGGAATTCACATGCTTCCTTTCGTAAACCTATCTTGGCTCGCTTTGAATGATTTCGCAATTTGTATTTTTTGTCCAAGAAAGTTTGTCGCAATAGAGCAATGACAGCGAATCCTCAAGTCTCCTCCCCTTCTCGGAACCGGTGACATGCTTGTAGAAAGGGGTTTGGTTGATAACAATTAGCCTGCTGTGATCTGGCATTCTACAGCACCAAAGATTAAAGATTGTTTATTGACGATTTGAGTACCTGTTTCATTCAATTGATCGCTGCGCGTACGATACGACGTTGGGGGCGACAATTTTTGTTTCTGTATTTCGTAAACCTTGAGTAATTGTATATTGTACTGAGAATGATTTTTTTTCAGGTGAGATTGTTTTCAACTGAGCACTACTGATTTGCTATGCCTTATTTCTGGACAAAAAACTTGCGTTTTTACATAGCCGAAAGGACAAAAGTAGTCAGCCAAAAGTCACTTTTTAGACAAAGTAGCCGGCGCTTTTGCCGGCTGCCTTCCACTTTTCAAGTCGCTGTATATACTTTAAGGCAATCGAAACTGCGCGACACAGCCAAACAGAAATGAGAGAGGAAAAGTTTAATTTTTACGTCAGTGACAGCCCCACCTTTACGCCCTGTAATTGTACGTATGTTAACAGTCACTGCAGTACCTTGCAGCGAGTGATCAGCGGACTGACAGTTAAATTAGGAAAACTCGAATAACCGTGTTAGTATAGGCGAAGTCGCCCAGCTGAGTAGCGGATACTCAAGTCCCAGCTAGGTGGTTGGGGGAGAGGCCCAATCGGTAAGAGCTCATTATATTTTTGTCGAGTTAATCGTTTATTAGTTATTAATCATAAAACTAGTGCTAATGTAATCTTCATATTGTACATAGATTACAATTGTAACATAGCTGCAACACAATCGCAACACAGTCGCAGGTCGAATCGCAATACGCAATATATCAGTAAAGTACGGAGGTCGCGAAAAGATTTTATATCATAAGTCCGAGAGTGTTCTCTATTATCGTCGTCTCATTGCGCATCGTAATCGGA
Source organism: Alatinidae sp. Z8VKAUB7J3 (assembly GCA_010016025.2). Lineage (NCBI taxonomy): Eukaryota > Metazoa > Cnidaria > Cubozoa > Carybdeida > Alatinidae > Alatinidae sp. Z8VKAUB7J3. The sequence goes on along the minus strand of JAAAKM020006971.1, from coordinate 102,499,398 downwards.
GGGAATATTTTAGTGCAACTCCTTCTTGGAAGAAAGTTATTCCCCGAAGGCCAGCCACATTAGCTGTTAAATGTTCCTTAAGTATAGCAGGACTACAATACCACTTCCAACAATATGTTTATGAAATAATCTAACCTTTCTGAAATTTAGAACAAACAGTGGCTAGCTCATCGTTCATTACTTCAAATCTTTTTTCCGGTCGGCGATAGTCTGACTCATCGCAGTCACCAAGTTTGACTGAGTTATCGGCTGTGAGGGGAATAGAAAAAGAGAAAAATCATTGAAAGAAATCTATGATCATGGATGTCACAGTATAGGGGAGGGTTTAGTGGTCGTATTGTTAAATAATGACGATTAAATGCTAAATGGTTTTTGCTAAAATCTGTAAACCCACTGCTTAACTTTGGAGATATTAGTGAGAAAAGTGACATCACGAGTAATAGATCTTAAATATTGGTGAAAGTAAGCATTGGTTATATTAAGCAAGCGTTCAGAGTGACTTTGCTCTCAGCTTATTGTAGGCTGAAAAGATTTTTCCCTTTATAATTCATCAAAAACCTATGTCATAAATATAATGAGAAAAAAAAGATCGATGAAAAGTTTACAAATTAAGGGAACGCTTATTGGTTACTTAATTACAGAATAAGCTACCAAAAGTACTTACTAGGTACAAATGAGAACAACATCTGTGGATCTACAGAAAGATGTAGCTTGTCAGTCTTTTCACACTTTGTGTTGAGGATGAGAGGCGTATCCTCAGCAGGCTTCATTTCCTATAATGGTAGACATCAATAAAGGTCAAATGTGATCTTCTTCAGGGTGACTTAGTACCATAAATACAAAGCACATTTTGCAGATACATGTAGAAGAAGTCTTATTGAAGATCAAGCAAAAGTTGGCAGTTAATACTTAGCTATTCATGAGTGCTTAATTTGTCATTCCCGCAAATCTTGATTTTGAGAATATTGAGTCAGAGAGCGTCCTAACGAAAACTAACATTTTATGCCAATCTCGGAACTCCATAGTTCTCTTTAACGTTTGCAGCAAATTACAAGTGTATGGGATTATGTTTGCATCACCTTACAAGTGTATGGGATTGTTTCCATCACTTTACAAGTGTATGGGATTATGTTTGCATCACCTTACAAGTATATCGAGCTAAGTGTGGGACACGTTACAAGTGCGTGGGACTATCAATGGTACTGGACGGAAATAAAAATGCTTTTAAGGTAAGAGGGACCAGTTAATATCAAACTTGATAGTGTTCAGGTCAAAAAGGCAAAACCGTTACATGGAAGTACAAGCGAGTTTAGAAGTCTTGCGCTTGTAGGAAAAAAGAATCAACCATTAAGAGATTTCTTTATTCGCGGCATCATAAGGCATTAGAACTAGGCCATTCTTGCAAAATTAGGTACTCACTAATTGTAGATGGCATAAAACGGCAAATTAAGAAGAATTAATATATACATATTTCTGAACAGAACACTAGAAAAATAGAAAATATGTCACCTCCGGGGATTGATGATAACATAGAACTTCAACCTACGTCAAAGATACCTGATGATAACCATGTCTGGTGCATGGAAAGCAACCCATTATTTTCCATGAGCTATAAGTTAGTGGTTAAAACATTGAAAAGGAGTGGACATTCTCAAAATCCAAGAATGGCGGAACAAAATTTTTCTAATATAAGGTAAAGCTGGATTGGATTGTTATACCCACCTTAATGGCTTCTTACCTGATTAGCAGTCTGGACACATAACCTAGATGGCAAGTGCTGCAAAGACCCTTCGCTTGTAAAGGTAAAGGTGTGACAATTTCCGCTGGAAAGTTTTAATTTGGCATTTGCACTTGCTTTGCCATTCTCTGCAATGACACATTTGCCTGTTTCTGTATGTATAAGATGTCTTTGGTCATTAATTGTAAATTCATTCCTAGGAAGAAATCAAACAAACACATTTAAGAGCTGTTGATTAGGGGCCTGTTCTTCTTGTAAAAATTATTACACTAATGTCATATGCTGTTGAAAAAGATCGATGAAAAAGATAATAGTTTCTAGGCACCTCTCTACATTTAACATACGTTAATATAAATTTATTCGATCAAACGATGAACGAACACTAGAGAAATAGTAATATGTTACCACAGGGGATCGAACCCGTAACCCACGCTTTCGCGGCGTGCGCTCTACCGACTGAGCTACGTGACCTCCGATGTTAAAACACTTTTATTTCTCTAGTTACCACATTAGCTCCCAATCATCAACCGGTGGGCATCGACATCCAGCTCAACGCAATTGGAGACCAGCCTCTCTGCGCCATGTGACTTGACCAAGGAAGAACTTACTTTTGATCAAGTTCCTGGGGGTGGTCGTCCTTCTGATCAAATTTTTCCTCAAGACCAAAAGTACCCACTTTTTTGCCCAGGTATTGACCAAAAGTACCTACCCCCCCTGGTCTACCATAAACTAGGGCGCAAAAATTATCAGTGTATCTCGTTGTCGTGATGTATCAAACTGCTTGTTATCCGCATGTAAATTGAAAGTTGTTATGCTGTGCTTGACTGCTTGGTAAGCCTAAAGAGATTCTACGTGAGCTCTATAGCGAAAAAGGAAAAAACCTGTGCGTTTTATCGTACACTGGTTGCAAGTGACCAGGAGATAAGTCGACCCAGTCTTTGGGCCCAAATGTTGCGCGATCTCAAATACTTCTGTGTTTAAAGCATGAGAGCTTTAGACTCCCCACCCCCACATCCCCTTCCCTGCAATAATTTTGGTGATTCTTCTTTCTTTTTAATTTTGCTATTGTTCTTGTCCGCGATTACACGCACTTCTCCAATAATAATGATGCTTCTCCGCGCTCTCCGCATTTAAAATAATTATTTATGTAATACATTTGATCAAACAGAACGTTATCGGTTTACCTCAATGATTGCATTCCCGGGCATGGACCTCGTTTTGAAAATCCTGGTTGATGTTAAAGTTCGATAACGAGGTCACATGTGTTTTAGTCAACATGGCTGTCGATGAGAGTATTTCCGAACTTGAGAGTAGGATAAGGAAGTCCTCTGCCTATTTCAGTTCTTTAATCGAATTAGTTCCAGCACGGTTTTACGAAGTAGAATCAGAAGATGACAGCCGCCATGCAGGCCGTAAACAGAAGACCCCAAAGTCAGGGAAGGCCGCCAGGGATTTACAGAGACAGTTAGCGAAAAAGGCGAAATATCTAAAATTGGATCCTGGGCAACAAAAATCTATCAAAGAACTCCAAGAGATGATAGAAGAGCGCGAGAAAGCATTAATGGAGAAAAGTGCATCGGAACCTGAAGAAAGCGTCGAGTGCCAGCCTGTTAAAATATCGGAAATCGATTCTGCACCTTTAAGTGAATTGAGATCGAAACTTCACAATCGACTTGACTCTTTCCGCATGCGGAGAAAAGGTAAAAACCAAGCTAAGGCAGGTCAGTCAGAGAAGCTAAACAATAATGTAAGTAGAAAGAAGGACAAGAAGAAACGTAAAAAAGAAATTAAAGGTAGTAATTTAACGAAGAAGCAGAATAAGAGTGAGCAGAATGGTGTTACAGATGGAGCAACGAAGGAAGAAAGTGTAAATGAGACGAACAGTATATTATTCAGTAACCTGGACTTTGGTGCGTCTTCAAAAAATAGAAAAAGAAAACATAGTGATAAGCGCCTTCTTCAAAAGGCCGTAGCTAAGAAGCAAAAGTTACAAAAGGTTGAAAATGAAGACAAAATCAAGGCAATAGAGATAAAGCAGTCGGATAACTGGCAAAAAGCACTTAAGCATGCAGAAGGTAACAAAGTTAAAGATGACCCAAAACTATTAAAAAAATCAATTAAAAGGAAAGAGAAACAGAAACAGAAGAGTTCTAAACAATGGCAAGAACGGACTGATCAACAAAAGAAGCAAATGGACGAAAAACAAAAATTAAGGAAGCAGCATCTAAAAGAGCGACGAGATAGCAAGAAGCCAAGAAAGTATAAGAAGAAATAGTTAAAGATTCTTGACGTTCACCTTCACATCCTAAGTGGGCTACTAGTATGTCACATTTTTACAATAATTTGAATCCATTTTACCAAGATATATAATTTAAGTGCCCTTGCCAAATACATTTATGATGAAAAATCCTCAAACCATAATTAATAGTTCTTTTGGCCTTCAAGTTCTCATTATCTATCTTTAATGTTTCTTCTTCTTTTCTTTACCATTCATAAAAATGGTACTCCTCATTTATTAGAATTGAAGTAGTATGTTAGATTATCAGCCTGACATAGGTTCTGTTATGTATATATAACTGTACATATATAGCCTACAAGTTGGCTTGTTTAGTAGATCATTGTATCTTGAGTTAATTGTTGCTTCGGAATCAGGTTATCAGGTATTATGTATTGCCTGTATTCTATCTGTTACAGTAATGTGTTCAAAATATGGTGATCTTTACTGCATGAATGTAAAATTTAAAATGTTGGATCAGAAATGTTGGATCAGATCAGACTGCTATAACCTATGTGCTTTCTACAAACCTTTACACATCAGGGTAGTAGGAAAGATGAAAATAGGTCCACATGCTAACATTTATATCCATGGGCAGTCTTCAGAAAGTAGAATTGAATTTTCCTGGTACAGTTCTGTTTGACATGAGAACATTGCATACAAATTAACACACATTAGTGGGACTAGATTGTTATAGGCTCATGCTGGCGCATTAAGTTTATGAAGATAATTAATTCTTTATATATACATGGCCTGGTA
>JAAAKM020006971.1:102473196-102486579 GCA_010016025.2 Alatinidae sp. Z8VKAUB7J3 | reverse complement strand
CGTGAATGATTCAAGTATGCGGTTGTACTCACCCCCAACGCATGTAGACTTTGAACCAATTAATGACACTCTATTGTCCAAGAAAAATGGACACTTATCCCAACCCACCCTATTTGTTGATTTTATAAATGTATGTCCCCTATCCCAGAATTCCATGTGAGATTTTATCAGCAAAGCGGAATACGAAGACAGTGTACAAGGTAGTTGTTTTTCGATTGAGTGAAACACAGTCCAGCCTAAGTGTGAGAAGTATTACCAATTTTAGAATGATCAAGGCAAGAAAGTGTAACCAACTTACAAACAAGCAAGATGTTGTCGTTAACGATTAAACTTACTTGAAATTTTTATTTTATGTGAAATTTAAAGATATTTCTCATAATTATTAAGGTGTTGCTCATTACATGGATTTCGTAATTTGTGGTAGTGACCCCTTTTAATTCTTGGGCTGGTCCTGTAGTCAAAGTACCTCATAATGGACCTTAAACAGTATATATTTGCTAGGGTCGATGATGCTAGGAGGTCCTAATACCCCGTAGCTACTGTCTTGTCGGACGTTACTATCTTTAGAGTAATCATTGTCAACCGATAAACCCGCTAATCCTTATCCACAACGCAATGTGTTCTTAAGTTGCAGTAGACTAAGTATGAATTGGTCTTGAGGTTCCTCTATGTAGGTGCGTAAACGTAAAAGAAGACCAGGACATAACGCGATGATAATCTGTGCTGTTGCAAGAGGATTTTTAGAGGAAAGAATGATCCATGTAGTTTTTTGCTTGCCATGTTTAGCTACTTACATCACTATATGCATGGTACAAACATTGTTGACATACTGTCAAAGACTGATAATCCTTTGCCAGCATTTTGACAAGGCATCATCGAGGAACTAATAGTGACAGGAATCTTGTATGTTTTGACTGAGGAGTGTTATGTTAAGAAGAAATATGCATGCCTTGATCAATTATCTTTGTTTCAGAAAATTGCAAAATTTGTCAGCATATCAGTGGACCCAATCGATGACCTGGATGTAAAGATAACAGCCATCTGCGGGTAAGTTAGAAAACTCCAATTGCCAATAACTAGAACTATAGTCAACATCGGGGTCGGCGTCATCGTGATTGTGATCATGATCGTCGTCATCATCGTCTTTATCATCATCTCAATCACCATCATAATCCTCATCATTTTATCGTCACTATTATAATCATCATCGCCACCTCTCTCGTCAACATCATCATCACCATCGCCAACACCATCGGCATCATCATCGCCATCTTCATTGAATTTCATATACCTATTGAGCTCCGCAAATGATCTCATGTGGTCGGTATCTTCAAAGGACCAAGACAGCCAACAATCCTTTGTTGTATTTTGTAAGGAACAAAAAAGGGTGATCTTTTAATGGTAGTAACAGACCATTTCTATTAGTTACTCGACAAGTCTGCAGAAGGACTTACGATAGCACTGTATATTTGATAAAGTGCGTAATTATGGTTTGCATTTTAAACTTTATGGTTATAGTATTTATGGAAGAGAGGATATTATTCGGTTCTTACTCTCAGCTCGTGAAACGTGCGTTATACTAGACGGAATGCCATCTCACGAGTATTCTATTAATGCAGGCGTTCCTCAAGGCCTTATTCATGGACCTACTCCCTTCTCGCTTGGGCGACACATTTCTTTCCCAATCGTCTTGTCCACAAGTGTTTTTTTGTGTTTGAAATTCGAGTTTTGTCACTAGTGGACAGTAGGTCCTGTATTATGGAAGGTGCTTTGATGATCAAACGACTTTAATATTTAGTACTTTTACTCCTACTCCTCTTAAATCAATTTCATTACTGTTTTCTCATGCTTGATCAATTTCGATCACGTTTGTCTTTATTTCGTTTTGTACTAGGCCGCCAAGTCGCCCGCATCAGTCCCTCGATTTTTTCAACTTTGCTATTGTTAACTACTAGGTGTCACTTACTTAGCATAAATTTGCTGCTCACTTCAACGCCACTACCAACGACATCAAATGCACCATGGGTAACATTTTCAGTACAGATGTTGAACACTTAAGGAAATACAATGCATCCCAGTGTTACGTCACAACCTATGACTGACTGATCTGTTGTTCTGTGCATTGTTGAACTACAGGTTCTGTCGAGGATACGACGAGCTGAATATAAGCAAAGAATGGGTGAAAAGTCTTGTGTTCTCCATATCTTTATGGAGGACATGTGATTTGCATAATTTTGAGGCTTTTGAGTAGTCAATAGTTATAGGCAGTGTTTCCACCCCCTGCCCTTCTCCAGGAGGGATATGGTGCTTTTTATTGATTTATTGTCCCGTTATACTACTTGTAGCCGTTCTGCTTCTCATTTCTTAACTAAGTGTTCTAGCATTATTCTTTTACTGAGTATAAACAAAAGATCTTAGCTAGTCGCACAGATGTTCATCGTGTACAATATTATCAGCAAATTCATAATTATGTTCTGGTCTTCGCTTTTGCAGAAAGAACAAAATCCTCGAAAATGCGAAAAGCTGCAGTGACGTAGCATTAGGCGAAGAGGTAATGTTTATCTTATTGTATTGGTTCCCGAACTGTTTGTCACTCGTGTGTCAGTGAATGACGTGCCGTCGAAGTCTTTGCAGCGATAGTTAATGCCACAAAACACAAAAGGTGTAGCTGAAACGCCTAGAAGCAGTAGTTGAACGTAGTAGTTGTAGCAAATATGACTGGTGGAACCTTTTTCTAGCCCATTCACTGGTTCGTTTATTTATAAGTTCGTTTGAACTGCGATGTAAAGGTGGCATAGTAAGTACGTTTGGCTCATCAGCCATTGAGCAGAGCTTTGTAGAGTACTTTACGTAATCTGAGGGTTAACAAGAAACTTGTTTTGGGTATACATGAAGAACCTTCAGGTTTGTTGTATCGAGTGTAAAGTTGCATTAATAGGGAGAAATAAGTCTATATAATCTAGATAATTTGCCGAAGAGTCAAATACTACAACACGTCATTGCAGATATCCTGTTTCTGAGCGGCTTATGGAGTCCTTTATATCACTTAACGCTAATCTTGTAAGACTCTTTTCGTCTATCGCGAACTATGTAAGGTAACGAGTAGCAGATGAAACGATACTATAAAACAAATCTATTGTTCGTAGTAGTTGCTAGCAAGTATTAATAAAACTTTTTTGTGTGTGATATTTATACAATATCAAATTATATATTTGTTGCTGAAAGTATAATATGGTTTTGCAGATATATTGGACGATTATGCCGATTCATAGTAGCTCGTATTATGAAAGGAATTAAGTGCGTGTTTTCCGTATGCAATACCTATTTATCTCTGTTTGAAGCCCACTGCTCCGCCTCTTATTGAGAGGCGACCTATAAACCATGAATCTTGAAACTGGTCCTCACCTCCAAGTAATAAATCATCCTCAACGACTTCTAGTTCTCGCATTGCAGCACAGATAATTTACTTTATAGTCCTCAGTACCAGTGTTGGTATATCTCATTCATGTAGCCAGCAACAGCTATACGCCAATAACACAATGGAACAAGACAGGGGTAACGCAGCACCTCTGACGAACTCCGCAACTGATGAAAAACCACAACGAAATTCTTCCTCGACACAGGGTCTCGACGTCGTAATTTGTTGGATACGGCAAGTGACAGGGTTTTAGTAATAAACAGAAAACCCTCCTGATGGTACATATCTGTCAGTCTACAACGTCCAAACGGCCTTTCGGTTAATAAATTTAGTATGTGGAACCACTGGTGTATATTAAGTAGTAAGAAGGCAGCTTAAACAATCTTACCATGTCGCATTTATCATAGAATAGTGCTGTGAAAAGCTCTTATCCAAACAAATCCTGCACGCCAGTAACTTGTAAACATCCACTACGTCGCACTGTGGATTTTGGCATTTAAGCTGAAAGAAAAAAAGGGGAGAAAAAAAATGTAAATCCTAGGATATTCCCAGACTTTCCTCTGCGGTAGTTCGACATAAAGCAAGAAAACCCTTTTTAGCAGACAACAAGAATTTGTTTTTTAATTGGGCCTTTTCGGACGATCTATAAAGTATTAGGGGAGGCGGATAATTCCACGGATAATGGAAACACTCTGTCATCAATGAGAACAGATGCTACATCCTTAATTTACTAACAGGCCCCGAAGGCGCCGCCCTTATAAAAGCACCGCTATATAAGCACCATAACGATTTATGCAGCTTTTACATGAGTATGAATGAATCACACTGCCATTAATTACAACTCTAAACCAAAGAGGATCGATCGAGTATCATGCTTACTGAAGTGACCTCGGGATAAATGCAGTACCTTCTACTTTTCTTCGTTAAATTTATACTGTTGCCATCAACAACTTTCCTATTCCCATACCAGGCGCGTAACAAGCGGGGCTCAGGGAGAGCATGTCCTAGGGCCTCGACTAGATTGTGATATCATGGGGGGGGGGCAGCACTTCTTTATAATTTTTTATCATATGCGAAGTTTGAAAAAAATTGACAAAAAGACAGCGAACTTTGAACGTGATGGCATAAATGCAATTTTTCATATTTATCAAAAATCTTCAGGAGAGCACGAAGAATCTAACGTCTTAAAATATATACTTTCTGTTAAAAGGTGTATGTTTTAGAATGGTAAAAAGGGCTCAAAATAGGGGTTTCCGGGCTATAAAATAGTCAAATTTGCGAAATTTTCCGGCCACCCATGGAAGGCCTTACAACGCCCCCTGACACCCCAGGTGTATAAACACTCACTATGCGAGTGGAGGTACTCTCTTTGCACTCTTTGCTCTATTTTCACATGATAAAAGTGTCCTAGGGGCCCCAACTACAGTTGTCCGGCGCCTGCCCTGTACCCCATCCTTTTCATGCGAAACTGATCGTAGTGCCAAAATCATCTTGAAAAAAAAATCCCCACAACAACCACAGGTTATTTGATATAACTGAACTATTCTGACGGTATTTATCCAGATATTTGAAGGCTTCAAATTCTCATTTTAAAAGCTATTGAATTACTTTCACAACAACGAATTCATTGCACAATGCTTCCGTAGTGCGGTTCTCTCAATCTTGTGTGATTACGAGATGAAATGCGTACCAATGGTGACAATAACGGACGGCCCAACTACCACATCTAAGCTATAGTTGCCTGATATGAACGCTAATATGGCATTACAATCCCCCCATGGAAACGAAATCTTATTGATATGAGCTCGACTGATAGTACAGCCAATTAGTACAGAAGCTTATTCTACTCGCAGATTTCAATCGAAGTTCAGTTTAGTATTTTGAACTTTTGTAACCTAAGAAGTGACAACTGGACTGTTTTTCGTTTAAAAAGGCGTCAAGGATGTCAACAGTCCAATCATTATGAACGACCAACTTTGTTTAAAATGGCAGATGTTACACGAAAGCGATTTTTCAGCTGCACAAATTCTTGTCAATATCTGTTATATAACCTAAGTTTGAGAACAGTAAACACTAGTGACCTTTACCATACTCTGTTCTACTAAAGAATGGAACTGGGAAAAGAGGATTTCACACTGATTAGTTTTCAAAGTCATGGAAGAAAAGGGAAACAGCAGTCTCTCAATCAGAGACCCCTGATGAGCAGTGGGCCCGACATTGAAACTACCCTAAATAAACAGAAAAAACACCAAACAGGCTAACTAATAAATACAGGGCTGCTGGGGCGTCCAAGGGCAACGGACCCTCAATTTAGGCTATTGGGCAGAGAAGCAAGCTCAAACACCCAGTAGCACCGCCTCTCGCGGACTATGGAAAGAATCTGTCATCAATAAGGACATATACTACATCAATTTCTTGACAAATGGCTGAGAAGCTAAAAGGAACATAGCACCATTGGGAATCGAACCGGGACTTGCTATCGTGGATGTTTCCTAACAACCCAACGTTTGATGAGACCGCTAATAGCTAATTCTATACTCCTACGGGTCACATTAGCTCCCAACCCCCACCGAGTTACATCAGATCTCAGCTCAAATAACAGCCCCTCTGCGCCATATGACGTGACCACGGAAAGATCGCTAATTCAGTGAAAGGTCAAAAATCAGAAAAAATTATCAATAAAAAAAATAGGGAAAGGGAGCAGAAAAAAGTCACGTACGCACATTACGAAATGAATCTCTCCGGGCTTACCATTCGTTGAAGCTTATATGAATAGAATGTTGTGTGCGATGGATGGGCGAGTAAGTGATTTCCAAGGTGACCGTAACCATCGCAAAGTGCCACACTGTATTGAAGAACGAAAAAATAATTTGAACAACTTAAAGAGTCAAACATGCTACCCTATTTCCTCGAATTAGTGCCTTACATCTGACAAGCGCCCCCCTAAATCTGAAATTTAATACGTCCCCTAATATATTATGTAATAAACATGCAATGCCTACCTTAAAAAGCGCCCCATCCAGGTGTAATCAAAACCAACGAATAAATTAGGCAAAAACCTTTCCCCTGATTAAACAAACACCTTTTCATATTCCAGAATGAAAGATTTCCAGCTATGAAATAAGCGGCCCCTCAAACAAGCGCGCGCCTCTAATAAGCGCACCCTAAATTTCGCTTATTAGAGCAAATATGATACGTAAATTTAGAATCACTGGAAACATTTCGTTCAAGTATCGGGTATCATTTCCCGACCGGTATTTCGATGTCGAATCAACGTCGAATGGATGCATTCTTTACGTTGAATCGCCACGGATGGTTCGTTGTGTATGAAAATTGACGCGACGTCGTAGTTCGGACGTGGAAAAGACGTCATATCGACAAAGATTCAATGTCGGCAAGACTTCAAAATAACGACGTAGGCTTAACGTTGATGCAATGTCGGAAATACAACCAGCCCTTTGTTTGAAAACGATACGTCGAATAGATATCGATTCGATAACAGTGTCCAACAGAGCGTAAAATCGATCAAACATCGACATCGATATTGCAGCTTGATATTACTGCTAATTTTTTGACAATTGCTTTAACTACAGCGCTTGCTCCCAAAAATCTAATGTTTCACTAGCACTATTCAGCCGGTTGCCTGTGCCTCAGCAGCCGAAAGATGATGATAATGCTAGCATCTACTATTGTTACATAATAGCATCCACACAGACTCTTTGCAAAAATTTCAATTGCAAGAAAACACGCCAGCTCAACCCCGGACCAATCATCGTTATCAAGCAATCTGGAATGAGCTCGCAGTCAGTGAATGGTAAAGGCTCAACATCAAGTCGAAAGAGACCCGGGCAAACTGCACAAACACTCGGCGCTGACCTAACTAAAGCGCATGCGTTACATTCTTGCATTTGCCATTCTTTTATCTCTGAATCACCCTCCATTTTCTAAGTTTCCCAAAACATCCTCCGGAGAAACCAAAGCGTTAAGAAATTGGCTCACGGACCAAGACCTCTGCGAATTGTGTTTTTACTTCTGACGATATTCCCTTGTAACCATTAACCCTGAGTTCGTGATACTATTATAACAAAAGAATCAGTTCACTGTTTCTCACACTTTCTTGCCAAAATAGTACACACAGTTCAATGCCAAGAAGTTGTCGTAACTTTAAATACTGTTTTGGGGGAACAACATACCTGAAACGAAGTATGGTAAAACCTAATAGCTCGCACCAACATTGCGGATGAGTAGTATCCCCGTAGAACACCTTTGCCGAAGCCCGTGTGCTCCCGAGCTCATGAATTTAGCTCCCTTACTTTTTGGCCTATCCAACAGCTTTTGTTAACTGATACGAACCGATACCCTTATCTGCAGTACATGGTGTAAGTTTCCTTGCAACTCTGTGTGCTCTTTGCTTGTGGCACATAGCTCTTGTATTGCAATATAAAGTAATTTTTAGCGCCTTTTGCCCCCACTTTTGTAACCGTTTGGCGCCATTGCTGCAGGATTTCTCTTCCCCTTAACACATCCTGTTTCCCCTAAGAGAAATCTCCCTTACACATTGCACTATACGTGACTAATCTGGAAACGTTGGTTAGGTCATATCGACTTTGGTTACGTGTTGGCAACGATACGATTAATACAGTAATTTTAAAATACCGCAGAAAAAATGGCTACACTATTTACGGTATCACGGAAAATAAGCTAAAGATTTTTGATAGATTAAATTAACGTATATTTAACGGAAGGTACGTTCGTTTATAAGTGATAACTAGAAACCTGTAGAAATATTTTCAGCATTTCGCACAAAATACTGAGCTGAGCATACCGTTGCCACCACGTAACCAAGGCCGTTCTGATTAAGGTTTAGCCACGTATTGCGCACCACTGTAGCCTAGCACAGTGATTCTCAACGGGGGTCTGGGGAACCCCTTAGAGGTTGAGATTTTAACAGGGGTAAAATTGAGACAAGGGGCACTAGGGGGCCCCAAAAGTTTATAATATGTTTCATTGCTCTTCTTATGTCAAAATGGCAAAGCCAGAGAAAGGGGTAGATAAATAGTGCTTCCGTTTACTCCTTTCTTGCACAAATTTTGGGTTAAAATCTAGTAAGTTACGACTCTTTGATTGATTGTTTATTTCATGGCGTACTTGTTCAATACCGATGAAGTGAAATTGTCGTGAATCTTACATCATCCACAGCAATATGCGTAACGATTGCACGATAGGGATTTCCCTCTCCCCATCTATTTTTAAAAAGTATTTAATTCTATTCTCCGTACGTACACATAAATGCCAGAGCTGTAAATTTATCAATACATACTTTCACTTCGACTTCAACAAAGCTGTTGGTAATGATTGTAGTTGTATACGCTAGTTTCGTTGCCGTGGATTCAACAGTCTTGCCGCTACCATTGCGTATCGACGTCCTATAGGTCATGCACAACACTTCAACCACGTAACCTATATAATAATGCCGAATTCTTTCGGACCCCGGGGGTTACACGAAAAGTTTGGTAGCTCGAAGGGACTGTCTGATGTTGAGAGACCTTGTGTAGCATGTTTCCGATCGTGCCAAGGCAGTCAGATGAAAAAGGAGAGACCCAAATATGTTTTCCTTTGTAACATGCGTACTTCTCACAGAGCCATAACGGTGTCTTTGATCTCTTTTCGTGTTGTCCTAGCGCTACGAAAACATTATACAATTCTTCAAATCTCTATTATATAAGACCTCAATATGAAAAGACTAAAAGATATTAAACTGAAGGAATTAAACTTTTGTATGCTACCATGCATGAGTGCTCCTTTCGTTGCTGTTATACAAGTCTAGTGTATCTTACTCTAGGGTTCTTGGGCAATGATACGCACGATCAGATTGAAGTTGAAATTGAAGTTCAGCAGCTTTAACGCCTGGTTGCGTTCGCTTAAAACATTGATTCATAATGAGGGTTATATCACGGTGGGTGCTGGTAACATTGAAAGCGCAGTCTGAGAAATGTCATCGTCAGACCCCTAAACAATCGACACCTTTCTCTTCTCAGAAAAGGAAAGCTGTTTCAAATTCAGGGCCACCACTTACTACAGATCTTTGATTGAAAGACTTTGTAATGCTAAGGTAACTTTATCACTAGCTTAAATTAGTGTGTGCAGGATGTATCCACTGAACTATATATACGTCACTATGCATGGGTGCTCCTTTCGTTACTGTTATACAAGTCTAGTGTATCTTACTCCAGGGTTCTTGGGCAATGATACGCACGATCAGATTGAAGTTGAAATCGAAGTTCAGCAGCTTTACCGCCTGGTTGAGTTCGCTTAAAGCACTGATTTCTAATGAGGTTTATATAATGGACTTGTGGGCGCTCGAAACATTGAAGGTGCAATTTGAGAAAAGTCATCATTTGACCCCTAACCAATCAACACCCTTCTCTTCTCTAAAAAGGGAAACTGTTTCAAACTTTGGGCCACCGCATATTACAGATCTTTGATTGAAAGACTTTGTAATGCTAAGGTAACTTTATCACTAGCTTAAATTAGTGTTTGCAGGATGTATCCACTGAACTATATATACGTCACTATGCATGGGTGCTCCTTTCGTTACTGTTATACAAGTCTAGTGTATCTTACTCCAGGGTTCTTGGGCAATGATACGCACGATCAGATTGAAGTTGAAATCGAAGTTCAGCAGCGTTACCGCCTGGTTGAGTTCGCTTAAAGCACTGATTTCTAATGAGGTTTATATAATGGACTTGTGGGCGCTCGAAACATTGAAGGTGCAATTTGAGAAAAGTCATCATTTGACCCCTAACCAATCAACACCCCAACTTAATTAACTTCTAGTGTCCCTTTCTCTATTCCATCATTTCCTCTTTACGTTATTAAGTAAATAATATGAAAAGGAAGTTCGTTTCCCCTAAGATTGTAAAAATAGAATAAGGTCGCGGTATGTCATTCTCATTAACTGATGGCACCAGTCATCAACTCTAGTATTTCCTTTTGAACAATTTTTTGAAATAAACGACGTCGATATCTTTACAAACCACAGACTAGAAAATTGAGCTTATTGACATCTTGGCATTGCCTTCGTCATTATCAAATCCCTCTTTACAACAGTAACCTTTAGTATGTTTCCATGGAAACAGTTTAATCTATTGATACCTCGAAAGCAACAACAGTCGTTACTCTCTCATCATGTATTAGCCAACAATGCATATACTCGTCATCGATGACTAACTTCTTAATACCCTATATTATGGCAGCACTGTCAACAATGATTTCTGCAATTTCTAAACAATTACAAGATTAATGAAGCATACCACCATCTTAATCTAATTTGTAATTAACAGTAATCATCCGGGTTACTAAGTTTGGAAGTACTTTTACAATCTAATAACAAAGTCTCGGATGTACGTTAATTAACTCAGGAAAGCATTTTTGTGACTATAATTACGAGTGATACATTATTAGCCGCGGGTATCCGCTTTTCGAGGTATTGAATTCACCGTGCTTCCATGCAGTGCATCCCACGCCCTTTAGAAAACGCATTATGGTTATCAACCTAAGAGAATCAGCTACAATGCGGACATATATAGGCTACAGATCAGCAGACATTATTCTGCAGATATGATATCAGACATTATCTGGCATTCAACTCAGCACAGAACTGCAGGATATGTTACATTTTTAACACTCGAAAGCTGCAGGAGAGCAATGTTTTGAAATGAGGTTGAAATTACAACTGGCCTCGCAATGGTGTCACAGAAAGGCAAATGCGACATTTTGGAGTGGTGTTGTCAAGTACGGCCGAAAACGACTCCACGACCGCGGTTTGCGTCTGGTATATCACTTCGCAAACAATTTAATCTTATTTTATGCTGACCTTATAAACTGAGTTAACCTGATCGAGAAGTCTTAAGTGTGGCAAACTGCCTCACAGTTCATTAACAGAAAGAGTCGCAAACCCTCTCTGACACTAATTTCCGAACAAGACTCGATCCAGTTTTGAAACTGCACTACAAAAACAATAAACGTAGCACACCGTCTTGCCACGGTCCATAAAAGAGAAGGAAAAGGATCACACTGAAGGAAAATAGAGTAAGCTCATATCATGGTACCATGAAGAAGACAACAACCAAATATATTATACTTAAAACATCGATTTGACAAATAATTAATTCTAATTATGCGTTATTATTGTTTTCCACAATGTTACTCCCGGCTCATTTATGTGCAGAATACAGCCTTCCTAGCCTCACTCTCAATTTCATAGCGGGCTTTTGCCGTGGGAGACACGTGCCCGATACCACCTCAAAAGCCCACGAGTGCCCTTAGAAACTATATTATCTTGGCACGCCCTGTTTCTCACTGAAGATAATCAACTGACAGCACGGAACATTTAGATAAATATTCCATCATGCAATTTACCACCTCATACCCCTAACGCCAAAGTTTTAAACCCTCTTTGCAGTTTCAGAGTCAACTAAAGCAACAGTGATCTGAATCTCTTAGCTTCCCTCAAACATATCTCTTATAGTGCTATTATGAGATGTTAGCGTTGCAAAACGGACTTCCATTTTCTTATCTTTGGCACCCTGGACGTTTCATACCCAACCCCCTGATGAGTAGCGGGGGCTCAGCTGTTTCCGCGAGTTAATCATCAACATCTTTGACACTCCCTCGTTTGTCCACCAGCATACACCACTCTTTACCTACTGCTTAACTCTTGTGTGTAAATTGAAGAGAAAAAGGAGAAGATAAGCCATTCGTTTTTATACCATCTGCAACTGTGCTTGCCGCTTGTTCTCGAAGGTCACCGATTATCAAAATTGATTTGATGTAGTTGACCTGCGTGAATGAGTGCTTTCACAAGCTCTATTGTTTTTACTTTTTCGTCGCTCACGGTATGCAATCCAGCTGCTCATCATAAATGATGGTCTCCTTTCCCGCCAGATTTCATCTTCTCAATAAACAGAAGGTGTTATTGACTTCTTTCTTGTCTTTGTCTAATTGACTCAATCGATTTTAATGAAATCGAGTGCTACGCTTCAAGGCTCGCTTTGAAATCAATGAACTCTTATCACCCGCGAACAATCATTCGCACGCATCGCCGAACAGAACCCTTCTCCTTTCTCGACGATGCACACAGTAACGTAAACAGAGGGGAGGAAGAGGGGGCAATTACCACGATCGTTAAGCTAAGAGAAATGTCAGAAAAAGAGTGCCCTTCGCAGGGAAAAAATGCTTCATGATTTCAATTTTTGACGCTGAACGGAATCGAGTAGTAAACAACTTAACACCAAGAAATTACCAGATTTCCGCTAAAGCCATAGGATGTCTTAAGGATTTTTGTTTTAAACAATTTTATAAGCTGCAAAAGTATACACGATTCAATGGGAGTGATTTACCTGTGGAACGGAATGGTCCTTTCACGTTAACATTTAGGCCTACAGTCCACTCTTTACCGCTAAATTGTTGAAGCGTTTGCTGTAAATGGCAATTGTAACATAGTTTTTCTTTTTGCAACTCACAATTCCATTCCTATTCTGTTTTTACGAACACGGGGTACAGGAAAGCATCATCGAAAATCATAAAAATGACGGAGCTGCAACCAGTTTGTTGAAAGACTTTGCTTCACTTGCACCCTCGTCCCATCAAGTGTCAAGCCTATGCCCTCTGGCATTGCATTCTTGTCAGTAACGAACATTGTTTAGGAGCACTTTGTTGCTTGCTCTTATCCCAAGTTGAATGTAATCCATTCGACCTTATTTCATGACCACGTGCTCACCCCGTTTGTTGTCCTTGATACACGACATTCATGTTCAAGTGCAAGCTGTTTCAAGCACGAAACCATCTGAACTCAGCGGAAAGCAACTCAAAGTGAATACAAACCGCTATAGAAATAACCAGCGGCCAATCCTCTTCATTTCAAAGGGTGCGAATACGAAGTGAATCTGCAGTTTCTGGTCATG
>JAAAKM020006971.1:102459680-102473096 GCA_010016025.2 Alatinidae sp. Z8VKAUB7J3 | reverse complement strand
TTGGTCAGATTTGAAAATGTTGTAAATTATTCCACAACTCTTAAAACCGGACAAAAGATTTTGTGTGGAAATCTCTGAGCTGGTGGATCATGTGCCATTGTTTAGATAAAGGTGAAAGTCCGAGGCTCGACGGAAACGAGTACGCCATTTCGACCACAACCTCAACGACGATCCAATGAGCGTTTAGTGGACCCGCGTAATTGTTTCGTCATTACACTGACGTTTCCTTTCCATCAGATATTTCATTAAAACTCTTCATGCGGCATAGAAAAAACGGTGAACAACGCGCGATGTTTGCAGTGAGTTTGACCTCCTGGAAATGTTAGTGCGTGATCATAATCGTGAATCACGCTGACCAGTGAACAGCTCTAGCGTGATACTAAGACAACAGAGGTCAAAAGGTGAAAAATTTCGTTTGACCTTCCCAAAGTCATTGGTAGGAATGAAAGTAGTGCACACAACAATAAATGTAATGCCTGGTTGAAGTTTATATCAAATATCCGCGCGGCCGCAAGCACCACACTCTTTACCGTTTCGAAAAAGTGCAGTCTAAGGCAATTTGTGTCAAATATCTCACAAAAGTAGGACATTTATGCTCCGTGTTCGCAGGATTAATAGGATTGTGAAGCACGCTTTGGAGCTCGAGCATGATTTTTTCAACAACATGATTGTATAGTGGCACGACATGTTCCCTGCGCACGAAATGAACGCGTTGATCACTGAAAGGTCAACTCGAGATCATCACCGCGCTTTTTCCTGAAGTGACCTGAAATGCCAAAACAGGCCTCAACGGTTTCCAGCAAACCTTAATTTCTAGAAACAGACGCTCAGGAAAGCTTTAACTTTCATTCAAAACAGGAATGGATAAGCTTACTGTCCCTGGTTTCGCAAAATGGTGTGAGTGCTTGCTCTAGTTTTGTTCTTGATAGTTGACCGGACAGGTGTATCAGCCGTCATGCAAGGAAACAGTAGAGGAATCCCCGATAATTCGGAATTACAGAAACGCACAAACAAGCAATAGCGTGCAGCAAACTTATCATGTTTTACAAAACTGATGAAGATTTTCCCTTGTCCTTTAAGGAGAAGGGCCATATGCTTTATCAAACCTTGTTTAATTTTCTCGCCTTCAACTCACGCAAAGAGACATTTCACGACAACTTAAATGTAGCAAATTGAAATTAAAAGTCATCAGTTACATTTTGACGCACTGTGCCTACGTACTATTAATAGTCACCCCCTTGAATAAACTTCTTGATACAATGCTAAGGTAGTTTCAACCTCTCCAAAGTAGAATATAAGAAACTTTTCACTTCAAGTAGTCTCGAGCCGACTCCCTCTGGTTGATACAAACCAGGTCCGTAGCCACGGGGTTATCAAATAAAGAGACTTAAAAAATAACATCTTTTTCAAAAAACAAATTATGTCCATAGCAAAGCTATCTATAAAAACATCTTTGTATGAAATCTATTGGTGGTACACACCAAACATTATGGGGGCCTTGCACCCAAGTACCTAGTCTAGCTATTGATCGGAGAGTAGCTTCGTTTTCATCAGTAAGACTGTATTTAAGGGTCATTTTCTCCGATTGGATTGAGAGCTGTATGGCAACGGATTCAATACCTTTCAGCAGGTGGCCAAACGCCTGCATTCATCTCCTACAGTCAATTCATTTTTCACCTTCGCTTGCGAAAGATTATTTCATTAGTACATGGATTAGCAAAGTCAGACTCGTATCCACATGGAGGTTAAAGGGGAATTAGCCCCTCTATATTTACCATAAGTCGCCAGATTCTACTTTCAAGGTTCAAATATCAGTAGATTTTCTCTAAGCAGTTGTACCAAATACTTCCCCAAAATTTGTAACCCTGACTATGGGGTCTGGACAATACATGTCAGTCTGCCGACTAAATGTTGTCGGCTCTTGTCAAATCCGAGGCTGTTTTGATCTGTGGTTTTTTGCATATATTAAACTAGAGAAATCGGTACTAATAGGAATGTAAATATGAAGTACATTACGAAGATATTTGTTCAAACCCTTAATAAATACGATTGTACAATCTGACGTTAGGGGAAACAATGACATATACGAATTCACGCTGTCGATGGTGTGCGACCAAGAGCTAAATACCTCCCAAGAAATCTCATATATTTAAGGTTTTTTATTTGAATGTGTAACAAGCATTACAAAGAGATCCTACTGTTGTTACGGAAAGCTCGTACGTTTCTGTGATGTCATCTTTCATTCATTGCAAATGGTAACCCGAAACAATCACGTATCATTGCTACAATGAAAAACACTTAAACTACGACAACATCGGGTCGGAATTGAACTATGAAGTCATTTTGCGTAGTGCAGTCTGCCCTAATTCCGCTTCACCTTCGTCACTTCATTCAAACCTCATGTCTTTACCTTGGGAGGAAGAAGATCGTGTGATAACGTCAGTAACCACCACTGTCTCGATCTGTCTTCATGGTGGGATCGTGGTGTAATGGCTGTTACTCATACTTAAGGAAGTTTGGGTTCGAGTAATAGCAATCTTTCGATCTTCTATCATAGGAGTATGTCAATTCGAGATGTCTCTTTCATTCTTGACACAAACACGAACATCAGAGACTCTACGTGGAATGACTCATGTACTATTTAAAGGGAGTGGTCCGGTACGACTGCACGGGATATTTACTCCGGGGTACCGTATGTTGCTGGATGCATGTGTCATTGTCAGATGTGTGAATGCAAGGTTTAATAGTGTATTTACAGTTAAGCTTCTAAAATTATTATGAGTCCTTGTATCCTCAGTACAGTGAAATAATAACTACCATGCAATTTCCAGCCACCAAAGCAGCCATAATCACGTCTTTAGATTCCTTTCCGGCACAAAACCAGCCTGTCTGATGCTTTCTAGCGTGCTCAGTATCTGGTCTTAGAAGGAGAGAGGACGAGCCACCTTAATCTGGTCTTCGTCTTCCCATTGTGACTCGACTTTAGGTCAGAATCGCCTAGTCTCTTTTCAAGTCACCGGTGTCATGATAAATTCCTATGGAGAAGGAAAACAATCATGCCTTGTATTCAGGGAAATCGGGCTGCTATGCAATCAAGCAATGACCCCAAGGGTCAACAGGTGAGACATTACTGGCAGATATTGCTGTGCGCTAAGAAGTTGGTGTAGAGAGCCTTGGTCTCAAGCTTTGACTCACTTGCCTGAATTTCATGAGATTACGTTGGATGCTATTTGGTGTGTCAAAAAGGTGGTAATTCAACGTTTCAAATTTTCCCGGAAAGTTCTCTGGCCTTCCCACAGTGAACACGGAACGGGCAAGTATCTCCAACAACGGCACGCTGCTATCTACAGGAAAGCGTCTCCTGTTATCCCGCAGGTGTTTAATCACCGCCAGCGGGTTTTCCGTTTTGTATAGTAGCATCGATGAAAGTTTCATGAAGTTGTGCTGTTTGATGTGGTCTCTACATTTGCCTGAAGCACATTGTAAGCAATAAAAATTCTGCCAAACTAACACACGGGCAAAGTTCTTATTGTTGTATAATTCAACATGGAATCACACGTTCATTACGTCCAGGTCGTTTGGGCCCAGAGCCCTAGACCCCACATGTCGTAGATGAAGCGAGTGTGGCATGGAATAACAATAGAATCTTTGAATTTTTCGGTCAGGAACGCGATCTCCGCCGCCCGGGCCTCGGTGGTCGCGATCGCGGCCGCCACCGCGGCGGCCGTGGCCCCGGTCGTCCCGGCTGTTGCGGTTGCGCATGATGACCGAGGGCTCTTCCTCCAGCTCATCGACACGAACGGTAAGGAACCGGATCACATCCTCGTTGATCCGCATGTTGCGTTCCATTTCCTGAACGGCCGAGGCCGAAGCGTCGATGTTGAAGAGAACGTAGTAGCCCTTGCGGTTTTTCTTGATCCGATAGGCCAGATTCCGCAGGCCCCAGTGCTCTTTCTTGGTGACCGATCCACCGTTCTGCTCGATCAGACCGCTGAACTGATCGGCAAGCGCCTCGACCTGGGCGCCGGCAATGTCCTGGCGTGCTATGAACACGCTTTCGTAAAGCGGCATAAGCTTTTGCTCCCTTTGGCTATTCTGCAGGCCGGCGCCGATCCACCTCGGCCGCCCGGCCCTAGCCGGCTTCGATCAGGATCGAAAGGAACCGGCAAGGAGTTATGTGAAGCGCGGGTTCTGCCCGCGAAGCGCGCGACTATACACAAAACGACCTCCTACGCAAGGCTTTCCCATAGCATCGGAGCCCTGCCTCGTGGGGTTCGCCGAAGTGCCGTTTGGGCCGAATTCTCATGGGCTGAGAGGGCTTCGGCGGGGGTACCGCTTGACAGCGCCCGTTGCCGCGTTATCTCTGGCGCCAATTGCATGATTGGCAGGCAACCTGAGACGAGGGATCGATGGGGCGGGCATTTGTGTTTCCCGGACAGGGTAGTCAGGCGGTCGGGATGGGCCAGGCCCTGGCGGCGGCCTTTGCGCCGGCGCGGCACCTTATCGAGGAGGTCGACGATGCCTTGGACCAGCATCTCGGCAAGCTGATGTTCGAAGGCCCGGAGGCCGAGCTCACCCTGACCGAGAATGCCCAGCCCGCGCTGATGGCGGTGAGCCTCGCGACCGTGCGGGTCCTGCAGCAGGAAGGCGGGATCGAGCTGCCCGATTACGGGAGCTATGTTGCCGGACATTCCCTGGGCGAGTACTCCGCGCTGGCGGCGGTCGGCGCCTTGGAAGTCGCCGATGCCGCGCGCCTGCTCAAGCTCAGAGGGCGGGCCATGCAGGCCGCGGTGCCCGTGGGCGAGGGCGCCATGGCCGCGCTGCTCGGTCTCGATATCGATGCCGCCCGCGAGCTGGCCGAATCGGCGGCCCAAGGCGAGATCTGTGCGCCGGCCAACGACAACGCGCCCGGCCAGGTCGTGGTCAGCGGCAGCAAGGTGGCGGTCGAGCGCGCCATCGAGCTGGCCGCGGAGCGGGGCGCCAAGCGGTGCGTCCTGCTGCCGGTCTCGGCGCCTTTTCATTGTGCGCTCATGGCCCCGGCAGCCGACGCCATGGCCGAGGCCCTGGCCGAACGTACGATCCAGCCGCCCTTGCTTCCGTTGGTCGCCAACATGACGGCGGCCGCCGTGGCCGACCCGGAATCGATCCGCCGGCTTCTGGTCGAGCAGGTCACCGGAATGGTCCGCTGGCGCGAGTCGGTGATCTACATGAAGGAGAACGGCGTGGATCGACTGTGCGAGCTCGGGGCCGGTAAGGTGCTGTCCGGTCTCACACGGCGAATTGACAGGGATTTGACCGCGACAGCGGTCAACACACCCGACGACATCGAGGCCTTCTTGAAGGGGCTTTGACGTGGTCTCTCCCAACCACTGAACCTCGGAGCAAATTGGGCATGTTCGATCTTTCGGGAAAGGCGGCGCTGGTGACTGGGGCGTCGGGCGGCATCGGCGGCGCCATCGCCACCGCCTTGCACGCGCAGGGCGCCGTGGTGGGTCTGTCCGGCACCCGCGTGGACGCCTTGGATCGCCTTGCCGTGTCGCTTGGCGAGCGATGCCATGTCTTGCCGTGCAACCTATCTGACCCGGAGGCGGTCGGCGCGCTGGCCGGACAGGCCGAGGCGGCCCTGGGGCAGCTGGATATTCTGGTCAACAATGCCGGGGTCACGCGCGACAACCTGGCCATGCGGATGAAAGATGAGGAGTGGGAGCAGGTGCTGCAGGTCAATCTGACCGCGGGCTTCCGGATCATCCGCGCCGCGCTGCGCGGCATGATGAAGCGCCGCTGGGGCCGGATTGTCTCCATCACCTCCATAGTCGGTGCGACCGGTAACCCGGGTCAGGCCAACTACGCGGCTTCCAAGGCCGGCCTGGTGGGCATGTCCAAGGCGCTGGCGCAGGAGGTCGCATCTCGGGGCATAACCGTCAACTGCCTGGCTCCGGGCTTCATCGAGACCGCCATGACCGAGGCCCTGGGCGATCAGCAGCGCGAGAAGCTGCTCTCCGCGATCCCCGCCGGCCGGATGGGCAAGGCCGAGGAGGTGGCTGCGGGGGTGGTCTTTTTGGCCAGCGACGAGGCCGCGTACGTGACCGGCCAGAGCTTGCATGTAAACGGTGGAATGGCCATGATATAGGCGGATTTGGAGGCCGCTCCAGGGGGGTCGCTAGGAGCGGGCGTGGGGTGCTTTCATAAGTGGATGAACTGTGATAAGAGGCGGCGCCTTGGCGGGAGCGGGACGCCTTTCAGGTTCGAGTTTCTTCGTCAACCAATCGGTTTGATCATCTAGAGGGTAAGGGTTATGAGCAAGGACATCGCCGAGCGCGTCAAGAAGATCGTGGTCGAGCATCTTGGAGTAGACGAGACCAAGGTCACGGAGTCGGCCAGCTTCATTGATGATCTGGGCGCGGACAGTCTGGATACGGTCGAGCTGGTCATGGCGTTCGAGGAGGAGTTCGGTTGCGAAATCCCCGACGATGCGGCGGAGAAGATCGTGACCGTGAAGGACGCGACCGATTTCATTCAAGAGCATGCTTGATCTCTTGCGGCTTTGAAGTTCGGGATGCCGCGGCGGTCGCCCCGCGCGGCATCCGGCATTGTGAGCAGATAGCCATCCCATGAGACGTGTTGTCGTCACCGGTCTTGGCCTGGTCTGCCCGCTGGGTAGCGGAGTCCAGCCTGTTTGGGAGCGCCTGATCGGCGGCCAGTCCGGGATCGCTGCGATCCAGGGCTTCGATACCTCCGACCTGCCGTCCAAGATATCCGGGCAGGTGCCTCTCGGCGACGCTGCGAGCGGCGCCTTCAATGCCGACGATTACGTCCTGCCCAAGGACCAGCGGAAGATCGATCCCTTCATCGTGTTTGGCTTGTCCGCCGCCCAGCAGGCGGTCGAGGACTCGGGCTGGGCACCGGACGACGAAGAGTCGCTCGAGCGAACAGGGGTCATGATCGGCTCCGGGATCGGCGGCCT
Source organism: Alatinidae sp. Z8VKAUB7J3 (assembly GCA_010016025.2). Lineage (NCBI taxonomy): Eukaryota > Metazoa > Cnidaria > Cubozoa > Carybdeida > Alatinidae > Alatinidae sp. Z8VKAUB7J3. The sequence goes on along the minus strand of JAAAKM020006971.1, from coordinate 102,466,132 downwards.
TCAGACCATTTACGAGGGCTCGATCACGGTCAAGGAACGCGGGCCCAGGCGGTTGAGCCCCTTCTTCATTCCGGCTGCTCTGATCAACTTGGTCTCGGGTCAGGTTTCGATCCGTTACGGCTTCAAGGGGCCGAACCACTCGGTCGTGACCGCCTGTTCGACCGGCGCCCACGCGATCGGCGACGCGGCGCGCCTGATCGCCCTGGATGATGCCGACGTCATGGTTGCCGGCGGGGCGGAAGCGGCGATCTGTCGCCTGGGGATTGCCGGCTTCTGTGCCTCGCGCGCGCTCTCGACCAAGTACAACGATACCCCTGAAAAAGCTTCGCGGCCTTGGGACGAGGGGCGTGATGGCTTTGTCATGGGCGAGGGCTCCGGCGTCGTGATCCTGGAAGAGCTGGAGCACGCCAAGAAACGGGGCGCCAAGATCTATGCCGAAGTTGCGGGCTATGGTTTGTCCGGCGACGCGCACCATATTACGGCGCCGGCCGAGGATGGCAGCGGCGGGTTCCGCTCCATGAGCGCGGCGCTCAAGCGTGCCGGCCTGTCTCCCGATGACATCGATTACGTCAACGCCCATGGCACCTCGACTCCACTCGGCGATGAGATCGAGGTGGGCGCGGTGCGTCGCCTGTTCGGCGCCTCGGCCAACCGACTTTCCATGTCCTCGACCAAGTCCGCGATCGGGCATCTGCTCGGCGCCGCGGGCGCGGTCGAGGCGATCTTTTCGATCCTGGCCATCAAGCACGGGGTCGTGCCGCCCACCTTGAATCTCGATGACCCCTCGCCGGTCTGCGCCGGGATGGACCTGGTGCCGCACCAGGCCAAGGAGCGACCGGTGCGCGCCGCGCTGTCGAACTCGTTCGGATTTGGCGGGACCAACGCTTCGCTGGTGCTCACCGCCTCCGACTAGCGATGAAGCGCCGGATTCTCCTAGGCGCTGTGATCGTCGTTGTCGGGCTTGCCGCGCTTTGCGGCGGCCTGCTCTACCACGGACATCGGAGCTTCGAGCGTGCCGGCCCCCTGGCCGAGGACCGCACCGCGGTCGTTCCCAAGGGCAGTGGCTTGGCGAGGATTGCCACCTTGCTCGAGGACGCGGGCGTGATCTCGGACCCGCTGATCTTCCGACTGGGGGTTCGTTATCACGGTGCTGCGCAGAGCATGAAGGCGGGAGAGTACGCCTTCCCCGCCGGTGTCTCCATGCGCGGCGCCATGGAGCTGTTGGGACGCGGCGAAACCGTCATCCATCGGATCACCATTCCCGAGGGTCTCACCAGCCGGGAAGTTCTGGCTCTGCTCCAGGCGGCCGAACGGCTGGAGGGAGAGATCGAGAGCCCGCTGGCGGAAGGCGCGGTCCTGCCGGAGACCTATCATTTCAGCTTGGGGGATTCACGCGAAGCTCTGCTCCAGCGCATGATCGCGGCCCGGACCGAGGCTATCGCTGAGCTTTGGAAGACCAGGCAGGAGGGGCTGCCGCTCGCCAGCCCGGAAGAGGCTCTGGTGCTCGCCTCGATCGTCGAAAAGGAAACTGGCTTGGCCGAGGAGCGGCCACTGGTCGCCGGGGTGTTCATCAACCGACTGAACAAGGGCATGCGCCTGCAATCGGATCCCACCGTGGTCTACGGCCTGACCTCCGGCCAAGAGCCGCTCGGCCGCTCCCTGACCCGCAAGGATCTGCAGACGCCCAGTCCCTACAACACATAGGTGATCGACGGCCTGCCGCCCGGCCCGATCGCCAACGTCGGTAGGGCGGCGCTGGAAGCGGTGTTGATGCCCGCCGAGACCGACTTCCTCTACTTCGTCGCCGACGGGACCGGCGGCCACGCCTTTGCCAAGACCTTGGACGAGCACAATCGCAATGTGGCGAAGTGGCGGAAGATCCAGAAGGGCGGCGCCAAGGCTGCGGAATAGGGCGTCGCGAGCGTGAGCCGAGTGGGCACCATCGCGGGCGCTCGTTCTTTCGGCGAAACTTATCCACTTGCCGGATCTTCTTAAGCTTCACTTAGGAGATCGATCAAAAACTTTGACTGCTTGCCGACCTCCGGCTCGGGTATCTGCGATGCTAAGGAATCGAGCAACCCCGAGGCGTCAAAAATCCTTGGGGGCGGCGCCTTGACCCGCAGCTGGATCCGCCTATCTGCGCGCAGTCAAAGGCCGCAAAGAAAGCATCAAAGTTCTGTCACAGGATGACGAGATTACCGAAATCTCTCAGGCCATCCGGCTTCGAAGGGTGAAACAGTTACACGCGCGTCTTCTGCTTTCGTCCCCACCAGATTAGAAACAAAGCGAGGCCAAAGAACCCAACATTGTACATCAAGTAAACGGCTAGAAAGTTGTAGGTGAGGTAGCCGCCTGGAGCGTAGGCCGAAGCCACGAATAGCAAGAGCAGGGACATGCATGCCCATAAGAAGCATAGGGTATAGCCAACAACCCGAGCCGCATTTCGCACTTGAACCAATGCCGTACTCATTCTCCGAGTTTGAGTCGACCTTGCCACTCCGGGGGCTCGGGCGTCAACGACGGGACGAGAGGCTGCTTCGAGCCGAGGGCAGGCTGTGGCCGAGCTCAGACTCGGAGGCGGATCCTTTCTCCGAAAAGGGGAGCAAGCCAGAGTGAAGCCGACTGCGGACCACCCGGTGGCGCCCGGTTCCCTACACCCCTATGATACTGCTCTGAGAACCACATGGGAGGGTTAGTCACATGCGCACGGTCGTAGTGGCGCTGGCGCTCTGCCTGTCCGCATCATCCGCCGGGGCAACCTTCGTTTCGGGAAATCTCTTGTTTCTGAATTGCGGCACGCCCGCGTCGGAGGCGGAGCAGGCGCTGTGCATGGGATACATCTCGGCGATCGCTGACGCCATGGAGGGCGGGGCCAAGGTGGACGGGTTTCGTGCCTGCGTGCCTTCCGCCGCCGATGCGGGGCAGCTTCAGGACCAGCTGTTCCGACATCTCGACACCAATCGGCTGTACAGGCACTACAATGCCAGCGGCATCGTGGCCAGGTTTCTCGCCGAGACCTTCCCTTGTGAATAGGCTCCGCTAGAGTTCCAGCAGGTGCCCGAACCCGGCCACGGGCTTATCGTAGCCGCTCAGCCGCAAGGCTTGCCAGAACATGCATTGATTGCTGCAGAAGGCCGGCTTGCCCAGCGTTTCCTCGAGCCGGCCGATGGTTTCCACCGTGCGGATGCCCGTGCAGGAGACGAACACCGCTTCCGCCTCGGGGGCGGCGATCTGGATCGCGGCGTCCTGGATGGCATCCGGTGTCAGGCGGGCCATGGCCTGATCGTCGACCATGTCGAAGTGGGCGAAGTTCAGGACCTCGATGCCTTGGCTCTCGATGAAGGCGACCAGATCGTCGACCTCGCCATCGCTTAACCCGAGGGGCTGGATCAGCGGACTTTTGGTATCTGCGAACTCATTCTCGCCACCGCCGTCATTGTAGAATTCAACGACGTCTCGCAGTGTCTCCAGCATGCCGTTGTGCATGTAGGGATAGGTGTAGGCGGTGTAGCGCAAGCTCGGCGTGCGGAACTTGCCTTTGTGCTGGGAATCCTTGGAGCGGAAGTAGAGCCCCGGATCGTCCTTGGTGTTGCGGTACGCCCTAATTTTCCTACCAAAAATTGTACCCCCATCTTAAGCACAACTGGAAGGGAGGCCTTGCCCCTGAACGCAAGACGCTAACTGTTGGTCTTCATTTTTATTTTGCTTTTAAACAATACTTTCATCCCGCATGTTAAAGTTTTGGTTGTTCATTACCCTTAAACGTTTGAGTAGAAACTTTCAACCCTCTAAAAACTACCCCCCTACCATTCTATACAGTGCGTCAATGCTCCTTCTATATCTCTCTGAGTGACTCTTTCTTCAACTTCTACATATTCTAAAAATTGCAAAATTTTTCCACTGGCGAGCTTACAGCGCCCCCAGAGCCCCAGCTGCAGTTACTCGCGACTTCGTCGCTTCATAAAAAAATATATGAAAAAATCTTGCCCTAATTCTGATAAAGCTCCCCGGCACTCAAAAAGTTCTAGTTGCGCCCCTATATTTTATTAAGTGTCGTTAAGCATTAGAAATGAAATTCTCTGTGTCACTAACCCTGCACGAAATTTTCTTCTTTAGCAATTGAGAGATGCAAGAGCAGGCCAGCTAAGGTACAACGAATGGAAAGATTGGCGAATTCGGGATATCGAGAGGGATTTTACGTATTGCCATCCGAAATGGCCAGAGGAGAGGCGATTCATCGAGGGTGAAGTCCAACGTTTGAAAAATTACAAGGGCAGTTACTTTCAGAATTTTTGGAACATTTTTGAATGGGTGTCCCTCCTATTAATTTGTGGCGTTGTGCTGACAAGAGTGCTGTTTATAGCCTATAATAGTAGCCCAACTAGCAAATTGCTCAATGTTCATAGGATCGTATATTCGCTGTCATTGGTCTTTATTTGGCTTCGGCTTCTTAAAGTTTATCAAGGATTTGCGTTCTTGGCTTCTTTTATCACGTTGTTAGGTAAGTAGAGACTTAATATCTACTTCTCAGATGCAATTTGTCGAGTCGGCATCTATAGTAATTTCAATCGAGATGTTTGGTCGGTTTAACGTCATATTGGCAAACTGTCGTTTGGTCGACGTGAGTGTTACAGCATAGAACTTAAAAGATCCCTGGTTACAGGCAAGGGATTGGTTGTTGTATCGTCATTAGATCAACTCTAAGCCTATGTCGTTATTTCAGTGTAAGTTTTACCGACATTGGATTGACGTCACTACAACATTGCCTGAACGTTATCTCAACCTATGGCTTACATATGCTGCGTTCACACCAAAGCTTATAGCGATTTCGACAACCGTTGTAAATTTTGCAACGGTTCACACAGGCCAGAACTGTATCGAAAACGGTTCTACAACCGTTGCAGTTTATATTGGTTATACATGCGGTCTCGAAACCGTTTAAAGGAAAGCCTAGGGGTGGAATTGTTAAAGTTAGTGAAATCTGGGGGCGGGTCAGAGCATAATGGGAGTTACTTACCAAAATTATACTGGTGATGTAGGCTTTTGATTTATGAATGAACGAAGTTAAGCGTAGCTTTGGCAAGACAAAAAATCTTTGGCTGCCGAGACTTTCAAAAACTGTAGGATTCGTCGACTAACATGAGCTGCCCTGGAGTTCCTATCAATATTCCTTTGAGTTAACTATTGGCATGTAAATAAAAACTAAACGATTACTTAGTTTTGGTAAACCCTTTCCCTATTCTATGACAGCAACAATGAAGAGCAATTTGCTATCGCAGCTATCATCCGCCATCATGAACCGATATTATACGATGAATCAATGTCGAAACTGTTGTAGTTAAATCGGTTTCAAAACCGTTTTAAGTACAACCGTTCCGACCTTCGATGTTGGTGTGAACACGACTACACATTAGATGGGCGTCAATTTGAAACAACGGTAATCGTACCAGCGAGATCGATTCAACTTAAGAGGCGATGTCGATTCGACGTTGATTTGACATCGAAATACCGGTTGGGAAAACGTCATTTGCAATGCATTATTGTCCATAGTTACCTTCAATAGGTTTCATCCGATTTTATACGTCATCGCTTCTTTTTCCATAGGACATGTTATCACCGATACGTTAAAGTTTGCATTCCTTTTCATGGAATTCTTTATTCCGTACTGTTGTGCATTTTGGATGATATTTGGGGGTCCAGAAAACGCGAAAATCTTTCAAGCTGCGGGAGAAAATGATAAAATGTTCGCTGACATTTCGGAACTTGTGAGTATATCTTATTTATAAGTAGTATCGATGTGTAGCGGACGAGACCCTCGAGAGTCATGCTCTCTTAATTCAATTTTGCCCCCCTACCTCCACCCGCCAGAAAGAGGTGCAGGCACGAATGACGTATCGAAGCCTGGTCAGCTCCATATTCAGTTTGCGTTCTATTATTTCCATTATCGCTCACTAGCGACTGCCAGTAAGCTTTTCAATAAGGACCACTTTAAGCTCTTCTACAAGTTCTGTACAACATCTCTTCCTTGAGTCCTGCCGTCGAGTTAAGTACTAAGTGCCCAAATATTACCTTCCCCGTGATGAATTGGTGTTCAATCTCAAGAATTGATAGAAGCCCATGGGCCTAGTATATACCCCCGTCAAAAGGAACTCTTTATCTGTGTCTCGTATCGGTATCTACTTACATCAATGTATGAACTTATTCTATTGGTGACGGTGTCACAGGTGTGTTCCACATCTGTGAAAACAGTTGTACTGACCTCTCTTCCATGAGACACCGTGTCGAGGGCACGAACACACCTATATCCCAGCGATGTGTCATTCTTGTTGAGTCCTATTTGAAAGAAGTTGATACTGGTAACGAAAGGTGTCCTACGAAGGAGGAACTCTCAAACGAAAGGTAGTGTTTGTTCCACTTCTCTTCCTTGTATAGTATCTTCCTATCAATCATGT
>JAAAKM020006971.1:102419474-102444410 GCA_010016025.2 Alatinidae sp. Z8VKAUB7J3 | reverse complement strand
AAAGGCACAGAAACCCTAACAGGGTAGGGAAAATGAGCAATTAGACCGAGAAGACCAAGACTCAGGTTGACCGGGCTGTGTCACCATAAGCATGAGAGAGATTAAGTTAACAGAGGACGATGCCCTTGACCGACCAAGACGGAATGAAAATCATCTGCTTCAGCCATCCCATTATGAAGAAGAAGAAGAAGAAGAAGAAGAAGAAGAAGAAATGTAAAGGAGGAGTACAAAACTGATAACATGAAAAGACTCCATTATTGCTTTTGATTGTTTTAAAAATACAATGGTTTTTACAGTCTACTGTAATCAATAACATAGCTTACACCAATTATATCTGCCTGAGCTCATCACCGATTTAATACAGCACGGTTAATTTCCACATCTAAGTACACAAACAGGAAAAGGATTTTGTAAAATGTAATACCTTGCAAACTGAACAGGAACCACAGAGTTGATTTAAAAGTGGGGGGCAAAACCAAAAGTACTGGGGTTGAGGGGCTGTCCTGATCCCCCTTATGGGGTAAGTAGCTAAGCCCTGAAAAAGTTTGTATTTCATTCAGTCTGAAACTTGTTAAACACTTAATTTTATCTATATAAAACATGTATTACAGAGGTCACTATTAAGAATCTTCTGCAAATTACACACACATAAATATATCATTTAAGGACAAGATGTATAAGAATTTCTTGGACAATACAGTTTGCACAGTACAGTTTATCTTGTCACACTTTCTTTAATAGCAAGGCGAGGGCAGGAGTGTTGTCCTCGTGCAAACTATCCTTATCAAGTAGATTTATTTCAACACTTTCCAGCAGCTTTTCCCAACAATTTTTCCCCAGCAAAATGGTGGTCTGGCCCGGTCTACAAATAAGTGTAGCTGGATACAGTCTTCACAAACAAATGCATCAAATGCACAATAGTATATTAAACAATGCAAACACAGGTAGATAAATGCAAAGTACATTATTACCATTTACTTCCATTTCTATTGCTATGTATGACAGGACTGTATTGATTAACCTTAATAGTAATATACAATTATAGCACTACTCATGATTAATACACAGAGTTAATAGCGATTTGCACATCAGTAAGTACTACGCACTATGTAAGGGTGATCGTCGATCGATTGCATTGTGATGTTGACATTATGTTGACATAGTTCTTTGAGTTATTCTAACTAATAGCTATCTTTGAATAGATATCATGGTTTGGCAATTATCTATTACGTACGAATTACAGTACTAGTTAGTATAGAACTACAGGATTGTTAGGCAACGTGGTACAAAGATTGTTTACATCTGACGTCGTGTGTTATTGTTCACCGCGAATTCCAAGCCTGGTCGAGTTGACGTAAACAATCACCGGTTCGGCCGATGTTGTAAGAGAACACATCTATTGCTTGTTATCACACTAGGAAATATTACAATTACGTACCTTTAGGTAACCGTTGCTTCACTTTACATTCCATGCTTGAGTTTATAAGCAGGTAACATTTAGTGTTTCAGGAGTAGAGGCACGGTGATTGCCGCGGTCGTATGCCAAAGTGACAGACCAGAATAGTCTTGCAGAGATCGCTCTGTTATAATTGCCGGATGGATTGTCATTGAAATATTTAGCTATTTGTATTCCGTGGAATTGGCCAGTAAAGGCGAGTTTCTACCCGTATTTTTGGTGATAAAGATCAAGAGACGAATGTCAGTGTTCGTGTTGTGTTGACTCGAGCCTTAGACGCCCTCACACCCAGAGTCGAACCGCCGCTTGCGTGCACCCCCCGTCACACCTGTCTCATGACGTACTTCTGTGTCCGCTAGCCTAAATCGAGGGGCGTTGCCAAGCTTGGCTTTGTTTACTTGGCTTCTCAACCTTTTGGCAAGGAATGGATTTAGTATCTGTTCTCATTGATGACAGATGCTTTCCATAATCCACGAAAGGTGGCCCTACTGGGTGGTTAAGCCTGCCTCATAGCTTGCTTCTCTAACCGGTAGCCAAAATTGAGGGGCATTACCCGTGGACGCCCCAGCTGCCCTTAATTTGTTAGTTGGCCTGTTTGGCGGTTTTCTGTTTATTTAGGGTAATTTCAATGTCGGGCCAACTGCTCATCAGGGGTCTTTGATTGAGAGACTGCCAAGCTTGGCTTTATTTATTAGTTAGCTTTTTTGATGGTTTTAAATGTTTATTTAGGGTGGTTTCAAATAGGGCACACTGCTCGTCAGGGTTCTGGGGTTGAGTTTGCAATCAACAGTTGCTCAAGTATTTGCTTTGCTTTTTCCTTAATAAGTACCTTTAGAAAACGATTTTCTGACCTTGCCAAGGAACGTATCCTTAGTCAGACCGCGCATCAGAGGTAGCCTTGCGCTATTTAAAGATACATAGAGACGACACTTCTTGTAAGTGATGACGTTAACGTTGTTATAAATAGAAGTTTCTATTGCACCAACAATTACAAATATAATCTATATGCTTAAAGCTAATTGATAAAATTACTGTAATTGATCACAGAATAGTACGTTAACCCATAATAATTCCACAAACTCAGTACCTGAAAGCAATATTTAATAGTTTGTTTGTTGTACAAAACAAGAATATTCGTTTCGGCGCTGCTAGTTAGTACCACGCGTTTTTGATATATAATTCAAATATGAATTATTTTGTGCAATTAGGCAAAATTGCGTCATATTTTCTTAGGAAAGATAGGTAGAATTAATTTTAGATGAACATGCAAAGGTTAAAGTCGTACGCTTTAAGATGGTGTGTTTGGTTTACAGAAGCACTTTTGTCGCGCTATGTTGCTCTTATAAGCTCGGCATAGAAGCATATCATCAAGACAAGAACAGATGAAAGAGTGCACATTTTCTTCATGACTTGTTTTCACCGATGCGTTCTTTTTGTGCGCGATGAACATCAAAGAGTAGGATCCTAAGCTGCTTTTAGTATTAAGCAATATAAGCGAAACCATTAATTTGACACTTTTTGGACGTTTTTCTGTTGTCAAGGTAATAACAGCAACACTCTATTTAGACGAAGTTTGTTTTTTGATCTTAGGATAGTACACATAGGTAATAAAGTCTTGTTCAGCTGTCTAAATGTTGATACAATCTGCTGAAAAGATTCATCGCTTCCTTTCCTTTTATCACAGGATAAGAGAACTAAACGTGGTGGTCTCCCAATCAAAGACCCCTGGTGAGCAGTGGGCCCGACATCAAAACTACCCTAAATAAACAGAGAAAGCAGCAAACAGGATAACTAATAAATAAAGGGAAGTTGGGGCATCCAAGGGCAACGCCCCTCAGTTCAGGCTACCGGGCAGAAAAGCAAGCCACGAGGCAGACTCAACCGCCCATTAGAACTGCCTCTCACGGATCATGGAAATAATCTGTCGGCAATGAGAACAGATATATCCATCCTTACCAAAAGGCCGAGGAGCGATTTTTTAATGGTCAATGAAATCAATTTTTTTGTCAGAACGCCAAAAAGTCGTAAAATTGAAGCATGAAAAAGCAAACAGTTACTACGTCATTTGTTTCACATCTTTTACCTACTCAATGTACATATACAAATTGACTACTATTTTTGAATGCACCTTATCGGTCAATCAGCGCACGCAAGAGCTTTGTTGATTAGCCCCCAAAAAACCCAATGTGAATGTAAGTTCCTTTGCTCTGCAAAGCAAAGGGGTTTTCTGCTTTTAAGCGGACCGAGACAAGCTTATTCTTTAATGTTTAAGTCTAGACTTACAGTTAGTTGTTGAAGTATGTGACCTTATTATAGATGTCAGTCAACCATGCTAATAAATATATGGTGTAAAGTTTGAAAGTGTTCTGGAGTTTTCTGCCACCGTTTTCCTCTTTACCTCTGGTAACTGTGCAATTTAATAACTAAATTTAGATTCCAAAGATATATAATTTTACAAGGGACAATGCAATTGGTTATGTAACTAGCATCAACACACAACAAAGACTACAGCAATATCTTAACTCATAAAAAACCTTATTTGAAAAGTTTAAATTGGAACAAGTAATATTTAGTTTTACTCCTTAACGTACATGCACGAAATAAAGTCTGCAAATAAAGCATCACATAAGTATTACTCAAATTCAATAATTCCTTTTTATATATTCAATTGACGTCTGATTCTCAAGAGAAACTAAAGGTGATGGTTCAAATCTCGAACAGTTACTTTGTGTGATATCCACTGCTCGAAGCCAACCTCTGCATAAGAAATGTTTTCCTCGTCCGTAAAATTTACTCAGACGTATTTTATATGACATGGGGGGAAAAGTTTATTCAACCCTCATTTTATAATAAACTGTAAAACAATTTTAGCCGATCGAAATAAAACAGTTACATCCCCTTCCCCTCTTACAATGAGACAGAGAGAGACAAAGAGAGACAGACAGACAGACAGACAGACAGACAGACAGACAGACAGACAGCTTGACACAACAATTTAAAGTATCCTGCTTGTCACTCTTGTGCAAAATGTACAAAGTAGATAAAACGTCGACACGAGACCCCATCTCTTTAAAGTGAAAAGGCAAAAATACATGCATTTGTTTTATTTGAGTAACATAACCAAATCAATTCCGTTTCTCAATGAAATCTCTTAAAGTAGTGAGAAAACATCTTCTTCTTTACATCCCAGGAATCCTTTCTTCAGGGCCTAAGTGGACTGCATTGTTGGCGACATTTGCGTCTCTGTGGTATTGGTAACCGAACACATTTCATGAGACACTGCATAAAAACAAAGCAAGAAAAAGACGCATAACCATATTAATATACTGCTATACCAGGATCAGTCTACGCAGGGTGCTCATTAAAAAGGGGGTTGGGGTCAAATTAAACCAATCAACTGGATCCTCGCTATTGAGGGCACCTTCTCCTACTAAGTCTGCTAACTAGAGAAAGGAAATTCAAACTTAGTCAGAAACTTCTGCCCAGACGTCTACTGCAGTAAAAACTACCAATACCCTTAATTGTAGTGGCATACAAAAATTATACTTAAAAAGTGTATACATTTAGCCAAAAAAGTAAGATGTCGTGGCTGCACTGGCCTCACTGCGCCCCATCTCTGTAGCCAACGAAGATAATGGATTGAACACTTCCAATCGGTCAACTGGGTGACAATAAATGTAAATATTAAAATAGCAATCATAAGTGAAATAAGACGTTTGGAAAGAGTTGCTCGCTATTGGTATTGAATATTTAATAATGGAATTGCCAGACCTTCTATATGACCAACTGATACATAAGTGGCAACTAAAAATATATCGTGAGGAGAAAGAGTGGGAATATACTAAGAGTAACAACAGGGCCCGGCTGCAGTTCCTCCACTCAGATCACTAGAGTGTAACCCAAAATTTGTAACGCCAATGAACAAAACAAGCATTTCATAGGAATCTCCGTTTCAAAATATCATAACTAGGGAACGTGTACGAGGTTTTCGGGAAGTGGTTAACCCCGCAACAAGAGCAAGATTGACTTCAAAGACAACAGAAAGGCGTAAATCTTTTGCCCAGCTTGTTTACTGTTATTTACCGTATCTCCACAAACAGATTCTGCCCTTTGAATATGCAATAACACTCTTAAGTAAACATTATTGATACTTACCTTAATTCTTGGATGTCTGGTGTATATGGGGGTGTCAGTTGTGGCTCCAGTGGGTTGAGTAAATGGAGAAAGTTTACGCACACATTCGCGATACTTCGGAAAACATAATGTTCTCTTTCCAGTAGGACAGCTTTTCATGATAGCAAAACACTGCAATGGGAACAGAGAAATTTGACCTGAGTTACCACTATCTGATGAAAAGAGCAGAGACGAAGAGCTTAATTTGCTAGGAGTTTATGTGTCCTATATGTCGTACAAGTATAATGGTTTTGACAGGGAGACTACCTTACCCGGCAAGAAACCACCTGGCATTTCTTTGAAGTGGGGTGGTGTTCCAAGTGTTAGGTATCAAGTGACAGTGATGATCCAAGTTTTGGATGTGGAGTAAGATTGGTGTCTTTAGTGTAAAGGTATGGTGTGGGTCACTTGGTACTTATTGTTAACTTAAATAATCAAAATATATTTCGTACATATTTGAAACAAAGCTAAATGTCGAAAGAACACAAATAAAAAAAGTCATTTACAAGCAAAACCCAAGTCATAATTTACAATGCGTATCGAGACATTTATCTATAGAGTCAAGGAGGGGGGAGTAACCCCAATGATTTGTACTTGTGACTTACCAAGACACTAAGGCAAGGCCATTGGCGCTTGTCAATATGAGTGAATATAGCAAAATCAAACTAGGCAAAGAAATCTTCTCAAAGGTTATAGAATGTGACCATGTAAAATATTTGTGTTTTGATCCAAGCACCGTAAACACAAGAGCGGAGCTGACTAACTGACTGTTGAAACCTTTATACATTGAAATTAAAGTTGAGTTCAATTAGGGAAAGAAAGATTGGATACAAACTGAACCATTGGTTTGTTCATGAAGATGATGAGTATTTATAAAAGCGAACTGGTTCTGTACCCTAAGTGTTATTTAGGAATATAAAACTTAGCGGTTGACAATAACAGGTGTTTTGTAATGATGATATACAAAGAAATATACAGTAGAATCACGTAACCAATTGTTGGACAACTACAGATCGGATAACCATCGACCCAAAAAGAAAATCTGAGTTTTACGATTTCAAATTGTAAAAATTAAACCAAAAAAATGCAAAACCATGATCACTATTGTTATGAGAGTACCTGACGGTTGAAAACAATCGTACTCCTTCACGAACTTGGTCCAATGTTTAACATAATTTTTTTTGTTAATTTCAAAATTTTAATTATACCCATGCTTAACTAAACTACCTGTTTTTGCGGGCGTGGGAAAACTAGTTATGTCGATAAATAGCAAATTGTTTTGGGAAAATGAACCCTACTAAACCAACGCCTCAACCATTGAGCTATCATGGTGTCATGGAGCCAACCTGGCTCAATGGTTGAGGCGTTGGTTTAGTAATCATGAGGTCGTGGGCTCGAATCCGGTCAGCGCCGTTAAATTGCAAGCTATGGTGGTAATGCTCCACTCTTTGAGAATTATATATAATTGCAATGTGTCTGCTGTTATATATATATATATAACATCATTATTATTTTTATACCTTTTCCCATCCTGTCTTGTCTCGCTTTGCCACATCAGCAGCAAATTTGACAGCTTTTATGTCCTCTGGAACATCTATTTACAAACGTCAAAGGTCGGTATGTTAGCATGTTGTTTCATAAAAAATGCTAAGCAAAGCTTAACAAAACAGTTAAGCTGTCTTTGTTATTAAAGATCATTTTAACAACAACTAAAATACCAAATCAATCAGTCCGTACTTACTATTATTATTTACAGTTCTATTTCGCAATTTCCAAAAAGTGATCAATTTTGTATTACAGTGGTCTTGTAATAAAGCGATAACATGTTCAATTTTATCATGATAAAACTTACATACAAAAGAATCAATAGCAAATAATTCTAAGTATTTATAAGAAAGGGCTAAAATTACTTATTGATACTTAGGGTGGTATAAAATGCTCAGTTCTATTAACTAGACATTATAAAACAATAAAATCAATAAAACAATGATTATCTGAAAATGAGCTAATAAAAGGCTTTACTGAACATGTAAGTTTAAAAATCTTTTCAAATATTGAAACTGGTTGTAAGATCCTCAATTCCTTTGATAGATTATTCCAAAGCATTGCTGTAGGCGCACTGGATGCTTTACGTCCATTTTTCCTTAACAGTTTTGTTTCAGGTGGCTCAAGTAACGTTTCATTGTTTGACTGGAGGCTGTATCTTGAAGGCCTCTTTACCTTAACCGTACTGATAATGTACGCTGGCGCTAGCTTGATGATTGCTAGTTTATACATTCTAAACTTAACTGGTAAAAAATGTAGGTTATATAGCACAGGGATGATATGATCAGTTCTTTTCTTTTCTCAACTGTTTGCCAAGGCATTTTGTATGCGTAACAATTTTTACTTACACAGTCAGAATTAACAAAAGAGGACTGTAGAGGGTTCTGGCATCGGGGACATAACCCTTGGTAACCCCCTTGGATCGACCACTGACAGACATCATGCTATAAAAGAAGGTGTACCACAACTCAGTAAATTTTGAAAGTAAGAGGGTAGCTTGCTTGAGAATTGCTATGGCTCTTATGGAATTCCACATGGTGTGCAAAAACGTTTGAATTTGTTTTCTCTACCCGAGATTTCATATTTTACGTGATCTTATTAAATAGGCCATGGTGAGTTTACTAAATCCCTTACGAAATAGGGCCTACTGCTTTTTACATGAATGACCAATAACTAAAAGACAGGATTATTTAATTATTTACAAGATGCCAACATTAAATAGGTCTAAAACTTGGAAACATGATCAGCATCAGAAAAGGAAATATTGAAACTTTAGCCACGCGAAGCGAAGCTTTCACGGGGCGCAATTTGCTGGTTACTTATCTGTCTGTGTTTATCGTGTAAAACCGAAGGGAAATCTCTTTGGGCGTCGATATATTGTTATAAGTTGTAGGCAGGTGGCAAAAATAGCATAAATACATCAATTCTTCTACTTTGGGATAAGTTCGGGTTGCGTAATAACTAACGGAGTTGCATCGTGGTAATGATAACACAAAGGTTCAGCTTGCGTTTCAGCCATGATCTCAAACCAATCACTGGAAATTGCAACTCTCAGAGGCGACTATCTCTTGACTTTAACAAAATCTGAGAAATACTATCGGCTGATTGAACGTTTCACTTACCTTCCTCTGCTGCACAAAATGTACAGATGATAAGAATTAAGCCAAGAACTCTCATAACTCAGATTTTCCGTCCCCTGCTTTGGAGATCTGTATCAAAACTATCAATGAAATGTCCTCGTGATTACTTCCGTGTCGAAATTTAATTAACCCGCTAGTGTTTGCTTACAACAAGACACAAGTGACGTTGATTGTCATAAACCTCTGAGCTCTTTAAAAAATCCTTGCGCTTCCAACAGATTCTGTTAACCACACCACCAGGTGATACAACTTACTTTTTTTACTAGTGACGTAAATGACAGCTGCCCAAATTCTGTTTCTATCATATTGCCAGGAAATTCATGTTTCTTAGAACAACACGGTACACGCCTCTCATGTTGACCTAATCATAGCACCATTCTGACCACACTTTTCTAGCCTAAGTGTGTCAGGTCATCAGGGGCGGCTGGGGTTGATAACTAGCCCGTAATGAAACATTCCGTTCGCAATGAACGAGTCCTTCGGTAAACGAATTCTTCATATAAAGGTATGTAGCAAGCACAAGGCGCGTAGATGGAACATAGCAATGAAACATGTGATGAGCTTTCGGTGTATTCCAATCATCATCCTCGGATAATTGCATTACATTTCACAAAAGACGTTGGGGTAAGACCTTAACATGAACAAGACGGTGCATTTACAACTAACAAGAGACATACTAAAGATAGCTACGTATGCCTTAGAATTTCAAGAGTTTTGCTAGCCTAATGAGGTACACATTTTTTTGCATAAGCACCCCAGTTGCTAAAGCTTTAGCCCTCAAATTAGCCAAAAAAATTAAGCTACTTGCTTAGCAACCCTCAGCTCTGACAGTTAGTTTGCATTTTTTCACAGAACAAAATTACCAATTTTCCTAAAAATAAGGACAAAGAATTCTTTTTTGATTTGAAACAAATACATAACAAACTATTTACATGTATAACCCACTGTTAGTAGACAGAAGAAACAACAGATTTTGTCTATATTTATATGATTCGGTATCGCAGAGAAAAAATTACCTTAGCAACCTGTTAAGCAACGTTAGCCCTGGCAGTGTATTATACCCTTAGCAACCTTAGCCCTGACCCTGAAAATCGAGTTGCTTATAAAAAAATGTGCAACCTTTTAATGTATTAAATCATTGTAGGATTGGATAATTGTTACTCTGTCGTGCTAGTATACAGTGGTATTTGATAAATTATAGCCGCATTCAGACCGTTTTTATGGTTCAAGGCTTTGAGTTGTTTCTGTGAAACTGTGTAATTGAGGAACGAATAGATCAGCTGCAGGCGTGATAAACTCTTCCGCTTAAGTGTAATTATAGTAATACATTCCATTTAACTTTTTATGTAATAATTTAGCGTTTCATCTAATTTATTTAGTTTTTCTAGTGTTCTTTTCAAAACTAACATTTCAAATCCTCTCTTCTGGATGATACTTTCTAATTTCAATGGGCTTTTGATTGATGACGGGCCGGAGGGCAGTTCTTTTTTGGTCAAGTCACACGGCGCAGAGAGGCTGGTCTCCAATTGCGTTGAGCTGAATGTCGATGTCCACCGGTGAATAATTGGGAGCTAATGTGGCGACTAGAGAGATAAAAGTATGTTAACGTCGGAGGTTATCTAGCTCAGTTGGTGGACGCACGCCGCGAAAGCGTGGGTCACGGGTTCGATCTACAGTGGTGACATATTTTCTATTTCTCTGGTGTTCTTTTCAAAACTAAAATTATTTCAAATCCTCTCCTCTCGACGATACTTTGAATAGAAATATAGCATATGTAGATAGCAATAGTCTTACAATGACATAAATTTATCACAGGAAAGGAAAGGAAAGGAATGGAAAGGAAAGGAATGGAAAGGAAAGAAAAGAAAAGGAAAGGAAAGAAAGAAAGAAAGAAAAGGAAAGGAAGAAAAGGAAAAGAAAGTGAAGGAAAGGAACGGAAAGGAAAGGAAGGGAAGGAAGGAAAGAGAAGGGAAGAGAAGGAAAGAAAGGAAGGAAAGGGGGAAAAGGGGAAAAAAGGAAAGAAAAGGAAAGGAAGGAAATGCGAAGATGAATACAAAAGACAAATGTAGAAGAAACAAAAATGCAAGAATGAATTTTATTGTGCTACACCACTCTTTTCCAGTATCTTCTCCTTTAAACGGAGTGGTTGTACCTGGTCTGCCGTTGCTATAGTTATAATTAATTCACGCCATTCCCTCACGTCCAGTATACAATCGTATATAAACATAGATTTATTTGCAGTGTAACATTCATCCACTCACATACCACACATAAATTATGTAATTGTTTTTACAGTCGTTACTAGTATGCCCTTTTCTCTTGATGAAGTTTATATTCAGTTACAAATACTGTTCTGTGAATATTGTTTAAATAGTTTGTTCTGTTGTACAAAAACAAGAATATTACACAAAATAGCGAAAACATTGTGTACTTAAAAGCTTTTCTTTCGTCCGACACTTCTCAGAGTACTAACGTCAGAATAACCGTAATGAAAAGTGTGAAAAGAGTATACCCAACTGTATTTTGAACGAGCCAATCAGAATTGGGACTGCCTGAATGGCTTATGTTTTTGAACAAATCAGCATCCACTACAACAAGATTGATCGAATATGCCTAGTGAGAAAACAAATTATTTTTGTCTGCATAGCAAAGGTTTTCGTGGTTTTATGTGGACTGACTCCTGAACGGCCAAATGAAATGCAGAACCTAGCCTTCCTATGATACAGAAGCAATCGTCCGTGTACACTTTTGCACAGTCTGGGTTCTGAAGCAAGTTAGTACTCTGAGGAGTGTCGGACGAAAAAAGCTAATTGTTTTAAGCATGTGAGCTTAAGTATGCTTATAAACGTTATGCTTAAAACGCAGAAAGAGTGTACCATAATCCGGCCATTATAAAAACGTCTGTTTAATTTAAGGTGTGAGGGAACAAACTTAGATAAAGTCAGCGTAAACAGGAACGAAATGTCAACGCTCCATTGGTACCAAGGAAAGAGCCTATTGTACTGTTGAATGAAAGGTGAATAGTCCACTAACACGTTATGATAAGTAAAACGCCAAATGTGGAAACTTTATTGACAGTGTTTCGTCTAATAAACTTCTTGAGCTCACTACTAAAAATAGTGAAAATAGTTTAGGCAATTTTCAGTAGTGTCCTGAGGAAGTCTGTTAGGCGAAACATTGTCAGTACAATTTCCACATTTGGCGTTTTACTAATCAGTATACTTTTGATGGCAAGTGGAAAGGGGCCTGAAAGTTTGCAATTTTTTGTCAATGATTGTTTTCAAAGGTGTTATTAAAGAAAACAAGGGTTGATCAATAACAAACTGAAAATTAATTTAATTCCATCTTGAATTCCATCGTTTATATCTTGAAATACAATTTGTGGCTTTATTACGCAATTTTGAAAGTGGCGTACTCACAAGAATTCCAAAAGCTGTTATAGACATAATTGATAGAACAATTGCGTTAGTCCATGTAGAGGTCACCCGATTCAATATGGTGTCCAAGTATTAGTAAAAGTTGTTTTAGAAGGCACTGAGGACTTCAACCAATTTAAGCTTCAAATCTCTTATTACTGTATTCCCGAAAAATCTCAAGACTAAAAAATTTCACGTATATGTCGTACAAAACATGACGTTCTTGTACAAATAGGTAATCCTGCCATTGTATTATCGTATTGTTTATATTTATGGTGTTGTTATACTTTAATATTTTTATTGTATCATTGTATATTATTGTTGCATTACAGAAAAGTGTAAAAACTAAGAAACTGTGTCAAGTAACGGATTAATACGCTTAACGTTTTTCCAGACACTAGCCGCACAAGATCGTCTGGAATACTTTTTTGCGATAAAGTTGTAAAGTAGGAGAGGATTGAGGTGCTTCTCTGAAATATAACTAAAAATATATTTCAATAAGAATATTTAATACCGGAATTATCTAAATCTTCACCTGCCCTTAAATAGCACACACTCAAATTAGCGCCCCTTAAGTACTTTTTATATCGAATGTGCGCATGGTACAGATACTGTAATAGACGGGGCCTGGACAAAAAGTCTCAAATCCACCTGCTCAATGACAGTGTTATTGCTAACATGTGTAATGTGTGTCTGCACACTTCTTTGAGCCTTGTAAAAGGCCACCTTCATCTTTTTAATGCGTAGTTTTCATATTTTAATAAAGGTATTTTCTACTTGCTCGCCAAAGTACCTCCTCCAAAAACTGTCATGGGTGGGAGATTACTTAAAGATTAATAGGCGGGGTAGTTGGAATAAGAATGTCCTTGGTTGAAAATTTTTTTTAAACATTAATTAGCGGGGGGACGTCTATTAGGCACCCAAGAGTAATTTGGTTTCATATCTTCAGTGATCAGAAATAGTTAGGCTTTTATTCTGACAAGGGCAATGCCTCATTTTTATTAAATGCTAAATATTATTTATAATTCCTTCAAAGTTGAATGCTATAAATGTTTTATTTATCTTGCGTTATCGAGAAGCGAAAAGAAACGACGTGTTTACAATTTGAAACCGACTGTTGTGCCTGTTTGATTCTCTTACTGGTAATTTTAACTTGTTTCGTAAAAATACACTGTAAACCCACATGGCAGGATCATCGTAACGTTCTTATCGCTGCTATCATCTGCCATCTTGAACTGAAATAAACTGTGTAACGTGTGAATTGTGTAACGTGTGAACTGTGCAATGTGAGGTATACAATATGTACACTATATAGTATGTGAGCTATTAGTGTGTGAACTATATAACATGTGAACTATATAACATGTAAACTATATAAAATGTTAACTGTGTAACATGTAAACTATATAACGTGTGAACTACATAATGTATGAACTATATAAATGGGAAACTATATGTGTTAACTATGTAATATGTGAACTACATAGTGTGTGTACTTTTATATTGTGAACTACATACTGTATGAACTATATGAATAGGAAACTATATGATAGGTGAACTATACAACATGTGAACTACATAATGTGTGAACTATATAACGTGTGAACTGTATAACGTATGAACTGTATAACGTATGAACTATATAATGTATGAACTACATAATGTATGAACTATGTAAAGGGGAAACTATATAACATGTGAACCATGTGACATGTATAAACTATCGATTGATCTTGTACGAACTTCGAAACGGCTGTTTTTGAATAGGTTTCAAAACATTCAAAACTACAACCGTTTCGACCATCGATGTTGGTGTGAACACGGCTTAGGTTGCAGAAATTCACTCAGTAACAACATATTGCTATTCCATGTTTGTTTTTTATTCCATTATTTTCGTTAACCATTATCAGCGGGTCAACACTGACCCTTATATTATGGAGAATCTCGTATTTAATCATATACAATAAACCATGTTTCTAGAAGAACTACTGTTGAATACATCTTACTACTTGTTATTTACAACTTTGCCTTGATATACAAAATATTCTATGTGTCATACGTGCGACCCCCGGGATATAATAACCCCTGATAGCACTGTAAAGGAGCTGAAGGCCGTAGTTGGGGGGGGGGGAGTAAAAAACAAATTATGAGGACGTCTAATCTTTCTGGGAATGTTGACCGTCTGCCATCAGATTGAATTTTTAAATCATTTATTACAACTATTTGTATTACATTTAATTTGCTCTAAAGTAAATTATAATTAGCTAAAAGAGAAGTTTGTTTCTATGAAAAGAAATGTCTCCGCAACAAATTGTTTTCTTTCAACACGTAAATAAAGATTTTGCAACAAGTAGTTTATGTTTCTGCAGTTAAATTGTGTTTCTGGAACAATTAATGTATCTTTCAGTAACAATTAAATTGTGCTTCTTCGACAAGTAAAAATGTTGCTGCAACAAATAAGTCATGTTTCTGTAACAGGTTTATTTGTCTGCAACAAGTAAGTTCAGCTTCCGTAACAAGTAATAAATGTTGCTACTATTAATAAACCAAGTTTCTGCAACATGTTCATTTGTCTGCAACAATTAAGTCAAGTTTCTGTAACAGGTTTATTTGTCTGCATTAAGTAAGTTCAGCTTCCGTAACAAGTAATAAATGTTGCTGCAATTAATAAACCAAGTTTCTGCAACATGTTCATTTGTCTGCAACAAATAAGTCAAGTTTCTGTAACAGGTTTATTTGTCTGCAGTAAGTAAATTAAGCTTCCGTAACAAGTAATAAATGTTGCTGTATCAAATAAATTAAGTTCGTGCAACATATTCATTTCGTCTGCGGCAAATAAACTAGTTTCCGCAACAGGTAAAAAAGGTTGCTGTAACAAAGAAAATTAAGCTTCCGCCACAAGTAATAAATGTTGTTGCAACAAACAAATCAAGTTTCTGCAACATGTTAATTTGTCTGCAGCAAAGAAATCAAGTTTCCGCAATAGGTAAAAAACGTTGCTGCAACAAATCAATTAAACATCCGCAACAAGTTATGCTGCCGCTGCAACAAATAAATGAAGTTTCTGGAACATGTTCATTTATCTGCAGCAAGTAAATATAGTTTTCCAACCAATAACAAATGTTTCTGCAACAAGTATACAAGTTTCTGCAATTAGTAATAACTGTTTCTGCAACAAATAAGAGTCTGCAACAACTAAAATCTTTAACTTAAAATTACTAAGGACACGAAAACTTTGGAAAGTACTTATATGAAATCCTGAATTCCTATTTTTTATAGATTCAAAATTTAATTCCTTCTCTTGAAAATTTGTTGCCTGGAAAATTAAACATTATGAAAACCTGGTGTATATAAAATTGTTAGTCACTCGTTTGAAAGCGAAACGTGTTCTCTTAATCGGATAGTCTGTGTAATGATATCCCTGCTTCATAACTTTCTTACCAGTTTCTGAATAACTTGTGGATGTAACTTTCGGTTCTATGTTGTAAAAATTGTCAAGACAGTGTTATCGGGTGGTCACTTGAATAATATAAATGTCATATTTTTAACAAAATAATATAAAATTTAAAAAATAAGAGTTATATGAACAAGTTACAGTTTGTACTATCTGTGGTTGGCAAGGGAAAATAACATGTGTAAAATCCAATGAAGATTTAGTGACTGGCATTGAATCTGCGAGGGATTTTCTCCAAAGTGGGCTTTTTTCATCAGACAAAAACATTTCTGAAGACGTATTTTTAAAGTGCTTCTGATATATTTTGTGGTATTAATAAAAGCCGTCTTTCATTTGTTGATATCATTCACTACAACGATTCCAATTCATCGAAACTGCCGATTCTTCAGTGCTAGCCACATCTACTCGAAAAGACATATGTCTTATGTCCAATACACATTGTTTTGTTTGTAAGCAACTCTATTTTGGGGGTCAGGTTGCGAGTTGCTTAGCAATTTTCCTAAATCAGGCCTAGAGTTGTTTGAGTAGTTGCTTAGATAGCACTACACGTTATCGTCGAATTTCGTTGCGTTGTAAATGATGAAATACCAAATGATGGTTGGATCTTTGATCTCTTTGCCTGACAAATTATCAACAGTGTTATATCTGTGTGATCAATTATTACTCAAAAACGTTTCTTGATTTGTTTTTCACGTGTTTTAAATATTGCTCCTCCTGATCTACATAACTATGCTACTCTATCTACCTACACTACCTACCTACCTCCGAATCGTACTCTACCTACCTACCTACCTACTTACCTACCTACCTACCTACCTACTTGCCTACCTACAAACACTACCCTATCTACCTACGCTACTCTACCTTTGTACTCTAATATACCTACCTACCTATACTACTCTTCTCAACCTATCTTATGCTACTCTACTTACCTACTCTACTTACCTACTTAACCTACTGTACGCTACTCTTCCTACAATACTTTTGCTACCCTGTGCTATCTACCTATCCTACCGACCTATACTACTCTACCTACCTACCTATCCTACTCCTATCCTATCTCGTTACTCTGCCTACCCATCCTACACTACCTATGCTACTCTACTTATCTAGCCTACACAACTCTACCTATACTATACCACCCCCCTACAATACTCTACCTATATACGTACCTACCCTACACTACTATACCTACCTATCTACCTACCTACCTATGCTACTCTACTTGCTATACCTATCGTATTCTACCTACCTCTCTGTCCTACTCTACCTACCCTACTCTACCTGCCTATCCTACACTACTCTACCTATACTACACTACCTACCCTACATTACTCCATCTACCAATCTACCTACCTAATTTACACTACTCTAACTAACCTAATCATCCACCCATCGTACTCTACCCATCCTACTCTACCTACCTAGCTACCTATATACCTATTCTTTCTACCTTACACTACACTATCTACACTACTCTCCCTATCTAACTACCTATCCCTACACTACCTACCTACCTACTCTATGCTACCTACATACTTATCCTACAATAACTACCTATCCTACTCTAACTACCTACCTATGCTACTCTACCTACCTACTTACACTACCTACCTAGCCTACACTAATATACCTGTACTAGACTACCTACCCTACACTACTCTACTTATCTACCTACCTACCTCCCTACCCTACTCTACCTCCCTACCCTACTCTACCTCCCTACCCTACTCTACCAATCTACCTACCTCCATACACTACTCTACCTACCTATCCTACTCTACCTACCTACCTACCTATCCTATTCTACCTACCTACCTACCTATCCTACCTAACTACCTATCCTACTCTACCTAACTACTCTGCCTACCTACCTATCCTACTCTACCTATCCTACTCTACCTCCCTACCCTACTCTACCAATCTACCTACCTCCATACACTACTCTACCTACCTACCCTACTCTACCTACCTATCCTACTCTACCTACCTACCTACCTACCTATCCTATTCTACCTACCTACCTATCCTACCTAACTACTCTACCTACCTACCTATCCTACCTAAAGTTTTAAACACGCTTCGATGCATAGAACACAGTAAATAGACAGGAAAACACTATTATCGTGACAAAGGTACACAACGACGTTTGTCGTAGGTAACAAAACTACGTCTATTTCTCCTCGATTTTACAAATCCAGACAAGTACTTAAATATATGATTCAGAGATGGCCTTAATAGTGCATGAATTCACAACACTTCTCAAACAAAATATTTAGTACAGTAACAGCATCATGCAATATCAGAATCAGAATAACAGCTACACAATACTAACTAACTCATACTTACTGATCGTGATTCAGAGGAATTATTCCATGATCTGCTAGTACGTGTAGAATAGTGTAATAATATACTGATCAATTCCTTCGGAAGACCATTGCAGTTATCAAAGGCCTGTAATGTAAACTAGAAAGTATAGGTAAACCAGTCAGCAACGTCTTGACACTGGAGCAAATATTTTCTAACTGATTAAAAGTTCGTTGAACGCGCGAACATTTTCCAAGTAGCCAATCAACGCTCAGCTCTTTCCCGGTCTCTATCCAGTCCCTTGGCTTCAAAAAGTGAAGACTGGGTACAACATCATTTCATGACAAAATGTATTTTCCCCCACCGGCCAAGAAGGAAAGTTTTAATAATTGGAAGGGGTAGGTCATCAAGCGTAAACACCCCATAGGGGAGACAGTTTCAGCTGGGGGGGGCGGAAAGTAAAGATTTAAGACTTTGCAAGAGGTATTGACCTCCCATCCTCTTACAGCTAAGCACCCACACTGTTGACATTCCAAAATACCTAATCAAATCTGCAATAGTAATTTGTCAATAGTGACTTTACATCAAAGAGTACTTAGTTTCTACAGATAATGATGGCCTGTAGGGGTGAGGATAGAGGAAAGTGATTAGTCTTCGCAAGCAACATGTGGCATGAAAATTGCATGATTCGAGAGCCATGCCAAGGAGGGATGCCGACCCCATTCCAAATATGCTGAAAAGTACTGGTTTTCCGCAAGAATTTCCTAAACCAGGGGTGGCCAACCGTTTTTGCCAAGTGCGCTACATTATGATCGCTTTTAGGCTATTTGACAGTGAGTGGGTGTTGTATCTGTTCTCATTTATGACAGATTTTTTCCATAATCGGCGAGAAGTAGCCTTACTAGTCCATTGAGTCTGCTTACTTCTCTGCCTGGTAGCCTAATGTGAGAGGTGTTGCCCTTGGACGCCCCAGCTGCCCTTTATTTATTAGTTAGCCTGTTTGGTCGTTTTTCTGTTTATTCAGGGTACTTTCAATGCTCATCAAGGGTTTTTAATGGGGAGACTGCCAGATTATGATCGGCGGAGTAAGGGGGGGCCGCAGCAAATTTGCACTGGGGTCAATCCAGTCGATATCATCGAACATCCATTCTGGAGGGCCTCAAATTCCCTTTCAATTTTCACAATTGTCAGTAAATTCTCCACTTTAATAAAGTTTGGACATAGGTGATAAAAACTTTTCCTGTCTGCAACCTTTTTTGAATGGGTTGAAAGTGTTCTATGCTTTGTATTGAAAACAACGTACACAAATAGTACTGTACAGATTGAAAATTTTCATTTTTGGGGTGTTGTAAAAACATACCAATAGTGTGTGCCACTGAGTATTAAAAAGCGCGTCCATGATTATTCTAAAATTTCCAGTACATAAGTACTATTTTTTAGTACTTTCAAATATAACTAAATTTTAGGTATCATAAAATAGTTTTAAATGATTAAGGGGGCCTTGAAAATTCGGAAAAGTAGATTTGTTAAAAGGTAGGATACATTTAAGCTTTCATTTGAAAAGAATTCTTTAGAAATACATCAAGAAAGATCAGAAGTTACATATGTCCTGAGACTCTACCTGAGGCATAGTTTGTAACTAGAACTATCAACAACACTGATTTACGCTGTCTAAATTTGACGAAGATAAAAAAAACCTTTTTAGTGCTTTTTAACTAATTGGATGCCAAAAAAAGATGGCTTCATCTCTTTGAAAACAGTAATGGAATTGGGAAATGTGGCCGGTCAAAGGATTTTCAAAAATACTGAGGATATTACCAAATAAATTGCTATATGAACCCATAACAATAGTTTTATATGTAAGCAGAGGAGTACGCGTGGATCTTGTGCTTGGGCCCAAATACTACAAATTTTATAAATGTTAAATGGACCACACAAGAATGCCTCGTGGGCCGCATGCTCCCCAAGGGGCATGGGTTTGCCACAACTGTGCTAAGAATATTTTGTTCAGAAGACCTTCCTTAAAACTACTTAATGATTAGGGTAGATCCTGCTTGCAAACTTTTTTGATGATGGGGACGTAAAGTACGGCAATATTTATTCATTGGAAATACCCAACAAGTACCTTGCTATTATGGATATTTGTCAGGAGAAAAGGGAGTTTTACAGTTGTGTTACAAGGAACTAGCTACAACAAAACACTCCCACAATATCTCACCAAAAAGATATATCTTAATTTGCCGGTTAAAAAGTGAATTCGGAGCTGTGCCTGGGCATCGATGATCCGAACGCAAACCCTGGATATTATTCATTACTGGTATATTTATGGATGCAATGTCTCTTGGTTAAATGTTGATTGAACACCTACTTTTCGTTACTGTACACGCTTCTGTCCAGGAGGTTCAGAATGGAATAGCTACCTCGGACTAAGACAGTACATCCTGACAGTGCCGGCTCCTGGGAAGGGCGTAAGTAACTTTATGGTTGCCCTAGAAGAAGTGAGATGACAAGAGATCCCCTGAAGGCATGATAAAAAGAGTGGCCTCTTTAACTTTCTTTTTGACACTTAAGATCATTTTTAGCTCAGAATGGCCTGTAAGTGAGGAGGGTTAATGACAAACAGTCGCGTGAATGGCGCCGAACAGTAACAACGCAATAGTTCAGTAAAAGGTCTTCGTTTGATAATTCTAAAGTCCGTTTGAATAACAAGTACAAATAAACTAATCCAAATTTTTCCTAAGTTTTATTGTAATATGCGCTTGTAATATCACTAGCTTAATAAGAGAATGTGGAGAAAACCAAAAATTCAATTATCCTGAGGTGCTCTTGGATGTATAATGTATGCGAGTGTGATTTAACACTGTAAAATGTCTTTGCAGCGTAACATGAAGAAGGCTCAAGTATTTAAGTAATGACACTGTTGTAGACTAAATTCAGTACACCATTTTGTTTTTGAATTCTGAACGAAATGTGTGTGCTTTTAACTAAAGTAAGGCTAGCATGTACTGCAGATAACTTAATGATACGCACGATAAAACGTGATTTTATAAAATTCCGAACTTACTTGGGACGTGTAGGTTTACGCAACTTAGGAACCTTAACTTTTACAGAAAAATTATGCGTAACATTACAGAAAAATTTGAAGGACTACGTGTCTTTTTTCATATTGCATATCCGTATCAGGGGATTACGTAGCTCCTTTACAGCTAGAAAAAGATCGAGATGACTGGGCGGCCCCGCAGCTACGGGGAGCATTTCGGCGCAATACCCCTCCAAAACGTTGGAATGCGACGATCAGATTTTTCTCACTCAGTAACATTTCTCATATGATTATAGCAATCAAAACTTCCAGTATAGCAGTACGACTAGACTGCCTTGCAGTGTTGTCGTGCATTCAGATATGAAAGTATCCTCTACCTGTTACAATGACATGGAAGGGAAGATACCCTTTCAAGTCACTGTGTTATAAATGATTGGGCTAGAGTTCAGTCCTAGAAATTGAGTGCAGTTCAAATCAGGTGAGACGTTTGGACGTCTAATTGTCCAATTGGGCCAACTGTATAATGTGTGTGATACGCGTTTATTGTGCATCAGATATGCTGTATCAGGTCAAGTAGCCGTTCCTTGGCTGTACTCTTTCTTTGCTAATTCCTTTGCAACGCCTAGTGACTATTTCCGATTTTTATAGAAAAATCTTATTAGTTTACCTACAGACGCTCTTGCTCTATTGTTCTGCTAATAGACTAAGCACCTAAAGGGAAGGGGTAATACAATATCTTCTAAAAGTTGGTTTATGTAAGGTTCACAAACAAACTTCTTTAAATTATGTCACTAATACATAGCACCTGAGTGGAAAGAAACCAAAGTCAAAGCCTTTTGTTTAGTATGTAGTATTAGTATTTAAGATTTTGAAGGTTCATAGTTATGACTGCCAGCTAACAGTTTAGAGTTTCCAAAGGCACAAATTTGTTTAATAGAAATCTCTTGAACCATACGAATAGTTTAAGTTTTTAAGTCCCTGTCCGTAACTCCTTACCCTAGGGACTGAAAACCCTTAAAGGCCGGCCATTAGACGCTTTGAAATATAGAGTTCTAGTTTAAGATGTAACTGAGACTAATATCATGTTAGGTATGATGCCTTCTAAGAAAATGGCATATTCATATTTAGTCACCCCATTGTTCAAATTTTCTTTTTAGCAGAAAATAAAGCCGAATGCTTAAATAGTCTTGCAATTTCTCAGTGCAGCCCCCTGATAAGCAGTGGGGCCATTCCCCGAGGTCCCTTCTTTCCAAAAGGGAAAGGGGTTTTCCGGGGGGGATCATCATGGAGATTTCTGTAGGATTGATTTGTTCTTATAGCCTTGCTCCCCAAACATGAAGTGCTACAGGCCTGAATCTTTATGGTGCTGTGCAAGTACCCTCGTCCTAGTACAGTATGCTGCCTTTGCGAGTAACTTCTGGTTTGATAGATTTTGTACGGTTTCCCGACCTAGATCCAGTTTTGTTGCTATTAGCCACAGATTGAGTGATCTCTACTTTAATTTCGTCACATATGACAAACTAAGCTAGAGATAAAAGCGACCGTCCATCCTCAGTTGATAACTGCGACAAACCTAACCAACTAGCAGCTCATGTGCAGGTAAACAGTTCATCATACTGTAGACCGGAAGAACACAAAATCGACTTTTTCAGCAGAAGGAACCTCTGGCTATAACAAAGGACACTAAAAGTGAATTATCGTATAGTACAAAGGTAGACTATTAAAATATCAGTTATTTATGGAAAAGACGTCTCCTTGCAACCTCTACATCGTTATGTTCAACAAGTGGATATTGTGAAAAAACCAGACCCGTAGCCGAGGGGACTTGTAAGTTAAATAAATGCCTTACATCAACTTGATAAAAACGTAATAAACTACTATAAATACGTTGTGAAATCTGGAACTTTCTCAATTACACGGTTTTTTCAATGCAAACCAATCCAAACCAATCCAAGGTTTAACTAATGCTGCTGACTATGCGACTATGCGACGGTCTTGTGCCAGTATTACTTACTTACTCACATTACTTGCATTGTCGCAAATATGTTATACAGATGCGTTGCTGCCCCTGAAAATGAAGGAAAAAGGGTTTCTTCCCTCAGCTTAATTTACACTTTAATCAAGTTGCAGAAGGTCTTCACCTACAAGAGTTTCTTAAATATAAAAAGTTAAAGAGGCATTTTTGAGTTAAATACTGTAGCATCTTTCCTGGACATTTTGTCTTCTTACCTATTTGTTACACGTCAAAGCCTTAGCACGATGTGGTGTACTCAGATTAATAAAATTATGTTTATATATTTACATGTTCATGTTTGGTAGAATCTTATTCAGGGGTCACCAAACCTTTCCAAGTGCGGGACACATAAATGAGAGAAAGACCAGAGATGGTCACATTTGTTGGTGCACATCATATAAATTGGAAAACTAATGAACTAACTGTACATACCGTGGCTACCAGATTGTGCACCTGTACTGTAAAGTAAACTTCAATAGTTCCATAATTCTGATTAGCTGCTATTCGGTATGGCCACAATCATTAGAGCAAACGCACTCCGTTTTGTTGCTGTTCTCTCTGGCTATTTCATTAAATTTTTGCATTTGAAAATTTCAATTTAATAAAATTATTATTGTGCGTTTTTGACCTCATATAGCCCGAGGACTGTACTTTCGCGACTTGTGGTTCAAGACAAGCGAAGCTTAATTCGGAAGATTTAAATTTATTATTCCAATAGTTATTGAATAATTGAAAATAAATGCACAAATACGTTTTGTTTACAAATTATATTCAATACGATTAGATAAACCTTGATGGTAGCAACTTTATAAGCAATCTCTTATTCAAAGATCCCTGAAAAGAAGTGGGCCCTATTTTGTAACAACCCAAATAAATAGCAAACCACCAAACAGGCTAACTAATAAATAAAGGGCAGCTGACGCG
The DNA here is from genome assembly GCA_010016025.2 of Alatinidae sp. Z8VKAUB7J3. NCBI lineage: Eukaryota > Metazoa > Cnidaria > Cubozoa > Carybdeida > Alatinidae > Alatinidae sp. Z8VKAUB7J3. The sequence continues at coordinate 102,420,441 of JAAAKM020006971.1, read as the reverse complement.
TCCAAGGGCAACGTCCCCAAGTTTAAGCTACCGGTCAAAGAAGCATGCCATGAGGCAGGCTTAACCGCCTAGTAAGACCGTATGTCAGGGATCATGGAAAGAATTTGTCGTTAGTGAGAACAGATCCTATCATTCTTTCCTTGCCAAAGACCGAAAAGTGTACCTTTGTAAGCGCCATTATCTAAAAATTTCCTATTCCTGAACTACACTCCTTGTTATATACCGGATGAAACTTACAAGACTATACACATCACTAATAACCGAGGCAACAATAAAGGTAATTGCAAAATAATTGGCTAAAAATTAATGTGCTGAGGAAATGTAAGAACACAACAAAAATTGCGCTCCCACCACGACACGAATTTACCTTACCGATTCCAACTTACCAAGAATCCTCCATAATTTTTTAATTTCTTCTTCGGACCGCAGATCGGCTGTTTGGGCAGTTTCGTTGTTTTTTAAATGTTCATTAACGACAATAACAATCGGAAATAAATTCGGCCCCTTCAAAGTTGCCCCCCAACGCATCCCAGCGGTAAATTGCTGGGTCTGCCCGGGTCTAAGCGTGAACAATGCCCGCGTCTACACTAGAAGGTCGTAAAATCGGTGTCTCTAACAAATTAAACGAGGTGTGTGTTTTAAGCTACCCTTTACGCTTTAGTAGCCTTCATACAAGGTGCACGAACCCAAATTGATCTCAAATACTTTCAAAAGTTATGAGAAGCCAGCACCACTTGATGTCAGAAATATCCATTTTCCCTTACCTATTACACTATTTATTTACGAAAAATAGGGGTCCGACCTTCATCGCGAAGAATTTTGATTTTATGCCCATTCTTTCTTATCAGTAATTCAGTAATGCTTGGTTCCTTTGCTACACCAAAGCAGCAGAAATGTACCTCTTTATCCATTTGTCAGTTATCTGAATATTAAGAACACTATGATAACAATTCCTGCTCTGCTAGTA
>JAAAKM020006971.1:102396620-102417898 GCA_010016025.2 Alatinidae sp. Z8VKAUB7J3 | reverse complement strand
CAAGGGTTATGCATTTAAGTCAAGTCATGTCATATTTTGGGACTGAATCCCAGGAAGGTTAAATCAAAAGTGACAAAACAAGATTAAACAATTAAAGGTCGTTCGTTATGTATTGCCAAATGGGCGTTTGGTTATATATATGTCTCGTCATGACACAAATATTGTAGGTGATGGTGACGCCTAACCATTTGACGTATAGGAATCATGGATGTTTCTTCCATACCTTTTAAGCTATCAAATAGGAAGCATGTTAACCGCCCGTAAGTATCTTACCATTGGTTTTCGCAACGCTGTAAGCTTGAATACCCTCCGGCCTATAAAATCCGCCAACAACAAACTCTTTCCAGTTAGCGTATCGTTTGTTTATACGATAGATGCTGGCTGATTTCCAGTCTGTCCAGTATAGGTACTCTTTATGAAGTGTCAACCCAAACGGTTTTTCCAACTTGCTGGACCTGTCCAAACGAGATGCCACTGCACCCACAGGGCCATTTCCAATATTGTTTGTGTAAAGCACTTGTGTTTTGCCGGTGTTTAAATCATACACAGACAGTTTCTTGTAATAGGCATCTATGTAATAAAGCTTATCTTCTACGGTATCCAGGGCCAAACCATTGACAAATTGCACTTTGTTGACACCATCGTAGGAAGCTATGATCCTACGATCACTTCCATCCATGTTCATCTGCTCAATTTTCGATTTTTTCCTCCATTGACAATAAAAAAGAATGCTGGGGAAAGATAATAATTTTTGTAAATATCATACTTCTTTAATAAAGGGCGATGTTATAAAATAACAGAACTGAACCTAACTAAAACCACATCTTGACAGGCACACGTGGTAACATTCTAATCCTTTCATACGTGAGGCTACACTTTTATTATACTTACGGTTTTTGATTAGAAACAATTTTTAGTTCATATGCAAGGTTTCCTTGTTTCTATCTTTGTGGTTGATGAGCTTGCCTCTGCTACCTAGCTGTTACAAAGAGCCTTTTACTGTTTTATACAGAACTTATCACCGGTTCTCGCAATACTAAAAAGTATCAAATACTTTCTGACCTATACAAACAACTTAATTTTCTGAGGCAATTTTGCGGGCGATAATGACACTGTCCCAAATGGCGCTATTGATTTCTGTTTAAGAAGGATAACCTCCGCAAGATATCCAAACCGACCATATGGGCAAGGTCATAGAACATGGGATACACAAAATTTTCACCTCTTCTACCAAATTTTACGGAAATTCCTTTCAATTAACAAGATTTCATCAAACAATCCTACAAAATCCCTTTAGGGTTTTTTCCAGCCTCACTTTTACAAAATATTTTAACCAGCAATTTTGTGCTGGTGTATATTAGTATATTCTCTGTCACTCAGATGGCATTGTCTTACCTCTCTAAACTGTTTGCTTGCTAGTAGATGTGCTTTATGTAATTTAAGTTTAAACTATCACAATTCCTGAAGTAATGCGGTCTAAAGAGAAACTCCTAATGCAATGGATAGGAATAAATGTTTGCCTTGAAGTTTGTTTTACAAATTTATGCCTATGATAATAATCAATATGTTTGTTAATGTTTTACTTAAACGGCTATTATGTATTAGAACCTAGGCTCTATACAATAGTTCAAGAATGAGCTCCATTTTCATGCATAGTTTGCAAAGGGATCTGGACCCCCACCTACAAAGACAACCCCCACCTAGAACTCTAAAGTCCAACCCCCACCTGGAAGAAATTTTTTGGTATAAATTTCCAAAAGTTCAAATCGCTGCTTCCCACCCATAATGCAAATAAAAACACTAATTTAGAGTTCTTCCATTGAAACATTTCCTCGCTTGAAAGGTTTCACAAAGCCACTTCCTTGAAGAAAAACACCCAATCGCCCAACTTCGTGAGAGAAAGTTTTCTTAAGTTAGGTGAACCAGAATTGCTGCTACAACTTTTAATTTGAAGTGGATACCACCGTGTACAAAAATTAGTTTAGACTGATTTACAACCCCCACCTGCAAATATCAACCCCCACCTTAGAGGCCACCCCCCACCTGTAAATGGGATTCGAACTATGTCATGTACATCGGAATCAAAGTGAATTGAATGGTATTGAGCATGAATGGTACTGACACACTATGATGCTTTAAAAGACAATCAGAAAGTGGTAAATAGGTTAAACCACTGCCAGTCTTTATTGATAGTACTTTGGTCAAAGTTCCCAACAATACGTTGGGTGTGAAATATAGTCTTACATTAAATAAAGGAGCCTAACATGCAGATTTTTGTAGCATCCTTATGAAATGCAGAAAAAGTGTGTTCTTAGCTTACTTATCTCAAATTATCTTAAATGTACACGAAGAAAAGATAACTTAATCACTACCTTTACTTTTACGTACATTGTGAAATACATAAATGAGAAATATTAACAGTTTCAAATGAGAAGTGAGGTTGGAACTTGATAAAACTAAGTTTGTTCTTCACGTAATTTATCACGAAATTTTAGTTTTGCAACTTTTTACAGCAACCAAACAAGCAAAAATTTAAAATTCCAACATGCAAGTATTACCATGTTAAACTCATCAAGAAACTATCAATAGCCTTACAATGAGTCAATACCCACAATAAACATTCCCATAGCAATTCACACGTACAATAAAAAATATGAACAAGTGGTAAGATTCTATGCAACTGCTACATGCAGTTAGAGTTTCCTACCAACATATTTCTTTCGTGCCATATTGTGAAAAATGTATGGTATTTTCAATAAGCCCCATGCTAGGTGTTGAATAATAAGCATAAAATACTAACCCCTTTTCTGGAAAAAGTACAATATCACGTGGAGTGTCGATGTCAGTCTCCACCAAGACTAATCTGTTGCTTCCATCTGGTTTTGCTACTTCAATGTTCCATGACCAGTCGCTGTTTGTCCAAAACAACAAGCGGTTTATGTGATCAAATGCAAGGCCTTCCACTAAGCCAACTCCCGTAATGACTGTCTGATAGTTACTCCCATTTGAGTTCATGCGAAAAACCTTCAATGCAAATAAATATTTAAAAGTTGTACAGAAAAGAAGAAGTCCAAGTTCCTCAAGAAATCATTTTCTGTATTAATTACATATATTTAAGCTGAGTGGCAAAGGAAATAATCTTGAAATTGTTCAGCTACTATAAATATGCAACATTTATAAAAGAACTGCATCTCGTTATGCAATACTATACCTTACAATAGAGTGACATCAATTTTTTTTTCCGAGGAATCCCAATTATAACTAAATCACAGTGTTATATTTGTCGCCAAAAGCCATTATATGAAATACTGCATTCAAACTTTGTAGCAACTGTGAGAAACAGCTATTTAAATTTGCAAACTGGGTGGTGGAGGGTGGTGGTGGTATTGCAACATCAACACCTAACAGAGGAATAAGAGTGATGTATTCTTTAATAAAGCAATCTTTGCAAGCTGTTTAGGGCATCTGCATTATCAGGAAATGCCGTGTGCTACAAATAATTCTGTATGTGGATCAACTGAAGATGGACCTCTGCAAAAACAGGCGTAGGTCTTAGACATGTTATATGTTACATGCATAGTTAATACTCTATGCAAGTTGATACTAAGCCCTTGAGAAAGATGATTATTCCTACCTTGCAGGCAATGACAGAGATGATAGGAGGCCAGGACAGATACCTACATCCTCATCCCTATACCAATTAGCGGGCCTTTGTTTATCTTCAAATACAATGGATAGTATCGTGAGATGGTGTTATGAGTACAAAAAATGGGTGAAAAGCGGCAGTGATATGTCGCTATCTCTCTGGCACGCCCTGTCAAGGGCCAAGACATACACAAACGACCAGCGTTCTCTTTTCTGTCATTATCGGGATTTGCCCTGAATGTTGTTGCCGATATTTTCGGGAAGTTGTCTAGTAGGGTCTCTTGCTGGCATCGTCTTTCTTTCTTCCGACATTTCGATCTTTCGGAGAGGGCAAGGCTCTAACATTTTTTTTGCAGATGATGTGGCCGACGAAGCTACTTTTCGAACAGTAGTAGGAGCTGCTCTTCTTGATGGATTCTGTCGTCCACTTTATTATTGTTTATTTGATCCATTGTCAGCATGCATATGACCGCTAGGTGCTGCGACTTATCACGGCAGTGAATATTCATGGTTCGTAGCCGTACCTAAGTAATTAAATGTGAAGCTAAGAATTTCCCCTTTTTTGTCTTTAAATAGATTGTCCCTCACAGAATCGATCAACCATATTACATGTCGGGAAATACTGTTAATTTACAAGAAAGGTAAATTTCTTCGAATAATTTGCTCTTTGTATGCATGTCCCATAAAGCCTACCTTTATCTAGATGTGGAGCACGTAAAATATTTGAGTGGGATGTCAACAGAATAGAAGGGGAGAGGAAGTGTTTTGGATAGCAAAAGTAGAGGAAAGTACCTGGCACGCAATATCATTAACCGTCCCTTCTAGATTTTCCTTAGTGTTAGAAGAACTTGTGCTCAATTGATCAGAAGGATTTGCTTACAAATAACGCATTTGTCAATAACACAAGTGATAGAAAACGTGTTGCTCTCGTGTTTAATATTATCTAAGGCGTTTTTGGTCGTTTAAGTACCTATAAATTCTACGCCGAGAGCTTTTGAACGTCACCTCAAACGACTGCGGTGACCGGTGTATGGAGAAAACGTTGAGAAAAATGAACCTGTTACTTAACGCAACAACCAAATTGTATACCACTACCCAACGTTTTAATTGCTTTCAAATATACATAGAGGGTATATATCGACCTTACCTTAGACGTTTTCATTTTCTATATCGTGTTGGTTTAAATCACCATAGACAATTCAACGAAGAAAGCAACTTGTATGAAAATAGTAGAAGTTTTGTCTGTTTTCTTCTTCCAGTCACCTAATAGTCCAGGAGAATTTTTGCTAAACCTTGAATAAATTGCAAAGGTTTGATATTCTTTATCGTTAGAACGGAATTGTTCTCTAGATTAACATAGTAAAACCCCAAGAAAAAACGTTTGGGGAGAAAAAGTTACAGCGCTTTCACTAAAGCGATTTTTTCTTACCAATTTCTACTTTCTACATATTCGAAAATTCGAAAGTCTTCAGAAGTGATGCTTAAAATGTCTTCAGATTTGGCTAACTACAACAGGACTTTTTCATTCTTTTAACTCAAAGAAGAAACTTATCGTTATCAATTAGATGGATTCTCTGAATTCACAACTTACAGAAATATTACTAGTTACGCGACTGATTTGCATATACAGATTAAAAACTCCTGTATATCGAGTCCTGCTGTCCCTTGTACCTTGCCAGGAAACATCCAGAAAGCAGGGGGAAATGTTATTGCATTATGAAGATTACCAATAAAGGCAATTATTCTTATTATTTCAATTGGCAGATTTTGTGTCTGGCTGTTGTTATTGCTGATCCTCCCATAATTTGTCCCGAGCGATTGCTCCTGTGCGGCACATATTAGAGCTTCTGTCTCAACCTTCAAGTCACATTTTGACAACCATCGCTCGGTATTTTTCGTGTCCGCAGCCTTTGGTAAATCCCTAATGAATTGACCAAGCATTTTTTTGATCCACAGCTTTTTCGCTTCTTGTTCTTTTCTCACCTTAAATTCTTTACTCTCCACTATTCCACTCGCTTGCAATTTTCGAATTTCGACACACATTATTTATAAGCTTTTCCATAGAGTTGAAAGTGTAAACTTTCAGACTATTTTCTTCTTCTTTTATGCATCACTCTGCACTTATTAAGCCTAGTCCTTCCCTTTCTCTTTTCACATGTAACCTGTCGACATCACTCTTTGGGTAAAAAGCTCCATTCATTGTCATTGTTTTCCTTATCATCCTGTCCAAACCATTCAGCTGGTTTTCTTTCCATTGAATAATACCTGCCTCATACCGAAATATAGCTACTGCCCATGTGTTTACTGCAGATATTTTGTTTTTCCCATTCAATTTTGGTCCAAGAGCTAAATGTAGTCTTCTCTTGTATTCTTTTCTTCTTATTTCTTTCATTTTAGCTTTTTTGATTTTATCTAATTCCACAATTCCTAAATAGGTGTTTCCTTCTTCTCCAACCTCTTTTATCACTTCCCCATTCAAAAGCTGTATTCCTTCACTTTCAACAATTTTCCCCTTTTCAATTTCAGGATACCACACTTCTTCATGCCAAATTCCATACCGATGTCCTTACTAAACATGTAAACATTATTATTATTATTATTATTATTATTATTATTTCTAGTACATCACACCTTTCTTAAATGATGTAATAACATTCAGCTTTTATTGTCTTAGATATGTAGCTGATGACGACAGGCTCAAGAAAGTCAACCTGCTATTTCGACAACACGCAACTCGACCACATTCGAGAGAGTTTATATCTAGGTATGTTTACCAAATAGTGTTTTACATGCAACTTGTAATAATTCTATTTTTTATAACCCTTGGTTCTAAAGTAATGTATGAGTTGGGCACACTAGTCAGGCTGGATAACGCTAGGACCTGCAGACTTTAACAGGTTACAAGCTGTTGCGCTTTTGGGTCGAATAAGGCTTCATCACCTTCATTGCCAGGTGAAGAGATCTATCTTTATGGCCACCAACACCAGAAATAAGAGCTGTCAGCTGTCGATTGATATTGAACGAGTCAAATATCGTTAGCGCCACTTGCTTATTTAAGTGGAAGCGCCAAGCTGCCCTCATGTCAGACCTTGAACATCAGCAACAAAATAACAACCATGACAACTGCTTGTATAAAGGCCAGTTCACCTTACTTCTAGAGTTATTTTATAAAGCACCACAAGAAACAATGATGCAGAAGCTTTGAAGAGCCAGCTGCTTCCGGCAGAATGTTGTCCTTTTTGGAAATTCTTAAAACAATGGCCTGAAACAAGGCAAAAATTACCACTAAAATGCAATCGGCAAAGCGAAGTATCCGTCGTACTCCGGTCACATGATAAACCATTCTACTACAGAGGAGTGTTGCTTGTACCCTTTAATGTTGCTTGTACCTTTAAGTTATAATACTTCTTATTTTAGTAACATGACATGATATTTCTTGACGAGCGTACGTGACTACCTGTACTCGTATAAAGGATGGTATGTGTACAAGGACTGCATCAACAGCATATCGCAATGGCTACTCGAGTAGCTCTTTTAGGATTATCGAACGAGCCACTTCTACGTTTAGCCATGAAAAGGTATGGGATATTCATTGATTAAAGCCGCATACGCATATGTAGCATATTGGGAGAAAATGTTAAGCGTTTAAGACGAGCTGTAAAATTGACTAGGCCTTCGATATATTTATTATATTATCCTCAGAGTGTAGCAAACTTGAAAGTGCCTACGCTATGGAAGGACCAAGTGGCCCAACGAAGCAAACTACGTAATAACAAAGAACAAAAATATGCTTCCAACGAGAAATTAGAACAGTGGAGTATAGAGACTATTCTTGCATTCAAATTCGGTCTAAGTTTGGCGAGAAGAAGACTTCCTTCAATAAGGAGAGTAAACTCAGAGAAGGCTGAGGACGTAAAATCAGATTCAAAAACAGTTTAAGAGTGTTGAGTGGAGTGAGAGCGAATATTAGAAAATAGTGCTGTTGAAAAAAAATGCCAAGTAACAGCCGAGATCCCCAAAAGTACTATAACTTTTGACCGCTTACGGACTTACATTCCTTAGAAATTAAGAAATGTATCACTAAACTTTGTATCTCTGCATTTCCACATGTTATCTACGCTTTATTCTCAGCCCTCTCGTCGCCTCTCGACATTTTTTTCAAGTAAAGGACAGGATTCCTAAATTTTTGAGATGTGGCATCGTTTATAAATTTCGGTGTCGTTGTTGTAGCGCCACGTATTTTAGTCAAACGACTCGCCAATTTCAAAGACGCCTAGCTGATCATTGAACTCGGACTTTGCGAATTATTTTAAAAGAACTGCTCAGCCCAGCTACCCTTGTAGATAAACTGTTGCACTATTCGTCAAATGTAGCAAACTCGTGACTTTCATTCCAACATTCTTTTTACACACTGTCTTGAAACCATATTCTGCCCCTGAATAATCATGCTGGGTTCTTGCGAAACCTCAAACGGCTTTGCAATTTGGAAGCCTGTAATAATGGAGTATTTTTGCTATGAATGGAAGTATTCTATGCTGGAATCACTGCAAGAAACGTCAAGCAGCCGGAACTAGTAGTTCATCATTTCAGCGTATTTCGCTTTCATATCAGAAAAGCATTTCTGACGAGCGCATTGACTATTGTAAGCCAAATACTGGAAAAATTGCATTCATTATCCATGATCTAAGCATCTGTTGTAGTTGAAGTGAATTATGTAGAATCGGAACATTGCAGCCCTAATTGGGTCTATAATGACAATACTCCAAAGCCTTCAACATATCATTGGCACCATGACATGCAGCACAGGTAAGATCTTTATTGGTATCGCCAAGGAAAGCCCAGGGCGTGCTCAGATTCATTTCAATTTGTAAGTTGTAATATGCTTGAATAACACAATGCTTTGCCTTGACAGGAATTCCTTAAAAATTGAGTATTTCATTGCATCCACTCTTGATATAGAAAAAAGTCATACCCGGATCGCTAGAAGTTTTCTGTCTCGTCAATTTGATATGCCATTAGAAACAATAATATTAGTATGATTGATTCACAGGTTATTTTGCTTGGCTAGACAGAAATTATTTGACAATTAAGTATGTTAATAGATACAACGCCTCATTGGATCTAACATTTTCGGACTTTTTAGACATGTGTTTGGAATTTCAAGCTTCATCAATTCCTTCTATATTTTTATGTTCTGCCGAAAATTTTGCCCTGAAGGTCTTTTCACGAATCTACATATCGTCAAGAAAATAACAAGTTATGAGTACAGTAGCCTGAGACCGTCCAGGAAGGTTGTTATTCAAAACTTTATGCGAAGATGACACAATTTACATTCGATGAACATTCGATAGATCGGATGGGGTGATCTCCCATAACACTGTACACCTAGTACCCGGTGGCTTTTTGTGGTACTGAAGCCCTGAAGCTAGGATGTACAATAAGTATTTGAAATTTATGTATTTTCCAGAGAATGATGTAATTTTTTTGTCTCAATTAAGGGATGTCGTCGGGGTTGTAACCTAGATGAACATCATCTCTGGCAAATTTGGGTATTTCTTCGATGCAAAATGGTTGGGAACACCTATATTTAAGTATTGACTACCTACTCAAGATTGAGGTGTATGTACCTATTTTATTTAGGCCTGTGCTATGCTTTCTTTTCCATACCACCCATGTTCTTAGATTTCACGTCAGACCTTGATGTGTCAGTGCATTTATTGTTCTAGTTCAGATTTGGCCTGGAACGATTTGAAACTGTTCATGTGTTGTCATGTAGGTTATAGCTGGTAAAATAAACAAATCGAATAACTTGTATTATCAGCACACCTTTATGGCTATCCATACTTCCATGTAGATACGGGATTGGTATCGAAAGCAGCGACCCAGATCTTGAAGAATCGAGGATTGGTTCGTCTAGACTAAGTTCACGACAGAGGTAAGTACACGAATAGACTGTTTGTTAATTGTATGTGCTGTGCATGTGCTACTCAGATTTGGTAGAATTTGTACAGCTGGGTTTATAGGGTCCAATTTTATGTGAAGCTACATATTTCTTGAATATCAATTCTTCTGTCACATCTGCTTTTCAGGGTCCTTATGTTTCGATTTTACACTCGTGTTTGTAGTTTCAAAGCTTTTAAGGTACGTGTTACTTTACTTACGTATACTTCCGTAAATGGGGCTTGTCTATACCAATGGTCTTTATTGTGTAATTACCAGCACCCTCCAAACTCTGAGGGCGTAAGGGGTCCCCACACGAAGGAAACACTCTGAACGGACAAAGCAATGAAAGGTATAAATAGATAACTGACCCTGACAGGGATGAATAGTTGTCCTGAACATGTATTCGTAGAGGATCACGTTCTTCTAGTTGCAAACCGACAGGAAGATTCAAATGTGCTTTTAGTTTCTAATGCCTCCATTGTCGGTAAACGGGCTATTGGTTCTGATGCCTTACACCGCTTCCAGAGAGAGCAAAATCCCCACAGTCACAAATTATCCCGATTACCCATCCATGTTGCCCGTTTTGTGTTTTCATCTTTTTGTCAGACATCTGAGTGAAAAAGAGGTTGCGGAAGCACAGAATAGTAAATAGCAGAAGGGCAACTGTGGCTATTTCAGCGAGACACATTTTTATTACGCATGTGCCAGCATGGACGACAACGAGGCTTAACAATTAAACAAGGGGAATCTTTCCAAGAAGTGACAGAGCCACCAGTTTAATTTAAAGATGAATTTTGAATTTGTGCTAGCAGTTTTCTAAATTTTGAAGCAATGTGTAAGGGAATGCAATGCTGTGAATACTAGCAATCAACTATGCTATGTTATGCTTGCTGACGGCAAAGTTCGATCATGCTTCATTCGATTCGACACACAATAGGCAATTAGTGATACAATACTCACTCGTATTTGCTCGACTAATAATGTTCGCATAGCTGTCATTGCTGACTCAATTGTTCATAACAAATGTATTCTCTTTGTGAAGATGACCCTACTAAGGATTTAGCTACAAGAACAGAGGAAATCATTTCCATGGTTGCACAAATGGACGAGGTATCGTTGTACTCTATCCAGTTGTTAAAAGTCAACGAGCCTAAGGTTCTATGTATTACCTGAAATCCACCAGAGGCTGCATAACGTTCCTGGTCGCCCAGTTGTCTTAAAATCAGGCTATTATACTGGGGCAACATCTGCCTTCCTAGATTTCCACCTTCAATCTATCGCACAAGGTGTTAAATCATATGTAAAAGATACTACTGACGTCTTAAGAAAGGTCAAGCAATTGCCAGTAGTCGAAGAGGGTACAATACTTTGTACTATTGATGTTATAAGCCTTTACCCTAGTATACTGCATGAAGAAGGTCTAGCAGCCTTAAAGAAGGCATTCGATGCCAGGGAGGTTAAAGATGTTTCAACTGATACATTGCTATCCTTAGCCGAGTTTGTTCTAAAAAACACTTTTTTTACTCACGACTATCATATTTATAAGCAGATAAGAGGAACTGCCACAGGAACAAAATTCACGCCTCCTTATGCTATTATCTTCTTACGAGGTTTCGAAGAACAGGCGATAGGGGTTTTGAGGCAAACCAGTCACGTGTCTTAGATATATAGAGAAATTATTTATTGTGTGGAATTATGGAGAGGCCAAGCTCCTTCAGTTCAAGTCTTATTTCAATACCCTCCATAGTGCCATTAAGTTTGCATATGATTATTCTGCTAAAAATATTAGCTTTCTTGACGTCAATTTAGTATTTAATCAAGGGAAGCTAATGATAGACTGGTTCGTAAAACCAACGGACACTCTTCAATATACTTATACTTTAAGCCTTGCCACCCATTTCACACTAAAAAAAGCTATACCTTACAGCCAAGCACTTCAAATTAGGCGAATTTGTTTGGGCAACGATTGGTTCAACCAGAGATGAAAGAAATCAGAGGATTGGTTGTAGGTTGGTATACAAGCAATTGGCAAGGGCAAGGGCAGTAGATTGTAATAAACTTCTCACGCGAAAGGAATCCGTTAAAAGTTTACGAAAAAGAGATTCCATGGAGGTCCTAACTTTATCTTATCATCCAGCATTAAGTGGTACTGTACATATAATCGTGTCGGATAATTACAATATTTTAGGATGCGATGGAGAACACAGGAAAGTTTTCTTTTTTGTACCACAAAGTGGTCTATTTTAACACTTCTTTGAATCTAACGACAAGGGAATGTCAGACTGGATAGTTCAACTAATAGATGCAGCTGAGACTGAGACATGTTTACGGCAGAGAGAACCTTTTTGGCAGTACATGTTAAAAACCTGATGGTCTCAATGAACAAGATGTAACAACTATGTAGGCAAGTAAGTTTTCCAAATGTGACGTTAGCTTCCGACCACAAGGACTTGCTTTGGTATCTAGAGACGGCTGCTTTATAGTATAAAGGGATGCTTGACTGGCACCTGTCATGCGGGGTGACCCTTACGGCGTCGGTTTCTCTGTTTCAATTAAGGGCAGTACCTTGATGGCGCTGTCACCCTCCCCACAGGGGCGGGGACCTCATGACGCAGCCTCTCTATACTTTTCAAGTACCTCGTCTCTCTTTGAAATTCTCAAGAGGAGGCCAGCATCAATATATTTTAATTTAAAAATTCAACATCTCCAAAACAACATTTAAAGACAATAGGAGCAACGAGGCATCCTCAAATTCCATTCCGTATCTGAGGCATTTTTGTGGGAAACAGGAGTTTTACAATAGCATTATCGCCAACCAGCAACGTTATCATAGGCTACAATTCTTTTATCATTTGCTTACGTTGTAAATTCTTGTACATGATTTTTTTTGTTTTAATAACTATATATTAGGGAAGGAACTGACTAATAAAAACATTAAAACTAAATTTGGGCTCTAAGTGAGCTTTTGGAAATCTCTTCCTTCTTCTGGTGTAGAGACAGTTGGACAACGGTTGCTGAAAAAACAAAGTTAAAACTATAATACGTTCTTTAAATCATTCAATCTAAAATATCCATCTACGATAATATCATTCTAAAAGTGTTTGTGTATAAAATTGTTAAAATTTGAATCCGAATCTAAAATAGCTATGTACAATATTGTTATCTAAAAGTGTTTACGGTTAAAATTGAAAAGTGTATTGTTAAAAATAAAGGAATTTTAAAAGAATTTAAAACTTCTAATTGAGAAAGAGTTTTTTATGGTAATGAAATTCAGGAAAGCCTTGCATTCTTATTAATTTTTCTTGTTTCGAAAGGTCTTTGGAGGATACTTCAAACATTGTTACTGGGATAAGCGCTAGCCTCGTCTTGATAATCCTAACAGAGACTGAGTGATGTCAGGCCATTTGGGAGAATGTTAGATCGCCGTCATGAGAGCCTCGCCCTTGTGGGGAGGGTGATAGCGCCATCAACGTACAATCCTACAGCAAAGTAGGCAACCGATGCCGCAAGGGTCACCACGCATGACAAGAGATGATCGGGCACTCCCCCAGTTCTACCAAACAGCCGTCTTGAGGATCCGTACCCCGTCCTCAATAGTCGGAAGCTAACACGATATCCTCATCATTAAAATAAATTTATATCGTTAGTACCTCCCTTTTGTTCAAGCCCCTTGGTTTAAAATTGCCCAATTTGTGTTGCCATAATGTTTACTTTTGCCTTAGTATAGTCTCTGCGTCCGCGTCGTCAACGAGTAAAAATTCCCAGTCTGATATACCCTTGTAGCCCGATTTAATAAAATGTTCAAACAGCCCACTCTGGGGTACGCATTTTCTTTCCCCGTCTTGACGTTTAAGAAAACTACGAAACTGTGATTTATAGTTGTTAAAGCGTGTATGAAACTGAGTGGTTGTGCTACCTACATATAAAATATTACACACTTTGCAACGTAGAATATATACCACATATTTTGAACTACAGTTTAGGGGGTCACAACGGTTGTTGAAATTACGCTCATTGCTTTGGTTTGAAAAAGTGGTGCTTATTTTTATGAAATTGCAAACATCGCAATTTTTCTCTTCTTGCGTTTACCACAACCCTTACCCTCTGGACCTCCAATCCTCGGTAGTCTTGCACGCTCCAGTTTATCTTTAAGCGATTTTGCCCTTCGAAATGAGATGACTGGTGTAAGAGTAAAAACTTTTTAATATTCGTCATCACATCCCGGTATATTGAAATTATCCGAAATATTTTTGTTTACCGTTCCATTAAGTGCTGTATGATATGGCAAGGTTAACACATCCCTGGAAATTTGTTTTCTCCGAATTTCCTTGGGAATGAGAAGTTCCTGGTGATATACTTCCCTTGCCCGTTTTAACTGTACATTATAGAATTATAAAAAAGAATTATAGAAAAGAATTATAGAATTGTAGAAAAGTAAAAAATGGATAATATATATAATGCTAAAAACTGCTGTTAAAAGGCAATAAAAGTATATATGAACTAAACAGGACTGTTAAGTCTATACCCCCTGAGTGCATTGCCGCTGGCCAGGCACCGTGTCTGACCAGGTATTTATAGGCCGCACCTCATTTTGGTGGCAGTTTGTTTAGTTTGGATTATTGGAAATGCGATGTCAAGGTACTCCTGTTTCCCTTACTTGAAATTTGCTACGACGACGAGTTGCGTTTGGCAGTTTGCTATAGAAGTCAAGAAGAGATACTTGGGCTCACTCTTGGTACGTAAGTGTACAAGTACGCATTTTAGTTATGTGGACATGATCTTTTAGTTATGTGGACAAAATATTCTAATAGTTTGGTAGCGATAAGCATTACTTACTTTATTCAGTGTGTGATTATATGTATTATTATGGTGTAACTTTATGTTAGATTATTTAAGAAACATTAGCTAGGGTAATTATGTTAGATTGTTTAAGGATTATTGGCTGGCAATAACGGTAAAATATTGAAGGAATTTTGGCTATGTAATCGCGTTAGGTTGTTTATCGAACTACAAATAGTTAATTTGCTCAATGCGTTATGTAAGAATGTGTTCAGCTTGAAGAGTATGATTTGCTTTGTAACTCGATCTTGTATATATTTACTTCTTAGTTGAATCCACCATCAAGAAAGACTGTATATTGTCATTGGCATCAAGATTGTCGTTAGTAAAGAATAGATTCTATGGAGTCTATGCTTGATTCTTGAACGATATCAATGACCTTTACGTTGGTATTTCTTATGTTGAAGTGACACGGGTGCGTGCATATTTCAAGGACAAAGAAAGCTCCCGGAGAGCCCAATTTTAGTTTTAATATTTTTATATCTGATTCTGTTTTTTACTTAGGGCATTTCCTTCCCTAAGAAAAAAAACACAAAAAATCGAAGAATAAAAATGGCGCTTTTATTGCTTTAGTAGCTTCCATTTAGGGAATCTTGTCCAAAATTAAGAGAAATTTATCAATTTACTTTTTCTGATACGTGATAATTTACGGACCCTTAACTGGTACTTGGACCCTAGTTTCGGTTACTTACGCCTTAGATAGACAAAAACTCCTTCATTTTATAAACGGAAAGAAGTTTGATCCTATTTTCAACCGTTGGACTTTTTATTAGGTCTCGGCAGAGGTTATAAGGATACCTAAATAGAGCAGCTGAACCCAAATCAAACAGTTATGAAATTCAGTTGTACGCGCCTCCGCGCTGTAATATCCTAGAGCACGGTGTAAACGTTGTCCTTCTTTAACGTACCAAGATGTAAAATTGGGACGTGGCTTTAATGAAAATATTACGTAAGGATCGTGTGTGGATGCTAATAATCCACCATCCCAGGATGTGGATTTGAAAATATCACTTAATGTGAAGATCACCTGCAAGATACGTTTGTTGTAAAACGCTTTAAAATGTGACATTTGTAAAGAGACTCTGTTTGCAGTGTATGATCTGGAAGTAGACTGAGATCCAGTTTTGGCCTCAATCAGACACGTGAATTGACGTCGTAATGAAAATAAAGTTGAGCCAGATGCGTTTGCGCAGACAGAATTTAGAAGACTTAAGAGATAAAGTTAAGAGTAGAGAGTGAAGCTATTCAAAGATCCGATTATTGTTAGAAATCAAAATTTAGAAATACTTGAATTGGAATTTATCGAGTTTAGTTTTGTTTTAGAACATAGGAAACTCCGAGTCATTATTCGAGTGTAGTTTCGGTAGTTTCACCTTACACATAAGGGTGCTATACCTGATGCTCTTTGCTCTGTGCAGATGGTCAGTTATAACTAGTATTTGGCGATAATCTTTAACTAAATGCATGAGTTAGCATTGCCCATTTCCAATCTCTCAGTTTAGCCCCCTGATAAGCAGTGGGGCCATTGCCTCTGTATGTTCTTCTTCACAGCCCATGAAAGAATCTTGAGGTTTGTCATGTGCTCCGCATTGCTCATTCTACGTTGGTTGTGTTTTTGAAGACTTCGATGTCTCTTTGGTAAAGATTGGTGATATCTTCATTTCAGAGTGAGCAAAACAAGGATGATAGGAGACGCACTTAGAGACGTGATAAAAATTTACGGTTACTGTCATTCCATTCCTTAGAAACCTTGACATTGTTGCTATGGGGAGTTAGATAGCTTTAAGTTATGTAATATTATGTCGATCCTACTGCATGATGCAAACGATTAGTCAGCCTGTTTTACATAACACAAAATAATGTGGTTAGAGCAGGTGAAATGAATACACATTTGTTAATATCATTTCTAATAAGGAAAAGTACTAGTAAAATTATTCCCTTTTGTAATCATGGAATTCTTATAAATATATTCCTATTATTGACCGGACAAATTGACTCAAAAGGTGATCATTTTTTTCTATAAGTGCTTATGTTATGAAGGTGATAAAAACCATTGAATTTTTAATGAAAAACTGTGAGTGTCTTGGAATCCTTCGTTCGTATACTGAGACCACTGGCAAATATCTCATGACGTCATTAAGTAGCAGGTTACACTGAGCATAGATCTTGAAATAGGGTCAATAATAACAAATGACACGCTAAATTTCTTTGCTTCAATACTATGGAACATTGGTTGTAGTGGCAGCGTATCAATAGTCTTAGTGGTGAGCAAAGGGCTTAACTAAAGACACATTTTAACGTCCAGCGCGTAGGTGTTTATACCCAAACATAATTAGGAGTAAAACGTCCATAAGAAGTAATCAAGTACTATTGTTGAAACTGTTTGTCTTTTGGCATATTTTCATGGATTGATTATCTTCTCTTTGGTTTTGAAAAGAACTATTAGAAGCGAGGGCAATCCCTCATTCAAAGGCCCCTAATGAGCAGTGGGCCCGACATTGAAACTACCCTAGATAAACAGAAAAAACACCAAACAGGCTAACTAATAAATAAAGGGCAGCTGGGGCGTCAAAGGGCGACAGAGAAGCAAGCCATGAAGCAGGCTCAACAGCCCAGTAGGACAGCCTCTCGCGGGTTATGGAAAGCATCTGCCGTCAATGAGAAAAGATACTGCATGGATTCCTTGCCAAAAGGCCGAGAAGCGAGGGCGCCCCTTGCACCAAGTAGCGCCTACAGCTCTGATAGTTCTTTCACTATGAAGGTATTCTATAACAGATTGTTAGATGCCTTAGGTACCAGTGCCTTATGGCACTCAGGTCCTTATGGCACTCAGATCCTTTTGGTCCTGGAAAAACAATTTTATAGCCTCTTTGTGGAACCTTTGAATCGCTTAAACTTTAGAACAGGTATGAGCAAACTTTTCAAGGCAACGGGCCGCATCAGAAATTGACAGAGAAGTCGCTGGTCACACTTTGTTACTTCTATTCTATAGTAAAAACTTTGCTATTTTGTTTGCCGCTTTTTACATCAAATAGTGTGCGGACTTTAAACTAGAGTGACCTTTGTCCCCGATCTTTTAACGAGATGTTTGGACATTTTGGGGAAGGGGTTTTTCTCGAGACGTTTTCAGATTGAGATCATACATCGAAAAATAGTCTAATAAAAATAAAAATGTACTCAGATAATAACATTAGGATTTTTTTAAATTCAACTCAACAATAATATGAAATCCAATTGCAATTAAATTCAAAAGTGTTACGAGATCAACTGAATCACTATCCTGATGGCGAAGGTACGGCAGCATTGACATTTATGACTTTTGCAACAATGAAGAAAGGAATCAATAATTCCCGCCAATAATATACAAGGAATTTTCCTCAAATCAGGTATTTGATATAAACTCAAGGTCAGTCTCCCACAGAAAAACCCTGGCCTATAATATGCACAAATTTTGTTTATATCGACATTTATGTCCCAGACGTTTTGGAGGGTGGGGTGGGGGATTTAGAGGAAAACGTTGAAACGACGTTGTTTGGGAGAAAATCGTTATGTTTGCGGCACCTTACGTTGAAAGGGATTATATTTTTTATAATACGGTTAAAAACGACCAAAACAAATATGTGCAGTTACTTTCTATTGATGTGTAAGAAAAGTTGCAGAATACGGTTGAAAAAATAACAATTTAAAACATAAATTTTGATTTCTCTAAAACCTTTTCTGAATCGATATTTCAGGTCCCATCTTCTCAATAAATAATTTTTAATTTCAATGAGCTTTGGACGGATAGACGGGCCCGATGGCAGTCCTTCCTTGGTCCAGTCACATGGCGCGGAGAGGCTGGTCTCCAATTACGTTAAGATGGACGTCGATGTCCACCAGTGGATCATTTGCAGCTAATGTGGTGAGTATGTGAACACCAGACTTCAGCCAGCTCACTAGGTGGAGCGCACTTCGCGAAAGTGTGTGTCACGGGTTCGATACCCGGTGATTGGATATTTTCTATTTCTCTAGTGTTCTTTTCAAAACTGGCATTTCATCTCCTCTCTTTTCGATGATACTTTCTACTTCTAATGGGTTTTGGACAGTATGACAGGCCGAATTGTAGTCCTTCCTCAGTCACGTCGCATGGCACTGAGAAACTGGTCTCCAACCAGCTCAGTTGGTAGGCCACAAGCCGCGATAGCGTTGGTCACGGATTCTGGCCCTATAGGGCTAGAAATGTTACATTTCTAACTTAACAATGTAGAAGAGCCTTAGAAACTTAGAAAACTTTAAATTTTCATCAACTGATGGAGATTTTCATTTAGAATAATAAGACTAACTTTCAAACTTTTGTTTGCCTAAGCCACTTAGAGTTTAATGATTCTGTTTCTGGTTCCTATATAACAGTTTCTCAAACGTTGCACTATGATAATGATAGCAATACGCGTTTCTGACACCAGGCCTGAGATTTCAAGATTTTGTCGTGATCGGCTATGTAGAATTCAATCCTCACTTGCATGGCTAACTAGAATTCCAAAATTGGCCCGGCACCCCTGGTTGAGAAAACGTGGCATAAATAAACAAGCAATGCAAAATGGGAAACAATTTTAAGTTTTACTTATTATTTGTCTCATGCTATCGACAAACAAACAAAGACCAAAGGCAAATCCATACCAAGTATCCTCCAAAAATGATGGCTTCTGTCATCATGATTCAAGATTAAAAGGTCCGACTGTTCAGTAGGTTTCAGAATGTACACAATTTTGTTGCAGCTATTTAAGACTATGGCAAAGAGAACCCATGCAGTCAAACTTTTTAAGTGTTGAAATCAGCCCCTACGAAGTTGCTCCCCTCCTTTTCATCAATTGCTGGATCCGCCATTGTCTACGTACAAGTTCGAGAGCCACTTTCAAATCGTAGCCTATCCGTTGAGAGCCCCTTCTTTGATAGACATTTCTTTGAGCAAGCTAAAACTATCATTTAGAGATAGCCCTTTTACAATAGTGTCAAGGTGTTATTAGACAAAGAGGCCCTTTCTAAGGTGAAACGCAGGTGACTCACAGAAATAACGTCCTACATAACTTTGGGATTTTGACCCGTTGGACCAAGCAAGACTAAATCGAAAGCACAATATAAACGACAAAGTAAACTTAAAAATCATACACAAATCTATTATCTAGTGGTCACGGAAAAAATGAGATTTGGCAAATCTTAGGGGGGCATGGGCCCCTCGGCCCCCCTCCCTGGTCCTTGACGTAGCTTATACGCATATGAAAGCAAGTCTTAAATCCCTCAGTTCCCTGTCTTTCTCAAGGTTGTTTTATAGGATTAAATTGCCTTTTTTCTTTTCGTCAATCGTTAAAGTAAAATATGCATGTTCTTCAAAGCTTTAAAATGACGTCAGCCTTTACAAATAAATGTGTAGAACGTTTTTAAAAATGTTCGTTGAATGTTTGGCAGAGACAAGCGTGTGGACGAGGCGACTAACTGTTAAGTGAACCACAGACGCTCTATGATATTCAAACTAATATTGACGAAACCGTATACAGACAATATTATTGATTGTATGTGGGCAATGCTTGAAACATTGCACAATTTATTGACGAAATCTAAACTCCGTAGATGTTTATTGACGATCCGTCATTTCTTTTTGCAATGTTTGTAGCACGTGATCGATACTTTACCCATTATTTCCGTATAACGTTGACTTTCCAAGAGAAACACGGCAACTGAAAGAAATTAAATTGATTTACATGAGTGACTTATTGAGCACTCGAAAATGTAAAGTTAATAGGTTAAAGGCCCAAGAAGCAAAATTAAAGGAAGCATTTATATACTCTGCAAACCCATTTTTGGAGGGAATTTAAAAAGTTTAAAGATTCCGCCACAACTTGTGCTTGACCTAAACAAGTAAAAAAACCAAATTTTTAATAATGTAATGCTCTAAGCCTTGCTTTAGCCCATTTAGTCCGCCGTTGTTATTACTTCGTTATCGTTTTCTTGCAATAGTTAGGATTATAGCTGCACCGTCCGTGACGAAGACCACTAGTGAAATAAGACAGCATTTTAAATAGAAGTGAATGCGAAATGACTGTAGTGGAAGAGAAATTTTGTAAGTGAAAGTTCTTTGATATTATTGTCAATATCATTGAACGTCTGTAAGTGGCTTAACAATAAAGCTACGCTTCAATTCCATCCAGAATAGTGTAGATGAGGCTTAGGTCATGTCTTTTCTGTACGACTCCTTCAGTGACAAGACCAGACACTGATAACGCAAAGGCAGTAACATCTTTGCCTCTGATAAAAAAGCTACATTTGGCTTGTAGTGTGTCAATTTCTTGATCTACTCTTTCTTTCTATTAGGAGATGACTTCAAAAGTAAAGAAAGGGATGGCGCAAGAATTCAATTTCCTTTCTACCAGCTGTTACAGAGCACGCTTTATTTCAAAAGAACAGACGGTTTTCATGATTTAATTATTTAGATAGGGCAACGTCAAAAGCTAATTAAAACTGTGTAAACCTTTATGTCTCTGGGTCACCGATTCAGATATGAACAGGCCTTGATATGAAGTAGCTGAACACCTTTAGGTTACGCTACATTACTAACCAAACTACTCTTATGAACTTTATAGCCAGGGAGATAAAATATTTTAGCTAATAATCTGGGGGTGGTGATAAACAGAGATCCAAAAGAATACACTAACGGTATTGTATAATATGCCACATTTGGGGGACAATATCTCTGACAAGTATGATTCTCTGCTGTCTAATCACATCATAAAACATCAGAAATCGATCCTTAGCGTGGCATCTTTTATTTGGATTACTGAGGGCGCTCCCTTAGTTAACTGAGTAACTGAATATACTAC
>JAAAKM020006971.1:102377334-102390840 GCA_010016025.2 Alatinidae sp. Z8VKAUB7J3 | reverse complement strand
TTTATCAATCAAGTACTTTTTTCTGAAATGCAAGTCTATCGGCCGGCCTTTAAAATGATAGCCACCTGAGACAATGGAAATAGATTGGATTTATATTGTAAGCGATTTCATATTTACAGGGGACTAGGACAATTTCATTGTAGGAAATCCTAATTTGTACATGCCCATGAAGAAACACATATTTCGTATTACCGAGAGTTTTTTCATTTAAATGAAAGACTGCTAAGTTTCCTCAGGACAAAGATGTCGCATATTAAACCAAGACTGACGATTAAAGGTGTTTTCAAAAATTATCAATGCTATTGTTTTGCTTTTCTTTACCAAGATTAATCCAGTATTTACAAAATTGTGGGAGCCGATGTTTTGTTCCTTTATTCAAACTGAAGGAAGATTAGGCACAAAAGGGCTCGAAGTTACAAAGGTTTGGGACATACTTTTGTCATTGTCTGACCTGATACCTCCTTGTTTTCATTATTTAAATCATGCTCATGGTTATCACCATCGTAATCATCACAATTGACTCCATTATTTATATAAGTCAGACCTATCCCTCCCTTGAAAGTGTACTAATTGTCTAGCCTTAACTTGATGTGATTACGTCATTCCACTTGATTTGTTGCGCGCATGTTCACCTTGCCTACCAATCTTCCTGCACAGTCTCATTACCATCTCTTACAATGTCATCTTTCCCTCCTCAGCGATCACCTTCCAAATTTTACACACTGGCTATTCATTGCATAATTTTCTTTAATTTTGAATAGAACACTAGAGAAATAGAAAAGGATGTCAACACCGGGGATCGAACACGTGACCCACGCTTTCGCGGCGTGCGCTCTACCAACTGAGCTAGGTGACCTCCGAATAAGGAATAAGTTTAAACTTTTTCAGTGAACAATGTAAACAACGTTTTCCTGATGTAAATGAGTATCTCGCTTTAAATCGTTGCTCAGTATTCCTGGTTTGCTAAAGTATCCAAACACTGCTCAGAATTTCCGACACGTAGAAAATAAGCTGAAACAATGGTCAATTAGTTCTGTTGTTTATATAATAATACGTCTGGAGAGTTTATGTCCACTTTTGTACAAAGACGAAAATCTAAAGGAGCAAAAATGACCCAACCATCACATTAAGGCGAGGGACGCAACTGCATTTCCACAGTTCGCACAAAAGGTTTTGTAAATAGTATATGTGCAAAGTTTACTCTGAAAGAGTGTAGTCACAATTTAGTATCTTATTTTTCCCAGGTTAATTTTTAGTGCGAAATTTGATCAAATTGAAATATTCTCCTCTCTTGTGCTTTGGGTGAAATCTTGAGATGATATAATTTCGCTTCCTTTTCATGATAGATCTAAGCGTTTAAGCTTTATACCTATAAAGTCACCCTTTTAGCTATTGGTGAATTATGACCGAGAAGGCTGAGGTATGAATTCCACCTTGCCATCAAGAATAGGATGGCCCTACATACTTTAACTCATGGAGATTGAGATTTCCATTTTTCACAGCTGAAAGTGGCTTTTCAATACTCTCTACCCGTGGCAACTGAACATGTTACGAACCATATATGTAAATATATCAGGTGTAATTGAATGAGTGAAGACATTTGGAGGGGTTATTCTGAACTTTGGTGAGGGCTATTGTGAGTTTTGGAAAGGAGGTTGACATTGCAACTGCCTTAGAATAGCATCATGTTTTAATTCTGAAAAGAGAGGAGGGGAATGACGGTAAATTTTAACGGGTTTAGTCCCTACTGTCCCCTAAAGCTACGGAGCTGGTGACGGCAACCTACTAGTGCAATGGACGGTAACCTGAGGTCCATGGCCTCCTTGGGAGTCAGAAAAAATATTTAGGTGCACATACGCTTATAACTTTGATCAAGTAAGCGATAGTTTTTCCGCTTTAAGCCATGATTCCATGTTAGAAACAACAAAAGTAACAATAAAGCGGCCATTTTTTATTGGTAAATTTATGAAGCATGCCCTTGTAAACACATGTAAGTTGTACATGAACGCTGCACGCGGTGTTTAAAATAGAAAAGGGGACAGAAAATAATATATTTGATAGAAGGGGTCCGGGAAAAGCTAAAGGTTGCTGACCACTGTACTAATGAAATTCGTACTGCAAGAGCACAACACATCGTAAGTGCCATATTGCTTCTGCTCTAGTTTTGGAATAAGAACGTGTTGCCCGTCAATTTACGAAAAATAAGGTTAGTAGATATAGCGTAGCTTCTTTGTTTACGGAACAAATTGTTGTGGCTTAGAGAAAACATATGCAAACCGGAACGTTTAGAACAACAAAGAGGTCTCTTTCGACGTACAATTTGCAGTACAAATGATTTAAAGAGAACTGCATAACACCTTGAATTCTTCGTGGTAGAGACTTAAGAAAATGCTCTATTAGAGCAGAGAAAGTTTAAAATCCCTGGTTAAAAAATCGAAAAAATTCTACTGCTGGGTTTTAGCTCTATCTTCGCACCACTATACCTTGTTATTCTCAACGGTACTATGTAAATTCTACTAAATCATTCTCCCTTTGTTTGATAGACTTAAGGTAAGCAGTAACACATTATTACTCAATAACATCCTAAACAAGTAGATACACTCTATCAAATTGCCTAATACTCTCACCCCTTTAGAAAGTAACTCTATGTTCGTTAGGTGAAGTATCGTTACAATTTTGTTACTGGTTGAACAAGCGCAGCGGTAATTATTACAGAGCTTATATGTACACACTTCTTGTTTTAAGTGATGTATTTATTCTATTAGGATCTCTTCGTGTATTTCCCGTAGATGTACGTCATTAGGAAGTAAGAAGGCAAGTCCATACGTTTTAACGGAAACGACGTCAGAACCTAGGCACTGAAACTTACGCTCTAAAAGAGTCTAACAATTTTTTCGACTTGACCAACCAACAACCAGTCTTTAAACTCTTATGTAGAATATCTCGAATACGGCCTTGCCAGCCGGGTACTTTATAAAATTTATACACAGGATCTTGATGACGACAGCCAG
Organism: Alatinidae sp. Z8VKAUB7J3; assembly: GCA_010016025.2. NCBI lineage: Eukaryota > Metazoa > Cnidaria > Cubozoa > Carybdeida > Alatinidae > Alatinidae sp. Z8VKAUB7J3. Next base: position 102,387,829 of record JAAAKM020006971.1, on the reverse strand, counting down.
CATCACCTCTTTGAATCTGGCTACAGCTCGTTCCAGCCCCTATGTTTCCGTCTAGATCCTCTTCCATTGACATACCTTGCGTTATCTGTTAACGTGTGACTTATAAACAGTATCCTTGCACAACTTAAGTCAGAAAAAAAGTCGAGAACGCAAAATGTTGTCCTCTGACTACTTGATCAACAATAGTGGACAAACAAACTAACACAATGTAGTCAAACATGTAAAGGAAACGCCTGCTGATAAAAATCGAGCTGCTTTCTCTCTTGTCTTTCTCAGTTCACTATTTTTGTCAGGCATATCCCATGTTACTTCATCCAGTTTTATATCATCGAATAAGGCATCTGGTTAGCAGTCATCGATTCGCTAGCCATCCATAAAACATGAGGTCGGCTCAGGTAAATAAGGTTAGCCGCATTTTATGGTGCGGTTTAGAGGCAGACCTCTCAAATATTAGTATCTGAGCACTACATCTCCTAAATTCATAACAAACAAGCCATAATGAAACGGCAAGAAATTCCTTAATCGAAATGAAAGACTGATTTTCACTATGTTTTGTGTTGAAGATCAGCTCACTTTGTTTCAAGAAACATCCCTTTTGCAAGAAATACAAAATCACCGTGGAAGCAACGTAGTTATTCATGATCTCTTTTGTGCTGATTCAGTCTGCCTTGCACATTACACAGTAGACAGCTCATTTTACTTTGTGGGTTTAAAAGAATGCAAACCTGGGAGATGTATATTAGAAGCAGCTTTAATTGTCTGTTTGAAAGTCGTATCTGTTTATCCCGGAATTGTAGAAGATAGCCTATTCTTTTATTGAATTTTGGCTTTTCTCACTTCTTTTGTACAAATAAATCTTTATTTGGCAGTAATCAAAATGAAACTCCGCCTAGCTAATATTGATAGAAATGAACAGAGAGAGCAACCTGTCGAGGCATTACTGATAGTATTCAGTCATGCAGGTAAGATAATGCTAGCAAATTATGCGTCACAAAATGACCCTGGTTGCTTTGGTAATCATTACATTCATAATTGAGAAAACCAACTTGAAGTAATTTGATATTCCATGGCAAAAGCCGCATGCAGATATTGTTCATTAAAGCTCAGAGCGTGCAATAAAGATTCGTTGGCCTCAATCTGGACTTTGTGGTCACAGGGAATTAGGATGACCGAAATCGAGCCAATGTATTTTGAATTTTTGCAAGCCTTATATATTATGACTCTTTTTACCTCTCTTGGAAGACAGTACCAAAAGTAAGGTGCTGAGAAGAAGAGGTTTCTTGCATCGCAGGATCTTTCTCTTGGGTTTTGGTGCCACTCCTCGTTCACTGTGACTATCAGGCTCTCCCCCCTCCGGAGAGTTTATGGGAGGACCGTCATACTGCCGCGGACGACGCACAGAGACTTGAGTAGCGCTCCTGGGGACTCCCGCCCCTGGAAGTATAGGATTTGATGTATGACTTGTGGAGGCATGGCTTGAGACAATCGGGCGTGTATTACCCATGGGTATAAACGCACTTTCAAATATCGACGTTTCTACTTTCAGCTTTCATTTTTTTTTACAGTAAATGCAAAGCAAACCATTGGTGACTTTCCAGTCACTTATATGCACACCAGCGATATGGGGAGAAATATGCAACAAGCACAAAAGCAAAGAGCTCAATTATTGCAACAAAAACCGTCGAATAGCTAAAAGGTGGTTCTGAAAAAAGCAATGGACAAAATACCCTTCGTCCTCCCGGTTTACACAAACGATGATATAAAAAAAAGGGTTCACACGAGGTAGTTGTCAACAGACGTAAAGCATTTTAGTCTGTGCACAAATATAATTTCAGTCACACATACCTGCTTTTGCCTTGACAATGAGCACAAGTCATACATGATAATATTGTGATCGTGCGTGACGCAAACGAGACAGCCTAACATTTCACATACAGTCAGCATTTTGATTACAGGATCTACTTGGGAAACATCTTTAACTCCGTCGTATCGGGATTCCTTACTAAGCGTTGAATCCAACACACTTTCGTACAGACATTTCCAATCACTGAATCTCCAAACTTTAAAATGACCTGAAAGTTACGGAAAGATATCTAGCATTAAAAGATAGCCGAATAAGAATACAGGTCGATTCTAAAACTGTTAGATACACAACTTCCATCAATTTTTAGTGGCACACGTTTTTCGAATACCGGAGAGCCTTTAATGCCTTGTCATTACAAAATAAAAAAACAACAAAGCAGTTCGCGCAAGCAAGGAATCAGTCAACAGAACTAACTTCAAGCAAAGATTAAACAGTGAAACAGTTTTACATCGTCGTGTTCCATTACAGAAATAAACAAAACCAACATGGTTGACAGTTAGTCACAAGTCAGTTAGATGTAGCCCACGGGTGCCCACTCTTTCATTGTGTTGAATCAATCTCGTTTCAAAAATATTTAAATGCCCTCTGCTTGCCTTTTTCTCCGACAGATATAAAATACGTCTCTTCTTCGCTGCCGTTGGCTCCAGGACAGGATGCACTGACAGGGACTGTTATTATACCTTCGATACTCTGCAAAAAAAGTGAAATGTTAACAAAGGAAGTATCACAACATCCGTATAAATCTGTGAGAAATACAGGTCAGGGCTGGCAGCATGGCTTGAATAGATTGGGCCGAGGTAGTGGTGGGGCACTAGATATTGCCTCTAAAATTTGTCTGGCAAATCTTGGCAGGGTTGAGTGATTCCTGAAGCTTGACTTCTAACTCACCAAATAAAAGAATTAAACAATAAGGGTTAAGAAATCGTGAAAGGAGTAGACGTGCCATGTTGTCCGTTCTCTTTGGTGTTGAATCTGGCTGCCAAAACTGTTGTAAAATCAAAAACGCGGGTTTTCAAGGCGATACAACCATCAACACCTACAGTTACGTAAAAGGTCAACCATGCGTAGTTTCTAAAGCAACGTAGAAAGTAAAAGTCTGTCAAAAAACGGAAACTCTTGTCCAGTAAGCGAAATATTACTTACTCGCCTTCAACCACTTGCATACAATTAACACGAAAATTTAATATCACTCTTTCTCCTTGTTATGATACTTACGCCAAAACTATTTTTAAAGCTGGAACAATCGCTTATGACTGCGGGAAGTAACAGACAACGAAAAACTGGTAGCGTCTCCCATTGAGAAGAATAGTCCAGTGTGTAACATTCGGATACATAACAATTATCAAGTCATTCCAAACATCCTACACAGCATACATAATTTTAATGTTAATGTATCTCGACACTATCTTACTTGACAATGTTCTGTTTCTTTTAAATAATACACAATCTCAAACGTATTTAACTCTTCCCTATGTATAAATTCTACGGAAATGTCCGCTCGTGAATAGTTACCCGGGCGAAAGACTGAGTACGTCACCATCGTTTGAGCAATTTTGATAACGAAAATATAAGACAATGCAACACATTAATACAATCAATATGAATTTACCTCGTACGTTGGTATTGTCCGCAGAAGGCATCTATTGCTAAGATCCCATATCATAATAACCTTGTCGCGTCCACCACTAAAGCAGCACGTAGTAGTGAACAAATAAAATAAGCAGCAATAAGATCAGGTTATACGTTAACAAACGTAATTATTAAAAAGCAGTAATTAGCATTTTACATGAAGCGATGACAAAATTACAAGATTTAAAAAGGTATTTTCTGGAATTTGGAATTTCACTTCAGTGATACCATTCGAGCTTTCAAGATCCTTTCCCAGGTATAAAAGAACCACAATGACAGCTGAGACTACTGTAGGTTTCCCAATTGCTAGCGGCCATTCCTTCCCCTGCAGGCAGACCCCCTTTTAAATTAGTCCCACTCTACAAGCTGTACTCCTCCGGGCGTTGAGTGCTCACTTGCACTCTGCTCCTTCTACAGATTGCATTCTTTACTTTTTGGCTTTTCTTCTTCTCTGCTCCTCCGCTACCCTGTACGTTCTGCTCCTATCTTTCTATGAGAGGCATGCTTCAAAAGTATAACACTATGCCATTAAGTATTTAATCTAAAAATGACTGTTGCACTGTTAAAACGTTACTCAAGTTTATGTTTTTTAGTAGGGTACTATACTGAGATGCAGACTGTTTTAACACATTTGATAGTAAATTACGTTAGCTACATGCTGTTGAATAAACGTTGATGCCCTATCACCATTTCTTTTAATTTGTAATTCATTCGCTTAAAAAAAACATCACTGTATGTCAAGAATTAGACAATGCAATAAATTTCGATATAAATATTACCTTATCATAAACATGTTGTCATGTGTAAAGCAAAGTGACGTCACAGCGCTAAAATGTCCTTCAAGTATTGAAATACATCTGCAAGAAGACCGGATAATTGGAATACACTTTGACACAAAAGTTGAATTATAGAATGAAGCAACTATACCACTATTGGGAGTTACTAATAAACAGAATAATGACGACAGCGTGAGTAAAGTATAGGAATTTTGATTCAAAGCGGCCTATATGGTAATGTGGTGTGAACTGGGTGCACCATCTATGTCCAATAACAAAGTTAGAAACTACTGCCTTATTATCAACTTCATTACATACGATTTGTACCACATTTTTTCTTCGATCAAAACCCTTAAGACAGATAATTTTCAAATAAAATTTATCATAGGATACAGAGCTTCAGCAGTTAGGCTCTCCAAATAATTACAATTTTTCAGAAAAGTACAAAGTCTTATCAAGAATACAGAAAATGTTACACTAATAACAAAATGTGACAAATCTGTCTCGCTTTAATTACCTATATGTTCTATATTTTTTTTTTAAAGATACTTTGAAAGTTTCGAGGTAAACCTCAGATGCAAACAACCCTATAAGACCTTATAAACTATTATAAGATATAAGATATATTGACTTTCTGTAAAATTATTACAATCACGTGCTTTAAACCATCGCCACCTTCCAAACATAAAGGAGAAATTGACTGATAAGCATTTTAAAATATAATGGATATGCCAGCAAAGATATACGAAACGGAAGCATTCAAGTAAAAAGTAGCACGAATGAAACATCCTCAATGTTATTTTTGTAACATAAAAGGGATAACTTTCAGTTTCTAATTATACAGAAGCGAAGATGTTACCATATTGTTCGACAATGCAATAAGAGCCCAACAACCTATCTGAATTACAGTAGGAAGTTACTTCTTTCAGTTATTATCAAGAAATCAGCTGTATTCCTCATGATCTAATTTGTTTACTAAACTGAACACTCATCCAAATAAACTGGGGAAGCTGCTTGCATACAAGAGGCATTCGCAAGAGCACTGAACGGTGTAAGAATTGATGTTTTTCATGATGACATCATTGGCCGTTCTGGGAATCCAACTCTTGTGTAGGAGACAACTGAAATATCATCTGGTCAACGGTGATTTTACCTAGATACATAAACAAATGCTTAAACGAAAAGATAGACTATGGAGAACCTACAACTTGAATTGCCAGCACAAAAACATAAAATACCCCAATGGCAATTAACCTCCTCTTACTTGCTTGTCTCTAGGTCCCATATTCGAATTTTACAGTCTGTCGATGTAGAGAAGAGCTGAAGCTTCTGTGGATCCGGATGGAATACCATCAAACTAAACAAAAGTCAATGAAAAAACACGTTTTTGTTTATTAGATAACTTAAATTGTAGGAAAAAACGTAACTGGCTCCAAAAACTAAACAATTAGTTTCTTTGGACAATGTTAAAATAATACGATAATACATTCACAAAACTAGGACAAAATTCGGTGCATAAGTAATGTAATGTTTACATGTTATTGAAATTAAAACTGTTAACAGCTTTTTTAGAGCATCGGTGTTCCACAAGCAGTGAAGAGTCATAAACAAATCATGCCCTTTGTCATACTATTAGCAGTGTAATTGTGGAGCATGACAAGGTCATTATGGATACAATATAGCCTCTTTTTTAACAATTAAGATAATAATCCTTAGTTCTTTCTTATCAAAAATGTTGCAGCAACCAAATGTCCTAAATTTATCCTAACTAGCAGTTGGTAGTAACCTAAAATTTCAACAGTGTTTTCTTCCTTAAAATAACAGCACATTTTTTTCGAATGAAATTCTCACTTAAAATCACTTCACTTTAAAACCCTTCCCTTTATTGCAAAATTAACATGTTACCAGAAAGGCTATACTTACCTTTCAACACAATGGATTATATGTTTCCATCCCTTTTTTAGTGTTGTTACTTTAATTTGCATGGGGAGCATGCTAACATTACTTACTTTTGGTCCCAGGTTGTCCAGGCACAATACCTATCCTTCATGTTAGCATATCCCCCCCCCATGCAGTCTTTATATACAATTGATATAATATGAACATAAATATGCTTATTTATACAAACCTGACAACTCCACCAGATCCTTTAAAATTATGTGTACAATATTGTTTGACTACATCCCATACTTTTATTGTTCTGTCACTTGACCCTGTGATCGGTTAAGGAAAAGTTTAATGGCACAATTTAAATATGGGTTATAGCTGTTATCTATTTAATACACTATTGAGTTGGTGTGTTGAAGCAGCGGCAACTGCAAAACACATATAACAGCTGATGTTATACAACAATAATGGTAGTGTATAACACCAACAATTTCATGGCAGCTTTGAAGTCACAAATAAAACTTCTTTCATTAACAGTGCAATATCAACACATCCATTATACCATCTAATATTTTATTTCACCATATCGTACTTTGATGTATTTTACACTCTTTTTGACTAACGTCACTGTCAGGGACCATTATGGAAACCAGGTCTTCTGAACCTTTTTAATGCTATCCCTGCCAACTTTATCAGTAGGGGTTTATTGAGAACAATTTCTTTGTTTTTCATTACTTATATTTTGTATTTTATTCTTTAGAGTGACTTAAATATTTTTGTTTAATTTTGTACAGAAATAAATATCCTAAAAATTGTAATTTTGACTTGTAATTTTATTTTGTTTTGTAACTATTTTTCTTCTATATGGCAAAATAAATACATAAATAAATAATGAGATTACAGGCTTAGAAGAAGGGCAAGGTAATAAAACCTTCCAATCAGATCCCTCCATTGAGTAAGTATCCCTTACATTTATAAGGATGCACATCTTGCTGTCATATCTTAATAACAAGAGGCAGGTTAAATTAATATCCATTTTCATAATTGAACACTAATAATGCTAATATGCTTACCTAAAACTAAACTTGATATGCTTACCTAAAGCTAGTAATGCAAAGGCCTCATTCTTGGAGGTATTACTAACAGGTATAGTAGGGATTCAAAGGTGCCCAGAGGTACATGTAGTATATATTTCTTAAGGCTGGTCACCTACTTATGGCCAGTCAGTTGCTGCTCCTTTAAATGAAAATTAATACAGATATATTTGCATGCACTCATTCCTGTGATAGAATAAACCAAACAGGGACTGCTCATATCCCAATTTCCATCTACTCCAATCTACCATTCCATAACATGGCAAGGTTCCAAAGATGGTATATTGCACCATACCACCTATGAATGGCAGTGAAGGCTTCTACATCTTATAAGAATGTGTCTGCTGTTCACAGTGTCTCTTTGCAAAGACTCATTTGCACTTAAACTGAGTATCCTACCAAACATTTAAAATTTCATTGCAGATTGAAATTAGTTAAAATCTTTAATATTTGTCAGACTAACCTGTTACTAGTAGTGTTGATGATTTATCAAATGCCATTGAAACTATTGGGGCTATGTGAATTGCCTACAAGAAGAGAAAAGTAATATAGAGTTAAAGTTAGTAACAATAGTTAAACTTGCGACAGTGCATAAATCAATGAATGGTACATGTTAATGAATTGTTGCAATAACTAACATTTAACTTCACTAACATTACGGACTTCAATGTACATAAAGATACTAACAGAACCACCAGTAACTATCATCTGTAGTCTGTACTATGGCACGGATTTACAACTGCAACAAAATGGTGTGAAAATAAGGGAGGGCATAGAGATTGGATATAGGGTCATTCCATGTGAAAGTATACCACCCATGTAACCCATGTCTTTGGAATCCTTTGATATTTGAGGTAGACTTGGGTATACCTGGCATATTGAGTTTGCCAAAATCTTAACCTGCTAATCAGAAAATTTTTAGAGCCCAAAGGGCTCGGTTGTTATAAACGGGTAACGTTTTTAAAATAAGAAAAAAAGTCAATAACATACACAAAGTATAGCAATTTTCTCTAGGCTGTAGGCCTATACTCTGATATACAGTAGGTATAGCAGGAAACGATTTGAAAACAACGTTTAAGCCAAGTGCTCACCCATTCTCTTTCCCTTGACTGTGTGCAACGTCGGACACTGCATGAAGATTTCAGCGATCCTCTCGTTCTGTAGTCTGAGGAATTCTATAGCTTTTCATCTCCTCTGCTTGTCGATTCCGATCGGCCGCATTCTGCAATAAACATTACCTTATCATATCCCAAATTCGTTATTTTGTCTTTCTTGACGCAAATACATTCCATAATGGCTACTGGCAATCTTACGCATGTGCCCAGGACTTTAAACGAAATCTCCCAAACGATTCCTCGGAATACAACTTTTACCAGTATGTTGTTTACTCCATGCAACGAACAATGTTGCGTTAAGAGGGTTTAGATAAAATTCTGAACAAACCTTGATCCCATTTATATACAAATATATTAACCCTCTATCCGGTTCTTATGTATTAAAGAAGTATGAAATAGTATGGTTCCCTAGAATTGTATTTGTTGACTTGGAAAGGCCCAAGGTGGGTTCATATGGACCCAACTATTACTGTTATAAGAGTTGACTTTCTTATATAACTGCTCTTACTTAATTACTATCTTAATATCTGTGTAGATATAGCTATCGGAATAGAATGTTGGGTAATGAAAGGTACCGGTGTCAAAATATTAAAGGCGCTGAAAAAGTGCAGCTATAGGCCACTATTACACATGAGTGAAACGCACTGGAACAAAGAGCTCTTTAATGCATGGCTTGCCGAAAAGCAAAGAACATGCATCCGTTTGACAATGGAATAAAGAGGGAGCCTCACTCATCTGGGGTATGTTGCATAATGGTAGGACTGAGATATATATCATTTAACTAGAGCCGCCAACTGCAAGAGAAAGAAATAAGACCTAAGCGGGGCTTTCTAATAATGTCAAAGAAATAACAGGACTCTATGGTAGAAGTGATGAAATTGGCGCAAAGTAGAGACGCCAGGAGTACTTAAAAAGACGAAGCTGCGACTACTGGTCGACAAGTTATCTTTGTCAAAGTAGTAAAGAGACATACATTCAGAGTAATGCTACTGTTTTTATGAGATTTTCTTAAAAATATTTATGAATAATCTGTAAATAATGAGGAATCTCCCGGGTATTTCCCCTTATTTGTCTTACTTTGACCTCCTCTTGGTGTCTGGCCATACTTATAATGTACTTAATCAGTTGTATTAAATGAACGAAAGTCTCAAGCTTTACTAAGATTGATATACGCTCAACTCTCTCTGCCCGTAAACAAGGCTGTCCTGTTGAAAACATGAGAAATTCTATTTATCTATAAACACTGAGTCAATAATCTCTGATATAACACAGAGGGCAGTGTTTATGTCAATTATTAAGGATGAGTTCTGGGGCAGGATAAGGGGGGTTTGCCTTTAAATGTAATATGTTTAAATATCTCTTCAGAATATAACGGAGGGAACTTCAGAAATGCATTTCATAAAAAATTATGAAGTCAGAAAATTTGTATCCCAGAAAGTTCTTGTCTATTTGGACCGAAGTCCCCATTTTACAACAAAGCGTTAACACTAAAAGCACAAGTCTACTCTAACTTAAAATACGTTTCTATACAATAACGAAAAGACACTATAGAAGAAATAGAAAATGTGCCCCAACTGGGGATCGACTCTGTGACCCACACAGTCATAGTGTGTGCTCTGCCAAGTGATCAAGGTGGCCCCCAATTTTAATATACTCTATTTCTCCAACTCCAAATGATGTACTGATAGAAATCAAATGGCCCTCGACTGGTGTGCATTAGCCATTTCCACCAACATGAAAAGACAACAAAATAGATATGTCATGAACAGCGTTAATGTGGCTCCGAGTTCTCGAAATCGGTGTCCCTCGCTCCATAGCCGAAGTCCAACGTCACGGGGCTTTGACGATCGTAATCCTGTAACGGCGACAAACGCAGACATCTTAAGAAAATCAACCCAAGGTATTGCCTCCTGGAATATAAGGACTCTTCTCCAAACAAACTGAATATGTGGTTTGTGTGATGCATAGGCTAAGGCTCAACCTATTGGGCGAAGTAAGGTAGACAGATGCAGGGGAATTTGTTAAACAAAAGAAAACAGTAATTTTCTCGTGCGGTGTGGAACACCTTCGCGACGTTGCCTTGATGCTCGACAATCAACTCTCCAAATCGATCCAGACAAGTTGGGCTAA
>JAAAKM020006971.1:102324759-102377234 GCA_010016025.2 Alatinidae sp. Z8VKAUB7J3 | reverse complement strand
GGTGTGGAACACCTTCGCGACGTTGCCTTGATGCTCGACAATCAACTCTCCAAATCGATCCAGACAAGTTGGGCTAAATCTGACAGAATACTCCTAGTCAAATTCAAAGCTATTCTATTTAACAATAATAGTATTATAGCATATGCTCCTACAGCCAATTCAGATGATGCTGTGATTGACGACTTTTACACTGAATTAGAGGATGTATATAAACATTGCAAGTCACAAGAAGTCGTCATCCTGATTGAGAATTTGAATGCTAAAGCAGGCTAAAGTAAATATGAAAAAACGGTTGGTTTTTTAGGGTTTGGCAAGAAAAACGAAAGGGGAGAGCGGCTCATCAATTGGTGCGATGAAAAGAGAATGGCAATTATGAATACCTGATTTGACGTTCATCCTCGTAGACGGTATACCTGGACGAGTCCAGGGGACCCAATCAAAACCAAAGTGACCACTTAATGATCAACGAAAGTTTTAGATCTTTTATCTCTAAAGTACGTACATATCCTTGTGCCAACGCATACATTGATCATAAACCGGTGAATGCTACGATACAAATACGTCTCAAAACCTTACTCTAGCCAAAAAGAACGCCGAAGTTTGACTTCTTTGCTCTAAATAACAAAGAAACCCTTACAAAGTTCCGTCAACTTGCTTTCAAACATATCAAAGCTTATTATCCCCAAAACATTGAATCAGAATGGAACAATCTCAAGCACGGCAACTCTGCTGCAGGAAACAAACATATTCCAAAACTGCTACCAAAACTTAAGGGTAATCTCTGGTTTACCGAGGAAATTAAAGATCTCATGGACAAACGACGCCAAGCTAAAGGAAAAGATGAGGCATTGTACGAGTTTCTTCATCAAGAAGTCTTTACGAAGTGTATCGAAGCCATAGAAAGTTGGCTTGTAGAAAAATACCAAGAAATTGAGAGGCTACGAAGAGTCATCGAAAAGGAAATGTTCAGCCGTGTCCGCGAAATAGCTGGTAGGAAAACGATGTCGGCATCAAAATGCGTTAAGTCTTCTAATGGAGATATTATTTACGAAAATGACGATATAGCCAAAAGATGGGTGGGGTACATTGGTGCTCTATTCCACGACTATTGCGACGAAACCGAAATTATGCTACTAAGTCGTTTCTGGGATCCACCAATCATGAAAGAAGAAGTTCGATGAGCGATTCAACACTCAAAGGCAGGTAAGGCGACCGGCCCTGATGAACTCGCTAATGAAATGTTATCAGCACCAGAAGACAAAGGTATCGATCTATTTCACTTACTTAAGTACGAACTTCACGAAACTTGAAACATTCCCGACGATATGCTAAAAGTTGTTTCTATTGTGCTACCGAAAATCCCTAATACACTTAACGGTGAAAACCGCCGAATTATAAGTCATATGTCTCACACCCTGGAAAGTCTTCTAAAGATCATTCTTGAACGTGTTAGAAGGAAGATCTTACCGGAGATACCTTAAAACCAATACGGATTTATGAGAGGGCACGAAGAATGTGATCTTCATCATCAGAACGATCAACGAAAGATCTATTCGACATTAACAAGACATCTACATGGCCTTCATAGATTACTAAAAAGCGTTCGATAAGGTTCAACATCAACACCTCTTCAAGATGCTCAATGACATCGGTGTCGACGACCAAGATATCAGGTTAATTTGCAATCTATATTACCAACAAACAGCGGGCGTCAAATTACCTGACGGCATAACAGATTACACGAAGATAATGCGTGGCGTAAGACAAGGATGCATCACGAGCGCGGATCTCTTTGACCTCTATAGCGAATATATATATCGATTTTTGGAAGTTATAGGCAAAGGGGTCTTAATGAATGGTAAATATATGAACAATGTCAGATATGCGGATATGCGATATGGTCTACAAAGACTCCCCGACTTTGTCTGTGAAATCAGTCAAAAATGTGGTCTTACTTTAAATAAAAATAAAATCAAATGTATCAATGTATAAAAAACTACTCCAATACCAATCTCTTAGTTTAGCCCCCCTGATAAGCAGTACTGCTACTCCAATGCCTCCCTGCAACATAACTTGTGGCGACGACCAAATCGAGCAATTCAACGATACCAACTATCTAGGAAGTCTAATTACGTATGATGTTCGTTGTGAGACGGAAATCAAACGCCAAATCGCCATCTCAAAAACTCAAACAAAATGATTAAAGTTTTTAAAGATCTTTGAAAAATTTCTATGAACCTGAAAATTCTTCCACTAAAATGCTACATTTGGTCTTTACTACTGTATGGCAGTGAATCTTGGACTCTGTCAACAAAGACCAGGAACAAGAAACAAATGAGTCAACTTTAATTCGAGTTGGTCGAGAACGCAAACTCCTGAAAAACATCTACCGTAGACAGCTGGAGTTCTTTGCGCACATTATCCGCAAGGGCACTCTTGAAATCACTTGTTTTACTGGAAAAATCCCAGGAAAACGTGCCCGAGGTGGTCAACGTTTATTATACACCCACAATTTTAAAATAGACCCTAATCTTGACAACCTGGAGAAACATTGCCGTAAAGTGCAAGATAGATATATTTGGGAACAGTTGGTACCCCAAAGCACGGATTGCGGACGGCACTAAAAAAGAAGAAGAAGACATTAACAGCCAGTTCAACGCAATGGACCTTTCACAATCACAATTGAGAAATTCCGTCTCAAAACGAGGTTGAACTCGGATAAATCGATCAAAATAAACAGATCACACAGAGATTTGGCTGGCAGCGGCAATAGCAACGTCGAGTTTCCTTCCTTTTTCTTAAAAAGTCAAACAAAACATAACTAAAACATAACTGATGGTAGAAAGCAGTCGATTAGCTTAGTCAAGATTTCACGAGATATGACTAATAACTCAAAGTAAGGTAGAGCTTTATCTCTCTAACACTTGTGATCGGTAGTTTTGCAAGGGAACTTTAAGACTTCAAAATTTGATTAGACAATGAAGTTATCGAATCCAGTAGTAGACATTTACAAGTCGGAGTTTACTAACACCTTTACAGGAGATTTATAGAGAACGCGGATATAACGTTTGTTTGTGTAGAATCAACTCAGCGAATGGTCTTCGAAGAATTGTCAAACTCATTGCTATTTGCCACGAAAGCACGTTTCCATCTTTTAATTTGCTTGTGATCCAATTCCTGTGTATTTTTTAATAGAACTAAGAACTAAATGAGATAAAATGTAAGGGATAACTTCGCTCACAATGGACAGACAACAGGCTAATGACACTTCACAAAATAGATGAAAGTTTGTTTTGTAGTTAGCTTTAATTGGCCATAAAAGTTCTCCCCACCCCTCCCCCCAAATTATTCAACTACTTATGAAGCGTTCAGCAACTGCGGTAGGTGAGAAAAGTTCTGCAGCACAAGCCATATTACTGTACTTTTAAAGAATTAAACTATAGGAATAAATAGAAACATACACAGTTAAATCTGATAGGAGGGAGGGGATTGAGGAATCGGAGTTCCAATAAGTACTTGGTACGAACTTGTTAATGAATGTTATATCTGAGGGAAGGGGTAGCATTTCCAAGACATTTAAGAGACATTTGAGTTTAGGTCACGCAGTAAGTCATTGCTGATAAGCGTAGGAGCGACTTTGGCATATAAGGGGTAACAAATTTAAATATTAATAGCTTTTAAATAGTGTTGGAAAAAACGACAATTTCCAGTAATTTTAAGGGCATGGACCAACTTTTTTAGGGAGGCATTGCTTCTATGCTCCTCTTTACTAAGGGCCTGTTCCATGGTCGAAAAATATAACTATGACCAACATATGACACAAATATTCAAGGGATCTTATTTGGATACACAGGATGTAAGAAGCTTGAAGGGGCAAAGTGCTTATCTTTGTACGTATATGAGTCATTAGAAAAAGACTCACGTTCTTAACTATCTTAGTTTTTCACTCATTCTCGGGACTGATCCTTGTTCGTTTCCCCTCACATCCATTCTACGCTTCATTTTAAACACTTCTCTCGTTATCCTCGCTCCAAAGTTACATTAAAACAAATAAGGAAGATCACAGACTTAAAACAGGCAATACTTTCCCCCCGTTGTCCTGGTTTTTCCATTCCTAATTTGATGGTGGACAAAAAGTGGTAACATCCATAAGAGATTGAGCACCATTTACTTCTCCCTTTGCTCCCTTCGAGACAATACTTTCTATTTCGCAAGCTTCAAAGTAAATAATTTATTGTACAGGTCCGAGATTCTCATAACTCAGACGTTTGCAAACGAATAGTTTCAGTATGTTTTGTCTTTTCTTTAAGGTCATTCAAAGAACAGATATTAAAATTTTGAAAAAATGGTTAGTGGTACAAAATTTGAATATTGCCTTAAATAGAAGATTCATTCTGCTAAACGTTTTCGCCATACACTGGTCACAACAATTGTATGGAGTTAAGTGAGAAAGATTTTACGCTGAATTTAACGGAATCATCATCATCATCATCATCATCATCATCATCATCATCATCATCATCATCATCATCATCATAATCATCATCATCTTGCGGCTTTGACCGAGATATAATTTACTACACTCTTCCAGTGTTCCCTATCTTTCATAGCTTCTGAAAGGTCTTCTTTGGCCATAGATGTGTCTCTATGTATTCTCTCTGGAAAGGGTAACTTACGAGACCGATTGTGAGATGATGGGTGCCTCCATAGTACAAACGATGAAACAAGTTTATTTATGGCACGTGTACAATGCCCAGCAAACTGGACACGTCTCTTTTGGACTAAGGAGTGCCATAGCTGAACGTCCCTACGAAGCCAGTGGTTAGTGCTAATCTTGTCGTTACTCTATTTGCTTCCTTCCTTCTTTCCTTGATGCTGTAATAAATCTGGTATTCTATATTTGAGTGTTTGTCAGATTCAGTTCATTACCCAGATACCATTATAGGCATCAAACCTTTATAAAATTGCCATGTTTATTAGCTTCAGTCAATTATTGTTCAACAATTCTCTCAACCCATGGTTTGTTTGCTGACAGATCTGTGGTCTTAAAAATAATTTTATTTAGCTTTTTTCAAGTATATTGGTGTTGTTGTTGATCCTGTCTTTTATAACAAATAACTTATAATATAATTACAGGTTTAATATTGCTCATATCATTTGGTCAATCTTATTAACATATAAATTAAATCCAGTACTCTCAGTAACTTTGCTGGAAATATTTGTAATATTTTGATAACCATCTCTCCATGACTGATTTAAAAACAAATACTTCATAAAATCCTCAATACATATCGTTAATCATAAAAACATTGCCAAAATTCAACAACATGAGATGCTATTCAACCATTGGAGACAAGAGACATTTGGACTATTAAGAGGCCTAGGAGTATAAGAGAATGTAGACTGTCAGTTTAAGTGTATTTTGTAAATTAGATATCGTTCTAGAAAATGTTGGTGGTAGAGAGGCATAGAAATATATTACGAGGGTGCAGGTTTGTGGGAAAGACTGTAGAGAGTTTATTTAAGTGTATGTCGTCCACTAAAAATCGTTCTAGTAAACTTTGATAAGCAAGAGGCGTAGGATCTTGCATCACTTCAGATACCGTATTTCCTCGAAAATAGGTCGACCTTCGAAAATAAGCCGAGATGTCTTAGTAGACACCACAAAAATAGCCCGACCTCGAAAAATAAGCCGAGACGCAGAGAAGCCATTGCGACGCACATGATTCGATTTGTATTTGCTTAGATTGCTTTTTGTGGTAGAATTTTGTGAAAATTATTGTTTGTAAAAATGACTCCTACGAGAAAGTCGTTCTTACGAAGTTTAAAGCAGAAGTATTGAAGTATATTACGGAGAAAGGCTGTTCAAACAGTGCAGCCGCAAGAAATGTCGGAATCGACGAAAAAACATTAGAAGGTGGAAAGGTCAGTCGGATTCTCTCCATAACGTTATCAAAAATGGGTTTTCCAAATCCAAACAACTACCAGGTTCTAGCTGGGGACCACCACTTTCAGAGGACTCAGGGAAGCTTGTTTATCATTGGATAGTATCTGTTTGTGGAATATTTTACGAACATTTTAATAACTTAGTGTTATTATTCTTATTTGTTTTTTCAAGTTTCTTTTCCGAAAACACTTCGAAAATAAGCCGATTCAAAAATAAACCGAAAAAGTTCATTTCCGAAAAAAAAATAAGCCGCGGCTTATATTCAAGGAAATACGGTAGTCCATTTGAATATATTTCCAGAATTAAAGTTGGTTACAGTTGGAATCACGCCGGGAATTATAGCTCCTTTGCTAATAATTCTATCTTGTTGTTGATTACGTTGCCATTAACAGGTGGAATAAAAACGCGAGGCATCTTTGAATTAATTTAATAACTTAAGTTTACTTTTTGGTAGAAAGATGTCATGGTCCCCTTACCTCTAGTCGCCACAACATTTGTACAAGTGGTAAACAGCCTTCAATATTAAAAGCTCCTGAAAAGGCTTCTGTTCCTTACAAATATAAAAATTATTGTTATTCAATATCATGGGTTGGGCCTCCAACTTGACATCTAATATGACGCTTGTGATCTGATGGTCAGAATCTTAAAGTTTACGAAAACATAAATTAACCTGCACTTTCTGTAGGCATAGGCGCATCTGACGAAAAATATTGGGAGGGCTGTGGATTACTTCCCCCCCCCCCCCAAATTACTCCTTTGCCCTAAAATTATTGGGACATGAATCGCCGGCTCTGCTGACGATAACACTTAAAATTATTTCATTTTCATTTCTTATTAAGGAATTATAAAAGGGCCCGAAAAAAAATTTTGCCCGAAAAAATATAACATTTTATCAAATTGGGGCCCCCCTCAGCCCTTTTGGCCGTGCGTCCATGTCTGTAGGCATTTTAACTTGGCACGCATGATCGTGTCATGGCAGGCTAATCTTCTAATACCTTTGATATTATTGTAATTTGTTAACGCATAGAGATAAAACTTACATGTTGCCAAATCGCAACCTAGTGTCGTTTGTGTTGCTCAGTAGGGGAAACTTAATAAATCTTTTAGCAACTGTCGGGGCAATCTATGAAAAGCGCGTAAGGGGAAAATAGAAACCGTGGTGCTATGATTTGCTTAGTTTCTGCTAGTTTACCAATACTGAAGACGTATTAATGAAAATGAAAATAATGAAAACAGCTTCTATACCGCCTATTACAACATTTCTAAACGCTTCACAAATCAAAGTTCGAAGCTAAAAGTATAAATATTTATATCACTAAAAGACATTTTAAAAAGGTACGCCTTGAGATTACATTTAAACTGACTTAAGTTTTCGGTATAAGTAGTAGATTTCTTAAATCCTTGTTTGATACGTAGTGCCTTTACTTCACCCACTTCTAAAATATTACTACAGCATTAGGTTTCTGAAAGTATGTCCAGGGACAACATAAAATCGTTACTTTCGGAAGCATTTCTTTATTTTCCTTTCCCCTCGTCCTCTTCTTCTTCTTCTCTTCTTCTTCTCCTCCTGATCTGCTTCTCCTCTCCTTATCTATTCTACTTTGTAAGCAATGCCTTCTGTCCGTTTCGTTCTATTCTTTCATGCCAGCTATCTCATGTCTCTTACACGTCTATCTTTCTTCCTGAACCTCTATCCGCCTCGCTCTTCGAAAAACATGTAGGTAAAGATGGACAGCTGTTTTATTAGCCTGGAGAACTAAACGATGAGCTATTTGGGTGTACAGTGCAACCTCGTTTATCCGAACGGCATGGTCTTAAATGTGCGAGGAACTGTTCGCACAAGCCCAAAATTCGGACAATCGAGGACAGAATCTTGAGTCACCAAGATGACTTACTTTGCGTTAAAATTGATGAAAAAATTGCCGCCGTCATGCGAAATGACCAAAAATAGAGACAACGAAACACAGAAATGGACATACACCGTTTAATGAACATAGGTCTTGCATGAAAAGATATCAACAAGAAAGCGATGCCCCTTGCAATAAAATTCTGCTTCGCATCAAAAGACACGATCATTATGTAAGCAATGACGTTTTTTCTTAAACATAGAACCTACAAACCGATAACGGAAAAGTATTTAAATGAAAAAGTTATGCGCATAGCGAAAGTTTTATCCTACATAAATTTACATCGCGCATTCTGCGTGACTTAAAGGTCCAAAGCGTCGCTATTCCAAAAATTAAATGAACTTGATCTTATTCTGGTTGGATGAAAAGAGGAAAAAAATTTTCAAAATTAATATTTTTTGTCAGCATGTAGTATCCGGATAAAACTTGTGCCTTTAGGCAAGCACTGAAACTTGCCAATTAATTTAGCAGGCTCTACGAGCCTCAAGTAGTCAATGACATGTTGTTCTAATGACGTGTAGATTATAGATGTAATTCAACCGTGTTAGTACAGAAATCAGATTTACGATTTTTAACCTCGTACTGAAAGTGGAGGTCGCAACGGCCTCCTGTAGCCTTTTTCCATAAAACAAACGGTCGCGTGCTACGTGCGGCCATAACATCTGGTCAGATCTTCGTGACCAGCCCCTTCCTTGTGAAAACCCATGGCAACCTCGTAGAATCATCGCAACGTACTTTCCCACAAAGATCAATCCATTAAAGTCAAAATTTATTTACAACTGAGATTTTCGATTGAAATCTTCATCGATGTACATGATGTTGTTGTAAAGACAAGATCGGGATTGATACGTCACAGTCTGCATGCACCTTCACATGGCTTGATTTATAAAATATACACCTTGCTTATAAATATTAAAGCAGGGCGGGCACTAAACCCCCTGAACTCCATCTCCTAAAGCGATGAGCCAGCTGTTAAACGTACCAACCATGATGTTCCTTTTTAGAAATCGATATCTAGTTTTACCTCTCGTAAATTCACCTAGAAATGTTTAAATAAGCTCATAGCTTACGTTACAGACTATAACATTTCTGCAATCATCCGCAGCACATCTCTACATATCTTTTGTCGAATTTCTCGTTACAAGGTAAGGTGCTACCGGGAAAGCTAGAGGTTGTGGCTACCGTTGTAGTGAATAAAGCAAAGAGTGTTTATCTTAACTTTCTTTTCGATCATTTGGATTATTTTGCAAACAGCCAACACAAAATTGTGTAACATAGCTAAAACTATTCAAGTTTTAAAAGTTGTTTTGTTATAAACTTTCAGGCCTCATAGTCTTGCGAGATGTAGCTTTTTGTCCAAGTTTTATACAATACGCGACTAAACCAATCAGGCACGGTGCTGCGAGAGATCCAGACGTTGTAGTTACATTCATTGTAAATAGGGGGAAAGTTTATCTTACCTCTCTCTTGGATAAATTTTTCGAACAGCTAATACAAACCTCTGTAACGTTGCTGCAAATATTCGTGTTTTAACACATTTGAGGAGTTCCGAACTCTTTGGACCTAACGGTCACGAGAGACTTGCGAATTTATATAAAATGCTTAATTATGCAATTTTATAGCGTGCCCACGTAACGTCCCTCAATTTAATATGGCATCCCCATAAGACATATTTCAAATTAGAATTTGTCGAACCGCGTAAAATATTTCCTACGTAAAGCATTTAAAGGAGAAAAGTAGAGAAAAAAGGTTTTAGAAAGCATAAAACCAGCATTACGTTATTTCATGATTTGGTACATTGTGTTTGATTGTACAGCATAATCTTCCAGGCAAAAATTTTCTGGGCACTTAGTCAACCACACTTGCCCTCCACACTGAAGTGTTGTGCTTACGAATTTGTCCATTTGATTCCCAGAAATAGTGGTAGGGGGAGTTGATTGAAATTTTCCCAGTATATAAATTTGCATGGAATTGAATACAAATCTTTTTTGGTAGTCAAAACACCGAGAAACAATACAAGCGAGATGCAGGAGGAATGCTCAATCTTCCCGTTTAATTTATGGAAATTGCAGCTACAACTCACGCAAAAGCATGGTTTTAAAATGCATTCCCCTGTTCACAGTTGTTTAGCATATTGTAATCTAAAAAGGCAATATATTTGTACTCTGGACACTCTCTCAGGGTGAGTCCAGCAGGTGAAATATATCCAATGCAATCAAAGCCGAAATACGGCTATTAATTTTTGTATAGATCCTTTCATTAAGAGACATCAAGCTTTTCACTCTCCAGTCAAGTACAACAATGACATTAAGAAATTGCAAAATGCTACCATAGTTTAGAGAGCAGCAGATGTCCTCAGAATCTAAATTGTCAAAGTGCGAAAAATATGGTTTCATAACTCTGATGACAGCTTAAGTAAACGATAAAAGCAGACAGAAGTATTACTTATGGTCAAGGATTTCATCTCGCCGCCAGCTTGGTAGATTGCTGTTACCTAATTCCGGAATCGATAAAAATAGAGTTTAGATGGCACATAGAGCTTTATGACATAAAATTGTAGGTTTATGCTTGATTGTATGTTTAGCAAAAAGTAAAAGACGTATTCTACCGTATACTTAAGAGCATGCATAAGTCTTAAATACAAGGATTTCAATGTCTTACCGGGCTTTTTCCGTCATAAACTCGCTCATGCGCAAGAGCAGTACAAGTTATTGCACATAATTCTATGAATTCTGAAATTC
Source organism: Alatinidae sp. Z8VKAUB7J3 (assembly GCA_010016025.2). Taxonomy (NCBI): domain Eukaryota; kingdom Metazoa; phylum Cnidaria; class Cubozoa; order Carybdeida; family Alatinidae; species Alatinidae sp. Z8VKAUB7J3. The sequence continues at coordinate 102,366,639 of JAAAKM020006971.1, read as the reverse complement.
TCTCACCATATACTGTCTTAAAAATTTTACAGACGGAAGTGAAGAAAGAATATATAAAAGCCATGAAACTCACTTTAAGCGTTATTATTTATCGTCTCTTCTTAACCTATTCCTATTTTTCCTTTACATATCATGGGTCTGAAGTGTGCCTCTGTGTCCTCAGAGCGATAGTTAAGTTTTTAGTGGCCGCGGCACCCTTTTTAGTTGTAAGACATCCTGTGCTACACCTCCAACTAGCATGAATCAGCCCCACTACTAATGTCGGAGGTCTTTTTAGTGGCAGTCGATTCCTTGTTAGCGTCGATTTCATTTAAACAATGTCCAAAGTTCTGGAGCAATTTTTGCATAATTAGACCTGACCGCTCTCGGACAGCCGATGTCAGTCTGTTAATTTCTTGTTAAACTCTTGTTTTCCAGATTTATAGGATGTTCTCTGTTTTCAGGCGAAAGTACTCAACAGTGGGAAATCATCACCAGTAAACATATCGTCTCATTGAATAAATTAACCATAACTGCTAGGATAAGATTGATGATATACAATTGACGATTTCTTACATTTGTTTAGCTCGATACTGTGCAATTATTTTAAGGAGTAAAAAACATTGTAACGAACAAAATCTATCCAATGAGTTCATACAAGATCAAACGTTGGAGGAAAAGTGGGGGCTTTGAGCTCTGGTCCCTGTTTACTAAGATCCCAAAGATAAAATTGGTGTAACATATTGCGGTTCACTATTCGCCCTACAGTTTTAGATTGGCAAGGTTCAGCTCTAATCGTCTCTGCTTATTTATTATTGTACAGTAATATCGTGAAATTTAGATGCTCTGAAATAGGTCGAGATTGGAGGGCAATCCCCACTTAAATTCTCGGACTAGTCCGTCATAGAGAAGAATTCCAATTAATCTTCACACAGGTATGTGCTTGTTTAATTTTCAAATTTGTCACAATTAGCAATGCTACACCTCTCAGTTAAAAACTAATCTACAAATCCATAGAGCAGGCTACTTTTATCCTTGCTGTCTATTATCGACTCTGCATATTATATGCATTGATATCCCTTCTCTTTTTTATTTAAAAGATGTTACATCATTTGAGTATGTTACCATTTATCTTCTTGATTCTCTTCGTTAAGCTTCATCACCTGAGAGGAACGACTACTGGCTTTCATAACTTTTGAAAATGCTAATAGTAATGAAGTCTATTTTGTCTTCAGGAGGAAGATATTGACGACACAGGGGCTCCACTTGATTTTCCCTTCTCTTTCTTTATTTTCCTAATTAAGCTCAAAAAAAATCCGATGTAACTTTTAAGTAAATGCGCATTTTCAAGGATCAGGAAATCCTTGCTATAGTTAAGCCCATGCAAGTGATACATGCTTTTGCATTATGTTCATTTCTAAACTATAATTAACATCGTAAGTATCTTAGACTGCTTTGATAATCTATAACATCTACTAAGCATCAACATGCATTACTAATAGTATAATATTTTAACATTCTAGGGATAGATCCTCAACACATGCACACGCATACTGTAATGTAATCCCTTAGACCCTTCACTCTTGACTTCCCAAACACCCTTAGATATTTCAGAATACGCAGGCGAATAGAACTCATTATATGGGTCTGTTAGAAAGCAGCAAACATCACGTACAATAGGGAAGGAACTGGTTTTTAAGCAAGGAATATTTCCTAAGATACAGAAACGCGACAGACAGACCCTTCTGAATTATAGATAAATATGAGATGGGAGTTGGTATTACGCCCTCTTTGGTCTATTGTGGAACCATTTAATTTTGTTTTAACTCACAAAGTTACTTAATTACACAATAGTTCTAATTGACCTGAATAAATGGTTTACCAGTATTGCAACGTGGCGAAAGTACTACAGCTATTTCATATTCAGGGTAGCTGAGCAACCATAAATACATGCTATAATTGATATTGAATTGATATAAATTTACAATGGAAATGAAAATGGCAGAAGGACCATCTAAGCCAATTAAAAACAGAAAACCTGTTCTACTGATGGAATGGTATTTAACATCAATTGCTAAAATAAATATACTCTTCATAAAGCAAGAAACGTCACATTGTGAGGGTCGCAAAGACGTCACGTCGTGACCTCGTTCCGAATATGACCCTGAAACCAAATACCTTTTCAAGCAAAATAGCCATTTTTATAAAACCACAGTCAGTAAATGGTGCTTGACCGTAACTAGTATAGAAAATAGTGTCGCGCGTTGATTCCCTCAATTGCATCAAATACAAACAGCACTAGCCATCAACAGAACTGTGTGAAAATCAAGTGACATGCAAATTTCGTTCAATTGAACATGGACTAATCAAACTGGTGTTTGTATTTAGCTTTTAGCGTTGTTCCCAGTCTCTTTCCAACTTCTTATACTCCTAAAGAATACGATGTAACAAAAGCTTAATTTTTTTTTCGTCTAAAGGTGGGTTTTAGTAGTTTGTAATTTAGAAGACTAATCTTCAGCAGAATACATCACTTTTCTTTTGGCTGATGGATTGATTACTGTATGATTAAAGAAACATAGTAATCAGTAGAATAACAAAATTAAACTTTATTGATGGCCACAAATACTTTGATAGTTCTAACAACCTCAGGCAATGATGATGTTTGGGACTTGACTTGTGTTTTCATCGATGTAATGATGATATCAATGTTGGAAATTCTACTATCGAATATACCAAATTGACGGAGTAACTTTTCAGGTAGGTCCGTTGAATTGATTCTTAATATTTTGACACAAACGCAAAGTATGAATTTTGTTAAACAGTGGCATTCGTGTAAGTAATTCAAGAAATAAAGAACGTTTAAAAATAAGTTAAAACTATGAGTAGCGCCAGACGTTTCTTTCGACTTCGGCATTAGACTACATTATGAAACGAGAACACTAAGGATTTGGTCTTACCATAACTAGTTGTTTAATTATAAAATATTTCCTAAAATAGAGATTTTGAGTTTGGTCACGTATAAAACATGGCGGACATTTCGCTATTCTACTGGTAACCCACAAATAGTTTTAGGCAAGATTCTATAGACTTTATTTTGCTGATTTTTGTTCACTATTTATTAATGTTTACGAACTCCAATGTTAACTGTACGATTTTATAGTCCTGTGCTTTGAGCATCACACAGTTTAGGCTCTTTGAGTTTAACATTGAATTCTGCTCATTTAATAGGGTTGACAAGATAGAGATTCATATACTATCTATAAGACAGAAAGTGTATCCTATACTTTAATGACTTCAACAGTTTGAAGACCTGAAAAGGAGCCATCAAATTTCATCGATGGTCAATTTTAAACTTTACACATACTATAAATTATTGTTACGTCATGAGCAACACGCATCCTCTAAGCTGTAAACAAGATTCTGTGATCTTTGGTTTTGTATTAGTGATACATAATGTACTTACTACAGCATTTTATCACTTTAGGAACTTGCCCATTTACTGGATACACAAATCGAATGACGCTCAATATTGCCAGAGCACATACTTTGGCTTGAAGAGGATTTAATGTTCAATTATGGAATTTTAAAATCCAACCAATACGAAAAATCTTTCTTCGATTATTTTACATCGCTTAATTCGTAGCGAAATTGGCAGCAAATGGCAGAGATCCCGAATCAAATTATATTTTAGCAAGAGAGGTTCTACGATGGCAAAAACATTGCAAGTGAAGGAAAAACGCGAGGCCTTAAAGCGTCAGACGTTTCGGGCTTTCTCCAAGGAGTTTCTTTTCGTTCTGTTAATTGGCATAATCAGTGTAATTGCTCAGTCTCTTTATGGAAGAGAGGCATATGAGTTTGATCTTACTTTAAAATCCTATCTTGCATCACATGAGTCCAAGATCATACCTGTTAACAAGACGGTATATTACTGCAAACTATCCCAATGGAAGAAAGAACACGTTGAAAGCATGGTGACATTTTACAACGCTATTCTTTTCACATACTTCTTTGTGTTGGCCGTTTCTGGTCTAACTTTCATCATCCATGTGTTTATGTGGCTCGTTTATTTATACAAAATCAACAAAGATCCAGAGTACGGCAAAGAACATCCCAAAGTAACTTTGGCTGTACGGACTATCATGGGATTTGTAAGAAATCTGGCGCAAGATATTCCATTGTCATGCCTCGGAGCCGATTTGTTTGCGCAGAGACGAGGCACAAAAGGCTTGGCTTGTATAGTATGTAGCGTGACTCCAAATTGCAAAGATGAAGACTTTATTTTTACACTGCTTAGCCCCAGTTCGCAATGGTTGACGGTACTTCTACTTATGATAGTCTTTAGTACTGTTTGGAAAGGAATCTGTGGGTTTTTCCGCTGGAGTCACACAAAGGAATGCTCAGCGGTCTCCTTAAGAGGATGCGCGTCCATTTTTGTTGGTCTGATTTATGCTTGTATTGTAATAACTCCTTGTATAGCTATTTTTCGTTTCCGTTTCTTAACACTTGAAGGCGTAAGTAACTTGGGACTGCAGTCATTCCTCGATAAACTCCTGCTAATGGGCATGATTGCCTGGGCAGTGGTTTTCATTGTAACTGTCTGTTGCCCTTTGATACATTCTATCCGTTTAACAGATTCATGATTTAAACTTTCCAATAAATATCCTCTTGACGGACGTAAGGTTATAGCTTATACACAAGTGTACGTTGAAGCTTTCTTGTTCCTCATGTATTTCTTGTAAAACTGACTAACTGCAAGAAAAGACGTAGTGCACACCGTTCTTGTCGAAGTTTAAGTAAATAAAATTAATCCAATTTCATAGCTGCAGATCATCTTCATTTATCTCAGACTGTAGTCAGCGCCCTGCATGCAAATATAAACAAAGTCTGCACTTGGTATATTGGACGCTGGTTCATGAATGTCGTACTTTGCTAGTAAGATTAGACAGCGCAGCTTTGTCAGTTTTAGCTACTACAACGGTGTTGCTGTAGCAGAAAATTAATTGCCTGGAACGGCATGACATCCATCGAGAAGCAGTGGTAAAGTTACTTTTATACTCTTAATTGAGTAACATCATTGTATATCATCCATACATTAAATAGTGAACATATAAATTGATGAAACAACCTTTTAACTAAAGTTTCACTTACAATCTACTTAAAGCAAGTTTAAGTGAAAAATATTCCCCTGAAAACTGATACCTTTATAGATTTGCGTATTTTACAGGGCATAACAATGAAATGAAAAGCAAATTTACTTTTGTAGATAGAAGCTTTCGACTTTCTACCTTTGGAGCACTAACCGTCAAAACTACGATAGAGACCAAAGAGGAAAAGCTAAACCTATCTGGCCTATTAATGGCGGATAAAGAAAAGATTTAGATCACAATAATAAACTAAATTTTAAAACTTTCCAGTGCTACAATTTTCCTTCAGACACGTATTTGCATGAAGCACTAAAACAGACCCCAATATTCCATGTGATGTATTCAATCAATCTATCAATATATGCAAGCAATCAAAAGTACAAACTTCTGGGAATCATCTGTGCACTACGCTATCTGATTTTAGGGTGGAATACAACCATAACAACATGCATGCTTTCTTGAACGTATCAACGCCAGGGAACGATGATGTAAACCATAGATAATCTTTGGATATCAGTAGATGGGATGTAGTCAAACTATTTAAAAATTCCTTGACATGTGTCCTTCCAGAAAGTTACACCCCTTAAACCTCGCGAATATGTTTTGAAGTCAGTTGCAATTGTCATGAGTTTTCACTATTAGGCTGCATTTTAATTAAACAACTTCAGGGCTCCTAATCTTTCTGAAAACTAAATCATTTTCTTAACAGTTTTGGGAAGTAATAAAATAATATTGAGGAGATCGATCTTTCATAATTAAACAGGGAAGTCTACTGCTTACCTGAGGCCTAACGGCAAAAAGTAGCAAATGGGGATTTCACTGTACCAAGTGCTTAAACTGACAAACTGTGTGAAGAACCTATACTATGATATCACGTTAATAGCCAATCATTTTCTTCAGTCAACTTTAAAGATTTCTCTCGTTTTAAATTCCAGTTGTCAACATAGTGCTTCTACAATTAAATTATAGCAACCATTTTAAATTTTCTGATTCTATCATGTCTTCATCCTCGGTCTTTCTGCGAGTGGAGACTCAAAGACATGATAAACTCTACCATCTAAAGCAACCCGGTAAAGACAGTAGTTGGGCTATATGTACCTTTGTCTGGTAAACATGATTTTGTTTATATTTCCGAGTACAATGTAGACAAGGCGAGACGAGAAAGCCAAACACGTGGTAGAAAATAACAGTCACGAGAGCGACACCTTTTCTGCCACTCGTGTTATTGAAAAAGGTGCAAGTTCTAAACAATTTTTTTGGTCGAGCGAGTACCGGCCTCTTTGTTTTGATAAATGCTTTTTGAAAGCACAAAATTTTTATTTTGACCTGCACTTATTTGTGAGGGATTTAAATGCCTTGAAACTGTTAAAGATTTCAGAAATCAAGCCCTAATACATCTCTAGCACAGAAAAAGCTCTTGAATAAACCTCGAAATGTATAGCTCAAAGTTATAGTTTCTCCCTGAAAACTGTGCAACACATTCTATTCGAGCCGTGTCTGACAAGCTCCTAACACTTGCATGTTACTGCAAAATAAACAAAAATACAAAACATGCTTGTAAAGTTTTTGTTGCAGTCACTTCATCTAAGACGTTACTGTGCTACAAACTAATAACAATGACAAATAAGTGCTTCTGCTTTGCAGCAGTAACTGATTTATGTATGGCTGACAAAACAGCCAACCAAACACCTTGATGATCACCTGCTTATAAGACCTACAATGAAATATCTGTTTACCACAGCGATGAAAAGTCAGTTACCTAAGATATAAAATATTGTAGAGGAGCAGATACCAGGGAAGATCACCAGCTTGTTATCGCCTTTGTAAAATTGAGGTTTAAAAATCATAAAGAAAGTAAAAAAGGTGAAGCCGTTTAATATCGAAAAGTTGAAACATCAAGCAATAGAGCAGCACAGCAACTTAAACTACACTAAAGATTTGAAATGTTTAGAAAACTAATAGAAGGCTTTCAAGAAGCAGTGACTGAAGCAAAAAGAGACAGCTGATGAAAGAAGTAGAAGTATACAGCGAGAGAAGTGGATACAACAAGAGACTTGGATTTGATTAATAGACGAAACGTAACAAAGGGTAGGAGACAACAAGCCCAAAAGCTGCTGAAAGATGTAAGAGAGATGCAGGATTATAAAGAGCTTGATTGCAAAATGAAGAAAAATTAGCATGACAGATAAAAAGAAATAGCTAGAAATATCTAACCCATAATCTTCTAAGTTAGCTTTTAGAATAATATAATCATAATTATATAAACACGTCCCTTGAGTGCGAGTTAATCAAACGCACGCAAATACGTAGCTAACGAAGGAAAATTGCAGGTTATCAAATTACTATGAGTAGCTGATACTTCCAACCCCTCGCCTCAAAATAAAATGATTTGTATAAATTTGATCATAATAAACTTATATTTTCCTCGACACCTTTGTAAATTTTGGTAATGTTACTATCGACAGAGCGTCTTCTCGTACATTTGATTATTTATATCTGTGAAAAACCGCATTTTTCTGTTTTAGCAAAGGCATAGCACCCACCCTTTCGTCCCTTTACTATTATAAAAAGTGGTCCAAAAACACAAGCCATTCAGGCAGTCCAAATTCTGATTGGCTCTTTCAAAATACAGTTGGGTATACACTTTCACATACTTCATTTCGGTCATTCTGACGTTAGTATTCTGAGGAGTGTCAGATGCTTTTCGGTACACCATGTTTTCGCTATTTCGTTCAATTTTCTTCTTTTGTACAACAAACAAACTATTTCATCAGTTACTATAAATAACACCTAGCCCCCGTAGATTTTTGGCTTTCGTTTTATCAGAACATTTCTTGGAAATTTTATATCAAACCTACTGCTAAGTTTCCATAAGTGCTGGGTTTCTCTATAAGGCGCAAAATACCTCCTGCAGGAAAGTATTCTATATCTTTATAAATTTTTAATTTGACCAAGTATGGAGTACTGTTACTAAATTTGGCCACGTGCTCCTATGTTCCATCTGAATTTTCAGGACCTAATCCAAGGTCGAATCTCCAGCTTGAGATTTTCTGAAATCTGTGAAAGTCTTCCCAATTTGTCGGGATATTTAATCTCTGAGCCATTTTTATAAATACTCCCATGGTGGTTGTAGCCAGTAACTCTCTTATTGGACCGTCCTTACAGTCTGTACATAGTCTTAGTCATTCCGCAGTAAAGCTTCACCTATAGGCTGTTTAATTTTCGAAGCACAGGACTTTTATTCATACTATAAAGTCTCATTCCCCTGGTAGCTACTCTCTAGAATTCCCTTTCTTTCTCTTGTTTCCCTAACAGATATAACCTTAATGAGTTCAATGTTCTTCGTAACAGGTTCCTTGTAGCCATATTTTCCACTCAAATTATCTGTCCTATCTATGGCCTTCTTTCCAGTAGCTCCTAACTCTTCTATGGTATCATTGTCGTTAATTCCGGATGAAAGCAGTGAAAATGTTTCACTGCATATTGTATTTAACTGTATTAGTTCATTTAGTGAACTAATAAATCAATACACCTACTTTTACACAAGAACCCAAGAATCCAACTTTGCAACGAGAAGGCTTAAGTTGGACTAGTACTATTACATTTTGTAGCTGGTAGTGATGTAAATACGTCGGTAATTGGATGAAAATGATGATCGTGTACCGCTTTCATTCTGGAGGGTTTTCGCTTTTACTATCTTCCCATGATTTTGCCTTTTCAGTTTTTATCCTTGTACTGTTATTCTGAACTAGCATATTGAGAATATAAAGGCTTTATATCATCTATAGTTATGGATAAATTTTAATTCTTGTCTTTACAAATATCTAGGAACCTTTTAGGGTTGGATTATTCAGAATGTTTCCACAAACAAAACAGCATAAACCCACGTCTATCCTATTTAAAATTTAGACTGTCTATTGTATCTTTTGTAGAAAGGACAAGGACTGGCCAACCCTTGAGTTACTGATTTCATAGACTGATGGAATTGTTTAGTACATAATTCACCATACGTACATACAGGATATGCTATATTACTGTTTTCTTTAAAATATCTCTTGTGGTTGTTATTTGTTATGTATCTAAGAGTCCGATGCATTTCATATAAAACTTTGATATATTGTTTGCGAGTGAGTAACTTAATTGTGGACTTAGTTTTATTCTTTAAGAAAAAGAACCCCAATAAATTGTGTTCCAGCATAGAAGAGAGATTCCCTGTGCTGTGCCCCTGCTGTGTGTGCTTTGAAGTTTGTTGACGCCTGTTTATGACTGATTTGGTCCAGCGGGAATACGCATGCGTAATAGTTAATTCTTCAACTTCATTGCATTATTTCGAAGCCTCTTTGCATCGAAGGAAGATAAGAAGAGATTTTGTGAAGGTGATTCAGGTTCTTACGAACATGTCCGGGCCAGAGCCCAAGATTGATACTAGCAGATTAGAGCCAAAGAAACAGGCAATAGAAGATGCGTATGCAGTACCAGCTAACTTTCTGGAAATAGATGTTTGTAACCCTCAAACTCATGGAGTTGGAAAGAAGCGTTACTCCGATTACGAGGTTAAGATGTCGGTATGAAACTCGCCCCGTTGCGGCATATTCCTTATTATTATAATTGTTGAGCTTGCTGGGAACAATAATGAAGCTTATAAATCAGATTTTAAAGCTTATGCAGGGACTGTAAGATGGATTGGATGGGTTTAAACTTACGAAGTAATGGCAAATCTTCCCTGACATCGTTGCCAGCTACCACGCCATACATTGCCATATATTAGTCCCAATATTTTGATCTAAAGGGCCCGTGTTTGTGCTTGCAACGGTGTTAAACAGCTTTAGGTTTCAGTGTAATGAGATGTAAAGCTGTAAACCGTGTAAAATGGAAGGAGAGTTAAAGCAGTGACACTCTTGAATAGGAAGCTAGTCATCACAGGGCGTAGGTATTTTAGGAAGCTTAGTAGCAAGCATTCAGTATCATATCTTGTTTTTCCTCCTTGTTCAATGCCACACGAACTAATGCCCGTTTGTATCAGCAACCTAAAACATGGGGTCGTGCTTGTTGTAGGGGACAAGATAAGATTGCGAAGACCAAGTGCTCAAAGTTGAGTTGACATTGGTTTGTTTTGGTAGAAAATGCCAAATGATGCCGTTGCTGCTATTATCCTTGAATAGGCTGTACGATTTTCGTGTGCACGGGCGGAGGTATCACAAATGGATTCGGCACTTATCACTTTGTATGGTCATCAACATTTTAAACATTTCTTGAGTATGCAGAGCGCGTGAAGAGTTTACGGAACTCGTATATGTATGCATAAGCTAGCATCAGAGAAACCTTTGCATTGCCTTGTAAACTTTTAACTTTGGAGCTCTCATTAAACTGTTGTTATTGGAGTGCATCTCAACTAATCGTATTACATATGCCTATAGATTTAGAGGATGAACTCTCTTTAATTGTCATAGTCTAAGCAAATGGTCACATGAAAACATGAGAGTATGTTCTTTCACAATTATCAGAACCAACAACAGTTTGCACTTACAGTTTATATTCAGATGTAATTGTTTTGACCATCTTGACAAAAGGGCACAGGATGTTTATATGTTTATGTTGGTGCCTTGCCCTTAGTGACATTGCTTTAGATTTATCTGTTAGTTAACTAGATTGCAGCAGCTCTGCAGGCAGATGTTTGCTGGCCTACATAGCTGATTTGTATGGAGGTACTGCTACATAACGTACCTTGTTGGTTAGTAGAAACACTAGACAAATTTAGTGCCAGCTATTTTCAAATTTTAATTTTGGCAGATGTAGACACCCAGTGAAGTTTGTAGGAAAGGTGTTGATAGTAACTTGATTTTTTGTCAGCTGTCTATTGCGTGTATAGCTTCATAATAAAGGCTGTAATTTTGGACAAAGGTTAAAATTTGATATTCAGTTTGCAAATAAGTTTTGCAAAGGTGAGATGCCAGGCAACATAGTTTTGTTTCAAGGACCATTGATTACATCAGTGGCTCATTAGAGATAGTCAAGAACTTCTCTTACCTTGGTGATATGCTGGGCAATGAAAAGGCTCACAAAAGGAGTGTTACTTGTATGGTAGATTCTTCCTGCAAATTTAGAGAGTTGCTTCATTTCTTTAAGTAGCACAATTTTCTGGATTCTGTTAGTTTGTATCAAGCTTGTGTCAGAAGTGTAATGTTGTATGGAAGTGAGACATAGGTAGTGAAGCCTTGTTTTTTTGGGGGAAAAGAATGGCATGAGAATGAATATGTGAATGTGTTATACTATCGTCATTGACAGATAAAGTTCAGATGAGCTAGATATTTGTGGTGTATATTGACAATGTTATACAGATGAGTAAGTTGAGTTGGTTAACTGATCTGGAAAGAACAGGACAAGATAATCAGGGAAGGAAGTGTATAAACTTAATTTTTTGCGAGCAAACTTGCGGGAAGACACAGGCAGAGGTCATAAGGACAGATTTGCTGCAGACAAATCGAAGTGTAGACCAAAGACAGTCTAGATCAGATAGGAAGTTGGCCATTAATAAACTGTGATGCTATTGTAATGATTATTTTTTCATTTTAGACAAATATACCTATTTTCAAGTTAAAGGAATCAAGTGTACGTCGTAGATATAGTGACTTTGAGTGGCTAAGGCAAGAATTGGACAGAGACAGTAAGGTAATGAGCATCAATAACGTTTTTTCTATTTTCTAGTAATCAAACCATTGGGTCATTCCATGGATTAATAGTAGGATTGGATTTGCAAAATGTAACTTCATTGAGCTTAAGAAAATGCTCTCCAACTATTCTCTCAAACTTGAGATCAGAATGAAATTTTGAAATACGTATGACCAAGGTAGTTTGTGTTCCTGCTTAACCAAAACACAGTATGCCAAGATTCAAAGATCACATATCACGAAAAATGTGATACTATTAGAAGTGAAAAAGTGAACTTTGTTAGAGACAGTTCTGCTGTAATGTTCTAGGAGGAAGTTTTGGATTGTCAAACAGACTAGTATATCATTCAGTAGCATGGAGTCCATAGGGCTATTCAGATAAGAACTTATGTATATATGTGAAATAATAAAAAAATTTAGAAGATCAACCTTATTTCTTATATTTATTTTGTTTTCTGAGAGCCTCTATAGTTTCATCAAATATGCTAAACCTGAAATTTTTGGAAGTAACTCCAAGGGGTTTCCAAGTTAAGTGAAGACCGCATCATCCGCTATTGCTTATGTCTTTATTGTTAGTAAAAGTTATTCCACTAGCCCTTGGGAGGTTAAAATTTCCATCGGAAACTCTAATATAGATAGTGACAAAGTGAGACTTCAGAGAATAAAATTAGAAGCTATGTAGTAGATTTGGTAAAATGGACTTAAATTGTGGGTTTACATTTAATTTACAGTCTCTTAATAGAACCTGTTTTCATCAGTGCCCTTTGTAATAATTTATATAAATTATTCCCATGTTACTCAATGGAACATAAAATTATGGAAGTGAGTTTAATCTGAATTTTGAATCTTAAATATATATTTGATACTGTTATGGATGATTATTTATGAAAAATGTTATAAAAATCAGTACAGCTTAAGTTAGTTGATAAAACTAGTGATCCCACAGATCCAATTGATGTATGGCACACATATGCTGTTATCACCCTTGTTCTGATACTAACAGGGATCTGAAAATGGTTATGGCTCCAGGAATCATATTCAGAGGATACCAAATCTTCAACTAGGCATCAAAATATTCCAATCCAAAAGTTTCACTTTAGCAGACAACTTTGGTCACACACATAAATTTGAGCCATCAAGCCAAAATGGAAATCAAACAGTATTATTAGTTGTTGTCCACTGACAATAAGGATTTACTGTTGATTATAACCCTTTGTCTGAGATTAACAGTAGATACAAGATCAGAAGTGGCAAGTGCTCTTTTTGCAGCAATTATTTATAAGCAAATATGATATGTGATGGATTTCAAATGCCCCAATTTTAACTTCCATAATCCCTAGTTGTTACCCAGTCTATTCATATTGTCAAGAGGAAAGAGTCTCGACCTTACATAGTTGAAACGTCTCTGCATGAAAACATATTTAGCAGTATGTTTGTAACACATTTAGTTAAGCCCTACTTTTGCACTATTCCCTAAATTGCGGTGGCTTTCAATCACCCCATGTTGGCATGTAGAAGAAAGTATTAATGTAGGTGTACCCATTTCAGTCACCTTAAACCCACAGTTTCTTGTGTGCGTGGTACAAATAGTGGTGGGAACTGACAACAAGTAAATGTTTAAGGTTGAGCCACCATCCCTCAAATAAGTCAAATAAAAAATTTGCCCGTTGACATTGCTTCCACAAGTTTGATAACTCATAGAATGTGTTCCATTGCACTCTTCACAAATTAAACTTTGGCCGGTAGAATTAGGGTACAGCAATAAAATAAACTTGCATAAATTGATTTCATTTTTCAATTTATATTTCAATGTGTAGTCGCTATCACCAACATATTTGTATTTTATTAAGCTTTTAGGGTGAAAATGGACTCTGGTTATCAAGTATAGGACCTAGTTATGTACATCTATGTTTAGTTCAGGTTAGAAGGTTGAGTAATCATTCCTAGATTATAAAATGACATCAAAAATAACTGTAAACATCAAATATCAGAAATATCAATGATTAATTCACAAGTCATTCTTTCTTAATATACATTTTCCTATGAAACCCCAAAGTATAAAGTGGTACAGTATAAAACTTTCTAAAGTGTGTTAAGACAGAAGGTAGGCTGCAATGCAGTAGTTTTGAACCTTTTTTATGTTGCGACCCTATGGGAAATTTAATTGACCTGACAACACCCAATGGTCAACTAAGTGTAATCAGAAATTACTGAAATGCATCTGTGGAACAAAACCCCTTATACACACTGTGACTTTGCATTCTAATCTAGCTGTACAATGCCAATGTCTTTAAGGAGCTTATTTACAACCACAAATATTTAAGTCCCTGTCTGTTGTTGTTTGTCTGTCTGCTGGTAGTACATTCATGAAATCTATGATGGTCATATCTTTTCCTTCCAATGAGATAAATTGATTTTAAACAGTTTACAAAAACACATCTAGAAGATGAACAAGAGATACAAATTTGTCTTGCAAAAATTTTTACTAGATGCTATTCTGTTCGTGTGTAAAATTGCACTTCAGTTCTACCAGCAGGTTGGAGACTGTCTTATGCACATTGCCCTTCTACCATCTTGCATCAGCATGGAACAGATTTTTTTGTGAATGACATTCAAATAGTTTGTTTGTGGTACAAAACAAGAATATAGCACGAAATAGCAAAAACATTGTGTCCTGAAAACGTTTTTCGTCTGACACTCCTCAGAATACTAACGTCAGAATGACCGAAATGGAATGTGTAAAAGAGTATACCCAACTTTATGTTGAACGAGCCAATAAGAAATTGGACTGCCTGAATGGCTAGTGTTTTACGTCGCTGTTGTGCTACTAAGATGCGAGAGCCCTTGGGAAGCAACAGTGCTGGCATTTTCTCATTTACAATCTATTAATAATGAAATTATTCAAAACATGATATGCCAAACTGTTCTGTTTGTGGAGAAATATGTGATAACGATATTAGATTGATGAATCACATGATGGAAAAACATGGATGGAGAAATCCAAATGTTGGAAAACCTGATAGAAACAGTAGAGGTTACTAGTTTACAACTTTTGTAAATAATCTAAAATTAATCTAACACCAAAACCAGTTGCACCTTTTGGATTGTATGATTTTTCTTTTGTAGCTGTTTGTGTCCAAGCTACACCTGCAATATCCAAATGTGTCCAAGGGGTATCTTCAATTGCATTTCTCAAAAATGCTGCAGCAGTTATTGTTCCAGCTGCTCTTCCTATGCCCATATTTTTCATATCTGCTACATCTGATTTTATCATATCCATAAATTCTTGATTTAATGGAAGCTCCCAAATCTGTTCTGTAGTATTTTTTGATGATTCAAAAATTTTCTTTGATAACTTTTCATTATTTGAAACCATTCCGGCTACATTAGTTCCTAATGCTATGATGCATGCTCCAGTTAATGTTGCAAAGTCAATAATTGCCTTAGGAGAATAATGTTTTTCTCCATATGCTAATGCATCAGCTAAAATCAATCTTCCTTCAGCATCCGTGTTGAGAATTTCTGCTGTCTTTCCATTGTACAGTTTTATTATGTCTCCTGGTCTATATGATTCTCCTCCTGGCATATTTTCAACAGATGGAACTATTCCAATTACATTAATTGGTAATTTTAATTCTGAAATTGCTTTCATAATTCCTAATACTGTACACCCACCACATTTGTCAAATTTCATTTCATCCATATTTGCTCCAGGTTTTAATGAAATTCCTCCAGTATCAAATGTCACAGCTTTTCCAACAAGTACAATTGGTTTTTCATTTCTTGAACCTCGATTATGTTCCATGATGATTAACTTTGGTTCATTTTTACTTCCTTGTCCAACTGCGGTAATGCCTCCAAACCCGTTCTTTTTCAGTTCTGGTTTTGAAATAATTTTACATTTCATTTTATTTTTTGATATAGTTTTTGCAAAATTTGCTAGTGTTGATGGTGTACACTCGTTTGGAGGTAAATTAGCAATACTTTTTGTGAATATTGCTCCCTCTGCAACAATCTCTGCTGTCTTTA
Organism: Alatinidae sp. Z8VKAUB7J3; assembly: GCA_010016025.2. NCBI lineage: Eukaryota > Metazoa > Cnidaria > Cubozoa > Carybdeida > Alatinidae > Alatinidae sp. Z8VKAUB7J3. Next base: position 102,350,819 of record JAAAKM020006971.1, on the reverse strand, counting down.
TTGATTTTAGAACCTTGTTTGATTTTGGAACGATTATTGTCATATCTGGTGAATTTTCTTCTTTTTCAGCCTTGAATTTTTCAAATTTGTATAATGCCATCTTTGCTCCTTCTACAACTTGTGCTGTAGAAGAAACCTGATCTATGACAAATGTCGGAGGTATGATTATTGAAAATTCTTTTAATTTTAATTCACGTGCTTTTTGAGCAATTTTGCCTGAAATTTGTCTAAAAGTATCTTTTGTAATTTCTTCTTTTTTTCCAATTCCTGCAATTAGGATTCTTTGAAATTGTTTTTTTCCTGTAGATGGAATAACCATTAATTTGCCTAATTTTCCTTCTATATCTTTAAGAGATTGATTAACTGCAAATGATGTTTTTGCGTCTAATTTTGGTAATCCTAAAACTTTATCTGATTTTTCTAATGCAAATGCACAAAGAAGTTGTGTTTTTTTTGGGGTGTTTTGTACTTTAATTTTCATACGTATGTATGATTTTCATAGTCATATTTAGATTTATGATTATGTGCATTCTCTTAGCATTTCATTAATCACTGCAGAAAAACTTACAGTTCCGGCAGTTTCTTTAATTTTCTTTGCTTGAAGATTTCTTACTTTTTTTGCTACATCGTCATCAATCATTATTGTTCTTCGTTCTGCCATTTGAATAAAATCTTGTTTTTAATTATTAAAACCTATTTTTAGTATTCAAATGTGAACTTCATCTTCAACTTTCATACTTCCACTTTTGGAAATAAAATCAACTTTTCTAAGTAAAACTACTTTGACTAATTTACAATTTTCTGTATGTTGATTGGTTGTTTCCATTTTTGGAAATTTTTTTGTTTGAAAAATAACTCTTATCCATGAAAAAATACCTACAAAATTTTTTCATTAAATGTTATACATTTTCCCTTTAGCAAAAAATCAACAAATTTTGTATATTTTACGCACAAAAAATTGGTTTAAATTAAAAATTATTCTAATTTTAAACACTAGGAGTTTGTTTATGATTTGGGAAGCATTCTCTACAATAAACAGGTCTGTCTTCTTTAGGTTTGAATGGTACTTGACATTCATTTCCGCAATCACCACATGTTGCTGTGTGCATCTCTCTTTGTCTATTGAATCTTGATCTTCCAAATCTATCCCCACTACGTCTCTGAGGTCTATGATTTGGGAAGCATTCTCTACAATAAACAGGTCTGTCTTCTTTAGGTTTGAATGGTACTTGACATTCATTTCCGCAATCACCACATGTTGCTGTGTGCATCTCTCTTTCTTCTCCAAAGGACATATCTTTCAAAAATTTGAAACAATATACTGTAATTAAACTATTGTAAACTCTTGAGATTTTCTTATGATTATTCTTTTTTTAATACCTTGATCTTCTCTTAGATTTTCGTTAATGTGTTTTAGAAGTAGATTTTTATTAAATTTGGAGTCAAAACGATCGATATGGGGCTCAATTATTATCAAATTAAGAAACATGTTCTGAGAGCTCGAAAATTAGTTATCAAAGCCACAAATACTGCTGGTTCAGGTCATCCAGGCGGTTCATTTTCTATGGCTGAAATTTTAGGTTGTCTATTCAACAAATATCTAAAATTTGATCCTAAAAATCCACAATGGGAAGGTAGAGATCGTTTAGTGTTATCAAAAGGTCATGCTGCCCCAGGTTTATTTTCAAATATGGCAGTTGCAGGATATTTTCCAGAATCAGAACTTGAAACTTTGAGAAAATTTGGAAGTAAACTACAAGGTCATCCTGATTTGAAATGTCCTGGTGTTGAATTTTGTGGTGGCTCGTTAGGTACTGGTTTATCCTATTCTGTTGGAATTGCACTTGCAGGAAAAATTGATTCTAAAGATTATCATGTCTATACAATTATTGGAGATGGAGAATCTGATGAGGGTCAGGTTTGGGAAGCTGCTATGACTGCAGCAAAATACAAAGTTGATAATCTTACTGTTTTTCTTGATAGGAACTTTATCCAACAAGATTCTTACACTGAAAAAATCATGCCACTTGACAAAAAATTAGAAACTGATGATCTTTCTGAAATGTGGAAAGATGCTTCTAGATGGAAAACAGGTGACAAATGGAGATCTTTTGGTTGGAATGTAATTGAAATTGATGGTCATCGAGTTGAACAGATTGATGCAGCTATTGCAAAAGCAAATACGATAAAAGGTGTCCCAACAATAATTATCTCAAGAACAATTAAAGGAAAAGCTGTTGAACACATGGAAGATAATCCTGCATGGCATGGAAAGGCACCTGATTCTGATGTTGTTCCAATTATCAATATGGAATTAGATTCTCAGTTTATGATTGCACCATCAATTATTGCAGGTGATATGTCAAATCTTGAAAATGAAGTTAAGAGATGTGTATCTGGAAGAGCTGATTACATCCATCTAGATGTCATGGATGGTCAATTTGTTCCAAACAAAACATTTGATCATACTAAAATCAAAGAATTACGTCCACTTACCGTAATCCCCTTTGATTCTCATTTGATGATTAACGAACCTGTAAAACATGTTAGAGATTACATTGATGCAGGAAGTGATATCATTACTGTACATGCAGAAGTAACTGACGAATCTAGTTTTGGAGAAATTCATGATGTATTAAAACAAAATCAAGTTGGTATTGGTTTTGCAATAAATCCTGATACTGAATTACCTGAGTGGTTTCACAAATTCATACCTTCACTTGATCAGCTTATTGTGATGTCTGTAGTTCCTGGAAAATCTGGTCAAAAATACATTGAGGAAACTCATGCAAAAATGGCTAGATTGAATACAATTCTAAACGAGCATAATTTCTCCGGATACATTGAGGCTGATGGAGGAGTAAATCTTGAAAATATAGGCTCAGTTTTTGCGGATGGAGCACGTGCTTTTGTTGGAGGAGGCGCAATTATCGGACAACAAGATGTTCGTGCTGCAATTAGAGACTTCAGAACTGAAGTATTGTCTTCTAGAAGACAACTATTGCTTGACAAAGCAAATGAGCTAGGTGGAACTGAATTAGTTAACAAATGGATTGGATTGCATGTTGTTGGTGAAAAACAAGAACAAATTAAAAAAATTGCACAGGAGAAAGGATACCTTTGAATGAACCAGTAATGACTGACATGCGTTCAGAATACTCAAAATCTCTGATTCAACTTGGAAAAGAGAATCCAAATGTTGTTGTATTGGGAGCTGATACTACTGATTCATTAAAAACATCTGGTTTTGGAAAAGAATTTCCGAATAGATTTTTCAATGTTGGAATTGCTGAAGCAAATCTCGTTACAACTTCTGCTGGCTTGGCAGTATCTGGAAAAATACCTTTTGCAAGTACATATGCTATATTTCTACCAGGAAGAGCAGTTGATCAAATCCGAAATAATGGAGCATATCCTTCCCCTCCAGGAAAAAAAGGCCTTAATGTAAAATTTGTTGTTTCTCATGGAGGACTTTCAGTTGGACCTGATGGTGGTTCACACCAACAAATTGAAGACATTGGAATAATGAGAGTAATCCCAAATTTCCGAGTATTCATTCCTGCAGATACAATTGCAGTTTCTAAACTAACTTCTTTGATGGCAAATGAATATGGGCCATTTTACATGAGAATGGCAAGATCCAAAACACCTTTGGTTCATTCAGATTCTCAAAACTTTGAAACTGGAAAAGCAATAACCTTGAGAGATGGTTCTGATTGTACAATTGCTGCTTGCGGAATCACTGTAAGAATGGCATTGGAAGCTGCCGAATCACTACAACAAGAAGGAATTTCTTGTAGGGTATTGGATATGTTTTCCATAAAACCAATTGATAATGTAACTTTAGAAAAAGCTGCTCGTGAAACTGGATGTATTGTTACTGCTGAGGAGCATAATATTGTAGGTGGAATGGGCTCAGCAGTTGCAGAATCTGTTTCTGAATCATACCCTGTACCCATAAAGAGGATTGGTGCTCAAGACATGTTTGGTGAATCTGCCAGAGATAAAGAAATTCCTTTACTTTTAGAAAAGCATGGAATAACATCTTTTAATATGGTAAAACAAGTCAAAGAAGTTAGGAGCAAAAAATTATGAAAATATTTCTTGATACTGCCAATTTAGAATCCATAAAAAAATTTAATGACATGGGATTACTTGATGGAATCACTACAAATCCATCTCTTATGTCTAAAGAAAAAGGTAATCCTAAAGATGCAATGGAAGAGATTACAAAAATTATCAAAGGTGATGTGAGTCTAGAAGTTGTTAGTACTGATTTTTCTGGAATGATTGACGAAGGAAAACGATTACGTCAATATGGAGACAATGTTGTTGTTAAAGTTCCTATGACTCCTGATGGATTGAAAGCTTGCAAATCTCTTTCATCTGAAGGTATTCCTGTAAATGTAACATTGGTTTTTTCACCAAATCAAGCTCTGCTTGCTGCAAAATCTGGCGCAAAATATGTTAGCCCATTTATTGGAAGATTAGATGACATTGGCCAAGATGGTATGAATCTGATTCAAGATATTAAAGATATTTTCAAAAACTACCCTCATCTTAAAACTGAAATTCTGGTTGCAAGTGTTCGTCATCCAATGCATGTAGTTGATGCTGCAAAAATTGGAGCAGATGTAGTGACTTTACCTCCTGGAGTTTTAGATAAAATGCTTCAACATCCATTGACCAAAATTGGTTTAGAGAATTTCCTCAAAGATTGGGAAAAAGTCAAAGCTGAAAATCCTGACATCAAAATCTAAACAAATAAAATTACAAAAATGAAATTTGAGAGGATTTTATTGGCCTCTACTTTTTCTTGAACCAGTTCCTCTACCAGTACTTCTAGTCATTCCTTTTGTGTCTGGACGAGCTTTTGGATCAGGCATATCGCTAAGTTTTCTTGTGCCGGTTCCTCTACCAGATGTTACTCTAGTATTTCCTGCAGCTTTCTTTCTAGCTTCTTGAATTTTTTTAAATTCGTCACCGGACCACTTTTTGGGGTCATTATCAACTTCAATAGTTCCTGTTCCCCTTCCAGTTCGTATTCTGATTTTGCCCATAAATTTAGTTAAATTCTCTGGTATTTATCTAAGCTCATTTTTGAATAAGATCAGATCTTAGTACAACTAGTTGTTGATCCAGCCTAATTTCTTGAAGTATGTAAACATCATAATTGCTGGAATAGCTGATGCAAGAATTACAATTATGAAAGTTGTAAATGGACCTAAGAACATTGGATTTTCATCCACTCCTCCTGGCAAATTTACATTCATTCCATAAAATGTTCCAATCACTGTTGCTGGTATTGCTAGTGTGAATATTATTGTCAATACTGCCAATACCTTGTTTGTTTTTTCTGTACTTAGCACAAAATCAGTATCTTTGTAAATTTCCATTGTTTCTCTTGACTCTTCAAGTGTTTCAATTACCTTGTCAATGTGATCGATAACATCGTCATAATACAATGAAAGATCTTCTTCCTCTCTTTCAGTGAATTTTTTTACATTTTTTGTAATTTCTAACACAAATTTCTTCAATGGATTGGCTATTCTTCTTAGTCTGTTAATTTCTCGTCTGAGTAATGCAATACTTCTTGCTACTGGTTTTGTTTCATCAAATACTCTATCTTCAATTTCATCTAAATTGGCAATGATTTTTCTTGAAGTGTGTAAAAGATCGTCTACTAACACATCAGGGATGTAAATAGGCAAAGGTAAAGAGGACCGTACCCCTGCTGAGAGGATCTCCTATAGACAGGCTCGGGCATACTTCTTTGTCAAGTAGCACCCTCACCACTACCCTGGTGGCTGTGAATAGATTTTTAACATGTGCTGCTATGTATGCATAAACATTATTAAACAGGCCTTCATTTACTTTTTACTAGCACAACTTATAGAATATTAATCTCTCCAGGACTAGCCAACTAACTAATAAAAATGGATCAAGATAGAGAGGAACTACATGCAAAGTTTGGTATCAAACAGACCAGTTATAAGGAGGAGGACCTTGTTACCTTAAAGGGAATGTTAGAGGTGAGGTTTACATTCTTGTCAGTTCGAGCTATTATTTGAAAATACCTAGATTTTTAATTAATTGGCTTTGGAGAAAGCACAATTACTACATGTAGATATCTTATAGGCATCCCCTTCATATTTAATTTTCAAAATTGTGCTAGCCCCTGCTCTTGGGCTCCTCCTCATTTACCACATTTTTGGTTAAGGTTATGTGAATAAACTCTGTTTAACAAACACTGTTTTATCTCCTAAAAATTCTACTGCCTAACAACAAGTGAAATATCCAGTGGGAGAGACTTTCGGTCATGTAACTTACAACTCTTATAAGTAGTGACATCAATGATTCTGGTTTCTATCCCTGAGCACTGTCATTGGGAGTACTCTGTGTTATGTTCCTGTGTGCATTCAGCGCCAGTAATGTTCCGGCAATCTTGTCATTCATAGACTTCAATTCGACCAATACACAGAGGCAAGGGGATAAAAATTGTGTCAGTATATAGCATTCCACCAACACTAGTACCTGCAACAGAGACCAACAGGGAAATTCCAAAGGAAGAAATCCCAAATGGTGAGAAAGTTGTTTGACATTACAGCTGGAGTGATATAAGGGGGTACAGTGGCTCCTTTCTCTTCATTGTAGTTTTTGACTGTGCCTTGTGAAGAGCTACATAGGAATGGAGAAGGATTTAGAATTTGTTACCCATGCCATTTGTAGGGACGTAAGAAATGACCAATAGTTCACAGATGACATTGTCCTCTGTCAGAGATATGATGGAATATATGGTAGGGTAGGAGCACTTTTGTTTTGTTGCACTTCTTGTAACTCTTAGGCGGACATATCCTTTGAGTTCATGAGGAAGTATCAGAATTCAAGGCCATTATTATTATCTTCTTCTTCATCCTGCAGCCTCAGTCAAGATATAGGCCATGAATAATTAATCATAACATTGTGTTGTAGTGTTACATTTCGTCTTCTTCAAATGTGATTGAATCATTAAGTTGCTGAAGGTGACTCTAAGCAAGACATATGTAAGGGTGGCGGCGGTCAGGTGCAACAAGAAACAACAAGTGACACAAGTTCCGGTTAGCTTTCTGTATCACTGGATCTTGGTCTCCAATAAATTGAAAAGAATTACAACGTCCAAAAAGCGACTAGACCACGGTGAATGAAATGCTAATGATAATCCAATACGTGCAAGTCCGGAGGCATAGTGAGAGGCTCCGAGTAAACTATTAACTTGCGTAAGGTGAAGTGTTACTCGACCATCTCACACATACAATAGTATGATTTTCATCAGGTGGTCAGAAGATAGCCAATATTCCTCAAACTTCATATGTTTGCTTTACTGGTATTAAAGATTTGATCAAGGGACCACAAGCTGTTTATCACAAACACTGTTTTTCACTAAAGATGTAAATCTAGCTATCAGTTCCTAATTCATTTAGTTTTCCTTTAATCAGTACCAAATAAATGGATTTCCACTCATAAGAAATTTTGAATAATCCATTTGTTATTAAAATTTCCTGATATCTGAGCCATATTTTCAAGCTTTTGAAAGAAAATGATTAATATTTTCCCTACTATAGGCTATTACTTCCAGTAAAAATAAAGTATTTGTATGAACTGATCAGCTTTTGTTTGTACACATGAAATTAGGAGCTTTGTGATCTAAACAAGCAATTAGTCAGTAACTGACCAACTGCAGTATTTCTGTAGTGGGACTGAGTATCAGGCCAAGATTCAGCATTTGCTCATCACTCAATTTTTCAATTTCTGATTTTTATACTTTTCCTCTGTCTCTCCTCCAAATAATAGCCACTATTTCAATCAGATGAGAAAAAGGTAGGACTACATTCGATAATTATTTTCGAAATATTAGATCTTTTATGTTTATAGTAATGCTTCATAAATATTCTTGTAGTAGTACAATTTTTCCCAATCAATATATTTTCATTTATACTGGGAAAAGTAAATTGATGCTATGTAGGAAGTGTACAATGTATGTTTCTCATGACTGGATTTTTTTTTTATTTGCTGTTATGTTATTTCAAATCCTTTTTTTATTTTCTGTCATATTGACCCCATGTATTGAAGGATTTGGGCTGTCCCTCCCTCAGTATTTGTGAAATAAGACATATAGATTGTGGCAGTTATAAAGGCAAGATAATAATAGGTTCTGTAATCTACAACATTGGTTCTATTAGGGGGCTTCCAAACTATACTATTTTTATTTGTCAAGAGAGTTAGTCCCATCAAGTTCTGTAGGCCACTAAGAAGTTAGGAACTCCAGGAAAGGAGGATATAGACATCAAAGACAGATTAAGTGCAAGAACCTGACTTTAACATATTCCATACCCTTTGGCTCAGATCATACCTAAGAAAAATATCTTTTGTTGTTAATGTTGGAAATGAACTAAAATCCTGTAACAAACAGTCCCTTGGTGTCCTGCAAGGATCTATACTACGCCGTATCGTTTTCCTGTTATAAGATAATGACATGCTACAACAGGGATGGAGGAACAGGGGGCAGAGGGGGCCAAGGCCCCTCTAAAGATTTGCCAAATCTCAATATTTTCTTTGACCACTTTTCAGCTTTATCAAAATTGAAGTTGATTGCTACAGATATTGTGTCACATTCACAGCAAGATATGCGTATGAACACAAAAAAAACCCTTTCCACACAATGACCAAAGGCACCTTAGTGGAATCTGGAGAAAAAAAATTAAACCCAGCTTACTTGCCACCCCCAATCCACCTTACTTTCCCCCATCCCTGTACAACAGGGGCAAATTCTCTGGATTTCTTCCAAGGGGCTCATACCTGTGCAGGTCTTGCATCAGTGCACCCTCCAGCTTGGTCCATCCTGTCTCATAGATAGCAGAAAGTATCTGCTATTCTTGGGGACCCATTCTGACACACAGACCACTCTCTGGGTATCACAATGCTGCTGTTGGCCTGCAGGAAACAAGTGCAAAGCAACAAAATTTGAAAGTGTGATATTTACTGTATTAAAACCCCATTCACACAATTACACTTTAACGAAAACATACTAGTCAGTTTAGAATCATGAAAGGATCATCTGATGTTGATTTGTTCCAGCTCCTTGGTTCATTGGTCAATATCTCAACAAACTTGGGATTCAACAAAGCACAACACACTGACACAGCTATGGTGTTTTGCACTAAGCATATATCCTTGGCGCTTTCCTTTGCTTGACATTTATGGACCAACATTTTTCTCCTCATTAGGCCCTTTCCAAGAGGAACAGATGTGTAGATTTGTTGTTTGTTTCATAAGTAGGTGTTCATATCTACTCATTCTTTGGTAACATCCCTTTTTGTCCGTTTTTGTATTTACAATCCTTGTGTACCAAAACCCATAGGGGACAGTTTTGACAGTTTTACATTTCTTGCATTTGAAATCCAGAATTGATTTTAGTTGCTAATTTATTCCTATGCAACTCTTGCGGACCCAAAACTGACAGTACTGGCCTATAATCGAATTCCTGCTGATGCCCCTGCTGCATACTTTGCACAGCCATGTGCTTAAGTACTATGCAGTGACTGTAGAGTGGTTGTTACACAGTACCTATGTCTTCACTGTACTAGCCCTCAGTCCCTTTGAATCTAGCTTCTAGAATCTTTCTTCCGACCTTTTGTGGCTTCTTTCAGACCTGATAAACTTTATACAAAGATGTATGCTGTGAGAGATACCTATATTTGCTTTGTAAACGTGTGATCTAGGTCTTTAACAAGACTGCTCCTCTCGCTCATGAACTTTGCAAGGCTGACCCGTTCTCTAATTCCGCTGTATATAGACAGACCACATTCAAGACTATTCAACCTCATATCCAAAGTTTGGTATTAAATCTGCAAATCACACTTATTTCTTTGATATGTCTTACCTAACACAATACCACATGTCTCCAACAGAATGTCTTAATTTCTCCCAGTCATCAAGTAACCTATTTAGCGTGTACAGCATTGCTTGGCACATACCTCTGTAGAAGGTCTGTATTTTCTGAAATCTTTGGCCTTGTTATGTAGACTTAAAGGCCAGTCCAAAGAGAAAGTTTTGTGTGTAACCTTTTTTCATACATCAAGAGAATGTATTTTGTCGTGCTCATAGTTGCAGTTCCACTATGTTCTATGATGTTCTATAAAGGTCAGAGTACTATATCCTCGAGAACATGTAAGACAGGACTCGTGAATAATCTGTCTTGTTCCACATTTTATTCACACAGAATGTAGCTTAGCATGTTGCTCGTGATGTTGAAGGATATGCGCAAGGAAGCATTACAGCAGATGACCTTCACCCTGTAATATCCCTTGGTTATTTGTTGTCTTAAAGTTCTTCCTTCTCTCATTCCTACTTCACTTCATAGATTTAGTCATTAGTTTTTTCCTTTTTACCACAATTTTTTAATGTGCCATATTTCCCCCGGAAGTGCCCGGGACCCTCTCCCCGCAAATTACCATAATAGTTGATAATAGTTGATTAGAATGTTTTTCAGTCTTTAACTTGCATGTATACGGCATAATCAACATGCAAATAGCGATCACAGTGATCACCAGGGTGTGGTGTCCGTAACTGGAAGATGGCTACTATCCAGAGGTTTTCCCTAAGACTGGTGTAATCCCATTTGAAACCGGCAAGAGTATTCATGGAGCATCCGTAAACCTATAGTAAGTGCACTAGTCAGGTGGCATGATGTCAAATATATTCCGATAAAATAGGTTTGGCAGAAAATGACAACCGGTTTTTAAAAAATGAAGGCCAGAAAACTTAATGTTATCATTTCGTTTTGAATTGGCAGTTTTTCTTCTGACCCAAATACCGACTGATAAAGTACCTAGTTATTTCCGACTGCCGTTGATAGGGATGTTTGGAAAAGAGGATAGGAACAGCTATGGCAAAATGTTTTCCACCATGTAATCGTGTGTTGTGTTTCTATCCACGAGTCATTGCCTGCAGCCCCAATAGACATTCTACCTGCCGCACGTAAATGTCTCTTGGGTTACGTAGCCACATGCGACCATGCGAAATTGTTGTACATTGCGGAGGTCAAAACACCAAATCGTGTAAGACCTTTGGGCTTTCATAACCAATGGTAATTCAGCTATGAATACTTTACCAGTTAGTGCAAACATAACAAAGTCAGTTAGTCCTAAAGGTGAATCAGCTACTGGTCTCCGCAACTGGCTAAGTTTTGCTAAAGAATCTAACATGTATCAACAAGAGAACTTGTTTAGAGTATTAGAAAAATTGCATTCTCCTTTTCACGTTACTCCCTTGAAGGTGCATTTGTCAAAGGAAAAACGGTGCTCTGTCGACAAAAAGGAATTTATCCATAGTGTACGTTTTCTCTACAAAACGCATGAGAAAAAACTTGCCACTCGCATACGTGCTGTGCAACAAGGTGTTTCAATTCTTTCCAATAAAGTTTTCGCGAAAAGCGAAAAGTTTCTGTCCTTCTCTTCAGACGATTACTTTCATCAGTGTTTTTATCTTTATCTAATCTAATCTTTATTAAAATAATCCTGTTACGTAATGCAATTTTTAAAAATGATAATGAAAAGGAAGCATAAGGCCAAATAGGATTTCTTTATATTGCACTACATAGCATGTTTGCCTACTTGCTTTTTCATTTGCTTTACAGTTGTCTTTAAACACATTATGGGCCCTCTGGATTAGGGGTCTTTTGTGCAGCAGCTCGTCCTTCCTTCCTGAACCCAGCAGTTGGCAGGTTGGCAAAGTTTTGCCGCCCAGGCTCACGTTTTTAATTTGTCATTGCTGGTCTAATTTGATAGAACGGACTAGATGGCGTTTGAGTGCTTGAAATGTAGCAAGGCATTATGTTAGTAATGAAATATGTAATCATAAAAAGAATCAAATTAGAAGAAAGTTTGCCTGCTTTAAAGCATTCATATGGTAGGTATTTTGTTCTTGATACAGAAAGAACCTACGTTGGCACAGTCGATGCAAGTGACGTATTAAAAATGCCATAAAATTTTGCAGTACAAATACTGTTGCAAGTACACGATCACTCAGTTGTTATCCATCCATTTTATATGCAACATATTTTCTTTCAGAGAATGACAGAGCCAGCAATTAAAAGATTCCTCAGGGCATTTCTAACACCAGGAGATGCCCATGATGCCATCATTAGATATTTTGAATGGCGTAACAAGTTTGAGGTGGACATGATATCAGCTGAGGATCCTGATATTATACAAGAACACAGCGTTCAGAGAGTGGTTTACAGCGACTCAAGAGATATATTTGGAAGGTAATGTTCCCAATGTGTTTATTTAAGGAATCAATATTTGGAATGCGCCGATTGTAGATTGTTATTATATTCAAATATTATTGACAATTCTTCTCATCTCAGATAAAAATTATTCATCTGGCGTTGATTAGCCATATGGGACCAGGTGACAGCAAGTCACCAAAGGCCCCAATGTATCTCTCTCCAAGTCTATAAAGACAGTACCTTTCGTAAAATTCTTGCCGTACCTAGCAGTGCCGTTTTCTGCATAACGTCAACCCTGGTACTCAGTTGGTCTATATACTCCTTAGACTACTCTCTGTATGGTTGAGAATGTTCGGTGATTTACTTTAAAATAGAGGGAACTGTAAATTGTTGCAAGAGTCATTTATATGTGTATGTGTGTGTTTCTGTATAATAGGAAGATAAACCTTTGAATCTGTGATCATTTACAAGTTTCATTCATGGGGAAGAGGATGGGTAAAATGGTTAATGGTAAGAGGAACAACTGTAATCAGAAAATACTAACCGGAAATGCTGAAAGAACCCGAGCTTACTTTAGCGTCACAGCTTTATTCATATGTCATTGAGCTTGAAAAAGGATGCTACTTTAAGTCGAACGGAAGCAGATTGTTGGCATTCCATTCATTAACAATCGTTCAGCTGCAGAAGACCTTGTGGTCGTGAAAACTTGTGTTGGATCTATCAGATGATAAGATGGATTTTGTATTCTTTAAGCGATAATATGAGATCCGTCCCCACCTAGCGACCTAGCTAGTTTACTTTTCCTTGGAATCTCTAACGTGTCCACTAAAACGATTAATAAGGTTGCAACTCGTAATCCTTAAATTTCTTTATTGGCTGTTGCTAGAAGTTCTTGCATTTGTTTAGTTTATTTTGGAATATAGGGATTGGAAAAGCCAATCAGATTTTGGAGTGCAGAAGCAGTGTCAACTGGACACTTGTGTTGCTTCCACTGTGTGGAACAGTATTATTATTGTTAGTTTTTCAAATAGAAGGAGCGTATATGCAAGGAAGGGGTCAAAACTAAGGGACATTTATAAATAATTATTTAAGATTTCCATCAGATTTTAAAATATAATCTTGGGATTTGGAAATAGCTAAACAGTCCCCTGAACAACAAATCATGCAACCAAAGACTCGTAGCCATTTCGTGCACTTCAAATAGATAAGCAAATTGTGTGTGGAATAGAGAAGTTGCCTATAGACTTTTGTTCTCAAGGCAGAATTTATTGGTAGAATTTATTGTAAGTGTAAATGATGGGCGGTAAGTAATTCTATGATGTAGCAAAATTGTCTGAACGTTTGGTGCTTATTATCCAAATGCCTACAATTCTTATTTTTGTGTCCTGAATGTTACATAGGCGATGGCAGTCCCCCCCTACTTTAGCAGCTCCAAAGTTGGTCAAAGCCCGGTTGAATTTTCAGAAGAATTGAATATTGCACGAAATAGCGAAAATATTGTGTACTTGAAAAGTTTTTTCGTCTGACACTCCTCAGAGTAGTAATGTCAGAATGACCGAAAAGTAATTGAATAATTACTCGTAAGTAGCGTCAATCTCACGAATCGTGCCCATTACATCAACATCTGAGTCTTGAATGGTACTTGCAACTTAAAAACAGCCTCGTTGATTCTAAAATATGTATTCCGAATTGGGAGCCGTATATGAAACACAAATGTTCTTCAGAGTTTATCAGAAAATTTGTTCTTTATATACACTTGTAGAAACATCGTTAATCAGGTTACACCATATCAGGTCCCCTAAATACATTTAACAAGATGGAAATACATGCAACAGTCAGACAACTGAAGAACAAATGATCAAAATTTCCATCAAAACTGCGAAAACCTGATGATGAAGTCAGGACGAGCGTTTCTATGACTTTAGACCAGTATTTTAAAGTTTTTTTCCTCGGTCTTGAGCCTATTATTTTATTGCAAAAGCGTCTTCCACAACACACAGCAACAGATGATGTATGATCATGTCATGACATTACGTTCTGTTTAATTTTAGATGAAATGCGCCAAATATTGGCCCGATTCAGGATCAAGTTCATTTTATGATGACAAACAAATTACAAATGTGTTGGAGACGCAAACACGTGATTACTGTGTACGAGAGTTGCTGGTTTCAAAGATAGATGTAAGTCGTATTATTCTGATTCCTTCTCTTAGTTGAAAGTATTCACTGAGAGTAGAATTTGTTTAGTTCTGAAGATGTGTCGCTGAATGTATTCGACTCTCTGCCTCTTTTAAACTGATGCATGACTGAAATTTTCCTTGTGCGCTAGATTTTCCTTACACGGAAAAGAATGCCTGACTATTCCATCCAGGTCCTACTCTACTACTGTCGCCATGAGGTACCATTATATAAGCAGGGTTTTTTGAACCATTTTAATGCTATCCCTGCCAACTTTATCTATAGAAGTTCTTTGTTTAAGTTCTTATATTTATCCTCTTAGTAACCTTCTATCTTTTATACTTTCCGTTGTATATTTAATGTAGTTTGTATTTCGCATATTGTAATTTTGACTTTTTTTGTTATTCGTGGATTTTTTTGTAAAATGGTGAGATAAGTACATAAATACATAAATGAACTTTATTTGAAACGACTTCAAATGAAAAGCAATGAAACGACGGGGAGTATTGCCAAAGGTATAGGCAGAATGTAAGTGTCTTGAGGCAAAAGGATAAAGAAAGGAGGAAACGTAAACATGGCCCCACTGATTATCAGGGGGCTAAACTGAGAGATTGGAAACATAAACGAAAATATCAAAATCATCGTGAAACATAGTGCTTACAACAGATATGAACGAGAAAGAACAAAAAATAGGAAAATCAGTCGCAGCAGAGTTCTTTTGTAAGTCTCTGAAGCGATCTGTACTATCAATAGTCGTGACAAATATATTTATTAAAGTTGTGTAGTTATTTAGGTATAGTGATTAAATGGGGTTTCCAAATATTATTGTCATATGAGCGACGAACGTAGAAAAAATTGTAATTCAACTGTTCTTTCGCTGCACTTTTCCCGATGCAGCTAGATTACTTTTATACCACGTTCTTTAAGTAAGTATGGACATCAAGAGAAGATTGTCATAACCCTGCGAAGGTTTTGAAGAATAATGATATTACTTCGACAGGTTTTCGGTGGTACTTGCGTTAGAGTTCTAATTTATATACAAATTCCAAAATATCGCTCCCTTCCACCCAATAGATTATACATATATCACTTTATTTTTAGTGCTACACTCAACCTTACGAATTCCAGTATTTATAATTATGACAGTTGATTGCACTGGCTCAAAACTCTACCTAAGAAAGAAGTAGTTTACATAGCAGAACGTGAAGAACACAAAAACTGTGAGGATTTCCGTCCAACGGAAAACTGAAAACTTTCAAAACTGAAAATTGACTAGAAATTTTCCATTAAATTGTGCCGAGAAAGACGGTGACTTGACAACTTACCAGTATCCATTGACAAAATATGCAAACAACATTTTCAGTCAGAATCACTAACACAAGCCTCTAATAGCAAAATAATACCAGTATATTCTATTTGTTGGGAAATGCCAATAACACATAGGAAGTTATCGATTCGCGTTCGTATTCTCCTGAAGACGTTGGGTACGGTGCATTCACGTCTGATTTCTGGCAGAGACCCTGTATGAAATCTGACCTCGTTTGCTTTCCAGCTAATTGTAACCGACGGTCAACTTTGCCTCCGGTGTTGCCGGACGGTACAAGCAGGTAGACAAGTGGGCGAAGAAAGTAAACACACAGAGGCAGTATATCGTGTTTACTGTATGCTGAGAACGTATTTAAATGACATGACTTAAAGAATCAGTCATGATTGTTCTAAAATTTTATTATTTACTTTCGCCCATCCGTTTTCAGATGGACCCCGATGCACCACCGAAGCCACCGAGGAAAATATTTCATTTCCAGTACTTAGAGTGGCCTGACCATGGCGTACCAGAAGATCCAGGATCACTGTTAGAAATGTTGCAGAAATGTAATTCTGCTCATATGACATTTTCAAATCCAGGACCCATCGTTGTCCATTGCAGGTATAGTACAGTTGCTAGTGGATTCGTAATCGTTTTTTTACACCCCCACTTTCCCATGTTCTATCAAGGATTAGTAGGGCTTTTGAGGCCGCACCAACAAAATCATTACCCACTTACGTGCCCTTAAATTTCTAAAATCTCAAATTTTCCAAAATTCAAAAAATCTAAAAAGAATGGCGTTAATTTGAAGCTTTTGTACGATGATCCAAAAAATTTTAAATGTGGCAAACAGTGTCATGATTTAATAATTTGTTGATATTTTATGTATGTTTGCCGACGACATTATTTTGTGAACTGTTATACTTAATGGCTTCTTTTTGTTGTGATGGAAGATCGTGAAAAATGTTAAATGTAAGCTGTGCATAAACTTCGCCATTTTAAAGAAACCAGAATTGTGAGCCCTACGTACTGGGTCGAACATTTTAATTGCGACAATGCCGGTAATTTTTGAGAACAAAATTGATACGGGAATTGCAGATGTTTTTAAAGCTTATTAGACTTCCCAACTATTAGAAAGAGCATTATATAAAGATAATTACCTATACTCTACTTTTAAGTTTCAATTTCATTGAGACGTGTGTCTTTTTACTTAACTAGTGGTCATTGTGATGGGAGGGGTGCCGATGGACGTACACCTAGGGCTCCCCATGCAGCCTTAATCTGCTCAGTTCTCGGTATCATGGACAGCTGCCAAGACTTTTCCTTCATTTTACCCGCTATTTAATGTATCTTTTATGTCTATTATCTGTCTTTTATATATTGCTCGAGTCAGCCCTTTCAACGTTTTTTAATAAGATCAACAACAGTTAAATGTCGTCATGTCAGCTGTCGTTCTTTAATTTCCTTAACTTCATTCTCTGAGAGAGTAAACGACCCGACAGTGATTGGGTAATAACGACGCGTAAAACAGAGAAAGCTGTAATTCTGATAGTTGTTTTGCTTTAAGGGTTCCTAGTCTAAGCTCAAATGGTGTGCATAGGGGGTGTATGTGCACTCTTACATCTCAGGAAATGAAGTTTGTATAAAGAGGTGTCTCACAATGTTTCAAGCAATCAACTATGCAAGTCCCCGAATCGTATTCATCTCCTTTTCTTGCATCATATTACGTGGTATTGCAATCCGTTACTTAGAATGTAGTTCCTCAAGCCCCTTTTGGGGCATTGGGCAGCGAACTTCCTCCATGCTTCACCGTCTGCTGAAACATCTTCAGGTGCGTCCCATGTGATGCCGGCTAGCTTCAGGTCATCCTGGAATGTTCTCCTCCAGGTGATTATTGGACATTCTCTTTTGCTTTTCCCTGGTACAGGGGTCTATTTCATTGCAATCCCGGCCGCCTTTAAAAGTCTATTTGACAGTTGGCTGCTTTCGCTCGACAAGAATAACTTCGTTTATGTTCTTTTTGGAAAAATAATCTTTTCTAGTACTGCAAATCCCACCGTATTAATTCCTTTGCTTTAATAAGCCCCCTTTAATCATGTTCTAAGTTTTTTTCGGTGGATACCACAGAGGCAGTAGGTAAACCCAATATTGTATAATCCAGCCTACTATAGGTGATTACTGGCGTACTTTGCCAATAATAGCAAGGATAGATCAAGATACAATTATTATTTTTTGATAAATGAAGTTCTATTTTTTGCACAGTAGATTCAACAACTTTGAAATCTCAAATTACTAGCATCATGTGATCAGATATCGTATTAGTTTTCCATAACATATTTCTATAGTTATCAATTTTCTAATCGGTTGATTGACGGATATGATTGCTTACCGTATGCGTCTTTTATTTCACACTTTTCTCTGTGTATTTATTGAATTGTTTATCTATCAATATATTTATTCGCCTAAGGCAAGTATTTACAAAGTTCTCAATGTTTAATCTGTACATTTAGTGCTGGAATAGGAAGGACTGGCACAGTTCTTGTCCTGGACATTCTCCTAAACCATCTGTCAGAGAAAGGTAATCTAGCTGTAGAAATAATTTATGTAAATTTTGTTTATTGGAAATCTTCCTTCGGCTGCGTACGGCTCGTTATTTTTTCAAATTGTACATGTATCTAGCAAGAACGCGGTAGGGGGTGGGGGTGGGGTCTCTAACACGTTTAAAGAGCATTGTATTACATCATGAGGGATGGGATATTTCAAATTTTGTACTCATTGGATCATCTGTTGCAATTTACATAGTAAGAGTGAATTGAGTTTTTCTTTATTAAATGAATTTCCTCTTCATAATAGGTTCCCCGCAATTTGAAAGTTAAGTTCATGCTGGCGTTAATTAGCACTTGATTGCCAATCGTAACCCACCTTTTATAATAGATGTACAATAACTATTTGAAGTGAGCCACTGATGTCAGCAGCCATTCGTGTTTTGCCGACGCGAAGGCAATTCGTGACCCCAGAATAACATGTTTTTTATGCAGTAGCCATTCACGTACTGGCAATTTGTCGCTATATTTGGATAGTTTCTGACCTTCGTTTTGTTGGTGTTTTTGTCAATATCACTGCATTTAAGTTCTTACAAGGCAAACTACAGTGCTTAGGAAAACAGAGAGAGAAATTACAACATATGTTATGATAACAAGCAAGAAAATGACTTTTGTACTTTATATTTATCGAGAAGAGAGGATTTGAAATGTTAGTTTTGAAAAGAACTCTAACTTTTTCTAACTTCAATGGGCTTTGGATTTATGACGGGCCGGAGGGCAGTTCTTCCTTGGTCAAGTCACATGGCGCGGAGAGGCTGGTCTCCAATGGCGTTGAGCTGAATGTCGATGGCCACAGGTGGAGTATTGGGAGATCATGTGGCGACTACAGAAGTAGAGTATGTTAACATCGGAGGTCACCTAGCTCAGCTGGTAGAGCGCACGCCGCGAAAGCGTGGATCACGGGTTCGATCCCCGATCAGAGTTCTTTTCAAAGCTTTATATTTAGTAAATTCATATGTCGTTCACTATGAAAAGAGGAGTTTATGTGAATGTCATAGCAGCAAGGGAGCAGCTGCCTACAGCTTGACATGACGCCACATACCACATGATCATGAAATGGCAAGAGCAATTAGGAAACAAGTATCTCATACAAGAATGGGAATTTGCGGCCGGAATTTATATCAAGTATTGAATAGCAATGCAAATTGTATAAGACATTTATCAACTTATTTAGCAATACATGAAGCAATAAGGAGCTTTTAACGGTAAGTGACATGATGAAGTTTGTTATGTGAGATCGTTTCCTTCGTGTTGACATAAAGTTTTAACGAAATTATTGTTAATATGATTATTTGTACTGGAAACGTTTTAAATTAGTTAATATATTGCTTCAACTATTGAGTTATAAAGTTATTTATGATGTTTTGTCACCTGAAGATATGAAAATATGGAAAGTCAAGGGGGGCATGTCAATCTGCACTAACGCCCAGAATTCTTACCCCTGGTGTTATTTATGTATGTTTCAAGAACCATTGTCCGTGTCAAAACCCTTTAAATGGACTTTTCTTTAACAGCCGTTGGCATGTCATTATTTTATAATCTGGTGGTGTTTGTGTCAATGCATGTAAATGGTCTCCATTAACTCTCCCATTTATGTCAATTTTAGTACTACTCTTAAGTAACCGTTACTGCTGTCTAGAGACTGCACCTTCAAAGAGCGTTGGTCTTCTTTTACGTTAGGTCCAGCTTCTCAATGCCTGCTTAGTGGTTTTCTTCGTCAACTTCTAGTTGTCCATCTGGTTGTTTGTCTAACCCATTCTTCCAATTACAATGTACAACGCTCTAATCTTTACATCTGAAATGCATAAGCTAGATTGGAAATAAATTACTTTTTTCAAAGATAGGAGCAAAGGACGAGGCACGAGGATATTACACAAGTAAACACCATATTTATGTGTTGTCGGTCTATTGTACGACCGTTCTTGGATAAAGAATTACGGTATACCAATAAGATACATATACAATACTAAGAGACACGCCTAAAGAGCGAGAGAACAGAAGCGTGTTAAGAAAAAGGTCTTTATTTTGAGAACAAAGCCGAATTCTCAAGGGTCTGCGCCAAGAAAAGTGAAATTAAAGGCAGAGGACTGGTGAGAACATTTAAAAGCATATTTGGTCCTGTGAGCCAGTCTCAAAGATTCAACATCCACAACCGAAGATTATTGGTAAGGATTTTTAGCTTTGCCAGCTTTTGTGAGCATGTACAAAAAGATCAGCAACGAGGAAATGCAAAGAAATGGATAAAAGCGATTTGCTACAACAAGTTCGTAGCTTGCAGAATTTAACCAGAGCTCTAATGTCAAAAATGTAACGAACTAGTCAGAGTGCTCACCCTATTCTGTATTAGTATGTTCTGCGAAGCAGATAAGTAACTGTATACAAACAATACAATCGTTAGATGCGACAGCAGCGGTTTTGAAAGCAATGACGATGGTGCCTACAATATCCGAAGTCGATGCTATGAAGTGCGAATTCCAATGATACTTAAGGCAGCTTTATGCATCTGTATTGATCCTTAACGATGCCCAGATCATAAGAAAGCCTCAAGATGATCTGACATTGTCGGCAGCCAAGTTAGCCCAATGCGCCTGCAAAAGTCTTATGACGTCTTATGTTTAATACATAATGCCTAGATAACAAATGAATGACCAATCGACATGATGAATTTAACAGCATCACGAGTCACAGCTGTTATAAAGTAGACGCGTTAAAGCGTAAGATATTGACTTACTTGTATATTACGCTTCCTTATCTACTAATACCAATACAACATAGATAATGTTAGTTTTAAAAAGAACACTGGAGAAATAGAAAATATGTAACCACCGAGGATCGAACCCATGACCCACACTTTCGCGGCGTTTAACTCTACCAACTGAGCTAGGTGACCTCTCATGTTTATTTCTTTAGTTGCCACATTAGCTCTCAATAATCCACCGGTGGACATCGACATCCAGCTCAACGCAATTGGAGATCAGCCTCTCTACGCCATCTGACGTGAACAAGGAAGAACTGCCCTCCGGCCCGTCATCAATCCAAAGCCCATTAAAGTAAGAGAGTAAATATCAAATATCTACATATCGATCGACGGTGGTGTTATATTTTCTATTTCTCTAGTGTTATTTTCAAAACTAGCATTTGAAATCCTCTCTTCTCGATGATAAATAATGTTCCAAGTTTGCAAGAGTAGTAGAAGAGGATGTCTTTTACTATCATTTGTGAATAATGTTATTTGCAAGTAATATGTAAATATATTTATAATATATTTACCAACTGAGCTAGAGAACTTCCAATGTTACCATACTCTATTTCTCGAGTCGTCACATTAGCTCCCAATCATCTACAGGTGGACATCGACATGCAGCTCAGCGCTTATACTTGTTGACAAAATGTCACTGGCTCTGACACAGCTGCAAAAATTGCACCTAGTTCTAATGTTTTACTCATGATTTTTCTCGAAATAGATTACAAGAAACTTTATACATTTGGCTATGCAAAGAAACCATGCCAGAGAACCTGCAATATGAGCACTTTTTCACAAATATCCATACCACCCTGCCCAGATGGGTACAATTCAACCAGAAGTAATATCACATGTAGCAATTGCACAGATTCTTCCACATCTTTCCTGGGAAAACGCTGCATATGTTCATCATGGGCTTCGTGTATTCACAGGATCGAATCTCAATCTCCATGCAACGGCAGCAATGGTTACTTGCACTTTGGTGTTAGAGAGTGTGTGCAGAGTAGGTATACATTTTTTATCTGTGCGTCCTTCTAAGATCTATTTTTAGTTATAAATTTCAATCTTAAAATGAAAGGTACATGAATCAAATCCTCCCAATTGAACAATTTCTGAATGATTCCTATCACATTTTCAATACTTTTACAAAAGTTTAACATCAACTTTATCGCCCCTTAGCAAGCACACTATCATTGCTTGGGCCTTTTCATTTTTCTCCCGGCAATATCTTGCATAAGAATTCTTTTACGTAAAGGAACCATTCAATAATGTACCGTGGTATCAATGAGACAAAGAAGAAATACCTATTTCAATGTCACTCTCAACTCAATTAATAAGTAAACTAGCCTTGTTATTAAAGCTGAAAACAAAATCCTAGAACGACATTTGATGAATTATTACCATAAAGGAAGAAAAGGGGTAATAATGATTGTTATTAAGTTTGAAACATACAGAAGATGAGTCAATCATATGCTGAATATAATGATTTCTTCCTTAAATTTTTATTTAGCGGGCACATATGAGATAACATTTATGCATAATACGTTTGTGCACCTTAAGCTGCACGCTTGTTTATCATGCAGAAATCATCATGTATAACCCTCGAAGAAAAACATCTTCCAGGAAAAGGTTTGAAGCAAAAATCCAATCAATGGCTCAGTTGAAGGTTTCATTTCATTTGATTCAATAATAAAATTCAAATATTATAGATTTTTCCAGTGGCGGCTCGTGGAGAAAAAATTTGGTACGGCTAATGACGTCATCATTAAAATTTAAAGTCAAAATCTAGTTTTATCAAGAAGATCGCTTTTTATGGAGAAATTGAAACCGAGTCAAAAATCTCTCTTTTTGACCATTTTTCGCAAAGAAAATAATTAAGGCTGGAAATCATTAAGTACGGCAATACCAATCAATACAACTGAACCCAAAAGTTTGGCTCCTAGGGCACGCACCCTAGAAAACATACGATTTTCTGTTCCCTTCAGAATGAAATTGAATGAGGCTGTATGACCTTTATTCGTAACGTCTTAATTTTAATCCAAAAGCTTTGAAGCTACGCAAGAGTTTGTTAGAAGCAGCACAAGCTCATACAATAATGATAAAGGTGGGGATTTATTTCTAGAAAATAAATAGTCAACCCATATATTATTATCAATTCAGAATTTTCAATACTCCGTTTTGAAATATAATCGTATAATTACACAATAATGATGATGTTGTGAACCTTTAATGTAAGAGATGTATCAAAATATATGTACTATCGGCACTTATTCCACGTCCCATCAATTAATAATCTAATCAAAGAGTAATCGAATTTTCACACTTTTACGATTATTAGTAGTGATCAAATTAGTTCAGAGGCGTAGATTACTCACCAAATAGAATGGGAATGTGCCAAACTTCTGTTAAAACATAGTCATAAGGAGTAGTAAGTCCTAATAATAATAATAATAATAATAACAATGTATGTCCTTAAGGGTGGGATATCAGTTTCATTAATATCCCAGCCAAGAATCAAGGGGTGAGGGCGAGTTGCAGTCGGCATATTCTTTATTCGATCACTCAACCTCCAATCTGCTTTATATTGCAGGTTTTTGCGCCCCCTTTTGAAAACTTTGCTATTCCCTCCCCGCCCCTCCTGGTAGCAGAACCAGTTTCATGCTCTTAATGTATACTTTTAATCACAGTCTCTTTATTAAATACCCCTAACGAATAGTAGCCTTGACATTTAAATTGATTATCCATACTTAATTGTTATTTCATAGCACTAAACATTGAGAGCTTAAAACGCTGCATGTAAGGTTTCTACTTCATGCAAGAAATCGAGGCGACTGGCTGCATCAGTTAAATCAGAGTAACTGTATAGTACATGTTTCGACTTTGGTTAACCTTTTGGAAACTTCTCGGCACAAATGGAATGAACGCTTGTCCGCGTTTTCCTTGTAAAATATCAACACTTTAGATATCAATCAAGAGCGGTCATTAATGACGCTGTTTCCCCTCAGAGACGATCACTCACTGAAAGTTTGTTTTGATCATAGTCATAAAAAAGACTATGCCATAAATAAGACGATAGACTTCTTTTTCTGACTATGTTCTGATTCATGTTGAATAACCACGTTCTCGTGGACTGAATTCCGTGCTAATTATTTCTAGGGGCTAGATTCAAGTAGCTCCAAATGAATAAATTTTACGCAGAGTTACCAAATCAGAAGTCAGAAAACATTTGAATAGCTTGATACTTCTGCAACAAATGATTGGTTGATTTTCTTTCGGCTTGGGGCTAGCCCCTCGAGATTTGAACTGGCTTGGTTCAACCAATGGATATTATTTTATGTACAGTAGACTGACAAACGACATGAACAAGAAAGGAAGGTTATCAATCTTTAAAATTAGAGAGGAATGTGAACATTAACATAAAGAGTAAAATAAAGCCAAAATCAAAATCCTACTTTTGAAAACCTTTGGTGGGGCTGAGCCCCACTAGCCCCCATAGCAGGCGCTGCCACTCGATTTTTCCCTGTAATTTTTTACACTATCAAGCTAAAATGGTAAGTGTTACTGGAAAAACGTTTGACTGCGGTGGACAGGCGTTTTTTCAAGGCAGTGTTGTTTCCAAATTGTTTCATGTGTTTCGCAAGAAATTGCCAAGACTCTTAACTTAAGCTCTCGCTGGACTTCCGTTTGTGACTCGCGGATAAGTCAAAGATATATAGTGCTAAACATTCTTAATATTCTTCTTGATTCTTGTACAGTTATGAATGATCCTGACTTGATTTAACAGTATCAATGCTTATCTTAACTCGATTCTGATATTTATGTCGAGACTATAATTTTCTTTTATGATTTTCTATGTTGAGACTACGATGTTTCGAACGCCTCTCCACAAGTAATTTTACAATTTAATCTCCTTTACATGTATTGCATTGAGCCCTGTACAATTACTGTCCGCTAACATTATATGTACAGTTCTATTGTAATCGCTAACTTGTTGTTATGTTTGTTTAAAAATGTTGATGTGTGGTCAGTATTACCTAATTGCATGATAATTTTCTAAGTCTTGCATGAGGAGCCTCGGAATAAATATTAATCAATACGTCATGTACAAGTTACGCTTAATTAAAAGAGTACATCACAGTATAAGTTAAGAATATCTGTCATAATTTACTAGTGATATGGTAACAATATTGTACACAATTATTTTATATGATTTTTATATATAATTATTGCATAATAGTATTGTGTATTATTGTTTATACGTATGTTTATGCGTATATTTATACTCAATCTAAAGACATTAATGTTCCAATCGATGTGGCTCATTAGTGCGGCACAAAGTAAAGAGACTGAGTCTTAACTATGTAGCAAACACGCTTGCAACCAGACAGCTTAAAAGATTCAAGTTGTATAATGAAAGAGTACTTTAACCGCATGCGCAGCGAGCATTGCATAACGCAAACGGCATTGGTACCATTTCAAACAGAGAGTGCTCAACTAAACTCGTTTAAAAGCGCAAGAAAAGTTTATTTGTAGACACTAAAGTTTATATTACAAATGTTATATATAAATTTGTTCTTTCGCAAAAAAATATATGTTTCTTGCTTTTGTTATATTAAGCTATCAAACCTGGATACTGCGCTGTAGAGTCCAAGAAGAACTGCAGTACCCTTGGTTCCAAACTAAATCATAAATGCAATGGGGACCAGGACTGCCCAGGAGAACAAAAATGCTGCAAAACATCGTGTGGGAATAAATGTTCCTCTCCAGTACATATCTCAGCGCGTAAGTATTTAGTTTTACGAAAATCTAAACTGTAACTATAAATATGAGTATGTGTGTATTAACCCTTCCTTACATGGTCTTTTTGGCTCTTCTCATACAATGGGGGGGGGGGGGGGGGGGGGTGATAGGCTCGTTGCACTTTGTACCTCTTTAGCTTCTTTTTTGTTGATATTTTTTTAAC
>JAAAKM020006971.1:102313383-102324749 GCA_010016025.2 Alatinidae sp. Z8VKAUB7J3 | reverse complement strand
TGGTGTGGGGGAGGGTGCTGGGGGGGGGGGGGGGCGCGGGAAGGGGTAGTAGGCTCGTGGCACTTTGACACACTATAACTTTATATCTGCTAATGCTATTATAAAGATGTTTGGCACTTTTATAGTTTAGCTCTCTTCCAACAGTTGTCAAAAAAAAATGTTCAAATTGGTGTGAATGACGTCATCTATGGCTATGAAATGTTGCACAATAATCAAAAATTTCAAAAATTTTGTGAAAAGGCCTTTAAAAATACTTTTAGAATTAAATGTTGATTTTTAAGGGCTTTTAGTGTCTCTAAAGTATTTCTACATGTACACGTTGTATTTAGGCAAGGTATTTTAGTGCTTACGATCTCTGCGCAGTGCGTCATCTTTCCGAATTTGGTACATGTTGTGATGAGTGATCACGTTCCAAGACGGAAGGAATTATGAATATTGGTATACTTTTCAATCACTGTTGTGTCATTACCTCCAAACTTTAACTCTTTACAAACAATTGAACATAACTATTCATATTTACAGAAGAGACTGGTACGAGTTACAACTTATTTACAATAAACACTAAATCACGTGACCTTGAAATGTATGACAGCACACATTTGGCTCCGAACTTACAATTAGTTAATTATGTGCTATTCAGTTTGTTTCTCTGTACCCAAACCAGGTTGTAACCAGTTGAATTTTCCCACCACGTTGATCGACAGGACGTGCTTTTAAAAGATTTTAACTCTTCAAACATACGACCGTTTGTTATATCTAGAATGAAAGTGATTGGTCACAAATCTTGCAGCTATATGCATTTTACGTATGGGGTAAACACCGTATTTAGTTAACTTGGCTAAATTCGTTTCAAAGGCTATAGAATATAACTTTGTCATATACATAGAAGATTGACATTTCTGCTAATCTCTCAACCAAAGTTCCTTGATGAGCATGGGCCTTATTTTGTAACTACCCAAAATAAAAAGTAAAACAACCAAAAGGCCAGTTGGTAAATAAAGGAAAGCAAAGGCATCCAGTGGCAAAGTCTCTTGATTTAGGCTACCAGGCAGAGAAGCAAGCCGTCAGACAGGCTCAACCGCCCAGTAGGACCTTATAACACGGATCATGGAAGGAATTTGTCATCAATGAAAATAGATACCACACCCCTTTATTGCCAAGATGCCCTGCACATTAAAACTGCCAGCATATGTGTTATTTACTGAACTGACATTACCTCATGTCGGCGTGCTAGAAAGCTTTCATGCTCAATGCGATTCTCACTGGTGTCTGCAGTATTCTGCCGTCGTTTGTTCATTGGTCTGTTCCCCAGAGTACTTTTTCCATCTCTTTAACCAGATTCAACATCGTTTCTCGTGTACTGCAGTCTCCGAGTTTTAAACGGCAACTTAACAACCATTTCGTTAAGTGTTCTGATAAACTAAGTGGCTTATTCTATTCTATGTCCTCGTATTCGACAACGAGGTAGTGGGATTCTGAAGCCTTACACATTTTTACTGCTAGTATTTTTTAAGTCACAATGAGATTTTTGGATTTCAGGAGAGAGGATTTAAATTGGCATATTTGAAATTTACGAGAGAAAGTCAGAAATGTCACAACCAACATAATATGTGATTATGATTCCACCGCCTGCATTTATATCCTTTCACCTGGACTTAATCTGTTTTATTCCCGAGTTTGTATCAACCGTAACATTTTATTTCAGCACACCTGGAGAAGCGCCCATTTCAGTTATACTGTGCTCGATGTTATTGTCTGACGTTTTGAATTTCCCGAACTACCACACACGCACCAAAATTTTCGAAGCTTTCAAGAGAAGAACGATTCTTCAAGGGAGATTTTCCTTGTCCAAATTAAATCACCTTGGGCGTTCGAAAGTTGAAGAACAAAGGAGACGTTAAACTGCAGATGTTTGATATGGCCGTCATAATTTGAAATCAAAGAAGTACGAAAGATATAGAATGGGAGAATTACAGTTGGGCTGAAAATACGTTCTAACGTTAGCATGTTGCGTTCTTTTGGGTTGGAGGCTTTCTAGAACAACGTTAAGAAATTTACTGTGTATATCAACAAAATATTGCCAAGTATTGTGAAAGAATTAAGATGTGTACATAGACGAATTGCAGGTCAGGAACTTAAGTGATTGTGGGCTTATGAGTACTTTTATTCTTAAGGGCCTCCTAGCCCAATCCCCCCTCCCCCGTCGCCGTAAGAACAATTAAATAAAACTCACCAAGGTAGAAATCACCTAATCTAACAAAGTGATTTGGTAGCAAACAGCAATGCCCAGAATCGGTGCATTAAGCATATTTGGAAGTATTAAATATGAGATATAAGGTGAATCAACCTTTTGATGTATTCATCACGCTATCGTCAGCGTGTAACTATCCTGAGAAAAAACCCCAAGGCCATCTAAGGACAAGTGACCTAATTAAATAAGCTAGCAATAAAGGTAATATTAGGTAAATGACCAAGCCACTGCCTAGAAAAGCGGCACAGTCACAATCAATGTTGCGAAAATGCTAAGTCGTATGATAAACTATAACTTGTATACTGTAAGTACGGCCGACAGAGTAAATAAATATTGTAATGCATACAAAGTATAAATTGTGCATTCAAAACAAGACTTCAAATTAGACAAGTAAAATATGGCAAGGGGTTGTGTCTAGCCTTGCAGAACAAGGAGAAGATAAGCAGCAATTATTAACCGTAAACTTCTAAATGATAGATTACAATTAGTCATTACAAGCATATATCTGTACAAAACTCCAGTAACTTCATCACTACACTCACTACGCAGTAAGTAAACAAA
Organism: Alatinidae sp. Z8VKAUB7J3; assembly: GCA_010016025.2. Taxonomy (NCBI): domain Eukaryota; kingdom Metazoa; phylum Cnidaria; class Cubozoa; order Carybdeida; family Alatinidae; species Alatinidae sp. Z8VKAUB7J3. Next base: position 102,321,937 of record JAAAKM020006971.1, on the reverse strand, counting down.
ACTGTTCTTTCGAAACAAACCGGGACATAACCAGGTCAAACAAGGTAAGTAGTGGTACCACAGTCATAACAACAAGAAGCAGTGGATCAGTAGCATCCTCAACCAAACGTTAATTACAAAAATCTCAATGAAAACCTTTACTGCCTTCGTCAATACATGCATCACAAATAACAAACAAAATTTAAGTGCTTATTATCGAGGTTTCTTGTACAACAAGATTGAAAAATGAGATTTGAGTTATACAAGTGGAGTTAATTACGCCTTATGATAATGCAGATAGGGTGAAAGGAAGGGCTGACGCCAGCTCACTTCCAACAAACAAGTAGAATAATAATCTTTATAGTGTTTCTAGGGTGCCGTATACCTGACTAGGTCACGGAGATTCACTCCGTCTGTCCTTCTCTGACTAGGGAAATATGACTACCCATTACAATCTTTAAGTACTAATAAATGCGCCAGGAAAGTGTGTGCTCAATATATGCTAGCCGAGCATCAGCAAGTCCTGGGATATTTTCTCCCATCTATACCTCAAGAGACACAGTTTATTCAAATAATACGGTAAGAAGGGAGCAATAGCAGTGCATAAAAGAGGTCTCAACATCCTGCTAAGATACAGGAACCGACGGTGGCACCAGGTGCAGTTCTAAAGGCATTCCTGTCTCCCATTCGTGCCATATTTGCAATAGACAGCCAGATGGAAAGTTAATAATTGTAAACAAGAGTACCAAATTTACAAAGTACAGCTCAGTTGCAATCCAATGAAACTCTGGAAGTAAAAGTATCTGTCTCCAACATGACACCTATTTTAATATAAAGATGAAGGTATATCAATACTCTAATACAGAGCCTGGCGGGTATGATGTAGTAGAGAATCACATGTCCTGGACGACGTCATTGTGAGGTACGGTCGCCAGTTCCTTTCCTTACGGCCTTAATTCTTCCCCAGATAATACCACTAACTCCTTTTCCTGCTGTATTCGTAGTAAGACTTTTCAGATTGCCTGCAAAGCGTCGACACGAAAAATCTATTTTCCTACACGCGCTCTCTACTGACTGAGCTAACTCGCCTTCCTCTTAACTCTTTTCAAAGTACGGCTCTGATATATCATTATGACTACTTTAAAAGTTGAGACAAGACTACCTGGAAGGTGCTGCAGAAGGCTTAAGTGTTGTACGCTATATCTTATTACAATTATTTTATGTTGGGAATAGCTTTGACTTCCAAAACTAACCTCTTTACTGTAATAGTGCCTTGCAACACTATCTAAAGAAAATTAGTCTAAGAGGAGCCAGACCTGGGGGGAGGTAGTGTAACGGCCTTAAAATGTAGATGTTATTATTGGGTGATGTCATCACGTGCAAATGTAATAAGAATATCAACGACAGAGAAAAATTAGCAACGTTGTAATGGGCTAAAGCCCCACTTTAGCCTCCAGGCTCTGCTATCCTTCTGCCCTTATCATTAACCAAGCACTAGACCAAGATGCAAGAGATTTGTTACTATTTTAAAGACCTTTTAGCAACTTTTGTTTTTCAATCACGATCGCCCGGCCAATTTAATTCCTGTTGCGTCAACAGTGGCAGTTTTTCAATTCCGTGTTATGCTTTATTTCAGGTTTCATCTTCCTCTGAAACGTATTTCTTCGAGCTCTCTTTGGCACACACAAACTAACGCCAAAACGAGGCTTGTTTTTTTAAATGCACTCATCGTCTCAAGTCGCACAGTGAGGAATTTCTGTAAATGGAAGCTGGCAATGGCTTCGTTTAGATTTGGATCTAGTGCTTTCAATTCACCAGTTGGACAAAGGATAGGTGGGTAGCTCTATAACATCGAGAACTCACTTATTTATCGTACGATTTATGTAATTTTCTCGCTCCAGTATGCGTGTCGAGTTAATGCGATGAAATGCTATTATGCTGACATCGCACCAAGATTGCAGGCAATTGAACATTAGGACTTTAACTGGAATGTTTCCACATAGAACTTGCGTCATTATAATTTTCTCTCTTTTGACAGAAAAATGGCATAATTTCACTGCAGGAGTAGTACACTGTGTTCAATTTAATTTCATAATTGGAAAAAAACTTGTAAAAGTAGGTAAACGCGCCTTTATGTACCCAGAAATCAGCTGAAACCAAGGGACATGACAACATCAAAATCTCTACTTGGTTAACCCCATAAAACCAGAGATGACTACTGGAACTTTTGTGAATTGATCTGGTTATTAAATGTGGCTCTTAACATTTTACAGTACCCAATATGTAGTAAAATGTATCCATAGATGTTTACAATTAGCTGCCAACAAAGGAGCCTAGCCAATGTGATCTGGAATACCCAAACCAACCATCTCTGTAATCACTTTGACTTTTAAAACTGTTTATTGGTCGTGACAATAAGAGTACTGTTGATGTTAGGATGTGTTTAAAATATAAACATCTGTTACGTCAGTAAACATAGTAGTTGGAACTTTGAAGAGATGAATATATAGCCTAACTTGTTTACAAGTAGATTTATAATTAACGTAACTATACGCGTTTATTTGTTGTTGGTTTTTGTATTAATTATTAACACATAAATATTTCTTCCTTTGCCAGTTAAATGAAAAAACAAGTATCAAAGCACAAAATTATTATAACTTAGTGGTGAATATTTCCCCTTCATTGTTTAATTTCTTCTTCAAATTTGCCTTTAATTAAATTCTTCAAAGCCCAAGGCAAATTGCCAATAGGTTTGTGGGCACTATTCCCTAGGACTATATAAGCAATCTGTGTGATGCAAGCAGAATGTGTTTTTTCATTATAATATCATAATATTAAGATTATATATAGCTCCAAAAATAAGAGAAATTGTACCTCTTCCTTCTTGGAACCAGCCAGTCAATTTTTTAGAGTAATGCATTACAAACCAAAAAGTTATAAAGTTATAAGAGGTTCCATCACATACGATATATTTAGACGTATTTATATATATATATTGCTCTATGCAATGGATATAATAGGCCTAAAGCTGATATAATATACAGACCCAAAGCTGATAGACAGGAAAGATAATAGGCTTAAAGCTGATAGACAGGAAAGAAAAAAAGGTTTTTACTATATAGTTTTCTACTAGTAGTGGTACATACTTGTTGCAATCTTAAGGTAGTTTTCTCATTAGACATATTCAGTTAACCTAGTTATAGTGGACACTGATTGGTCAGAAAATACAAGCCATTCAGGCACTCCAATTTCTGATTGGCTCTTTCAAAAAGACAGAACTTTAGGTATATTCTTTCCATGTGTTTCATTTTGATCATTCTAGCGATTGTACTCTAAGGAGTGCCTGAGAGCATTTAAGTACATAGTTTTCCCACCATTTTGTGCAGTATCCATAAATGTGTGGAGTATACATAGATTTTAGTCAAAAGGTGCAGTTTGAACTTATTTTGAAATGCTTGCAAAGGATTACTTTTGTTAGCAGCAAGTATAAAGATATATAAATGGACAAATAGCCTTGCTTTCAGCTGAATGGTAGGATAGTTTACTAATACCGTAGTAAGGGAACAGCTTTCTGGCAGTCTGACTAAGCACTATGATGTGTTAAACCTCAAAAGACTGCAGTAATTTGGTTTTCCTTTTATTGGGCACTTTTTGGTTTTCCTTGCTGTATTGAGCACTCTTGCAATTGTATCAATATTTTGTATTCATCAATACTATATGTATAACATATATACATGCATATCAGTTGGTAAATCATTGCTTCTTTTAATTTATTAACACCATCAATTTGATTGTTGTTATACGATGTTACTCTTTACCCCCCTGGCCTTGTTAGCATTACAATATTACAAAACCATATGAAATTATGAGACAAGCCCCTGAAAATGGTGAGTACTAGCAGGATATAGTCTTCTTTTAGGTTTAGACAGTTTTACTTGAAGCCAGTTCCCTCTTGTGAACATATTTGATAGTGGGTTAATAGTTGTTGTATGTGCTATATATTTTTTATTTAGAAAAGGTGACTGATTCTGGCAAAGCCACAGAAGATTGGGCACAGATAATTGAGATTTGTGACATCATAAATGAAACTGATGATGGGTAAGAGTCTTTTACAATATGTCAGTGTTTAAATGTAGTTTTAATTTAACTGTTGTTTAAGTATATTGTGTATATATAAATTATGTATGTCTGGTGCAGATGCATCGAAAAGCTGAAGCACAATAAATATCAACTAGTCATGTTCATGTATGCACTGAGTGGAGAAGATTTCACAAAAGATTAACATTAAAAATATTTAACTTAACTTCTATTCTAGGCCTGATGGTTCATTGGGGTGTTGGTTTAGTGATCATGAGGTTGTGGGTTCAAATATAATTGCAATGCATATATATATATATATATATATATATATATAATTTATCAATGAGCTACATCTACCAGTTTAACAAATATATATAATATATGTCCGTAAATGGCATTAGTCCCCAGGCCTCTTATTTAATCTATTTAAGATCTTGCAATTTTCGCCTGTAACTCGCATTATGGGATTGGTTTGATCAGGATATCATTGCTTGCGCTTAACTATCAGAACTATATAATTTATGTTTCCTCTTGCCAGACGGAAGTAGCTTGGTTGTTTGTGCAATGGTCTTTAACGGCGGTTCGTCTAATTACGTAAACTTCTGATGTGCCCAGCGGTCCCTTGAACAGCGACCCTGTTTTGACTGTAGTTTTCTAATTTTGTTGTGTCAAATATAAAACGCTGCGTGCCTTTGCGCTACACCCACAGCCTGTCAATCAAGTGTTCATTAAATGCCAGAGGGCACATGACATGAGTTAGTTTTCAATAGGGTTTCAATGAGCAAAGAAGTCGAGTTGTTAAAGAGTTTTTAAGAAGTGTTTTCAAGTTATTAGTCAGAGTAAATTATTAAATCATGTTATCAAGAAAGGATTGTTAAACTTATTTATTGTTAATAATATATGTTTCAGTTATAACCATAATAAAATGTTCCGTTATTGACTCGGACTCTCTATACAATGGGGCGCCCCGGAACAACCCCTCTGCGAAAAGTAACCCAAAGATAACAACCCTTAGTTCACATAAGGGTTTGTTTATGTAGTGTTATTATTCACCAGTGCTAGAGACTGCTGTAAAATATTTTGTTATGAACAAACGCCCTGCAAAGACTGAGCATATAAAACATATTCATTAAGCATTGCTTATTCATGAGACGTTAGTTATTAACGACGTCAGTCCATTAATGAACAATAATGTATCATCTGCCCCTTTGTATTTGTTTTGAATATCTATTTGCCCCTTATTAATATATACACAGGATGACACACATGAGGGCTAAAATTCGTACTAATTGATTAATTAGCAACTGTTTCAGGGTCAAATGTTGCATCATTTTTATTTTGAGTACTGGGTAAATTCCTTAAAATTCATAAACGTGGGGTCCTGAGAAAGAGTAGGGGGCTATAAATTTCAAAAAATTAATAAGCGGGGGGAGGGGGGTACGATCATTTAGCACTCGAGAGTAGCCTGGCTGTCATTTTTATAAGCAGATTGCGTTTTCCGCCTGGCATTTCACTTGTTACAATATTGAAGATTACTAAACATTCATAATAAAATATAAACAAACCAAGGTTTCCATGTATTCATTACATCATCCTCAGGGTATAACAAATTTAATAGTAACATTTAAGGACCTAGTGGCCTAACTAAAAAATTACCTATTTCAACAATTTTCAAACCTACTTACCAAGAGAATCCTGCATCAGTAATGTCAGTTTGTTGTTACGATAAGGTATAAACGACTGCTCGCTTGATAATGCTGATATGACATCACCAAGTGCACTCAGAGATTTATTGATTGACTGTGCTTCCTAAAGAAACGAAATAACGTCGTAGAAATACTTAAATAATACTTAATAATTTAAATTTGGCTTCGGGATGTTGTCATGTGCGTTTAAATCTGTTCTGAGACGTCATCCTACAGGTCCTGGAAGTCATGGAGGTCACTATACTCGCAAGTGGGCATTCAGTAATAGTCGTAAAACTAGCAAACCATAAGACGTTCGAAAATGAGGAGATCTGGGTTAGCATTTGCTGCTCCTCCTACACTTCTTCAGCGTATCCCTTTTCGCAATGCCCTAAAATCCCGAATATAAGCCCCCCCCCTCCCCGCCTGTAAGAAGAAGAAGACGAAGATGGTCGATCGCAGTTAGAGGAAACACGAATGCTTCTCTTTCATTAGCTTCTACCACTACAGTGTAATGCAAATCCAGTGCCACTGGACCACCGTATCACTGGACTGTGTCACCCTGTAAACTAACCAAAATATCCTTCCGAATATACCCCCCCCCCCCAAATATAAGCCCAGGGCTTACATTTGAGATTCTGTATGTTGGATCCGAAATTGGTAGTGCAGAAGGCAGTGATACTGTATGAGTATGGACAGAATAAAAAAAAAGCCTCTGTATTTACTTCCGTTCTGTTGTGAGATTTTACGTATTAAATGTTGTTATCAGTCTCTCTTATTGGACACCGAATGATGAATTTTTGGGAATACGCAAGTCACTTGCTAACCCCAAAGACCTCCGAATTCACCCCCTGTATATAAGCCCCCCCCAGAATATAAGCCCACCAGAAAATGCCCATAAACAACTATAAGGCAAGGGCTTATATTCTGGATTTTACGGTAAATTGAAAGACCATATCCCCCGTCTTATCAAGAGTGCTATGCATTATCCATATTGAAATCGTGGCACATTGATCGTAGTTATAAGGGGGTGCAATACCTATAGTTTAATGGTTACTATAGTTTAATTCCTAACAAAACAGTTTGTTGTCATTAAGGTAATACTAAAATTCATTCCTTTCTCAATTTGTCGGTGTACTAAAACGTGAAAACCTTCAAAAATCCGGAAACATTTACATCCTTTGGGAAATACTACTCTAGGTCTTAAAGAGTGAGTTTGGCTGTTTGTCTGCTTTGATTTCTCTTTCCATTACAAAAGACATCAACTGTGACTTTAGCAAATAACCTGCAACAAGGTCATCTCCCCTTAATCTAGTAAGCACTGACAAACGCAGAGACGTTTTGCTGGCATTACACGAGGAACGAATGGGACATCACACTGAAAAAAGGTCTTCGGACTTTCACAATTACTTTCACTAGTAATAGAGCTGGTTTATAAAATTCCTCCCCTTAATGTTAATTTTCGTCAAAGCATTTTCCACATGACATATCTAAGGGCTGCCCTGATAAGGATACCATGTGAAGAGTACAGTGTATCCTCGTTTATCCGAACGGCATGAACTTAAATGTGCGGCGAATTGTTCGCAAAAGCCGAAAATTCGGATAATCGAGGACTGAATTTTGAGTTACCAAGATGACTTATTTTACGTTTAAATTGACGACAAGTATGTTGCCGTCCTGCCAAACGGCCAAAACAGAGACAAGGAAAAACAAAATTGGCCATGCACCGTTTAATGAGCAAAGGTATTACATGAAACGAACACTCGACATGAAATATAGCACAGCAAAATTTTTTCCCATATAAAACTGATATCGCACATTCTGCATTACTTAAGTCTCCCAAGAGCTTCTATTCTAAAATTAAATAACTTGGTCTTATTCTTGCTGCTTAAATTTTTTTTCTCAATTGAGGTGTTCGGATAAACGAGGTTCGGATAAAAGGGGTTCGGATAAAAAGAGTCCGGATAAATGAGGGTCGGGTAAACGAGGTTCGTATAAACGAGGTTCGGTGAAACGACGATGTACGAAACATGTTTTTCCTTTTAACTCTTGACTTCATGTTTAGAGGCAGAGTCTCTTTGATGTTGTGGGCCGCAAAATGGGCTGAAACTAATGACAGTTATCCATGTGCTGGTATGTACAGAGATAATTTCTAAACCAAAGGGCATATGAACGTAAGTTGCATAAATAATGGAAGGCGACATTCACATAGTTAAAATATTTTGATTACCAATATCTGCCGGAAGTTAGCAAACTTTCATTCGATCCTTAGATCTGACTTCTTTGGGTAACTCGATTTGAGCTTACAATACATACAGTACCTGTGTTCGCAATAGAAAGCTATGCTCAAATAGGTAGTCAGTTTTCTTTAAGGTTGGTAAGATTGATACCAGTGGTGCTTCGGAAGGAACTCAATAACAGAGAGCAGGAATGGCACTTGCTCTGTTTAATACTTGATAGTAGCTAACGACGGGGAGGATTCGCTTGGCTAACGATCACAACCTACCTCCATTTTGTAAAGGGCAATAAAATATCGGAGTTACACAGGGGAGGGCAGGTGAAAACTTTTGGCCGTTATTGTAGTTTAACTTTCACGGTCAAAGTGCTATGGTGTGCATTTCAAGCGTCGAGGAAAGTCTACCCCCTCATATAACGTTATAAAATAATTACGTTTCGTCGCAAAGGGAGAAAGAAGATTTAATGGCTATGATATGACGTATGGGTCACGTAATACCTTTAATTGTTCCGGGGTGGCACCTGTTTTCGCTGCTCTTTCCGATCCTGCTAAATCAACTAAACTGAGCTGAAAA